>OZ005685.1:32159272-32872913 GCA_963930675.1 Gnaphalium uliginosum
ATTCCAACTCAAGATTCGACATTCAAATATGATCAATGAAATAGATTACGAACCCATGATTAATCTGATCCGGATGCAATAACAACATATCTTCAAGTAACAACAATAACATCAACATCAATTGATCGACATAATTGTCTAATCAACAAAGATTATATGATTATTTAAACGCAACTAAATTCTGGAACATCACCAAATCGTCTAATCGACTAACAATTCATTTGATTTATCACAAATCACCATAAACCCTAAAACGAAATTACGAAGATTAATACCTTTGATTAATCATCTTAGAAGTATCTTTTGATTCTCATCTTCTAGTATTTTTTATATCTCAACGATCCAAACAATTTTCTTATTAAAATCGAACAACGATTCTTTATTATTTGAAAACCCTAAAATCACCATTTTCCTTCTCCTCTCACCATTTCCTTTTTTCTAGAATTTATGAGAGAAATTAGGTTTTAATTTGTATTTTAATTAATTATTAAGTCTCCCTATAATTACACTTTGGTCCATATCTTCCGTACTTTACAACTTAGCCCTGATTTGGCCAATTCTTCACATTTGGAGTCCAAACAGTAACCAAACATAACAAACTAAATGCATTACATTTAACTTCACAAACACACAATAATAAAACGAGTTTTAGGACGTTACATTATCATTGTATGAGAATAGAAAGCGGAAAATGAAAATAGTGAACGTTTGCCATTTGTGAGTTGAATTTTTATTCCTCCAAGTGTGTGTTTTAGTTGTTGTGTTTGCTAACTCCTTGTGCTCATCGCTGTCGGTCGGTGTTACAAAAGCTTTTTAAAGTAGCTTTTGAATAGAAGCCTAAGATTCAGCTCCAGCTCCAGCTACGAACTCCAGTTCAAGCCTCAGCTTCAGCCACAAACTCCAGTTCAAGCCTCAGCTTCAGCTTGTTGTAGTCAAACATCCCTGAGTGTTTTGCTTAGCTGATAGCTTATCATCTTATGTATCATGGGCTTTTTATAGTAAAATGACCAAAATGGGTATTCTTACATCAATGGACAACCTCCTTTTAAAAATAAGTAGAATAACCGCACAATGCGGTGATAAAAATAACAATAGTAGGTGACACTGATTGTAGTGGTGGTGGTGTTAATGAAAAACTATTAAAGGTTGCATGTGTTTTGTATACAATATTATTTTTATTTAATATAAATATCAGTTACTTATACATAGTAAAGTAATAAATTATTAATGGGGAATAGTTTTTACTAATGAAAATGCTATAAATGACTGAAGGGTATTAGACATTTTATTGTGCCGAGACAAATTTTAAGATAGTGGTTTCATTATTTTATAGATGGTAGAGATAAGGTTAGAAGGGTAATTTTAAAACTCCAAATATGAAATAAGCAAATAAGTTAAGAATTTGGAGCTTATTTTTTACCTCTCAATTAAATAAATAAATCCAAATACTAAATAAAATCTTATTTTGTACAAACAAGCAAGGAAAATAAACCCCCCAAACACCCTATAAATATCCTGTAAATGAAGGGCTAGATGGATAATTTGTTTAGTTATCATAAATTGAAATTTTTTTTGGGGAGCAAATAAATAGGTGGGAAAGAATATTTGATAACGTTGTGTTTATTGTACGTTATGTTCCATTTAAATTTGCTATAATTTGACATTTATTATTAACTATACTAGAATAAAGTTAGTATAGTATTTAGTATAATGTAATGTTAAAATTTTAATACTTTTACTCTAAAATAATGTGATCTTTAAGGTAAACATTAGAGTATACACATGGAAAATGCTAGAGCATGATCTTTTACTTTAAAAGAAAATATAAAGAATAAATAACCCAAGGTAAATACATGTTTAACATGTTAAAAAGTACTTTAATGGCAAACAATGGGCTTTAGTAGTGGGCCAGTTAGAAACACTAGCCCACTCCATATGGCCTTATGATTCAAATAGATCCAATACATGTTGATGAAGACCTGAAGTCCCGAACGAATAAGTAGTGATGTGAATTCGAACCCCCATTGATTTGTCTTGTAACTTAATTATAACTTGCAACATCTTGAATTAAGCAGCTACAACTTGAGTCATTTATGCTTATTGAAATTCCCATTTACCAAGATATATTTAATTTAAGTAGTAATATATCAATAAACAAACCTTGCCCTTAGCACCCACTCTAGCAGCCATTTTGTTCAGGTAATTATATTGATTGATTGATTAGTATTGTGTGTTATAACAATAAAAACCGATTTAACTTATTCTTATAAGCTATGTGGTCATTTTTGCACATTTCCTTCTAATGTTGCGCTGATAGAAAGTAAGATTAGGCACATAGATTTGGGCATTTTCATCGAAAGGGTTAAAATTTAAAAGAATTAAAACTAACAGTAGCCAATCCCCATTCACCGGCCGAAGAAGCCACGCGAGTTGAGTACGAGAGTATCAGAGTGTGCAACCAAAAATGACGACTTTGTTTGAAACTAGTAGCAAGGGAGCTAGATCAGGTAGCCAAGTCCAACAGTCTATTTCACATTTCTTTTTCATCATATAAACAGAGCTATAATGATATCTTTGATCAATTTGTTCTCTTGTCGATAATTTACAGTATTCCAAAAACCTGAGAAATTGACAGCAGTTTTAGTTTGTATAAAACTTCATCTCTTGTTCAAAACGCATAAGTCGTTGTATAAAAATTCTACCCGTTACCCTGTTTTGCAAGTACGTCGTTTGCCAATGAACATAATTAAGACGTAGTTACAAGATCTAAATCTACTTTTCCCTTATATTTTAAGTAATTTAAGTAAAGAAAATGTACTGATATCATTAAGCAGATTTTGTGATACTATTCACCCAAAGATACATAAAAACAAGGAGCAAGCAGGTGGGACAATTCAAGTTGACTACTTGATGAAAAACCCATCAATAAAAGTGACACAACTTCTGATTGATCATATATACAACCGTTTGTACTTGCTCAAGTGTGCACTTTCTTACATTACCACACAAACAAGTTACAGTAACATGGTTCATTTGCTCTTTTGCAAATCGCAACACAACAAATCTATTTTGTACAAACGCATTTTTTTTCTTTTCTACCATAGCTTTATGTTTAAAATAAAAAGTTTTAATTAAGCTACTACTAAAAGCTCTGTGCTAAACAGGCCCTAAAGGGTAATTTGGAGAGTACCCCTGACCCCCATATTTCAATGGTACGCGGCTGCCCCACCAGCAAGGAGCATCAATGCCGAACAAATCACCTATCCACAAATCACCCACATATATTGATGCACGGATTCGAACCCCTGACATGTTGGTTACACATTTGAAGTCTTAGCGTTTGCGCTAACAGTACCACTTGAGCTATGTCCAAACTCAATTATAAGAATATTATAATCCTATGAAATTGCTTTCAAATTACACAAAGATTCTACAAAGTGGTTAATAGACACGGATGTTACTATGATGTATGAAGATGTTCTAAGATATTATTCTTATTTTCTGTTCATTTAGATCATTTAACTTACTAAATGACACTTAACTTATAAATGTAATCACTTAGTTAACCATATTTGACTTTTCCCATGACCGGCTTGACTTTTTTCAATAAAATCTCAACACGTGACGTTAATAACAAAATGATTAAACATGTAAATTTTATTTTTCGCTACGGTAACCTACGTGTTTAAGTATTTTATAGCTAAACTCATGATTTGTGGCATTCCCGGCCGGTTCGCACTTAGCGTGGAGTTGAAATTCACTCGTTAAGTTTTTCCATTTGTTTCTCACGTATGTTGATCAATGATCAGTAACTATTGATATAATTTTATCAGATATAATGTGTTACGTCCCTCTAATCTATAAGTTTAACAGATCGAAAACGTCTTATTCTTACTAATTGACAAGTTTGAATTTTTTTCAGAGACAAAGAAGATTGAATTCCCTATTAAAAGTTGATGAAATTAAGTGGAATTTCAACTGTAGAAGAGCAGCATATATAAGACAGAAAAGGGGTAGACAAGATGATGAGATCATGGTCAAAAATACGTACAATATATATGTCGATGAACACTAACAGAACTCAGACAATCATCACAAGTGTCTGAATTAAGTCTGAACCATCAAATATGCGGTCGTCAGTCTATTGAATTGATTCCCACACTTTGCTTAATGGCATTTGTTGGTACGGATAAACAACTTATTTGATGACGTCAAGTATTATGTCATCCCTTCATCATTATTTTACATATGTCACCTGCTTGCCCAACACCAGACATACTCAGGTTTCTTAATATTTCAGCATTTTTTTCGACCTTATACTATATTTTTTTGTTTTGTTTGATTCGTATTTATATTTATATGAAGAAACATAAAAATGAAAACTAGCCTCTAAGCTAGCTTTATGAGACACACGGACTAAAAAACAAGAAGTTTGACTTGATAAGGACTTTTTAATCAAAGGTTATATCAAATACTAAGGAGGAATAATAATAAATAAAATTAGAGAACTTTTCTTGAAGAAGAAAAAACCAATAAACCAAAAACAATTACTTCTTTCGTCCATAAATAAATTAAATGTCCATATTTTCATTTTGGTTTGTTTAAAAATTACTGTTTACCTTCAAAAGAAATATATCAAATTTATCAATTTACTCATAATTTAGTTTTTTACAAAACTGATTAAGATATTGAAGAATTTGTAAAAAGCTCTAATAAAATTTACTAATTATGTCTTTTATTACACTTTGAGTAATCTACAAGACTACAAAATGGAAAAGAGATAGTACTACTCAGAAATTTGCTATTTGTGGAATGTATAACAAATGCATGCATGAACTTGGTTGATGTAAGAATTATCAGTCTGAATATGATAAAAAGTCAATATTAGTCGATCAGAAAGAGTTTTGAACAAAAAAAGTCCCCACTAAATTAAATAAGTGGACATTCAAAAGTTTTGAGGTGGCAAAACACTTAAAAGTTCAAAGATTTAATTAAGAGCAAATTGTGTATTTTGTAAAAAATGCACGAATAATTTTTCAAAAATTAAATATCAATGGACATTATTATATTATGTATATTTGATCAATTGACATCATTTTACACTCTAATAAATATATATACTCTTATCTTCAATTTTCTTTTATTTCTTTAATTATTTTTCTAATTGTTTTCATTTAACATTTTTCTTATTCAACTTTTAATTTAAAAATTCAAACAATTACAACAAATTACAATTACACTATAATTTACTCATTTACATAACTCATAATTAACTGTACATGAGCGAATTACGCACCATAAAGAAAATTCTGACAAAATTTGATCAATCAACATATATGTAGGAAAAGTTCTACCAAAAGTAAGAGTAAAAGCAGTTGATGTTACAAAGTAGCAAACCATAAGAAAACTTATTTATAAAACCTAAGAACAATCCAATTCTGACCGAAATGGTGTCGACGTGATTAGAGTAGGTTCATAAATTAGAAAGAAAAATAGTAAATTAGAAAATAAAAAATAATACTAATAATATAATAGGAAATCTATTTTTTATATTAAGAGAAATAATAATGATGGTATATTTGTTATTTCATGTGAATAAAAATATCAACTGATCAAATATATATAACATAAGGATGTTCACTGCTATTTAAATTTTCGAAGGACGAGTTATGCATTTTTAATAAAATACAGAAATAATCCGCGCAATTTGCTCTTTTGATTAATAATTTATGTACATTTATTAATAAAGTCTTGAATAGTTTCAGAATCCAACACACAATGTTACCATGCGTTTATCCTACAAATTAACTATCAACTATGGGAACCCAAATTTATAATTAATGTTAAATATGACTAATTACATAGACCTAAAAGTATTCTGATTGACTGAATTTTTTTCTCTTTTAATTTAATTCAATCAACTTTTTAAATTTACCAATCACATTTTAGGTCTATATTTAGTCCTATAAATTTAGGTCTACCAATCACATTTCCAAATTTATAACCAAACAAGTGTCTGGATAAAGCTCCAAATTAGATATCGACACTTTTAACCCCTAAACTTTATAACTTGTATAATAATGTCTTCATTCTCTGTGTGTGTTCAAGATCGATAAGGAAATACCCAAATAGTACATATTTGAGATATTTTCTCGATTAACACAATTAAGTTCAACAACACATCAAGCATGTATACCCATTAATTAAACAAAGTTTCAGCAAAAACATAAAAGGTGCAATAAATAAAACACGCATAAAGTACAATTGGAAGACTTAAACCCAAGATCTCAAGGGAAACAAAACTGCAGAAATACTTAAAGGTGAAAGCCCTATAATTAAAGTTTCATATGTTTCAAACATATAATCATCATGTCGTCCTACGATGATCAAGAACATTGATGTTGTTTGTTCTTTGTCTCTTAACACTTCCTGAAGATGATTCATGATCCCCATTTGTTTTCTCCATCACTGCTTTAAACGCTTCATGGATCATGTTTATCGAGTAACTATTAGGATCATTATTGTTGTCGTTCAAACCTTGATCTCCGGTAATAAACAAGACATTCTTCACACGCCCTCCAAGTGTTGTGATCTCAGCTTTTAGGGTTTTTAGCCGAAGTGCTTTTAGGGTTTTGATGAGGTCTGGTAAAAGATCTGACCGGTCCTCACAGCATAACGATGCTCTGATGACTAAATTGCCCTCTTCGTCTGAAGTGTTGTCAATGGTCAACTCGTCGGTCTCAGTAGGGACTAGAGTTTGTTCGGCTATTATCGATGTTTGACGCTTGAGCTCCTTCACGTGTTGTATCACTTCAGCTAGCAATGAAGCCTTGTCCGTCTAGTATTGATTTACACCAAACCATAACAACATAATAAACTTTAGAACATGATCAAAAATCGTGCACGAGATTAAATACCCATGCTCCTAACGTTTAATAGTGTGAATAATTGCCTACAAGCCATGGGCTAAAGCATTTATGTTGTTTCTTTGAAATATCTAAAAAACAAACTCAGAAGGTTGAATTTTTGACTTATTTTCAATTATTGATCGATGTAGACCTGATTTGATATAACAGAATTTTAATAATTGGACATGAGTACTCAAATATCTTAACATAGGATGCAGTAAATTCCCCAGATATACACACGTACTCAAATATCTGCATGATCATATGCATGCGTGCCTATGGATGAAAACAGAAAGAAAACCTAAACTATTACAGATATAACTATTGAAGAATTCAATAATAAGATTTCTGTAGTAGCTTTCATATGAATGCTGTAATTAACAAGTGTCCTTGTTATAAAGTGGATTTTGTTTCAATAAAAATGGTAACTACAAAAACAATATTCATGCTTAATTTATAACCCTAAGCAATCTTGGTTTCATGTAAATTCTTAGAATATACCTTAAAAAAGTTCTCATAATATATGGTTTATTTTCAAATAATATCTACAACAAAAATCAGGCAAGATGATTGTTTTTGTGCATTTAGGATGTTTGATTCTTGATTGTTATACTATCAGTACTTACTTTGGTGGTGCTAGGGAGTAGGCTACGAAGTTTGGCAAGATGATTGTTGATTCGCTCTCTACGTCGTCTTTCTGCTTCACTATGGCTCTTAGAAGCTGCTAAAGCTTTAGCATCCATTATTTCTTGAGCACTCATCTTACCCATTTCAGCTTGGAGCCCAAACGGCATAGACCCCGGTTGAACCATCTGTCCCAATGTCTCAGAAATTAGCCTCAAGTTGTGATCTGATGACGATGTACTACCCTCATATGCAAACTGCAAGCCATTAGGTACCCTCCTATTAATCAAACCACCATAGGATGAAGGTGGAGGTGGTGGTGTGAAGAGATATGTGCCGTGATCTCCGGTTGGGAAGTGAAGATCCGGTGTGTAACTAGTGTTGTGATGGTGGAACACTTGTGGTAACATCCATGGTTGCTGATGTGGGTTCAAGATTGGAGAGACTTCAGATGATGATGTATATGAATAATCATTCATACCCATATTTTGATGTTGTAGGATTGATGTGTGTTCTTGAAATCTTTGAATGTTTTCTAAATCCAGATGATGATCAACTTCTTTTTGTTGTTCTACTTCTACTTGTTCTTCTATCTTAGAGCACATAATAGTTTTGACTCACCTCTCCTCACAAGTACAACTATATTGTCTCCATACCCATGAATATTTATAAATTAAAGATGAAGTCATGAAACAACTTTGGTGGAATATGAATATGAATGGTGTGAGAAATTTTAAGTGTTAAATAAACCTTTTGATCATAGTGAAACCCCTTAAATCACATCACCTTTCTGCTTTCTACTTTCTCTTTTTGTATAAAACCTTGTTTCTTAATGATCACTACTACCTCTCTTAGAAATGTCAGGCTTTGTTATGTGAGTTGGTGTGGGGGGGGGGGGGGGGGGGGGGGGTGGGGGTGGGGGGGGGGTGGGGGGGGGGGGGGGGGCGGGACGACCCTTTTGATCTTTGGAATAATCAAATAAAGAAAACTTTCTTTTTTGTGCTAAAACTTTGTAGTCATCTTTTAGGGTTTCCTTTTTGTTTTTCTCTCTCCTTTCATGAGGGAGTGACCCCTGCTTGTTACCTTTCCTTTCACCTTACGACATTAACTTTTAATTTCTTTTTCATTTTAAAAATCTTCTATAGATATATATGTATGCTAAAAATTAAACTATCATACATGATGACAAGAAGAGTAGAAGACAAGATTGTGTGTGCACAATTGTGAACTTCTTTTTATCACCCAAACGTCTATGTTAAAAAGAAAGAAAATATATGTAATACTAGCTATATATAGAATTCTGTAATTTATCAAGTACATCATATTAAATTAAAGTAATAAAGAAAGTGATGAAGCTACAATTCAATTCTTTCTCAATATTGTAAAACTCAACAATAATATATGTGACGGATAGCGAAGGAACGTTGACCTTGCAGTATTGAAGTGATTCATCTAAGTATGAAATAGTTGGGTTTATGTCATGAAAATGAGATAAACATATATATTCGTAAATAAATGTATATATTTGTGATTCTTGTGTGTGAGTAGCTGAGTAGCTGTTTTTCAAAAACAAAAAGTGAAAAAATGTGGCACACACTCTAGACACAAGATATGTTTTCTGTTCAATTATTAATAACTATAAAGGTGCTTTCCTATGATCCTCATAAACTAGTTGTTGGTTAAAATAAAAAGGAAAAAATACAAAATAAAATAAGTGCATTTAATCTTTCATCACAATCAACATAGGGAAAATGCAATGATTATCAAAACGTAGCCATTGAACATGTTTGTGATGCTAGGGTCACATTCCATTACATGGGCCAACAACTTATAATTTCATCAATTAAAACAAAATCGACCATACTGAAAATCTAATAATTCTCATAGCGATTAACTTTAGACATATGTTAGTGTTTGACTAGCAATTGCGTTGTTCTTGGAATAATACGGATGAAGCACTCATGTCTCATATAACTTCATGAACAAATCTTACTTTTCATTCGAATATTAATATGAGACATCACTTTCAGTAATTTCAAATTAAAATTTAAACATAATTTGCGCCATATATATATATATATATATATATATATATATATATATATAAGATTCGGTTCCAGGGAGAAGGAAATTTAGGGAGAGAAGAGGGAGAAGCAATCTGATTCAGTATTTCAGTACTATGATTTAAATTTTTATTATTTATAACTTTTGAATCATAAAAACAAATGACTAAATCTTATTAATAAAATATTAAAGCAAAACAATAAAATGTAGAATTATAGTAATAAAAATTTGAATCATAGTAATAAAATATTGAATCATATTGTTTCTCCCTCTTCTCTCCCTAAATTTCCTTCTTTTTTATCCTCCTACTATATATATATATATATATATATATATATATATATATATATATATATATATATATATATATATATATATTTTCGCACTCGAAAATACTCTAACTCTACACATCAATAACAACCTTCATGTCTTGTTATGTTTATTAATCCAAAAAATATTCATTTTGTGAGTTGCACAATAATTAAAAATGCACAAAAGTTGATAGTTCAATGGATTTTTGGAAAACAAGAAAGTAAATTGTTTCAAAATTCAAAACATGAAAAGTAATATATAATGATGTTAATTAATCACTTAACCCAAAATCATACTAAGCAAGCATGTATTTGTAAGTTGTATATACGTTTACCGCCAAATTATTGTCCATTATCAATATTAGTTTTGAAATTCTCATGAAGCATGAGTATATAATAGAACCTCTATAATTTAATACTCGATAAATTAATAGAGTAGGGTTCAAATGAGTACAACAACTTTGTGTGAGAATAGGGGAATCAATCTCAACCATTCATTTTCATCAATACCCATTTCCCCTATCTTTTTAAAAACTAAATATCTCACAAACGACAAGTCGAAAAATTATGAAAATTCCACCATATTTTTCAGCGTTTTCTCCTCTTCGATTTAAAATTCCACAAGCTATACTTTCGACGAGTTTTTTTTTTCATTTTTAGTGGGTTTTACAAATTAGTAACACATGTGATACGGATTAGTTATACATTCGATTTGCGGTTAGGGTTAGAGTTAGGGTTTAGGGTTTAGCATGGTTTAAGGTTTAGGGTTTAGGGTTTAGCAAAGGTTAGGATTTAGGGTTTAGTATGAATTAGGGTTTAGAGTTTTGTAAAGCGTCAAGGGTTTGGGGTTTAGGGTTTCGTTAGGGTTTAGGGTTTAGGGTTTGGGGTTTAGGGTTTTGGCACCCCGAAACCCTAAACCCCGAAACCCTAAACCCTAAACCCTAATCCCTAAACGCAACACTGACACATGTTTTACTAATTTGTAAAACCTACCAAAAAATGAAGAAAAAAAACTCGTCGAAAGTATAGCTTGTGATATCTTAAATCGAACAGAAGAAAACGCTGAATTTTATGGTGCAATTTTCATAATTTTTCGACTTGTCGTTTGTGAGATATTTAGTTTTTAAAAATATGGGGGAAAGTGGGTTTTGTGACACGTGACGCATTCCTATTGGTTCCCCTATTCTCAACAATTTTTCCATTCTCATTTAAACCTGACCCTAAATTAATAACCTCAATAAAATTAATAATTTGTCCGGTCCCAACTTGGGACCAGTACAAAGTTGGACTCCAATCGATAAAATAATAAAATAATAGTTTTTTTGAAATCACAATATAAATATATTGGTCCCAGCGAAACTATAAATTAATAATTACTAAAATATTCTAAAATTCTAGGATTGTGTGGTAAAAAATGAATCTATAGTTACTTGTTTATTTTGTGAACTTCAAATCTATATTGAGTTTATCTTTAAGTCTCATCATTGCACTTAAGAGTTGAGACATTGTATTCTCGTATTGCAACAAAAAGTTTCTGTTTTATTCAAATAGGTAAAGTGAATGGACATGAAAATTTTGAAGGTCGATGCATTAATTTGAGAGTTGCTCACGAATATAAGACAACTCCTTAAATTAATAATTTATTAATTTATCGATATAATAATATCTCGCTAAATTAATAAAATATCCCGGTCCCAACATTATTAATAGAGGTTCTTGAAAGTGCTCCCAAGAAACCCCAAAATCGCCCTTGAATCGCTGCTGCTGAAAGATACCAAGTTTAAGGTTTTATTTTCAAATCATATTAAGTAGCAAAAGTTCATGAAATTTACTTTAAAATAAATACAAATGACGCGATATCGCGTTAGATAAATATGTATAAAATGAGCGATATCAGATAGTACGAACCACAACATCAGAGACTCCCTTTTCCGGAACATAAACCATGTTCGTCAAATTTAGGATATCATTGAAGTTATGAAGACGGGGGTTCATGATTTTCCACCAATGAAAGATATCTTCCCGTAACTCTTTTGCAACTCGACATTCTAAAAAAATATGAGATTCCGTTTCAAGTTCATCATCACATATTCGGCACCTTGTTGAGTGAATCGATACGTCGTGCATCTAGATTTATCCTTGTTGGAAGTTTTTCTTTCGCCTAATGCCAAATGAAAATGTTGACTTTAAGAGGAAGAGATTTATTCAACTTAAATTCAATGGATTGTGGAATACCCGAATTTAAGAAAGAATTCTCTAAAATAAATACATCGATCTAAGTTTTATTTATAATCTTTTATGTCATTTTATACTATTTTGCTACAATTGATAAAGTACTTTATTTACAAAATAATAATATTTTGTCAAATTTATTATTTAGCTATATTTGTCATTTATTTCATATTAATGTTTTTTATGTCAATTTACATTTTTAAGTTATAGCTAGAGCTAGTTCACCAAACATTTTTATACGATAATTTACAGCTTACAGCTTTAACTTACAGTTACAACTACATCTTATGCCTAAATGCCTACAATTATTTTGCCAAATATACCCTTTGTTGAGATAATGTTTGAGCTAGAAAAGTATATATGTTGCTTAAATATTGGTCGAAAAGGTATTATTACACCGTGCGAGAAATTTGATTGGGGGGAACACCGTGAAAACACGAGGCACATTTTGTCGACCCAACAAAGACAACAAAGATTAAAAGCACATACGGCTCTAATCATGGAAAACCTCAACTCATGGTCATGGTGACTGACTAGCTAGTGCCTTTTCTTTTCACCTTTTCTTGATTCAAGCTTATATATGACTGCTTCTTTTTACGACTTATCAAATAACCAAATTAACCACATTTCAGCGGTTAAACTTTCATTAAAAATTGTCATATCCATTTCTTAATAATGGGATAAATATTTTAACATTAAATTAGAATGCAAGAGCTATACTTTGTTAGAAATATGAAATGGGTGTGATGATAATCTGGACAAATTCCTTTAATCGTGTTGAATCACTTTCATAATAAAATATTTCGACCCAACACTGCCTAGGTATTACGAAATCTTTATTGGGATAATTCAAGAATTCACTCAATATCTTGGCAGAGAACTTTGAGTATAATAAAGAGATTATGTCGTGTTTTTATTTTTGCAAGAGAGCCAAATGTTTATGTGTTAATTCTTTATATAAAGAAACGATTTCGGTGGTTAAATCAGCGAACATACGCAACCCTTCGCAAAAAATGTGCGATGTTTAATTAACTAACACACATGTCTGTTACTCCTATTTGTTTTGACGGAAAAACAGGTTATGAGGGTTATTGTATAATAAATTCAATACGGGTTTAATCCCATTGGCGTCGCTGCCCCCAGACCCCAACTAGGGGGCTCGGCTCCCTAAATCCCCGTAAGAGGTGCTGCCCCTTGACCACCACTTTTTAATGGCGGTCCAAGTTTAAACAAGTGTGCACCCCGCACTTACCAACTTATTTTATAACTTAACTTGGAAAATCATTTGGTCTCGAGTAAATCCCAATTACACTAAAATTACCAACATACTTTATGGGTCATTGGTTACGTAGCCCACCTACAAGAAACCACGACAACACATGAAGCAACAACAAACACTACAGACCCGGGGACCCTCCAGAAGCAAAACTATCGAACCAGAATCCATTTGATTGAATGCCATACACATATAGTTAATAGTACACACATAACAAAAGTAAATAGTAATTATAATTAACATAATCATGATTTGCATAAGAAAATTACGCCGTAAATGGGATCAAGAATAGTGAAGAACAAAGCAGATAGCTACTTCTAAAAAATGTAGCTAAAAAGAGGTTAGATAATAATGTTGCATTATAAAACCAATAAATAAAGTAACATAATAGATAATTTCTTTTGCTTGAAGTTAATGTCTTCATGATACATTGTTTTGCTAAGAAAGACAGGATTATGATTAAGTATGATGATCACATATTAGAAATTTTTTAGTTAGCATGGAATTTATATACTCCGTATCGTATATTAATTATTATTATTATTATTATTATTATTATTATTATTATTATTATTATTATTATTATATACTACGTATTATTATTAATTATTAATTATTGTTACTTTGAAAGCATTTATTTAAAGAAATATAAGTAGAATAAAAACGATAGATAAAATACTACCATGATATACAAAAGGAAAAAAAAAAACAAAAAACACACACACACATATATATATTGTTTCAATTTGGTTATATATAAACACATCAGATTAGATTTATAAATCTTTATCAACAAACTTAGTACCGTATTCATGTTCAAATAATAAGTTTAATGTTATTGTTTGTGTTTGGAAATTGGAGAGAAGGGAGAGAGACACGCACAATTTGTCATTCATCTTGAAATGATAATGGTGGTGACATTTTTACCATTGAATTTGATAAATTCACAATGACTGTGCATTAAGTATTTGTAAAGTACACATAAGTGAAACATAATTATAGTGGATTTATCAAAAATAATAATGAAAAAATCAACACTCATCAAACAAAGTTAGTTTAATTTACTTATTTCTGCAAAACTCATTGTAAATTTCTTTGATGAAATCATTAAAGAATTGTACACTAAAAAATATAAATTGTGTTCAATTACTTTGCTTTATAACCTGCTTATATTATTTGCTAAGTATAATTGTTGTTATTATTTGCTAAGTATAATTGTTATTAGTTTAAAACTCTTTACTTAATATTTGTTTTAGACTTGGACTAAATTTAAATTATCACCTTAACCTTTGAAATTGCAAAAGGATACAGTCATACTCTCATGACTTAAAATGTGTTTCTTACATATATCACTTTTCTATTCAATCTACACATCTATGCACCATTATAAATCATTTACATTATTTTCTTGAATTCCTTAAAATGTAAAGATCTGAAATTACTATTATATCCTTTTATTGGCTACATAAATATAAATATGAAAATAAAAACATTCAATTAATATCAGAGCACACATTTATAATACGGAGTACCAACGTTCTATGGTATTCAAACATTTCTAATTTTGTTAAAAACAATAAATGCGTTCAAGATAACATAAAAAAATATTTATATACATACTTACAAAATTTACGGGTATTGAAAAATTTAACATAATGCTTAAAAGTTATCGAATGAAGACGAATTATTGATAGTAGAATGTCACTACTATTTGTCCATTAATATCGACTAATATTGTTGACGATCACTGCCGATAACTATCGATAGACATTATCATCCATATTATTGTCAATTATTAGAGTCAACCACTATTACCTTATTCTCATAAATTACTGCCACATAATTACTAACCATTGTTTAATTAAAGAGAACATGTTTGAGTATTAGAAATAAATTGTAAGAACCTTTTACACACATGCTTATATACATGCTTCACTCTCACTCTATTACATATATGTTAAAAGATGATACCAACCTAACCCATACTAGGCCTATCTCAAACCATAAGCCCAAGTGTAGAACTCACTCCCAAAAGCTACATTGTAGAAGGAATGAACACCTAGACTTATAAGGTACCAATCAATCCCATATTTGGCGAAGTGAGATCGTAACAATACCCCACGCTTTGAAGAGCCAACATCCTCGTTGGTCACAGCTATATTGGTCACAGTTGGTACCCTCTTTTCGGGTCCAAGCTACCACTCCGAGGCCTCGTTGGTCACGGTTCCCACCCCTCTTTTAGGGTCCAAGCTACCACTCCGAAGTGTTGGAACTTCGAAAGATGGGGTTGGCTCTGATACCACTAATAACAACAAGCTATTTACCGATTCTCAATTAGGGTGAGAACAGCTCAAAACCCCCAATTTTATTAAATGGATCCTTTAACAATCAAAAAGTACAAGACGATAAGACTCGTTTGACTACTTATACCTGACTCAACTACAACATATGTTCACGCCAATCAAAGACAGACACGTGTATCTTTCCATCTATCCTAACGCTTCATTTAAACAATTGACTATAATTGACCACTTAAACTCTTTGACTTTTATTGACCAATATTTTCACCCGTATCAACCGTCCCGTTCTTGAAAACATCCTTGACCTCAAGGATGCAAATTAGCCCATATATCAAATTCTGGAAACTTCTGTTGTAGCTCTTCCACATCTTCCCACGAGCTATCCTCGGGTTCAACATTAGTCCATTGAACAAAGACTTCTGCTACAAGTCTGCTTCTTTTCTTAAGCATCCGTTTATCCAAAACTTTGAGAGGTAACATGCAAAATTCTCCCTTTTGTGTTACCGGTGGAAGAGTACCACTTACATAATGATTTCTCACACTTTTCTTGAGTAATGAGATGTGGAAAACATTATGAATTTTAAAATCTGGTGGTAATTGCAATTTGTAAGCTACCTTTCTCACCTTTTTCAAAACCCGAACTGGACCATAATATCTTGCTGCCAACTTATGGAACACCCTTTTCTAAACGTAGTGTTGCTTGTAAGGTTGCAACTTCAAATATACCCAGTCACCTACTGAAAGGTGTCTTTCACTTCTGTGTTTATCTACTTGCATTTTCATCCTTTGTTGTGTCTTAGAGAGATGATCTTGAATCAATTGGACATGAGCTTCTCTATCTATCAAGAAAATATCTATTGCTTGATTTGGTGAATCTCTTGAATGATAATGAATGTAAGATGGAGGTGCTTGTCCAAACAAAGCTTGATAATGAGACATCTGCATACTTGAATGAGGATTAGTATTGTACCAATATTGTGCCAAGGGAAACCACTCTGACCAGGAAGTGGGTTTATCTAAGGTATAACACCTTAAGTATGTTTTCAAACACCTATTTAAGACCTCAGTTTGTCCATCACTCTGAGGATGATACGTAGTATGAGCCAGCAATGTTTGATGCACTCTGAACAATTCTTTCCAAAAAGAGCTAAGAAAAATAAGGTCTCTATCATAAATAATTTTGGTAGACATGCCATAGAGTTTGGTAACATTATCCAAGAGTAATTTGGCCACAATAATTGCAGTATAGGGGTGTTTGAGACCCATAAAATGTTCAAACTTGCTATGCTTATCAACCACTACTTATTGATGCAAAATCAACATCTTGTGACAACAGCTTGTATAGATTATCTAGCTTCGATTGATTGTGAACTGCGACACTCTGTGAATTGTGAAACTCAGTTTTAGTGCGAAACTTAGTTCAAGTTTTGCATGTTGCGAAACTCAGAATGAGTATGAGTTTCGCAGTAGCAAAGTTTCGCAGGTCTATTAGTTTCGCAGGTCTCTTAGTTTCGCAGTACTGTATATATATAGAGTGTTGTGTTTTCAGTTTTTGGTTAACGTTTTTCATTGTAATATCTGAAAGAGAGTTTGAGAGAGAGAGGAAGCTAATATTGTAAACTTCATTGACAAATAAATAAAAGTTCACAACTTTTATTTACATATTCGTATTCGTTTTTAATTCATTCACGTACTAAACGATTAACTTGATTTCCGCATTTGTTAACCATTGAATTCGAAGCAAAAGATCCAGAAATGGAACTTCACTACTATATTAGTGTACCCCTGATTTAGGCAAGCCTTCAATAAAATCCATTGAAATGGTGGACCAACATCTACTAGGTATTTCCAATGGTTGTAACAGCCCCGGGTATGCTGAAGTATCGTACATACATTTTTGACAAACGTGGCATTCCCTAATGACATTTTCTGATGTGCGCTTGCATACCTTTCCAATACAACACCCTAGCCATCTTTTGAGTAGTAGCATGGACACCCTAATGTCCACCCATGGTCCTTGAATGGAAGAATTGTATAAGGTCATTTTTAAGTGTGGTATCATCACCCACAACCTATTTTTCTTTCTTGGTTAGTATCCCATCTGACCATAGATAATGTGTGACTGCATTCGGATTCTCTTTAATGGTATCAATAATGCCCTGCAGCTTACCATCTACAATGACACTTTGCTTTATTCTTTCCATCAAATCTGTCATAACACTTGAGATTGCTAAATAAGAAAGTGCATTAGATTCAACTGGTTGTCTAGAGAGAGCATCAACAACAACATTATCACTTCCTTTTTTAAACAACATTGAGTATTGCAACCCCATCAATTTACTTAACTATTTCTGTAAAGAGGGATTACACTGCTTTTGTTCCAGAATATACTTTAGAGATTGATGGTTATTTTTTATAATAAATGGTTTCCCCAACAAATAGCCTTTCCATCTTTGAATAGCTGACACAATAGCCATTAATTCCTTCTCATATGTGGCAAACTGGATATGCATTAGGCCCCAAAGCCTTACTAAAGAAAGCAATGAGATGTTTCTGTTGTATAAGAACAACTCCAATACCTACCCCGGAAGCATCTAGTCATTGGTATTTTCAACTTTTGAAAACCTTCTTCGGCGATACCATCCCAACCAAAGCTACCTTTCTTAAAAAAATCGGTTAGAGGTTTAACAATTTTCCCGTAGTCTTTTACAAACCTTCCCACTGATTACATGACCTAAAAATCCCCTTAAGATTACAAATCTTCCCACTGATTACAAACCTTCCCGTAGTCTTTTACATACCCGGTAAGACCAAGAAATCCCCTTAATTCTTTAATAGATCCGGGCGAAGGCCACTTAAGCATATCTTCAATTTTTTTAGGGTCTGCGTGTACTCCTTTCCCACTGATTACATGACCTAAATAATCCACTTGAGAACTACCAAATGTACATTTAGTCAGCTTGGCGTATAAAGTGTGTCCCCTTAAAATCTGCAGCACCATTCTGAGATGTTTCAAATAATCCGTCCAGTGCTTGCTATAGATGACAATATCATCGAAAAAGACTAAAATAAATTTCCTTAAGAAAGGTCTGAAGACAGAATTCATCAAACTCTGAAAAGTTGCTTGAGGGTTAGAAAGTCCAAGGGCATGACAACAAATTCATAGAGCCCTTCATGAGCTTTAAAAGCCCTTCACGAGTTATAAAAGTTGTTTTTGCTATATCACAGTCCTTCACATATAGCTCATCCACTATGGGAATAGAAAACTGATCCTTGATTGTTAATTGATTTAGTTTCCCCTAGTCTACACAAAACCTCCAACTTCCATCTTTCTTTTTTTACTAAAACCACTAGAGAAGCAAATGCACTATGGCTTGGCCTTATGACTCCACTATGCAACATTTCGAAAGATGTGGCTGACTCTGATACCAATTGATACGAACCTAGTCCATACTAGGCTCATCTTAAGACATAAACTCAAGTGTAGAACTCACTCCCAAAAGCTAGCTTGTAGGAGGAGAGGACACCTAGACTTATAAGCCGCCAATCAATTTCATATTTGGCCGATGTGGGATAGTAACAAAGAATCATGATATATTGTTTCTTATATTAATTCATCATCTCCACTCATCAAGGGTAAGATTTCTTGGTTGATTATATGGTAAAAGATTTAATCTTTGTGTCCGATTGAACTAGTTTTTGGATGGATGGGACCTCCTTAGAATAACTCATACACAAGCTCGAATCATATATTAGTTATTATCTACATATTCAATGACAGTGTAACAGAAACTTCATGAGCTCGAGTCTGGTTTCCAAGAACATCTAATGAAAAATATAGCGACTCAATCTCTTTGGTTTGCGCATATTCAACTTAGATTCATGAGTTCTAGAGAACAATTGTCAAAAGCAGTCAAGTGCGTGATGCGGCTTTGTATGTATTTGTACTTTTAAAGTGCATGTATTTGAACTTCATCAAAAATAACTTATCGATATCAAAAATTCAAATTCAAAATGCAATTTTTGATTCATTTAATACCAGGTTAGAACTATCTGCATCACGCAGGTATTGAAATTAACATTTTAGTAGTTTATAACCTTTTAACTTTGAGTATACACAAGCAAAGTACTCATTTATACAGTAAACTTTGTTTAACTAAACGCTATAAATTTCAATGAATACATGCCCACGGATTTTGTTATATGTTCTTCGAATCAATTATTTGTTTGATTATATGTACTTTCCCAATACCTAATGTCAAATTACTTATTGGAGTATATGGTTGGATTTAAAGGTTTGCAATATCATTTGAGGCTCCTGAATGAACCCTAAATTCCTCGAGGGATGAGAAACAAATCCCATACGAAACCGGCAAACCGCTAAGTTCCATTCGGTTGGCAGTTTAGATTGCTCTGTTGTAAAATACAAGAATAAAAGGTACACAATAATTGAGATGTATACAAAAGAAAATCATCTTATGAAACATACACAAGCAGAGCCATTCATACATGTTATGCATAAGAGATGCAGTATTTAAACATACCAACGCCTAATTGAAGCCTCTTGAATGGTAATTCAGGACCTGTTCTTATGAACTGTAGATCCAGAACCTCTGGACCATGATGATGGCTTAAACCCACCGGTCAGCAACTTAGAAGTTGTTGCTGCATTTATTCTTCTTCTCTTTGCCTCAAGCTCCATCCTTTTTGAACTGGATGAAGAAGAATAGGAGTCTGAGAAGATTGATGTGAATTTGATTAATGCTCGTTTCTCGTCCCTGTTTTTATTGAACTTTGAAGAAAATTTCACACGTTTAGCAGCAGCCGTATCTTCCGCAGATGCTGGAAGTAGTCTTATCCCAAGACCCATTTTCCTGGCAGTCACCTCTTCTTCGGCAACTCTTTTCTTTTGACCCTGCCATTTAAAAGAAGCGTCAGTAATTACGCAAATGTATAAAAAAACAGAATTACCAACTTCACGTTAGCGTAGAGGTATGTACTCTGAGTCTGGCACGGAGGGACTTGTTTAAGGAATAATTATCTGAATGTCTTGCATCGGATACTCGTTGAAGTCGCACCAGTAATGGCTCTGCTTCTTTTTTCTTCTTTAAATCCTCTTCTTGATGTTCAAGGCGGTAGAAAGGATCTGCTAGCTTGGTTTTCACTGCATAACACGAATTTTATAAACATTTAGTGCCAAAAGAAAACAACATTTGACCACACAAGATAGTCAACTCTAGTTAAATATCTAAAATACTCATCAGTATAATGGGAAGATCAATATACTGACCTTCATCAACAGGGAGTGCCATTGTTTCTGCATCTTCAGTATCAAAGTCTTCAACCTTTTTTTGAGCACCACTAATAACCAGATACTCGCAGTTCTTTGGATCAGTTTGAATGACAATCGCATGCTGGCAGCATGCAGATTTCATTGTGAAGCTCCATATCTGCATAAGGATAGCAGGAATCATGATGATGAATTCTAAACAATAAGGTGAACCATCATATTATTACAAAGTTTAAAATGTATAGCTTACCTTTGTAGAATAATAATTTCCCACTTGCTTCTTCTCAGCATTAAACCTGACACCCTTCGCAATCATAGAACTGCAACCACCACACCAGATATTGTATGGCATTTCGAACCTGAAGGTTACCCAAAAAAAATCGAGTCATGACATCAACTCATAAATTAGCATCAGATATGCATGTAAGGTATAAAAATTTGAGACCCTGGTCATAATTATTATTAAAATTCATTTCTTTATGTCGTGTTTCAGTTTTAGACTTTAAGTCATTTAAGGTTATAAATCCATTGGTTTTGCAACGAGAAGCTCAAATCACATGGTCTAAACAAAGTGCAAGTAAGAAGGTTACCTTATGACTAGGATACCCTGATCTATCTTTTTTGCTCTCTCCCTCAAGGCATGTTGCCCATGAAATTTGTTCAAACCACCCTGTTGAAAAGGCAAAAGTAAGTACATCATAACAAAAAGCACCAAATGTGAGTCTTAATACACATGTAATTGAAAATTCTAACAGCATACCTTTTTTGGTTCCCATTCTGGGGGGTAGTAGAAGTTGTCAGCCCTTGCAGCTGCAAGTGTCGACTGCAGAAAAATAACATGTCAATATTCCACTCTCACATCTAAACGCCATATAAAGATAATGATGCAGTTGGACATTTGCAACAGCATCAGCTGAAGAAAATACAAGTACTAAATTCCCTAGCACATAGAACAACAAATTTCAAGTTCACGAAGAGGATACAAAATCCATGTTTATTAATCACAAGATATCAAAACCAATTTAATTCACAAGTTACTCGAAAATTTGTTCATTTCATTTTGTGGATATGCTTGTAGTGTTCATCTACCCAAAACCTATTTGTAGCCATATGACTAGAAAGAAACCTAGTGATTATGTATATATTGATTTAAACATCAGTAGCTTCTCTATTATAGACACAAACATATAAAGAATGGGGGTGGCCAGGGAAAGGGTCAGAATCGTCACAGGGATAACCCAGTTAGGCGTACATCTGAGTAACCGGGTAAACTGAACAGCGTGGAGTGTTATTCTACATACATATATGTGGAATACATCAATCAATTCAAAGAACTTAGGCAAAAATTAGTCAACCAGAAACCTAACCCATATAATCTACCCTAAAAAATAAATAAATTTAATATTTTGTTGTTGAATTAACTGAAAATTTCATCAGATTTTAAATTAAAACAGATCATTAATCAGAAAAATCCTAATTAAGATATAAAAACTAGACATAAATTCATAAAGCTGAAATTTGAAGCAACTAGTGAAACCCTAATTGACTCAAAAGGGGGGCGATCTATCAGATAAATATAATTACAATAATTATAAACAAACATCTATCAGAAAAAACAAGCTCCATACAAACAGAATATATTACGTACCATGTTTTGTTTTGATTTTTAATCCTTGATCGATGACGCGTCCTGTATCTTCGGTTCTGTATATTGTGCAAATCCTCTCACGCTGGTTTACGTTGAACGCTGTATGTTGAGATGGGTCTTTTATACGGGCTGACAACTCGTTTAGTGCTTAAATAAAAGCCTTAAAGCGGTGAAGGGAACACGAAAAATGCGGCTAAAGGCTTTAAGCCCAGTAACTGTATGAAAGCCCAATTAGTTTATTTTTGATTTTTTTGAACAGTGAAGCCCAATTACTTATTAAATTAAAAACTCATTACAAGGAATGTTAAATGTACCAAGTAGCTGTTAAATGAATAGTAAAATATTTTTCTAGTAAAAAAAACTTTTTCTATTTTTTTCTTTTTCCCTTGTAAAGTCATATAATTTTAATATTCCATTTTATTCTAAATGATTAAATATAATAATTTAGTCATAAATACACTACCTATACGTAACCATAACATAATATTTTACTTATTTCGAGTGTTTTACTTTATCATTCAAAAGTAAAAAATATAGGTCATTACATTTTATTTGTATTAAATTTATGTTTTGTAAATTGTATATATTTTATCTTAAATAAATTTTCAAACACCTGATTGATCAACGTGTTTCCTTTTAATTAACTGCTTAACTCGATGTAATAAAAAATACAGTTTAATGCTTTTTATTTAACGCTAAGTGTCATGTTTGTTTAATGATCATTTATAATTTTTTAGTAGAATAGATGGATATGATATGTAAATTTGAGAAAAGACAGTCAACATAAATTGATAGTTGAATCGTGAAATGTACGATATGAAGTACACATTTTTTGTATATTTTTAACTTCATAATACATAATTAGCTCCAAATTTTAACAAAAATTACAATCTCTTGCATATTAAATAATTAGCTTGCATGTTTGAGTTTTACATTGCTTCTACAAATCTAATAATTATTTTATGATGCATATAAATGATAAAAATATTATTGTCAAGATCGATTATTTAATTTCAGACTTGGAATTGTAATAATAGTTTTTATGTAGTTAGCATTGTTTATTGAAAAATTTTATTTTTTCTGATCCCGTCGCAACTCCGGGTTTAAAAATACTTGTTTATTTTAATAATTATCAAAGAAAAAGTTCTTTTACATAAATATCCAACTTCATTATCATTTTACTTTTTCGTATAAGTTATTTTAGTAAAATCATTTATAGTTTTTAGTAGAATGAAGGGATATGATATGTAAATATGACAAAGTTAGACAACATAAATTAATAGTTACTGACTTATAAATTAGTAGTTTGTTTTAATTTTAGTTTGGTTATTTTTTTTTTATTTTTTTTAAAGGGGTATAAAAATCATTAGAACTAGCCCACCACCGGTTATTAGAGGCTAAAACTTTTTGTTTACAAAATTTGGGTTCGACCGAGTCAAGGGTTACAAGTCCTCAAATGAGATTACGATAGTAGTTTTACATCACCACTAATGGTATCGCTAAGTAACTTTGTTTCGGTAGTATCATAAAACCCAAGTAACTTATTGGATGACTCGATGAAGAATTACTTTCTTTTTCGTTCTTCGAGGGATCGATCAGTGAAGGAGAGTAGTGAACTACATGTTTCGAGATTTATATTCCACCAATTCAACTTTGCGCTCCATACTCGAGAGCTACTTTGCATTCAATGAAGATATATGTCACTACTAGAAAAACGCTCATTACCACGTATATTTCCCACGGGTATTTTCCCACGGAGTTCCCATGAATTTATGACGATTGATCTTTTATTGTTTAATTTTGACATTTCCCACAAATCTCCCACGAATCACCCACGGCGCTATAATTTATAGGAAGTTCGTGATTAATCCGTGGGAAGTTTCTCACGGATTACCCACGGACAAAGAATATCCGTGTGTAATCTATGGGAAAACAAATCCGTGGGTAATTCGTAGGAATTCCGTAACAATTGTATTATATTTCCCACGGATTTCCTACTGGTTATTTATAGTTAAATTTTATGATTATTTTAAACATTTGTGGGTAATTGGTGGGAAATGGTTATGAAATACTACGGATTACCCATGGATTACCGCAAGTTTATGTAATTTATCTTATATGATATATTTTAATTTTATATATTTATCGATAATGTAATTCATATTTTCGTACATTAATCTTGTGATTATGCAATAATTTGTACATTTGTTCGTTTGCGTTCGTTTATGTTCAAGAACAAACATATTTTCTTGAATGAAGATGAATAAGAAAATTCGTTCATTTATCAGTTCGTGTTCATTCGTTTGTTTGGTAATACCTTAAAGAATGAACACAAACAAGTTCCGTTCGTTTACAGACCTACTTGTAATATATAAAACATACCCAAATACTATTTAACTTTTCAATTGTGTAACTTTTTATAATGACCGATTTAGAATAATTTTTTTTACAAGGTATAGTTACGGAATAGATTAAACTCAGGTCAATCGAAACTAACGTCTCTTTTCCTAATTACCGCACTAGTCAACACTACCCAAAGTTAAAGTAATTGAATCTGGTACAAATTTCTTTTCTTTGAAAAGTTGTTCTGAACTGATACAAGTTTATTGAGACATCTTTGTTTATAAATCTGATTTAAGAAAGGCTTGTTTGTTTTTTATTCTATCTCTATGTCAAATAGTAGCATATGATTTAGTTTTTATTTTTTTTATCATGCTCACTGTTTGCATTTTGTAAATCGCAAAAATCTTTATCTAATTAATAGACTTTGTTTTATTAATTTAGCACAAAATGAGAAGCTAATTCTTCAATGCAGGAATCATATTTCGTTCTAAGGTTATAACTCTCTCATCTTGGCATATTTCTAAAATATTTAACCTTCAATATTGTTGGTCTGCTACTTTGCGTTAATGCGTTTGATGTCTTAATTACTCTTAAATTTTGTATTTGTGCCTACATTTTTGTTCTATGTCATCATTGTGCAGCACATTGTGATCCTATATGAGAATACTTCTCAGCAAGAATGTTTGAATACAATCACGACTTGAAATTTTTAACATTTGACTCGATTCATAACATTTGACTCGATTCATAGCTCAAGTGAAAGTGATAAGTAACTTTAAAGATGAAATCTTAGGGCAACTTTTAACCCATTATAACGTTGATATATTTTGTATGTTCAATGATTTATTCTTTGTAGCCATATGACCCCGACAAACACTAATGTATAGATTTGATTTGATGAATGATTAACGCAATTCGGTAGTTGTGAGCATTGTTGCTTTGTGTAATATGTAAATGCAGGATTTATTTTTTGTTTTAATTTTTATTTTTTTTTAAGTGCAGTTTTAAATATATATATATATATATATATTAAATATGATGGTGGAAAGTGTGTGGGTAACTCATGGAAAACCCGTCGAAACGTATATATGGGAAATCCGTGGGAGACATTGAAATTAGCCATGGAATATTTTAAAGCCTTAAAGCAATTTTTCACGAATTTTCTACAAATAATTCCGGGGGTAAAAATCATTTTCCGCGAATTACCCACGGAAGTGAAATTACCCAGGCCCATATTAGCTTCGGACCAAATCCGTGAGAAATCTGTGGGTAACCACGTTTACTCATGGATTTCTCACGAATTTGACCGTAAATATTTGGCATTTTCTTGTAGTGTTGTAGATGACTCTTGATGATTGTCACGCATCTAGAAACTATACATCGTGTTGGTTACCAGTAGTTCATGTTAGGTATTGTTATATGGTATTTATACTTTGTAAATCAAGTATGATACATAATGAACATTATTAAGAAAAACTTGTAGTTTTTAATGTCATCGTAAGACTACTCCTAATGGTGACTGAAACTAACGCGGTCAGTTTGTGTCTACTTATCGCCACATCAACACTTTCCCAAATTGACTGAAACACCCGTCACGTCAATTTTCTGGTCCCCATAGGTTATTTAATTTACATATTTAAAACACAAATTTTTTATATAAAACAAATTCATTAAATTAAAAAAGCATTACATTAATTAGCAATAGGTGCATATTGCACAAAGTCGAGTGGGTTACTTGGTGACCGATACTCGGATTTAAAATGGGTGTGTTGAGTAAGTTTTGAAACATATCATTGAATATTGATTGTGAATGATTGTGGTGTTGTTTAGGCATTTTTTGTGGGGTAAGGTTTTGAGTAGAATGTCTCATTTGAAGGGAAGTCGAAGACTTTTTTTAATACATTTTTAGGAAAAATGTGTAAGGATTAAAATGCAGTAAAATTTATAGGTATAAAATAAAGTGTTGTTAAAATGCATTAGTTGTCGTAACTCACCAAAAATTTATCCTAAAATGCAGGAAAAAAAGTTTTCTCCCCCTTATCCTGAAATGATGTATTCTCCTCGGATTCTTCACCTTTTTTGTGAGGTAATATTGTGTGAAAAATTGTGAGTATATTTTTTTTTGGAAAAAAACTATAACATCACCGCTAAAAACAATTTATTTTTTCATTTTTTCTTTCAACGGTAAAAAGAAAGAAAAATTATCTCGGAACGGCACCTTAGTCGCTTGATTCATCGCCAAACTGACGGCCCTAACCGAGTAGTCCATGCCAATGGTGTCGGTTGGAACCGACGACGTCAATGGCCCAACTGACGGACCGTTGGCACAGAAAAACATATTTATTTTATTTAATTTATTCTTGGAACCGCTCAATGTAAAAAGGGTGTAAGGTTTGTGCATCATCATGATTTATTTATGTACAAACTGTAAGTCCCTTCGTGTAAGGATCGATAACGAGGTTATCTACGGTATTAAGGTGCGGAATCCCTCAATACTAGTTATAGAGTCTATAACAAATTCTTTAACAATATATTAGCGAATCAATTGTCTAATTGCTTCGTATCGATTATAACGGATGTTAACGATCAATACCTAGACTTTAGAATGTTGGAGAAGTCTCTGGAATCGCAGGAGGTACGGGTGTAAGGATTGGCAAAAGTCACTTAGGTTTAAAACCTAATTTACATTTATACTCGTCTCGGTTCGCAGGTCACTGGGCTCTGCGAACTGACTCAGTTTGCAACCCATATTGGCCCAGCGAACTGACTCGGTTCGCAGGCCAATTTTGTCATGCGAACTGACTCGGTTCGCGGTCAACCTTGGTCAACATTTTTCAGCATTTTGATATTTAACTCTAAAATGTTTACCAAGCAATATATTTTATTTACAATTCAAAACCAATGTACCAACTTGATTACAATTACCAAAAGTCTATTACAAGCTAGATCTGTTGTCACAAAGCATGTCTCAACACAAACATTATAAGACCATTTCCAACGGTGATGTTGGTGAGCTGTCGGTTGGAACCGACGGAACCGACACCAATGGCAAGGAGTCGTCGGTTTGATCCGTTGGTTTCCTCCATCGATTATCTGGTGCTCCGACCGTTATTTTGTGTAGAGCCCTATGATATTTAAAATTTTTTTTTTTTGTTTTCGACCGTTTAAAATAAATTAAATTTGTTTTTTGAAAAATGTGTTTAACGGATACATATATAGCCGTTTTTTACTTTAACTTTTAAACATTATTTTTCATTATATATACACTCTCTTTTATCAATTTTATTCACACTACAATTCACATCTCTTTTACCCATTCCATACATTATATTTCTCACTACTTTTACACATACACTATAATTCACATTACCTTTACACATTCTATACACCTCCATTTCAAATACAATACACTACAAAGTGTCAAAAAACAACAGGTCTAAAACCAAAAACAAAAACAAAGACACACAATCATTATTGAGAGATATGTGGCAAAATTTGTTTAACAGTCCGAGCCCAAGCCCAAGTTCACCAACGGGTTCGTTTTTTGCTCAATCAAGCAACCGATCACCGGCTCAATCAATCTACTTGACACCCTTTCGCGGTTAAGAATACCGCCCTATTGCAAAAAAAGAAAAGCAATTGCAACAATTATCGAGAACTCGAACAAAAAACGGCTTTCAAAGCTTTGAGTTTTCTTTGTAAAAAATCGTTCGGCAAGATGTGATAACAATGTATGAGCTGGTGTTTGGAGGAAAAGATTCGGACGCAGACAAAGCCTAAGCTGAAGCCGCTAACAACGAAGAGTCGAGCTCGGATTAGACTACTTTATTTAAATTGTAGTGTTTTTTTATTTTTAATTATTGTAGTGTTTGTTATTTTTATTATTGTAGTGTTTTTATTTTAATTTAATTGTAATGTTTTTAATTTAATTTAATTGTAATGTTTTTATTTTAATGAAATATGTTTTATGTTAATTATTGTGTTTTAAATATATAATTAATTAATCAATGGATTCCTGAAAAAATGAAGTGACAAGTCACTGATGCTAGATGTCAGCCAGCTGTTAGTCAGTTTTGAGAACAAGTGACGTGACGCTAATGTGGCAGTCACTGTTGGGAATGGCCTAAACGTATTTAATGATGATAAAAATAGTGACTTCATCACCCTTTAACACCCTTTAACCGAAGTGGATATTATCAGTTTATTTAAAAAATTATTCGTTAATATTCGTCCACGATGAATGATAATCAAAACGTATAAAAACATATTTTTACCAATAAATATTAATCAAAATTGCTGTTATAACTACTAATATTTATTAATAAACTGTCTTTTATAACTTATAATATCATATGATGAATATTAAGGGAATTCGTTTACATTCATTGTTGATGAATATGTAGTATATCTTCTCTCCTTTTTTAGAAAATAGTGACTCATATAATAATAATCCATATATATTAATAATCCATGTAAAAGTGACGTGTACATTACTTGTATTTGAAGGGATTATCACGGGGAAAAGGGTCCATCACCAACACACACTATTATATTACATCTCATGAATTCAACACCCCTAAATTTCAACGTTCTTCTTATGTATTTCACCCTGCATTTTTCAATCACCTAACCTTCTAAATCATGTTTCCTCACCTACAACTATACCATGCTCTTCAAAATCTATCACATTATGTATCTTATTCTTTGCCTCTCTCTCATTGCCAATGAATTCTCTACCATCGCCACTGTTGTCGTCTACCACGACCACCCTTCAATTAATCGGAAAATGTTAGTATCTAAATTCGACTTCACCCCATTTCTGATCAAACACCATCACCATCATAAATCATCAGAGGAAAGTGGACTAAGTAAAGCCACTTATCCACTTTATGGTGTCGAGAAACGACGTGTACCATCAGGACCAAACCCGTTGCATCACTAGAAGTCACAAATGATTCACTCTGTTTGTATACTTACGTTCTTGAACCTCTAGTTCAAATTTTGTATTATATATAGTGTGTTTGAATCTGTATATATGGATTAGTATGGGATTATTTCTTGATTTGCTTAGTGTCTTCTATTTATTTATAATAGGAGTATAATATGATGCTTAATGTTGGTTTGGTACGTGTTTAAGGACATATTATTACAAGGTTTATGCTAATGTGAATGATTTTTTTAATTAAAAAATAAAAATGAGTAACTACCACGGCACGTCACCGTCATAAGTTCTTGAATTTACTCACGAGCCATAATAATGGTCGATGGAGAATTACATCTTATTAAACTCGCCAATAACTCGTATTGTTATTATTTTGGATAAAGTGGCATACTAGTTGTTTGTAGTCTTGGAGAAATTTATGCGAAACAGCGAATAACAGAGTGACCGATTTGAATTTCCTTGCTAGATCAGTATTGAATCACGAGAAAGCTACATTATTTGAAGTATTTTACAATATTTCGATAAATTTTGTGAATATATGCTAGTGACATACAATCACTCAACTTTCAAAGAGTTCACCCTTTATAATAATTAAAGGTAGTCCAATCAATAAACACAAATGATGGTAAAGATTTTGAGGCAATTAACTACGGAGTGTCAAGATTAAACTAATAAAAAGTAAGAACACACTTTCTAGTGGAGTATCTAAAGGGTATTTGAGTACCTGTCAGGTAAGGTGAAGTATCTGGTGGGTACAATCCTACCAAACGAATAGACAATGAAGAAAACGGATCAGAAATTTGGATGAAACGGGTATCCGGTGGGTAGCCTTTGTTCCCGGTGGGTACTAGCGGTGCTAGTTTTCTTGTTGTCTAAGTTTATACACTCCGATAAATATAAACTCCTACTCTTGTAAACTCTCCGGAAAGAAATTAATATACAAAAATCTTTCGGTTTATCCCCGTGAATTAAACTAATCTCCAAGTTGGAGATTGGACATAACCACATTAAATCCTTGTGTTCGTATTATTCGTTTATCTTGTTTGTTGTATCTTTTTTATCCGTTTATTGTTTGTGGGTGTAATCTTGATCACACGAGTGTTGGTTGGGTTGATTCATTACTAACAAGTATTAGAGTGATCAATTAATTGTTGTTGGTTGTTTGTTTCCGCATGCAATTCCTAACATCTGGTATCAAAGCTTCATGGTTTGAAGATTGTGAACAACAATGGGTGTGAGCAAAGATCAAGATCAGGTTTTGATGGTTAAGTTTTTTTTGGGTATTTTGGAAGATATAGATCTGGGATAGATCTTGATCCGGAAGGAAATAGAGAACCATCGGGGAACAACTGATAGACACAGTTTAGGATTTTGTTTTGCAACAGGTGATCGAAATTGTTAGGCTCGAGCTTTGACTAATTAATGAAAGAAAAAGAAGTTGCTGGCAGGTTGAAAACGCAACACGACTGGTTAAGATCGCGACGCAATCTAGGGTTTTTTTTATTGCGACACGAGTGTTGAAGATCGAGATGCGATATGGTGGGCGAATCGAACCGCGATTATGGGTCAGAAATTTTTTTGTTATTCTTTCGGTGGATTGCGAAGATGCGGCTGCTGGCCGGTTGCATTTATGATGATGATTGGCCGTGACGGTAATAAGGTTGGTAATTAGTTTTCAATTTGTGGTTTGTTGCGGAGAGAGTTTTAAAATCCTAGGTTTTGGATTCAGGTTCATCATTCTTTGTGATCCCATGCAAAGAAGGGATGAACGTTATCAGATTTCTTCTCTTGCAAGATGCTGATGGGAAGATGTTTGATGTTGCGAGTGTGAGGATGTGATTTCTCGAGACTTATTTGATACATACTGGATTCCAAAATATGAGGTTTGTTATAGAGCTCAAGAGGAAGATTTCTCAGTTAGGTAATTGGATAATAAACTGTACCACATCCATTTGGTAATGATAGTGGGAATTATCAAGGGAGTTTAGTTATCGTTCGCGGGTTGAAACGGGAGATCATGTTTCTTTCGTCGGGTATTCCATGGTTTGAAATGATTAGGCAAGTTAGAGCTCCTACACTTGGAGATATCGGTTGTAGAAGATTTCGGATAGAACGCGTTCGACTGATCTCTGTTATCGGTTGATGAGTTTGGTTCAACGATCAAGTGAATATTCTGGGAGAACCGGTTGGGAATTTTCAAGTAGGGTAGAGGTGGATAATATTGTAAGTCCTAGTGAGCTTTCGAGATATTGTTGAGAGTGTCGGGAACTCTTGAGAGTTCGGTAACCGATGGAAGTATCGAAGGTAGTTGGAGTTTCGCAACTAGTGGGAGCTTTGGAGATTGGTGTGCAACTGTTGGATCTCAGTTTCTACGGGTTTAGTGTGCGGATTCCGGGTAACACTAGAGCATTCAGATCTTCATTTTTTACTCTCCAATGGCAAAGTAATTTGCGACTGACAGTGTATTATGAACTCGAGTCTTCTCAAGAGACCCATGATTATTATTTAGATCCGTATAATAGGAGCAAGCTGAGTGGGAGAATGTGTTATTTGAAATTGTAGCTACGTTTCGGGTCAGTGTACCAGCGGAAAACCGAAAGTTGGTAATGTAGGTTTTCAAGGTGGTGACTGCGTTCTCACGAGTTGAACCTTGATGATGATCTACGGGTTGTTCTATCGGCGATTTTACGATTGCTAGGAAGGAAAATCAGATGGACGAAATTCTATACGGGTTGATCGATGACATGTCGGTGGCAGGATCCGATGTAGCTAGAATCAATGAATTGAAGTGGCGGTTGTCTTCTTGATGGAATCATGTGGTTGGAGTCGTTGCACACTTTAACGTATCTTCTTAGGCTAGAAGATGGTGGTGTGGATAATAGGAGATTTTGGTCCCAGTTTAATAGCGGTGTTGAGTTAGCTTTGTCTATTTAAAGTCTTCCGACTCTGTGAGGTCGAGCAAGCGTGTACCGGTTGGTTTCCGGCGGTATTGGTTAAGTTAACAATAGATGTTATTAAAAGGGCGGTGAAGTTAAAGTTAAAGGGTTAAGAGTTTAGGCGTGGTTGAATTTTCAAGTGGGAGATTGTTGAGTATAAAGATTAAATTAGAAAAAAGGAATAACACTTTCTGGTAGAGTACCCAAAGGATACCTGAGTACCCGTCGGGTAAGGTGAAGTACCTGACATGTACAACCCTACCAAACGGATAGACAATGAAGAAAACATATCAAAAAGTTGGATGGGAACGGGTACCCGGATGGTAGCCCTTGTACCCGACGGGTACTAGGGCGGTGCCAATTTTCTTGTTGCCCAATTTTGTACACTCCTATAAATATAAACATCTACTCTTGTAAACCTTTTGGAATGAAATTAATATACAAAAATCTCTCGGTATGACCCCGTGGACTAAACCAATCTTCAAGTTGAAGATTGAGCATAATCACGTTAAATGCTTGTGTTCGTATTTTTCGTTTATCTTGTTTGATGTATCTTTTTATCCCTTTATTGTTTGTGGGTGTACCGTCGATTACACGAATGTTGGTTGGGTTGATTAATTACTAACAACAAGTATTAGAGTGATCAACTAATCATTGTTGATTGTTTGTTTACGCGTGCAATTTCTAACATCAACTCTAAGTAGTGTATAATCTTTAATGGTTTATTGCATTGTAATACTCGGTATATCTAATGCGATTTTTAGTTAACAGAGTTGAGGATATTTACTAATATTCAAAAACAAAATATTCAAAACGAAAGTAAAATTGTAATTGTAATATATATTTTCAATAAACTAATCTGTTTTTGTTTAAGAGATAAAGTTTATAGCATAAGTTTATGAAAAATATAAGTTTAGAGTATGCTTAACATACTATCTTATTGTAGCTTATAAGAGTTTAAATTTATTTTTTTTTCATAAGTTCACACTAGTAGTGTTGTTTGTTTAACAAAAAATTAAAAAGCTTATTAAAAATATAAGCTCTTAAAAAACTAAATTAAGTAGTTTTTAAGAATAACCTTGAAGCTTATGAGTAGTGAAATTACTTAAATACCCCTGATATGATTATTTATTATGTGTTTTTTTGTCCTTTTATGTCAATTCAAATATTTAAGCTCCATCTACTTTACCAAACACTTATAAGAAAAATAAGCTCTAGCTACCAGTTTCAAATATAAGCTCCAGCTATAAGCTTCCAGCTCCAACTACTAGCTAATTTTGTTAAACACACCCTTAAACTCATATAAGCTGTCATAAGCTTGCCACCCAAACACACCCTTAAGATTTGTTTGGAAAAAAAGTTTATTTTTTCTAAAAGCTCAAACTTCTAGTGTTTGTAGACAAAATTTAAAAGTTAATTGAAAAATAAGCTATAGTAAAAGATCTACTTGAAGTAACTTTTAAAAATAAATTAGAAACTTATGAAATGATAATTTAAATAAATATCCCGATATATAATTATTTATCATGTGTTTGTTTGCGTTTTATGTCAATTCGTATCTTTAAGCTCCACCGGCTAGTTTTGGCCAAATTTTTTTGTGAAAGGCTCTCTTATGATTCTAAAAAAATGTTAATACATGAAAGAAGGAATGGGATAAGGCATCCAGGAAGGTGAATATAAAAGGGGAACAAATAGAACAAAATGAAAGAATGCCAGGGAGTAAAAAAAAACGAACAAAATTTTTGTATTTTGATAATTCTACTCAAACATAAACACAATACTTATATATTTCATATATATAATTTTACGATATTAACACTTAGGCCTAACGTGTTTAATTTTTGTAGAAGAAAGAATTGAATTAAGCATTTGATTTGGTATATGAACCTCTTTTATTTATATAATCTATGTCTTATCTTCTTTCTGTCAGAAAAACCAGTAGCATTTTTGTTAAAGAGGGTTAGTTATGGTTTTGAATTATAACTTTCATTGTCGTGTTTATGACAGAGTGGTAGGTCAATTATTCAGGGAGTATGTACAAGTGCCTTAAATAATTCTTCTTTCACATTATTATCCTTAAATGTGTTACTTTTTATGCATTATAGAAGCATGGTTAATGGCTTTATAATAACCACTTCCTTGGTCATCTATTTCCAATTTAAGCAGTATGAAGTTTCATGTCACTACCATTGTTTCCGATACAGTGAAGGGTTCTTCATGTAGACCATAATTGTAATGGTGGGCTACTAATATTTTTATCGTTATGCCATTCTTTTTTCCTTATCTAACATCACATCCTTCATTGTCATCTTTCCCATTCTTCATTCCTTCCATGTCTTTCTCATTTCCTTGTCTATCATGTTTTTTTCCTCCTTAGTAACATGTGTTCTTTTATTTTGCGTCATCCTGTCCTTTCCTTATCACCATGCATGTCTATCTTCCTTTCTTGATTGCCATCCTGCTAATTCTGTCTTCCTTTCTTATCAGCATGCCATTCTTCCTTCCATATCTAACCTCACATCCTTCATTGTCATCCTTCCCATTTTTTCTTTCTTCCTTAAGTAGTCTATACTCTATCCTAAGCTTATCACTAAGTGTGGGATTCCAGCCCAAACACAACACTTGAGAAACATTTCCGTATATGTTTAAACTCTAAGTGTGAGATTTTACTTCTAGCAAAATCTCTACTGAAGAGAACATCAGGGACAATGTTCCTCTAAGTGTGGGATAGCAGGTATATAATACCTTAGATAGATTTTTATAGCAAACTCAGAAAATGTTTCTCAAATTTTTTAAAATTTTCAAGAAAATTGAAAAAGTATGAGGCTAATCACTTGATTATCTCTGACCTTTTTGAGTTTTAATGTTTTTAAGAGAAGCCATTTTCAAATATGAGTAAATTATTTTGGAATCTAGGGAAAATAAAGTAAAAATTTCTTAAGTGATAAATGATAATCTAAGAGGGGCATCGCATGACTAGGTACATACAACCCAAGCTTATTTGCAGTGAGGTATTTTGAGCCTAATTGAAAAGCATTCACTTTAAATGTTTCACTATTTCATTTGTTGTGTGTGCCGATGCATGTGCTTCTGAATTAGAACTTGCTCTTGACATACGCTTCGAGATCACATTGGTGAGTACCGTACGCGGTACATGTGCAATTAGAGGACCTTGACATTTCCTAGAATTTAAACCCTATTTTAGCCTACTCTTCAAACCTAAAAACCGACCAATACTTATTTTTAGTATTGATGATACGATTAGTAAAACCTTTGAGCCTAAACCGATTTATCTTTCAAAACCCCCATCTATTAACCTACTTCCACAAAAATACCCCCAAAACTTATTTTGGAATTTCTAAGGTTATGAAAAACATCTTTTAGAATATCCTCCTCATTTATCTTGCTGTTTCGTAATCCCCAAAAGTTATCTCTCTGAAAAAGTCTGGGTGCGTAAAGTTGGCACCCTAACAAATGCGAGAGAGCAATGGTGCGTAAAATTGGCACCCTGATAAGACTCGGAATAGTCAAAGATAAAAAGAACATAGTTCTGAAAGGATTGTCTAACGGAAATAAAAATATCATTGGAAATTCTCTGGCAAAGAAGTTCTGAAGAAGAAAAGAAAAATAAAAATCAAATAAAGCTAAGTGCTTCGAAAGTATCACCCCCTCAAGAAAAATCTGATCGAAGACAAATAGCTATCAAATCTCCATTCCATTCTAAATAAAGTTTTTCATGATCTTAGAAGTTTTTAAGATAAGCAAAACCCTTGCAACCAAAACCCACCACTATCTATATCCCCTTAACCATCACTTATAACTACAACCCTCTTGAATGTCTTAGGATAATTAGCACCGTCCTCACCTAAGTGATGGAGATCCGATTCTCGATCAAGCCTATGACGATAAAGTATTGCATGACTGGCTTATTGAGTGATTTAAATTGTATTAGAATGATAGGTAACCCGATACACTTTGAGTGATTTGAGTGAATTGAGTGAATTGAGTGACCACCTTTTGTGAGATCGCCTGGTCATGTATGCTCCAAGATCACGAGAGTTGGATGTATGCCTGAGAAAGTCATTTCTTGTTTATGAAAGGATTACCTTATCTCTCCTTATGTTCTTGAAATAACTTACATATATAAGAAAGTGGTAACTTTTGGAATGTTTTAACTCATCCAGATAGGTCTTAAAATGTTTTCACCAGATACAAACTGAGTTGTTGCTTGAGGACAAGCAACGTCTAAGTATGGGATATTTGAAGTAACGTAAAAAGTCATGTTTTTACGTACATTATTCCTCGCTATTTGAGCTATTTATTAGTGAAAACATCTTAAATCACTGTTTATTTAATAAAAATCACTAAAGTAGTTCTAATATAGACGTTGCAACAAAAATCGCTAAAAATGTCCGAATAACATGCAAAACAAAGCAAATAAACTTCACCTGATTCCTCCACTTTTATTTATTTTATGATATACACTCCCTAACCACTATTCTATGATTCATAGGTAATTACGAGATTGAAGAATCAAGAATCAAGCAAAACAGATAAAGAACAGAGAAGATACATCACCTGAAGATCAACCGAACGCATTCCAAGCACGTATAAGCTACACACATCAAAAATTCATGATTTTGGTATCATTAGAAGCGTATTGGAATTTCAAGATCGTGGGCGAAAGAATCAATCCAAACAGATAAGAAACGAAGAAGATACGCGCGAAACAAGCAACGAACGAAGTACCGAACAACGGGCAAAACATCAAACGACATTAAGGATACCGTATACAGCCCCTGTTGCCTTCCGGTGATGCCGTTTTTCAGTTATTTTGAGGTTCGGGGCTGTTTTGGGCTTGTATTTTGTGCTTTGGAGCTTGTATAGGTAACTTGGATCCTTTGCCTATAAATAAGGCCTCTCCCCTCCTCATTTCATCATCCATTCACTCTCAATCTTCTCTCTACTCTCTCTCACACACTCTTTCTCTCTCTAGGTTCTCTCTCTAGTCTATCTCTCTAGTTTCTCTCTCTAGGATTTTAATTCTTGAAACTAGTGGGAAGATTAGGAGAGAATCCTTATCTTATCTTTTTAGATTAGTTATGTAGTTTAATTAGTAGAAGCTAGTATATGTAATCCTTGGGATATTATTAGAAGAAATACAAGTGTTATTCTGCTCGCAATTTGTACGGGTATTATTTATCCTTTCTATTATTAAATTGGCATAATGTTCTTGTTTGATGTTTGTGATTTATTAATGTTAGAAATGTTTATTGTCATGCTTTGTGAGTAGTTGTTTGTATGCTTTCCATGATATAGATAGTTGTAATTAAGAATGATGTTATGCTTTGTTATCTATCTAAACTTATTCTGAATCTAGACTTTATTTACGTGTCACCCTTTCCAGTCCTTCACGTGGCTATCACCTTAGTTGTAGGATTTGACGAAACCCTAGCTACGATAGATAGTTATCTATGTTTATGTATAAAGCTATGAGATATCCGTAAAACGGCCATGTACTCAGTATAGCGTTGGAAATACCTTAAGGTGGAGTACAAATACATGGAAGCTAAGGAAATGTCGAAAGTCCATCTCATCGTGGAATACCTAGAAGTCACCCTTCTAGAACATGGTCTAGGAACCCTAAAGTTGTGGAAATACTATAGTATTGTACACCGTGAGTATACTTAGGGTTATATGGTTATGGAAATACTTAAAGTATTATACACCGCGAATATACCTAGTGTTATAAAGCTGTGGAAATACTTAAATGATAGTACACCGTGAGTACACCTAGGGATGAATGACTGATTATAAAGGAGGGTCTAATTCATGACGGAAGTATTTGTGCTTACAGTAATTGATATGGAGTTCTGAAAAGAATGCAAAGACTCAGCTGTAGTCTAAGATGCTTAAACCCCTTAACTCCACTTAGCCGATAGTTTAGAATACAAAGTAAAAAATCAGTACACAATTAGATAATAACATTTAGACTTAGGAGTTAAGAAAGGTCAGATATAATTGCGGTATGTTGCCTCATTCTTGCACCCAGGATGTATCTATCCAAAAAAGGTCACTTGTGATGGGTTTTCTATTCCCTTACTAGATTAATATACAATGTGGAAATAACAATTAATCTATGGCATGAAGGAAACTAAACTCTAAAGGATCTTAACTTAATAATAATACGCAACAAAACAAAATAAATAAGAAAATACTAACCTTTGAGAAAATCAGATTTCTCGCACGTAGACCACCTTAGTAAAGCTTCCTAGCTTGGAGGCGAGTACTCAAACCAGAGCACCTCTAATGGTTCACACCCACGAACCAAAGAGAAAATTCCAACTCCTAAGGTCTCGATTAAATCTTGTAAACTCTTACAAGGAGAGGAATGAGAAAAAGAGAATTGAACACTTTTGAAACCATGGCATGCCCCCTATTTATAAGGGAAGAGGGAAGCTTAGGGTTTGTTCATGGGCCGATGTGGGACAGCCTGATTCGGGCTTCCAACCGTCGGTTGGATTATTCAGCCGGCGGTTGGACTTACTTTCTGCCCGAGAACCCGAGCCACGACCCGCGTGCTCCACCGCCTCACTCCAGCCGCCGGTTGAACATTACAGCCGCCGGTTGAATGTGGTTTCCAGAATTTCTTTTAGTTTCTAATTAATTCATCAACTTTGATAATTAATAAACTAAATAATTAACTATAATATTAATTCCAATTAATATTATCTCTCATTTATTTCTCTTTAGCTGTTCGAATGAGGGCGACCCAAAAAGGACTCTACTTTTAATGATATACTTACCAATTAGTTATGCACTTGGACACTATATCCAACAGTCTCCCACTTGGAAAAGTCATCAACTATTATTGGTCTAAGTCTATCCCATTAACTAAGCAGAGAGTGTCATCCAACGCAACTGCCGAACTCTGAATCATATCTAGAGACAGCCCTTAGATAAGTGATCAAATATTCATTTGTTCTACTGATATCATATGAAACTGAGACATGGGTTTTAATCTATCTCAAGATTCAAGATTATGTTTTCTGATCTCCGATTATTTTGACTATATAAGACTACTGATTTGTGCACATCAACTTAGTCTCGGCTAGGCCTAGCACTTTTAGAGTCAACTTTTAATCATCAGAGGGCCCATGATATCGCTTTTACATTTTGCAAAAGGAACAAATAAATTTCGACTACATAGTACTAGTCCTAGCATACCCTTTATAACTGGCATTTACGCGCAGTGTTTGAATAAACTAAAGTATAACAGATTTGAAAAACTAGAAACTCAATGTATCTCCATTTTAAGAATAGAGGATATTATCATCTTAAAATCACTCGTGATTTAATCCATGAAGTGATCTCTTTAAGTACGAGTCTCTCCTATACTTAAATCCCCATCAAGTACTCATGAGTGTTGCAGCATTCTCCATGCTATGTCTAATCTCCATAGACAATATACTAACACTCCATGACAATCTTAAATCAACACTAACTTCCTGTAGTATGAACGATTGAGGAGGTTTGAGTAAAACTAATTACTCGGGAAGTGAATTCTAAACATGCAAAACGAAACACAATGACAAACAATAGTAAATGGTAGAACTCCTTCATATAAATAAATCTCCATTATTTAATCACCAAATCTATTACATTTCTATCATTGCTATAATGTTTCAGATTCAAACTAACAACTAAAACTTTATATTATCTCTTAAACCTATGCTCCTAGCATGTTCATCGTGTTTGGACCTTGTCAGTGCCTTTGTGAACGGACCAGCCGGATTATCCTCTGATCGTACATGCTTCACAACCACGTGTCCTTCTTCTACCTTTCTTCGAACAAAATGGTATTTCCTTTCTATGTGCTTTGAGTTCCCATGATCCTTGGGTTCTTTAGTCAAAGCGACTGCACTTTCATTGTCGCAGAATATAGTAATAGGGTCTTGAACTGTTGGAACAACTCCAAGATCTCCAATGAAATTCCTCATCCATATGGCTTCTTTTGAAGCTTCGCAAGCTGCAATATACTCAGACTCGCATGTGGAGTCTGCTACTGTATCTTGCTTTGAACTTTTCCATGTCACCGCTCTCCCATTCAGTAAGAATACCCAACTAGACTGTGACCGACTATCATCTCTATCTGTCTGGAAACTTGCATCACTATAACCTGTTACTCTTAGTTCTTCTTCTCCACCATAAACTAAGAACCCGTCTTTAGTATTTCTTAAATACTTGAGAATATTCTTTACAGCTGTCCAATGACTTTTACCAGGATTCTGCTGATGTCGACTCACCATGCTCAAAGCAAATGAGACATCAGGCCTTGTACACATCATGACATACATGATCGATCCTATAGCCGAAGCATATGGAACTCGACTCATTCTGTCCGATTCTTCCTCAGATTTCGGACGTAGATCTTTACTAATCTTTATGCCATGATGTAAGGGTAGATTCCCATTCTTAGAATTTTCCATTTTAAACCTTTTCAAAATTTTATCTAAGTACGTGTCCTGGCTGAGTCCAATGAGACGTTTCGATCTATCTCTGTAAATCCTTATACCAAGAATACTAGGAAGACTACAACACTCCCACTGACTTTGACATATATACAGGACTCATCTTCGCTTCTAGAAAATCCAAATTGTATGACTTTCTCATGGAAACAGAGATTCTATCTACGAGAAGCCTGTTTAAGTCCATAAATGGCCTTTTCAAGCTTGCACACTCTTTTAGGATACTTTGCACTTTCAAAACCCTCTGGTTGTGCCATAAACACATCCTCTGTAAGTTTTCCGTTAAGGAAAGCGGTTTGACATCCATCTGCCATATTTCATAATTATGAAATGCAGTTATCGCAAGCATTATCCTAATTGACTTTATTTTAGCTACTGGTGAAAAGGTTTCCTCATAATCAATCCCAAGGGTTTGAGTATAGCCCTTCGCTACCAACCTAGCTTTATAAGTGTGTACCTTCTCATCCATGTCTGTCTTCTTTTTGAAGATCCACTTACATCCCACCGTCTTAAGACCGGATGTAGTGTCAACCAAATTCCAGACTTAGTTGTCATACATAGACCGAATCTCGCTTTTCATAGCTTCCTTCCATTTGGCAGCCTCAGTGCCTGCCATCGCTTCCTTGTAGTTAGAAGGTTCGTTCAAATCAACTAGTGTACTATCACTAACCTTGTCCTCTTCTTTAATATGGAAACCATAATAGAACTGAGGAGGATTGCTAACTCTACTTGTTCTGCGAACGGGTAAGGATATGTCTTCAGGTTCAACAGGTGTCACCACCTCTTGTTGAGTGTCAGTGTTTACTATAGGTTCTTCATCGGTCGATTCTTGAATTTCTTCAAGATCTATTTTACTCTCACTGTCCTCTTTAGATATCATTTCGTGTTTCAAAGAACACTTCTCTTCGAGCTACAAATACCACATTTTCCGTGGGTCTGTAAAATAGATATCCAAACGACTCTTGTGGATAACCGACGAAAAGACACTTTTCAGATCTGGACTCTAGCTTGTCCTGAGTTTCTCGTCTAACGAAAACCTCGCAACCCCAGATCTTGATGTGATCAAGAGAAGGACATTTTTCCTTCCACATCTCATATGGTGTCTTTGAAACCTTCTTAGTGGGTATTTGATTTAAGATATGTGCGGCTGTCTCTAATGCGTAACCCCAGAAGCTTATTGGAAGTGTTTCCCGACTCATCATAGACCGAACCATGTCTAACAGGGTTCTATTTCTCCTCTCCACAACTCCATTAAGTTGTGGTGTTCTAGGAGGAGTCAATTGTGAAACTATTCCACAGTTTCTAAGATGATCAAGAAACTCGATACTGAGGAATTCTCCTCCCCTATCGGATCGGAGTACCTTTATCTTTCTGCCCAGTTGATTCTCTAGTTCGTTTTGATATCTTTTGAATATTTCAAAAGTATCGGACTTATGTTTAATCAGATTAACATATCCATATCTACTGAAGTCATCAGTAAACATAACGTAGTAGCGATTTCCATCTTTTGTGGCGCATCGAAATGGTCCACCTACATCTATGTGTACCAAGTCCAATAGTCCTTCACCTCTTTCACATGATCCAGTGAATGGTGATTTAGTCATCTTGCCTAGTAAACAAGATTCGCATACATCATCCGACTTGATGTCGAATGATTCCAACATTCCATTCTTTTGGAGTTGGGCGATGCGTTTCCTGTTTATGTGCCCAAGACGAAAATGCCACAATTTGGATTTATCAAGCTCATTACACGAATCAACATTTAAAATCACATTGCTAACACATTCAACATTTTCATATATGCCTTTGTAAGGAGAAGCTTTAAAAATAAAACTACCATTTAAATAAACCAAAATATCTCCATTCTCATTATGAAATGAAAATCGATAACCATCCTTGAACAATGCATAAAATGAAATTATGTTTCTAGTCATTTCTGACGAATAACAGCAATTATTTAAATCTATCCTAACTCCAGACTTCAGCATGAGCTCGAATTTTCCAATCTTGGTCACGGGCGTGAATTTCCAGTTTCCCGTGATTAAATTGAGCTCTCCATGCCTCAAACTTCTACTTTCCTTTAAACCCTGTAATACAGTGCAAATGTGAGTACCACACCCTGTATCCAGAATCCACGAATCAGAAGTTGTAGTATTATGAAGTTCGATCATAAATATACCTGAGTGACTACTCTTATCGACCTTTCCGTCTTTAAGGTCATTCAGATATTTTAGGCAGCTACGCTTCCAGTGCCCCTTTGTGTTGCAGTAAAAGCACACTGCTTCCTTTGGATCATTTGCAGATGCAATCTCAGAATCAAACTTTCCAGTTTTACCTTTTCAAGTTTTTCTTTTCTTTGCATTTTGACCAATAGCCAACACAGGAGCTGCTGAGGCAGAGGGCACATCAATCTTCTTGATCCCTTGCTCAGCGGTTTGCAGCAGGTTATGGAGTTCCATTATCGAGGTTTCTTTCTCATTCAAATTTATTTGATATGAGATTATAAACTGATTGTAGACAGCTGGTAGGTGAGATAGAATTATATTTATCGAGAGCTCAGAATCACATATCATGTTCAAAGATTCCAACCTATCAAAGTACCCTTTCATCTCCAAGACGAAAGCACAAATAGAAGCTCCAAGTTTGGGTTTACAAGCCATGAGGGATTTAACCACATCAAGGCGTTCTTTGCTTGCCTTTGCCTGAAACATTTCCTTTAGCTGTTGTTCATTTCATAAGCCCAAGTATTCTCAAAAGTCTTTTGCAATTCAGGACTCATGGAGGATGCCATGATACAAGACACTTTGTTTGCATCTTCATAATGTTTTCGGTGAGTTTCAATCTTTTCTTGGGTTGAATCAAGATCAATAGTGGGAATCTGCTCATCGAGAACATACTCCTTGTTCTCGTACCTTAGGGTAAACCTAAGGTTACGCATCCAGTCCATATAGTTTGGACCGGTTAGTCTTTCCCTCCCAAGAACTGAGAGTAGTGAGAAGTTCGAGTTGTTTGCGGAACTGGGAACGGGTGGATTTGTACCATTTTCGGTAGTAGACATCTATAATATAAATAGTTTTAGTTAGTATGAATATTCCTTAATTGTTTAATTACCCAATTCTAAATTAAGGCTAGGATCTATATTTTCGATTCGTTTTATGAAGAGGTTTGCCGTAATCATGTCATGAATTTATTTGAGGTAGACAATGCTTTTGTCAATTTCATTCTCTATGAAATTCCTAGTTCTTTTGAGATTCATTGATTCAATCAATGGCATGTTAATCTCGGATATGCTTATCTACCATTCATGACTGGGATGCCGAGGATCAGGAACAAGATAATGAACTTAACCATGCAAAACCCGCATGGTCCCCGGCCCGAGTACGCTCGAGAATCGCGAGTCTCACATAACCTCTCACTTATGTCCTCTCATTAATGTGCCGTGAACCACACACGCTCCATTAACAGTCCATATGAGAGATCTGCGGTTTTCATGGGATAGCATACAATTCACATTTGTTATACTTAAACGGGATTTTGTTTTAGTACTTTAATTCAATACTTTTTGATCTTGACATTATCCTATCAAAAGTCCTCGGTAGCTCCATTGAACGCACAAAGAAGCAGGGAAGTAGGTCAGCGCGAAGCATATTAAAAACCTACTTCTTTAAGGAAGCATAATGTCCCGCCTTATACCTCTCTTATAGTTTGTTCACTATGGGTGAGCCGATTTATCAATTGACTGACAACGTATTTAAACTTTAAATGATACATATATATTTATCATAATATATATAGGTCTCTTAAAGCTTTTAAAGTTCAGGATTCTATTTTAAACATTTTAAAATTTAGGGGTATCATTTAACAATTTAAATATTAGTATTTATTCTAAATCCATATTAACATTTAATGATTATACAAATTTATCTATGGATTACTATTTACAATTAACTATTAACTAAGTAGTAACTCCATCGTTAAGTGCCTATATTATTAAGCTAAGGCTCTGATACCACCGATGAGTTTTCTATTCCCTTACTAGATTAACATACAATGTGGAAATAACAATTAATCTAGGGCATGAAGGAAACTAAACCCTAAAGGATCTTAACTTAATAATAATACGCAACAAAACAAAATAAATAAGAAAATACTAACCTTTGAGAAAATCGAATTTCTCACACGCAGACCACCTTAGTAAAGCTTCCTAGCTTGGAGGCGAGTACTCAAACCAGAGCACCTCTAATGGTTCACACCCACGAACCAAAGAGAAAATTCAAACTCCTAAGGTCCCGATTAAATCGTGTAAACTCTTACAAGGAGAGGAATGAGAAAGAGAGAATTGAACACTTTTGAAACCATGGCATGCCCCCTATTTATAAGAGAAGAGGGAAGCTTAGGGTTTGTTCATGGGCCGATGTGGGACAGCCTGATTCGGGCTTCCAACCGCCGGTTGGATTATTCAGCCGGCGGTTGGACTTGCTTTCTGCCCGAGAACCCGAGCCACGGCCCGCGTGCTCCACCGCCTCACTCCAGCCGCCGGTTGAACATTCCAGCCGGCGGTTGAATGTGGTTTCCATAATTTCTTTTAGTTTCTAATTAATTCATCAACTTTGATAATTAATAAACTAAATAATTAACTATAATATTAATTCCAATTAATATTATCTCTCATTTATTTCTCTTTAGCTGTTCGAATGAGGGCGACCCAAAAAGGACTCTACTTTTAATGATATACTTACCAATTAGTTATGCACTTAGACACTATATCCAACAACTCGGTCTCTAAAGACGGTGAGGGGGAGGGGGGTTTAAAACAGCCTGGTCTGATCAGAATCAGGATAGCCTAGGTCTCACTGACATACAAATTTAGAACCGGACTAAAGAAGTAGGGTCCTAGTGTTTACACCTATAGTTTATCTGTCTGTTAGTTGAATGTGTCTCCAATAAACATCATTCCAAACAATACACTATCCTAAATCATGGTGAACCACGTCTTCGTTATCCTTAAGTGTTATATATATGCTAGCTTCCCTTTAATTTTATGCTTTATTAGTTTAAGTAATCTTTAATAAATAAAAACCAAAACATATACCTATCCAATTATCCAGACCTAGCTTGATTACTAGGTTATCTAAACGAGCTTTGTTTCAATTCGACTGTCGTAAGGAATGACCCTGGATCATCCTTACCACATACTAGTATCAGGTATTCGTATCTAGTACCAGTAGGTAGTACGGAGGTTTAGACCCTTGAAAAAATATAAATTTAAAACTTACCCCATACGGGTGTGTGCCGGTTGGAAACACGACGACCGACAGCGCGCATAAGTGACTTTCTTCCTTCGTTGTTTTCCCTTACTTTTTCCCTTCCTTCACCCCTTTATCCACGTTTTCCTTACTTTTTTCCCTTGCCATCATGACTTATGTTTATTTTAGTTATTTAGTACATGGCAACCAGTTCACTGGATAACGCCCGGGTATAAAACTACTTATTTTAATTAACAAATTGTCCCAAACTCCTGCGGTCAGTCATATCATGCTAGTTGCAGTTTTTATTTTTTTGAACCAGTTCACCGGATAATGCACTTGTATGATGAGTATTGACATTATGCCTGATGGTAAAAATTATTTCAGCAGTTTTTATGTATGTTTCAAAGGTCTTGGTTTGAGGGTTATAGGAGGGTAATTGGTTTAGATGGTTGTTTTCTGAAAGGTATAGTCAAAGGTGAGTTCTGCTGTTGGAAGGGATGTTAATAATCAAATATATCCAATAGCATGGGCAGTTGTTAATGTAGAAAACAAGGCAACTGGACATGGTTTATGCAATGCTTGATTCAAGACTTGGAAATTGATTCTGGACGTGGCAGTTCTTATGTTTATCTTACTATTGAAAAATGTATATCGTGTTATTAACTTGTGTCTTATTTTTAGGGGATTATTGAAGCTGCAAAGGAGGTGATGCCTTTGGCTGAACACAGACAGTGTGCTAAGCACATTTGTGCCAACTTTAGAAAGAAATACACATGTGTTCTATATAGAAATTTGATCTGGAAAGCAGCAAAATCCACTTATCCAGCACAATTTGAGTCTGTGATGAATGAGATCAAGGCTGATAGTAATGAAGCTTACAAATATTTGATGGAGAAAAACCCACATAGTTGGAGTAGAGCCTTTTTAACAAGTGATAGAGCATGTGATGCAATTGAGAATGGCATTAGTGAATGCTTCATTTCACTTATAGTTGAAGCTAGAAGTAAGCCAATTATCAACATGCTTGAAGATATCAGAATTTTCATGATGTTAAGAATGAAAAAAATGAAAGACAGGCAACAACTATGGCACGATGAAATCTGTCCATCAATAAGGAAGAAGGTTGAGTCGATTAAAGATTACTTCAGGTACTGATCTGATCATCGTATTACTTTCATTAAATTATTTTTGTTTATAAACTGAAGTTTTTGAATTTTATTGCAAAAAGTGGGAGGTGATTCCAAGTGGAGGACGTATGTTTGAAGTAAGGACATCACAAATTATGTATAGAGTTGATGAGGGGAAAAGAACATGTAGTTGTAGGGTCTGGCAAGTTATCTGGTATACCATGTGGGCACGGTTTTTAGCATTTGCATAACAATCCAGATATGTATGTTTCAGTGTGGTACAAGACAGGTAAGTTTGCACTTACATATGATCACTACATTTACCCTCTTCCTGGTATGGACCAATGGCCACCAAGTGATCAAATTAAGCCATTTCCACCAATAGCTAGAAGAATGCCTGGTAGGCCAAAACATAAAAGAACGAGACACGTTACTAAGAGTGATGGTAACAGGAATATATTAAGTAGGGTTAGAAGAGTCATGCATTGTAAGAATTGTCACAGAGAATGACATAATATTCTGACATGCAAAGAACCACAATTGCAGGGGAAAGTGTACGAGGAGGTGGAACTGCAAGAAGAGGTGTTAGGACAAGAGGGGGGATAATTTCTGGGAGAGGTGTAATACGACCTGTGGTTGATGAAGAACAAAATGTCGTCGAAAATATTGAACATCAACAAGGTGATCCTTATTACCCACCTGAGTTTGAGCAATCTGAGGAGGTTCTACTTACTGATTCACAACCCGTATCGTCACCAACTGATGCATCACAAGCTGGTACGAACTTGGGTGTTTTATTTATGCAACTTTTAGAACTGGGCTGAACTACTATGGCATGAAAATAGCCTTTTTTGTGTATTTTGTTAACTGTTGCTCAGTTGTTAAGATACTTTTTATTTTGGTATGTAAGCTAATTATTGGCATGACTTTAGAATGCTTTCTTTTGGTGTGTAACTACGCTACTGGCTCTTTTGGTATGTAACTTTGAAAATGATTATGAATGCTTATTTTTAGTTGATTAACGCATTTATAAATTACATTAAAAGTTTAGTTATTTTGAGTGTTATTAAAGTTATCTGATGTGTAATATGTGATGTGTTTTTTTTAAACAAATAATGATGTGGAAAGAATTTTAACGGACTAACTGAGTTAACTAGGTAGTTACTGTTCGGGGTGGTTTATATGAAACATTTTAATTGTTTAGTCACCCTGAACTTTTTTAAAGAGGATACGACCTAAACCATTAACCCTTCGTAGTGTCACAGAGATGAGCAAAACAGTCTAAAAACTGAAACCGGTCTTGAACTGGACTGAAACCGGTCCTAAAAAGACTGGACTGAAAAAAGACCGGTCGTAATTCAGTCATACTTTCATGCGAAAGACCGGTTAAAAACTGGACTGAAATCAGTCCGAACCGAAACCGGTTTCAGTCCAAAACCGGTTAAGGACTGAAACTAGTCTTGAACCGGACTGAAACTAGTTTAAAACCAGTTAAAGACTGAAACCGGTCTTAAAAAGACTGAAATCAGTTCAAAACTGGTAAAAGACCGAAAACAATCATAAATAATTTTGTAATTTTTTTTTAAAGTTTTTCAATATAATTAATTCTATGCATTTATGTATTGAAAAATGATAAATAGACCTAATTAAACAAGCCTTTAATGGACCTGATAGAAAGGATATGACTTGTTTCGTACTCTACCAATTAGAAATTCAAAGAGAAAATATTCCACCAATAAAGGAGTTAATCCTATTTTTAGGTGTACCTAATTAGGCTTATATATCGTTCACTCATTTGTATTTCTAGAGTTGTAAATAAGTCTAGCTCGTCGTGAGCTACTCGAGTTCGACTCGTTAAAAACTCGAGTTGAGCTGAGTTAAATGAGTTTGAGCTCGAGCTTCTTATATCGAACTTGAACAGGCTCGCAAGCCTAAACGATTCTATCGTATATAAATTAATATTCTTTTATATACTGTAATAATGTAATATACTGTACATTATAAAAATGTTTATTTATAATATGTAAAATTATAATACTATGATCTATGTAATATATATATATATATATATATATATATATATATATATATATATATATATATATATATATATATATATTATAACTAAAAAATAATAAAAAAACTATATTATTATAAACGAGTCGAACTCAAGCCGAACTTATAAATATTAAACGAGTCGAGTTCGAGCTTTATATATTTGACTCAAAACCATTCATATATTTTCATCATCATTGTCATCATATTTACAAATAAGCATTAAAACACTTCATGTATTATATTATAAAATATAGTTTACATGTTCAATTTAAAGTAGGTATATAAAAATTAAAATTATAATATCAATATTAATACTAATATGATTTGAATTTTAAACTTTTGGCAATAGAGTAGATCAGAAAAGAAAAAAGACTGTATTTAACTGAAACTGATTTGAAACTAGACTGTCAGTCCTAAAAAAACTAGCAAATTTAAAGAAAAACCGATCTAAAATCGGTCCAGTCTTTTTTAGGACCGATTTTTTATTTTCAAAAAAGAAACTGAACTGTTTTGAACCGGATTAAAAACTGGTTTTAACCTGTCGATGCTCACCTCTGGTACATGTATAAAGACATATGTATGTATGTACCCACCCCCATTTCATTTGCATCAGAATCCTCCAAAATGGCTTACTGTAATTCTAACCTTTTTTCACCTACATCATCTTCTTTCCCTTTGCAATTCCAATCCAACTATAACCAGATTCTTGTCCACCAAATGCCTCCAAGATTTCACATCATAACAATGGCGAAATCTTCAACAACACAGAACAATGGCATTGATAATGATGCCACAAAGTTCGTCACATTTTTGGGTAAAGGTGGTTCTGGTAAAACCTTTTCTGCTGTTTTTGCTGCTCAGGTTTGGCCTCTTATGTCAATTATAATGTGATTTCTAATGTACCCTGCAATTGTTCCATTAGGTTTATGACTTTTTTGGTCAAATGAGTGATATGAAGTTTGTAATTTGAGTTTAATTGGGTGTGAAGAGAAAAATATGGAAGTCTTCTAAAGTACTAAAATTTATTAATTAATGCAAAGATTACTAGTTCTTTCACTTTAGGGAGAGGGAGTAGATTGGTTGACTTTTTGAGGTCAAACTTGTTGTCTTTTGACTTGGAAGTTTGATGCTATAAATCATACATTTTTATGAAGAAAAAGGTACATAATTCTTTCCATTTTGGAATTTGAATCTGAATAGTAATAATCTTGGTACTAATATTTGTATAACTGAGGGTGCGTTTGAGAAGTTACATAGAAGAGTAGACTTTTTTTATCCTTTTTGATGGGTTCAATAAGGTAGTACAAGAAATACAAATGATTACTTTTGGGATGTAAGTTCTATGTTGATCGATGAATAAGAATGTTGTCTTTAATGTATGAAAAATTCGTGGAACAAAACTACAAATTGTGTGATGCTTCTAATGTGAAAGAGAAGTAATTGTTGCACTGCGATGGAATTGATTTTTGTATAATTATTCATACAAGATTCCTCTCTACAGCATTATGCGATGGCTGGGCTTAAAACATGTTTGGTCATCCATTCACAAGATCCCACTGCTGATAATTTACTTGATTGTAAGATCGGAACAACTCCCGTTACTTGTAACGATAATCTTTCAGCTGTTCGATTAGAAACTACTAAAGTAAGTAGTTTTTATTTGTTCTTCTGTTGATTAACTTTTGATCTTGTTTATGTGGTTTGCTGTTTTGCATCTTTTGACCATTGATAAAGTGTGTTTGACGATGCTAGATGATCCTTGAGCCACTTAGTAAGTTGAAACAAGCTGATGCCCGTCTCAATCTGACACAAGGAGTCCTTGAAGGGGTGGGTATGTGACTATTATCATCTTCTTTAGACAAAAGTTTAGTTTATTTTTCTTTTTTTTTTGATGTTTTTTATGGTAAAGCGATCGACTTTTGTAGCCGCTGTGTTTGGTTATATATTTCAACCCAACTATCATTATTGCAAAACTTCTATTAAAACACTGTAATTTGTAATAATGGATGATTTCAGATAAAATTGGAATGTCGATCACTGTTATCCTATGACTGTAGAACTTATGCAGAGGACATTTGTTTGCACCATTGTGGAGTAGGTGGTGGGAGAAGAGCTTGGTGTGCTTCCTGGAATGGATACAATATTTTCAGCCTTGGAACTTGAAAAGCTAGTAGGATTCTTAAACAACAAAAATCAAAAGAATAATACAAAACATAACTTTGATATTATTGTTTATGATGGTTTAAGCACTGGAGAAACTATAAGGATGATAGGTGCCACTGGTAAATCAAGGTCTCACATCTCTTGCTCTCTCTAACTGTATGTATATTTACATATAATAACGTATATGATGATAAATAGAATCATATGCTTGTACCAGATTGTATTTGAAATATATGCGGATGTTGGCTGAAAAGACTGATTTCGGACGGTTAGCTGGTCCGTCACTGTTGAGACTTGTAGACGAGTCCTTAAATGCTGGCACTGTTAGTTCTGGCTTAAATGGTAAACTTACTGGAGAAATTTGGGACAAATTAGAGCACATGTTAGAGGTATCACATTCTCATCTTTTGATTTACATTTGTCCCATATGAAACATAAAGAAATTATCCCACAACTAAACTTCCCAAAATAAACCTGTTGGGCCTATAAAATATCATAAAGTTGTTAATTTTTTGCTGGGTAATCAACCAAATTAAAAGAGAATGAGCTAGTCTTTATAAAATTTAAAATAGAGTAAACCTTTTAATTTGTGATGCAGAAAGGCTCATCTTTCATTACAAAACCAGAGTTATTCGGGTGCTATCTTGTGATGGATTTCAACAATCCAATGTCTATAAAAACTGCATTACGTTTCTGGGGCTCTGCTGTACAAGCTGGTGCACTTGTTTCCGGTGCATTTGGTGTAACACATTCTGGTTGTGACCAAGAACGTCTAGAAACAGCTAAAAAGACGTTTTCACCCTTGCCTTTTGCATCATATCCGTCGATTTCTTTTAGCCACCCTTTGAACTGGAATGATATTATGCACAATGATCACTGTAACGATGCACGGGAACTTCTTGGTGCATCGAAAAGTGGTTTAAGTGGGGATATGCAGTCTGTGACATTTGATCCAGCAAACAAATCTGTGACCCTTCTCATGCCTGGTTTTGATAAGTCTGAAATCAAGTTATATCAAGTAAGTGAACATAATAAAACTTGTGTTGTTTTCCAATTGAAAGTATAATGTTGATTGTAAATTGAGAATTGAAGTTGTTTGTTTGACTTTTGAATCTTGCAGTATAGAGGAGGATCAGAGTTATTAATCGAAGCTGGAGATCAAAGACGGGTTATTTATTTGCCAACTCAGATTCAAGGGAAGGTTGGGGGTGCCAAATTTATGGACAGAAAACTTATAATCACCATGGGTTAATGGCTGGTCTTCCTTTTAGGTATTTTTTAGGTTACGTGTATACCTCTGGTGGTGAGTTTTACAGGAAATAGTGATAAAAATACTTTACTAAGAGACAGATAAATCACATTAGATTGAATGTTATACAACCAACGAAAACATTTATTACAATCTTCAAATGTCGAGTTTTTAGTTTGTCTCATTTGAATGGTAGATAAAGTGTTTATTTTCGTTGCATTTGGTATGTTTGGTCTAGTTTTATGGATTGAATCCTGAAAACTACTATCAACCTTCAGCGGCAACGCCAGCTGGTTTAAAGACTTGATGGTCATTGACTAGATTTTTGGTGCCTCTTAAAACATCATCAGATCTGATGTTTGCATCACTAGTTGCTATTAATTCTTTATACCCTACATTTTGTGGAAAGACATTACATTTGGGTGTGCCATATTGTCATATGAAGATGCCACATTGTATAGGTACAATGGACTTGATGAAAGCATGTGATATGAAAATGTGACTTTGTAGACTTGGAGGGTGTTTGGGAATTGGGATTGCTTATGTAGGTGCTTATCTACTTATTGCTTATTTTAATGGCAGATAAGCAAATCCACGCACCCTTAAAAACTGCATATTTGCTCAATTTAAAAGGAATAAACAATTAAAAATAAAAATGCTAGCACCTATTTATATTTTAAGTAGATAAGTACTTACAAATAAACAATCTTAAACAACCACTTAGGTTTGTGTGATTGTGTGTGTTATAACTTGTACGCTTGTATCAACTCTGCTTATCCAGTATGAAAAAAGCCACTTTGCATAGGTCCAATGTACGTAATATTTTGTCAAAAATGTTAGATACCAAAATTAATATAGAACAAAGTAAAGCCAATTTCACTCACAAACATGCTTATGTACACGAGTTCTCGGTATAAAACATGAACAATTTGAATTCAATTAAGAAGTTAAACACTTGTTATCCAAGTACAGAACCTTTGTTGCAGGAGTACTATGGGATTGCTTGGGTGAGACAGCGGTTAAGATGACTATACCACACAGCATGGCCAATCCGAGCCCTAAACCGTTAACGATCATTGATTCGTTACAACGCTTCAAAACAACCCCATTTGTTTGCAAGAAAGTCAACTTCTCAAGAAGCCCGGTTTCTGCAGTTACTACCGCTAATCCGTATGAATAAAGACCAAGAAAAACATGCCAAGGCAAGACTCGTATTCTGGTCATTCGCACCTCGCCTTTGTGCCAAAAGCTTGCAAAACCCATCAGCCACTGCATTGACAAACATTAAATTAATAGTACAAATATATCAATGAATAGATAACAAGTATTATTCATCTGTTATTACGTCATTTTCAGAGTGTTTAAGCTTTTAATAAATACACTATACATGAAAGATGCTTTTTATACATAATGGAAGCAATAATGGACTGTTTGGTGACTTGGTTCACTTGTGGGGAAGCAATTGTTGACATAAATATCTCTAATGATTTAAAATTTAAATATAGTTTCAAGTCCCTTTACTATGATGAAATATTATTTAAATATTACTTTTATCAGCTTTCTAAAAAGTAAAGAGTTAATAAAAGATAGATAATATTCAAAAGGTCAAATTGACAAAATATATCAATAGTGTCAATTTTTTTAATTTTTTTTAGAAACCCAACTCTTCTTTCTTGTTGTTTCTGTTGTATAATGTTCTACTAACATATTTTGGATAATAAATTGAATTTGAATATAAATATAGGGAAAATAAATCTGTGCGACACTTTTTTTCAATAGAAGTTACATTTTCAGTCTTCGAAGTTTATTTACATTTACAACATTGATCATTCAATTTACCTTTAGAGTACGAATGAACCGTGCAGTTTAGCGGTATATATTATTTCCACATAAATAAATTGAGGTAAGTCATTAATTACCTGAGCTGCAAAAAGAGAAACAGAAAGGAGACCCATCCAAGAATGCAAACTATAGAAATTAGCAACAACACCATCTCTACCTTGAAACTTTGTCCAAATCCCAAATATTCCACTTGTCAATGCCACTCCTTGTAACCACAAATGTACCCATTTTTTCCTCTTTCTTGAACCTGGTAACCATCTATGCACCAATATTGCTGCATTTCCAACATCCTTATTACTTCACTAAAATACCCAAAAAAAATTTCTTTTTTCAAGAAAAGACATGTAATTTTCTCATCCCAGAAAAAAGTTACCATGTTTTTCAAAAAAAATCTGTCTTTTATAAGAATGAAACCTATACATACATACCTTCTCCACTTATAAGAATGAAACCAATCACCATCAATAAAGGATGCAGAACCTAATAACATTCAAAGGAACAAAAAAATTGAGATCATGAGTGAATTTAGACAGAAACACCAAACCCATTTGTCTTTTAGACGATAATCATATAACCTATCACACTTAATATGTACAATCACACGACGTATTGCTCGTTTATTAATGATAATTAGGTAAACGGTAAACTGAAACAAACTAATTTGCTTACAGAGTAAATGAGGTCCTGTTGTTGATAGAGTGTGTGAGGAAGGAAACTAGTGGTGAAGTAGAGAGCCCAACTGAGCACCAGAATGGCTACAAAAGTAGCTGAGAGTCTAGCCAGCAGGAGAAGATTAGTAGCCATGGGTGCAGTGGTGAACAGAATGAAGGTACCACCGACACCAATAATAGAAATAGTACACAAGTGCAAGTGATGAAAGAAAGGAAAAGAAGCATAAAATCCAAGGGACCCGTCATTATTTTTATGTATAGTTTTTATTTTTATTATGTGTCATATATGCATCAACTAAGCCTATTCCACTTTCTTTATAGTTGTCTAAATTTTTTGGACACGTAAGTCTTGTTAGGTTGGTGAAATTCTTTGGAAAATGAAGTTTATGTTTGATTTCATATTTTAGTGAAGTTTATGTTCGATTTCATAAGTATCACATCCAGATATTAAAGAAATTAAAGTACGTATATGAATTCATACGCTATAATTAACTGATTTTGTAGTGGAACCTCATCTAAACAACTAATGAAGTACATATAATTTGATTTTATAATCAAATCTTAACTGAACTCGTATACCACAGTTATTAATTTAGTCTTTTTTTTTTTTTTTTGATGATACGTTTTTATATAATTAAGTCATTAATAATTGGTATTTATCTATCTATCTATTCTTAACTTAAATTGATTATATACAATGCTAATTAATTAACGCATAAAAATAAAAATATACGGAGTAGTAGTTGCTAAATTAGCATGTTACAAAAGACAAACAACTAACAAAATTCGAATATACTATATAATTTTTTATATACAAATTGACAATGTATTTAAATATTATATATATAGTCCTAAAAATTAACCTAAACGAATCATATGTATAAATTTTTTCTCAAGGAAATTGAAATGATACAATTTTTGTTAAATAAAAACATTGCACGACGAACTATATATACATCACATATGGTTGGTTATTTGAAATAAATTTAAGTTTAAGTAGAATAAATAGAATAGAATCTCAAGCGTTTGAACAATAAATTAATAAGATAAAAAGATCAACGATAATAGAATAATACTAAAAATTAAAACAACAATCATATATAATTTTAATATTTGTGATGTCTCATTATGCACATTTATAATGTATATTGTTTCTTAATGTCTATTATCTATTTATTAATGTTTATTTTATTTTATCCAAATCTTATACAGATTAGAGATTATTTTACATTTAAGATTAAAGATTAGTTATGTATTGTTGAGTGAGGTTGAAACGAGAATGAAAATTTTTATGATAATGAATGTTCCAATAGGAATGCGTCATGTGTCACAAAATTCACTTTCTTCACGTTTTTAAAAATTAAATATCTCAAAAACGGCTCATTGAAAAATTATAAAAATTGCACCATAAAAATCAGCATTTTTTTCTCTTCGATTAGACATATCACAAGATATACTTTCGACAACTTTCTTTTTATAATTGTACAATATTAGTAACACATGTGATACCAGCAGGTAATACATGTGATAGTTGTTTACAAAACCCAATGAAAACGAAAAAAAAAAGTTGTCAAAAGTATACCTTGTGAGATCTCTAATCAAAGAGAGAAAAACGTTGATTTTTATGGTGTAATTTTTATGATTTTTCGACTTACCGTTTGGGAGATATTTAATTTTTAAAAACATGAAGAAAAGTGAATTTTATGACTCATGACACATTCTTATTAGTTTTTTCATTCCTACGAATAATTCTGTACTCATCTGAAAATCACTCGGTTATTGTTTGATAGCAAGTAACAACACATAAATCAAAATTCATACAAATAGTTCAAGGAAATTAATGATACACACGTATTACGATGATCAAGGAGAGGCACTTGGCCTTTTCTCGCGGTATTAGATTCCTCTGCTTTATTTTAAATGAATGTTACAAAGTCAAACTAACCGTTTATTTTGTGTTAAAAAATAAATAGAATATGGTATATAATAATATTAATAACAATAATGATAATAATTATTTATTATTAACAATCTTTCCAAAATATTTCTAAGAGTAGATATTAAACATCAAAAGTAATACAGTGATATATCAAAATCTTCAACAACGTTTGGTACACGGTTAATGAAATCGTTTAGGGGTTTAAAGTTTAAACTATATTTCATGGTGTACCCTATCATTTGTGCTTCCATAGGCTTTTATGTTGGGTTTGAGCACTTACCGTTTTATATATAAGGAAAAGCCTAGCAATATGAGGTATGCACATTCTCATTTTCACATGCACATGATCAAAAGATCAACTCTTACCACCAGTTACTAGATCACTATCTTTACCTGCGAGTTATTCACGTCAACCGAAAAGTAACGAGTTGATCCTCACGGTCTGCACGCAAATCGAAATAATATTTGATGAATATTCCTATGAGATGATGCTAGAAGTGTTGTTTTGTAGATAAAGAATGAAAGAGTATATTAATAACATAACTATGTAAGCTATAGAAAAGTAAGTTATTTAAAATAGTTTTAAATTTTTTTATGTAGTTTATGGATATACTAAATTAAATAACATGAATACATTTTAGCTAGAATGTTTCTATCTTAAATGCTATCATTCTGTTCTTTTATATCAATTCATATTTTTCAGGTTCAACTTTAGCTATTTTTGACAAACTCATTCTCACGACTGTAGCGTCGTACACTCCTATCTTTACGACTCACTAATGATTTTATATCGTGGCTTCAACTCATGGCTACTTAATTGTTTTTTTTTTAATTTATAGTTAATTAATAAATTAACTAATAAATTCACCCCCTTTCATGAATAATAACACATCTTATATTCAAGTTAATTAATAAATTCCTTTGACCTAGCTCGTATTCTCCATTGTATTTCTTATATGTTTCTTCGTTTTAGTCATACGAATCCATGTCATATTATACTGTCATTCACAGCTTTACATTTCCGTTTGTTTAATTGATTGATAATCCTTTGTTTATGATACTCGAACACACACATAAATCGTTTCTAAGAACCTTTTAAAAGTTTGGTTATATCAAGGCCAATTATGACCAATTTTACAAAGCCCACTATTTCATCCAAAGGCCCGGACCTTAAGAACTAACAACTAACATTTTATGGGTGGTTGATAGATTATGGTTAAAAGACCAACTATTATTGTTAATTAGCTATTTAACTTGATATGGTTGACGGTTTTACGGAGGTTATATGAAGTTGAACGGCTTTTTATGAAAATTGAAACTTTAACGATTATCAAGTTGTTGGTAATCAATACTATCATGACGATTGGCAAAAACAAATGAACAATAAAGAAAAGAAAGGGATAGTAAAAAAAAAAGAAAAAATCAACTACTACTGAAAATTATGGGTAGTCGACAACACTTAACTACGATAGAGATTATGAGATATTTGATGCCCGTTAGTGCATACATAACTTGCGAGACGGATAAGATAGCGAGTTTATATTTTATTGAATACTCGAAATTGAAAAACTTATGAAATCGAAGACATGAGATCTAAAACATCTAGATATCAAACATGTTGATAAAAGGTACCCTTTTGACCTTACAAGATCAATACCAAAGTGGCAAACCCACAAATTATTGGGTACATTTTAACATGTTAAACTTAGTGTATAATCACATACTTGATGAATGGACACACAAACACCAACCTTCTTTATTTTGATCCATTATTATGACCTTTTTCTGGCAATTCAAAACTATTTGCATGTAGCAACCAAGACTCTTCTTGGAGATAGAGATGGTCTTCTTCCATGAAGAGTAGCATAATTATCAAGAAACAACACATCTCCTTTCTGCCATTTAAATTGGATGCTTTCCTCCTCAATTATTTCTTCACATCTCTTTACTATGTTCTCAGGTATCTCGGTCCCATCAGCCATCATCGCCGAGCTTAGTTCTTTTCCATGCATCCCAACCAAAGTATTGAACCACATTCGTCTTCCTTTTCTTCCCTCAAATACTTTTGTCAATGGCCTTGGACCTAAAATCGTCTTCACACCGCCGTTTTCTAGCCATTCCACATCCATCCCTAGAGCTCTTGCCCTGTCAAGTAATTAACATTGTTTAGAGTAGGGTTTATTGCTTAAATGACAATAAACTATTTGTTGATGTTGCGAAAATATTATCTAACAATTTTAACTTTATTTTCATATGTATTGTATAATGTATAATTGTATATGTATATGTACATATGAGCATTAATGATGTATGAGCCTAAAGATACATCTAAAAATTGACCTATACGATATGAAATTCATTAATGATGTTATGAGATGATGAGTAATTCTCATAAAACTATTGAATTGATGCCATGTAGAATTACACCAACCTTTAGTCATTTTTATGCCAATTTACAAATATTCATTGTATATATATACCTTTTCTCAGCTTCATCTTTGTCATGTGTTGCAAAAGCATCTTGCCAGCCACGACCTCTCATGGAGGTGGTATTGTCGTTGCTAAGAGCGGTGAAAGTGTATTTCAATCCCTTGGCCTCAACTTCCTCCACGAATTCAGGGAACTCCTCTAGCATTCGTTCAGTGACCTTAAAGCTTGGTACAAATGGAGTCTCTCCACCCCCTGGTGGTGGAACTTCACAAAAAAGTATCACCTTCTTCGGAAACTCTTTTATCTGTTCATAATTCAACCATCAATAAACGTGACTTTGGTCATGATTGTCAAGTTTTTCTATGATATATTCAAAAACATTAAAAGCTTAGGACAATAAATGATTAAGATCATACAAGTAAAAACTGATATTGATTTGACATACCAAAACCATTTCATGATGGTAGTAAATGAATTCAGAAAGAGGGCCTTCATTAGCGGTCCATATCCTTCCATGGATATGCGTTCGTGGGGCAGGACCCACGTAACGAATATCCTCCCAATCAAAGGCTTCCACAATGTCGTTGAACTCAACTGCATTCTTCACATCAAATCCTCGTATCAAAACCGCACTATTCTTTGTCACCATCTCATCAAACCATTCCTTGTTGTTCTTCAGGGTCACTAGTAGCGACTCAATCCCATTCTTGCTTGGCTCTGGCGGTATGAGCACCAATGGCAATGTTTCGCCATCTACCAACTTTTCACCTTCACATTTCCCTACTTTAAATTCCTTGCAATTGTACTCCATTTGTCACACTTTATTGATGGTTAAATATGGGGTTAGGAAAGGAGTATATATAGCCATTTTAAATGTTGTGGCCGGCGGATCTACAAATGCCCTTCCCTTTTAAGTCTTTCCAAAAACTAAATCCATAATATATACCTAATTATGTGATTATTTGAATATATATTGGCCACACCCAATGTTGATCATATCAAAGATACTGATTTGTTATCAATGCATGAAGACAATTACATTTGAACACACTTGTATTTGGTTTATACCTAATTTTTTCGATTTACATCTTAATGAATTTACTAGCATTTGTTATTATAAGTAACATGGCCATATTTAAAAATGGCCGAAAGAATCTTAAAGTATATCCCAAAGAGAAGTACAAAAAGGATACCAATACCAACTTTATATCAACAACTTTCTCTGCAAAAATAGATTACATCGATTTTGTGACATAGTATTGTTTAAGATTTGATTTTATTTACGATAGCTCTTAGGATTATGATTATCGGTCTGACGGTAACGGTTTAGATTGTATTACTACGTGCTCTAACAACTAAATTGTTTAAATTATAACATTAAAAAGGGATCATAACCTTCTCCGCATATGCTTTTCCTATAATTTGATTTGACTTAATTATGAACCTTATAGAAGTTTGTCGATAAAAAGGGTTAATTTATTAAAGATCGAGTGGTCCAAATGCTCTAAGATATCCGATTTATTGAAATAATTTCTAATGGTACAAACATTGATATTATTTATGCAATGCATTGTTATAGTAAAACAATACTATACTAATAGTAAAATGTCAAACGATGGTATATTTGAACTCACCAAATGAATTCATTGCAGACAATGAGTTACCACAATAGATATAATCAATATTTATGTCTCGACGCAATTAACTAAATAGTAGAATATTTTCACAAACATACGGTATAATTATGTACACGTGTTTGGGATACTACACAATATTTTGAGTAAATAAATAGATGTATTTACTTTTCAGATCACTGCCTATGTTCTTTGTTGAATTCTTTGTTAGCCTGTCAAATCCAAATTAACCCATTTTGACCTGTTTAACCCGAAATCAACCCATCAACCCAAAATTAGTCCAAAACCAACCTGTCAACCTTTAAACCCAATTGACCTGTTTACCAAATGGTTTACGAAAATCGTATCCCAACTCAGTATTTTGGACCCTTTAGTCGACTAGCCCCAAAACTCGCGAACCCGTTTAATTTTTAAGTCGGAATTGGATCACGTTTCGGGTTAACGGGTCAACCCACCAATTCAAAAGTAACCCATTATATTTGACTCATTTGACCTGAAACCAACATATCAACTAATTAACCCATTTGACCCGTTTACCTAAACGGGTAATAAATATTGTGTACAGGTTGAGTACGGGATTTTGAGTACTTTTGATCCCGTTTATCCACTCACGCCAGATTCGGATGGAGTACTTTGAACCCGTTAACTTGACCCAACCCAATTTGTCATTCCTACTCGCAATTGTAAGAACCAAACAACATCAATGGTAAATGTAATACTAAGGAATGATCATTGGATTGCTTAGTATTCCCCTTCCCTTTCCTATTCTCATTCCCCATTTCGAACCAATCGCAACATGAATATTACTTACATCTATCAAAATCTAATGAGCAAATTCATTTACCGAATTAATTAAACGAATTCTAGTTGATTATTTAATTTAAGGAGACGATAATGAAACTCGGTTGAATTATATTTGTCATTAATGACTAGCGCACTTCTAGTGTACATATTATTATTAGACTAGATATTTATGCTGGTGCGATGCACGGGTCTTGAACTTTATCGATTTATTCTGTGTAAGAGGTTGTAATCATTTTATTGAATTTTTTTTATTTATATATAGTTCGGTTGGTAATAATACAGTTGGTGGTTCAAATTAATAATAATAAAAATTGGTTAGACTTCAACTAATAATTTTTATATTGGGAATAACTTAAATGTACATATGTCTTGTTTGTCTTTTAGTTTACTTATATCTCGACATCTTATAGTTGCAATTTAAATTTATATGACGACGAGATACAAATTGAGTAATAAAGAATTTATAGCCTTAATATATGCAAATTTAATATTTGAAGGTAATTCACACCAAAGATCATCGAGATAAAAAGTAGGCAAAGTCATGTTAATCGTTTAGTTTTGATTATTATAAGTTTGATTTGATAAATACATTTTAGAACCGTATGTTAATCTCTTTGTCAAATGGAGTTAGGTCAATATGGATAGGTTCGGTTGACCCATTGTTGTCATGTTCAAACTTATTAAGTTCGGTTTACAACTCCGTATAGTTATCTAATTGTGTTACAGTTGTAATTGTTTTAAAGTGCGTTTGATACTAAAATGTATCAAAAAAATCAATTGTTTTAGCACTTTGGTTTGATTTTACGATAATGATTTTAAAAGGTAAAGGTTTAGTAAAACCCCTCACAAATGAAGGTTTTTTTTTTTTTTTTTTTTTTTTTTTTTTTTTTTTTTTTTTAAGATAATGGTGGATCCAAATTGTTTGGATAATTAGCAAATTTACTATAAGAGTTTTTCATGATCTTGGTGCAATTTCATTCCAACTTATATGTAGTGATGCTTACATATAAATATTAGTAATTAGTAATGGCGTCTTTGTAATAATTAATTATGTTACTAAAATCATCATCAATATTCACCTAGTTGTATGTATGTAAAAGTGAAATTTAGCTTGTTTCACTTACAATAATTAGTTAATATACACAATCTATTATAGATTTTTTTTCAAAAATATGGCTTTTATCAACTTAATTATCATAACTATTGCATTTACAAAACTATTTTCAAAACTATTGAAACCGGGTTTGGCACACCCGGTTTCTAACTTGCCAAAATGAGAAGACGGGTGTAGCACACACAACTTTTAAATGTTAGAGTGAGAAACCGGATTTGCCAAACCCGGTTTCTAACTTTCTTTGATTTTGGAATTGTTTTCGGTGCAGGGGTATAATTAATGTGATGAAATCGGGTATCCTAAACTTCGTTTCTAAAACCTAGCTTGTTACCCACGATTTTATCTAAAACAAATTCGGACCATTGGCTAATATTCAACATGAGTATTGCGTTCCAAAGTCTAATAGCATAGACGAGTTCGTCTTTTGATTTGAAGTACATACCTACTCGAATTTCATTAGATGCTTGAAACCAAATATCCAAGTTTTCTTCATCTTCAAAAGGTAGGTCATTATCCAATGGTCCGAATTTGTTTTAGGTAAAATCGTGGGTATTTAAAAGACGAGTAGGTATGTACTTCAAATCAAAAGACGAACTCATCTATGCTATTAGACTTTGGAACGCAATACTCATGTTGAATATTAGCCAATGGTCCGAATTTTTTTTAGGTAAAATCGTGGGTAACAAGATAGGTTTTAGAAACGAAGTTTAGGATACCCGATTTCATCACATTAATAATAACCCTGCACCGAAAACAATTCCAAAATCAAAGAAAGTTAGAAATCAGGTTTGGCACATCCGGTTTCTCACTCTAACATTTAGAAGTTGTGTGTGCTACATCCGTCTTCTCATTTTGGCAAGTTAGAAATCGGGTGTGCCAAACCCGGTTTCAATAGTTTTGAAAATAGTTTTGTAAAAGCAATAGTTATGATAATTAAGTTGATAAAAGCCATATTTTTGGAAAAAATTCTCTATTATAATCAAACATACACAAAAATGACACATTAACTAAAAATGCTAGTTTATGTGAGTGAACTTATTTTCATCTTTGGTGTTTATCTTCGACTCAAATTTCAAGTTCTAGCATAATAACTCATTACCTCTTGACATTTTTATCATATAAAACAACAAAAAAATATTAGCAACGTGTCTTCTTCATCGAACTTGTGAATTCTACATTTGTGTGATTTCGAAGTATATGTACCTGTGTGCGAATTACTTTAGTTGAGAGAGTTCGAACTGTAGGGGTTTGGATGTCATCAATTATCTTCAATTTATCCACAAAGAAAAAGACAAACACTCACTGCCATATATTAATAAAATAAGTTGTTCTTCTTTCCTGTGTCACACATGTTCCATTTTATTCAATTGTGAACTATAATTTTTCAACTTTTAAATGGCTTGTAGGTTATTTTGGTTGTGAAATAATAAGGTAGTAATAAAAAAAAATGTTGTTTATGACTACTCAAAATGGTTGGTGGGAAGTGAAAGTTGTGATGTTCTACATTTCATAAAATTGTCACACCATTATACATGCCAACTTTGTAACATCTTTTCAAGGTACATTGATGTGCCACCGGCGGTCGGTTTAGGAATTACCATTTGTCGTCGGACCGTCCGTAGGCGGCGACACCTGTTGTTTTAATATTTATATGAGCTGGGGCTCAAACTATAAGTACTACCTACCTTTTGAGTAAGCAGCAAGGATAACTCGAGTGTCGTTCTTAAAATCGGAACGAATTGAATTGAATTGGATTACCTAAAATAAGTTCGCTTGATAGGATAGATTTAAAAGACATGTAGGTTTGTTTTGGTTGGTTTTCTAATTTATCTAAGTGCATAAAATAAATAACTGAAAGTAAGATAGATGTTTTAACAAACATGTAGAGAGTGATTGTTGAAACTTCGATAATTAGGATTTTAGGATGATGTTCATTATAAAGTTGATTGGAGATTTACTTTGATAAGTATCAAACAGGAATTCGGTGTAAACATTAGGACCCTACGTTTTTAGTCTAGTCTCTAAAAGCGTATGTCACTGAATCCTAAGTTATCGTGATTCTGATCAGACCAGGCTATTTTGTAACCTTCCCCCTACTGTCTTTAAGAGACCAAGTGACCCTTTGAGGATAATTATATCCGGGGTCCAGGAATGAGGCAACAGACCATAATTTATCTTCTGATCTTTCTTAACACCTACGTCTAATTGATTTTATCAAAGCTAATACTAATTGCATTCTATGTATGTTAAACTATCGGTTAAGTAGAGTTAAGCTGTTTAAGCATCTGAGACTACACCCGAGTCTTTGCTTTCATTTCAGAACTCCATATTCAAATATTATAAGCACAAATACTTCTATCTTGAATTAAACCCTCCTTTGCCATCAGTCGTTCATCCCTAGGTCTACTCACGGTGTACAATGTGATAAGCATTTCCACAGCTTTATGTTCCCTAGGCCACAGCTTTATGTTCTAGAAGGGTAACTTCTAGGTAATTCACGATGAGATGGACCTACGACATTTCCTTAGCTTCCACGTATTTGTACTTTACCAGAGGTATTTCCAACGCTATACTAAGTACAAGGCCGTTTTATGGAGATCTCATAGTTTCATACTGAAACAAAGATAACTTATGTATTCGTAGCTAGGATTGATCAGATTCTAACTAAGGCAATAGTCACGTGAAAAACTGGAAATGGTGAATGGGAAATTAGGTTTAAATTTAGGATAAGTTTAACTGGATACATAGAACAACAACTTCCAATCGTATATGATTAAAATATTAATTTAACATGATCCCTACTCCTAATATCTACATTTCAACAATCACATTATTAAGCTAAGTAATTATCATGGCAATAATCAAAACAATACTGAAATAACATGCAATGCAAACATTATAACAGTAAATAGAGAAAGAGATATCACCGGGAATTAAGTAGCGTAATACTGAGGATTACAATAGTCTGAACTTGACAAGCAGTTACAACGTAATTACCAAGCTAAAACTTTCCTCTAGACTCGAACCGTCTAACTAAATCTCTCTAGTTCTGTAGAGAGAAAAACTAGAGAGAGAAACAAAAGAAAATGAGAGAATGAGAGAAATGTGAGAATGAATGAATGAATGAATGGAAGATGATGGATGATTTGGAATGAGGAGAAGGTTGGTATTTATAGGCAAAGGCCCAAGTCCCCCATACAAGCTCCAAAGCACAAAATACAAGCCCAGAGCAGCGCGAAACCTCAAAATAACTAAAAAACGGCATCACCGGAGGGCAAGGAATGCCGTATACGGAACCCTAGAGGCTGTATACGGTATCTACAGGTCTGTATACGGTACCTCTAGGGCCGTATACGGTATCTGTGATGCCGTTTGGTGTTTTGTCCGTTGTTCGGTACTTCGTTCGTTGCTTATTTCACGTGTATCTTCTTCGTTTCTTGTCCGTTTGGCTTGATTCTTTCGCCTATGATCTCGTAATTCCATTACGCTTCTAATGATACTAAAATCATGAATTTTGGATATGTGTAGCTCATACGTGCTAGGAATACGTTCGGTTGATCTTCAAATGCCGTATCTTCTCCGTTCTTTATCCGTTTTGCATGATTCTTGATTTCCCGGTCTCGTAATTACCTATGAATCATACGAGATAAGTTAGAATGTGTATATCATGAGGTAAATATTAGTGGAGGAATCAGGTGAAGTTTATTTTCTTCGGTTTGCTTGTTAATTGATCGTTTTCAATGACTTTTGCTACAACGTCTGTATTTGAACCACTTTAGTGAATTTTAGTAAATAAATATTGTTTTAAGATGTTTTCACTAAATATTGGCTCAAATAGCGAGGATTAATGTGCGTAAAAACATGACTTTTTACGTTATATCATACATAGATGATGAGAAGACTAATTAAACGGTTACCGGCTAGTGACTTTCCATCTTTTGTTCATATACTTAATTAAAAATTAAATCTAATAATATGAACTTATGACTATTAATATGTATCAATAAACTAATAGTGAGATTAGTTAATGTAAATCCCTTTAAACAATTATTACTATTAGTATTTACTATTATAATTATGATAGAGTCTAAAGAGATATTTATGAAACTCAAAAATTATATGCAAAATCAAAAACATTTATTAACATCATATTTATTGAAAAGAACTCAAAATAAAGTTAATCATGATGTGATTAATTAATCAACCATTTTTACCATCTTGGTATATGTTAATCAAAGTATTTTACATTTTAACCTTCATTTATTACAATGGTTAATCAATCATAAATACACCAAGGACTCAAAATTTTATGTATTGTAGATTTATTACGATGGTTAATCAATCGTAAATACACCAAGGACTCAAAATTTTATGTATTGTAGATTAGATATTAAAGAACATGGAATGGAGGGCAAATGCATCGGCGTTCAAGCCTTTGAACGTCGAGATCCGGCGTTCACCGTACCCGACTAGCGTTCAAGGCCACCATTCAATTCCGGTGTGCAGAATTGAACGCTGCGTTCAAGTGACTTTCTTTTTTCTATTTTATACCCGAAATCAACATTTCTTGAACATTTGTACATGAAATCAACATTTCTTGAACATTTGTACCTGAAATCAATTTCCAACCTAATAAGTATCGAAAGTTCACGAAATTGACTATAAACAAATACAAAAACAACAATATTGTGAGATATAAACATGTACAAAATGAGATTTCCCCACACTTGAACTTTGCTTCTCCTCAAGCAAACTATGATTCAACAATTAAAAACACATCCCTCTTGCAATACAACCAACGATGACTAGAATTCAAAAGTAAATACTAACAATAACCACATAAGCAATCATGTTAGAACAATATATATATATATATGTATAATCATTATGAAAACTTTGAGACGATTAATCTTTCAAGCCCGAACGCATGACGTAGCACCTCACAATAGGAAATATGTATAAATCACTAAACTCTCAACCTATACTACAAGGTAGGGAATATCAATGATGTAATCACTCAATAAAGCTAAGTCGTGATGCAATAGTTACCATAGGCATGCAAATGGATCAAATCTCCATCGTCTAGCGTAAGCACCAAGTAAAGCATCAGAAGAGGTATTTCTAATATGTGTTGTAATAGTACAAGTGAAGGTGGAATAGGTATGTCAGACTCACATTTAAATTGGTGTAAAGGCGGTAATCAAGACCCGTGAAAAAGTTAATGGTAATGTTGCTTAATCGTTTCATAATGTGAAAAAAATAAAACTTATTATTCGTATGTCGATTCAATTAGAATTATATCTCACACTTAACAACTTAATATTCAACAATTCACAACTTTATAATTCAAATTGATTCACATTATGATTGTATTAATTGCATTATATGACTTTCTATGAAACATGTGTAACGAACTTTCAGACCAACCATCCTAGGCCGGATAAAGACCTTCCAGTAGCTAAGTGCTAAGCATCCCTCGGGAACTACTTGTTCAGGATTTCAAAGGCCACTTAGTTGACTGCAATTAACCAATCATTAACATTTAAGCTTCAATTTATTTACTTTCATAACTTTAATTGTTTTCAACTTTCAATTATTTAACTTTAACAACTTAAACAACTTTCCATTGATTTCAACTTTAAATTGCGGAATTTAACATTTAGAATTCTCTCAAAAAGATTTAAGTCACATTTTAAACAAAAATTATTAAAATTCTAACTAGACAACATTTAAAAATTATGATTCAGGTAATGACTAAACAAAAATAAAGCGAGTAATATAATGTGATATAAATGAATGTAGAAGTATCCACAGGTTTCTAACACTGCGTAGTGTTACGACCGGGCTGGACTGCGGTATAATTGGCGTTAAAAGAAAACCCCTAAATAATAAATATTTCATGACCGATTATAAAGATTCATACTAATCAAATACGATCGAGTACAAACTAATAATTGGTTAGAAAGTCAAAATTATTAGGGTCAAACAATATAGATAGTCCTAAAATCTAAATCCTAAGAGATACCTCCTCGTCATCAACCTCACCTATATCACATGAATGCGATCTCATTGCGGTCTCAAAATGCATCACAAGGGTAAGTTCTAGAACAAATTATACACATCGGCACACTCATAGCAAACGAAATATATAAACACTAAATATAAGTGTTTCCAAACAATAAGGCTCAAAATCTCACATAATTTAATAGTGGGGCTATAAGTGTGCTAGTCATGCAATTCACACCCAATGAGGTTGCTCTCATATACACATCTCATTTAAAATAAAATAAAAAATTCGCAAGAAGGGACTAAGTTACTTATACGAATATAATTCTAACAATATATCAAGTAACTTAATTCCTAAGGACAAACTTCAATCGAAACCCTTAGTACAAATTATCATGTCTTGCCCCGTTACAAAGATTCGTTAGGTTCGATTGGTTAAAAACCAAGACCATCACAGACTCGATAAGTTGCTAGAGATAATAACCCTACTAAAAATTTCAATTGAATAAAGTTCAAGTGAAATGCAACCCAAAAACTTGATGTGTAAAATCTAGTTATAAAATAAACTTAAAAATAACGCAATTATCTATTACACAACTAGTAAGTGTACCCTATCGTCAAGCATCCTCCACGCCTCATTTGGACTTTTGTACATAAACAAACCTCCACCCGAAGCATCCAATGCGCTAGTTGTAGGATCATCAAGGCCATTGTAAAATAGAGTGACAATCTCATCATTCGGTAATCCATGGCCATGACAATTCCTCAACATATCTTTCATCATCAACCAAGCTTCTGCTAGAGTTTCTCCATCCAATTGTCTGAAAGCTCGGATATCGTTCACAAGTCGTTCCGCTAAAACAGGAGGGAAAAATCTTCCAACAAACGATTCCCTCATTTGATCCCATGTGCGGATAGTGTCAGATTCCAACTCCCTATACCAAATCTTCGCTTCCCCAGTCAAAGATAACGGGAACATCCGTAGACGAACGGCTGCGTCCATGTTATTCCCATATTTAAACAAGTCGCATATTTCCAAGAATTCCCCTATTTGTTTACGCGGATCGGTCCGCACTTTTCCATCAAACTGATTATCCTGGATCATCTTCATGTGGTTATCTTTGATCGAAAAGTTGTTGTTAATCGGTGGTCTGCGAATAGCGGATTCAGGTGTTGGTGCTACTATTCTCGTGCGAGACCACATGGGGGTGTCGTTCTCAGCCTTTTGATTTTGAATTGGTGATTTGGGTTTCGGTTTTTCTTCTTCTTCTTCCCTGAATAACTATTCAACCTCAAAATCGGAATCTTCCTCAGTGAATAATTTGGAGGTCTCCGTTGTTTGATATTCAGTTTTTGACGAACCGCTCGGTTTATTCTTCAATTTCCTCTTCCTCCTTTTGATTTTATCTGGATTGGACAATGGACTCACGAGTTTGTTACCCGAAGTTCTAGTGTTCATCCACTAACAGATAAACCTGTAAAAGCACAAAAGATAAAACCGTAAAATGCACCGGTGTAAAACTAAAGACAACTAACGTAACTTTCTAAGAAATAAATTTCAAGAAATGAACGATTAACTACACATAACTTAAACTCTTAAATTAAACAAAGTTCCCCGGCAGCGGTGTCAAAAACTTGATGTGTAAAATCTAGTTACAAAAATAAACTTAAAAATACTGCAATTTACTATCACACAACTAGGTAAGTGTACCCTATCGTGTATAAAATAACCACAGTAAGTCCAGGTTCGTTTCACAAGGAATGTGTATTCAAGAGTAATGTAAAAATGTAATTAATCTAACTAGAAATGTAAATTAGAGGGGTTTTGCAACCGAGTTGTTGCTTTGCTTATTAAACTACTAATCTTAACTAGAGAAAGTGGATTCTGAAGAATCAGTTGAGAAAATAACTTTTTCAAATATTAAAAACGCACTTACTTGGATTATTTCATTAGTGACTTCGGGGTGTTTATTATAACTAGTTGTAATGGTAAATCTAATTTACTAGGATTAACGTTCGCTATCTCCTACACCTTAATTTTAATTCACTAACTCACAAATTAATCTAGTGAAAGACGTTCGCCAAAATCACTGTCTTACACATTTGAGTTTCGTTGTCTAACTTATTTATAATTCGCATTCGCGATCAATTAACAATCACACATAGACATATAATTGTAATAAACTAATTATATGAAGAACATTCGCTATAATCACTAACCAATTCATCATGTCACCGTTGCAGCGGAAGATAACGGGGCATAACTTTCATAGAACAAAGTCACGAATTACATTGGACGACTTCTATATGAGTCATTTGAAAATAATAAATCGTTTATAACACAGAAGTTCATCAAAAGAACATGTTTCAAGAGTTCACAAACATTAACGAAAGAGATTTTAATACATGACAAAAATACTATTAGTAATGCAAATAAATCTCTAGCAAGGTGAGGTCGCAAAAACATGTGATTCCAATATGATATTCCAAAAGCATACAACCACACATGCATCTTAAAGATCTGAGAATAACATGCTAAAATGGGTCAACATAAAGTTGGTGAGTTCATAGGTTTAACGATAATAAAATAGTGTCATGGATCACAAGATTTCGCGACTATTGCATCAACACAATATCGTAAAAATATTACTATTGCCATAAACTCATGAATTCGAAACCTTAACATATAGTCATGTGCCCCAAGCAAGTATTCTATTCCGGAAACACTCTTAGTTTCTCAAATGATTATGCGTCCATTTGACATCAAATCAAGTAAGCGTTACAAATCCGGACAGGGGTGTCAACCCAATAGATCTATTCACAACATTCATGTTTACTTACGTAACTAACGGTTCATGATAAGGGCCTTAGTAGAATAATACGTTACTTAGGCAATACATAAATGTTTAACGTACTTGTGTCCATAAAAATAGTGCATGTATTCTCACTCCAAAATATTTCAAACATGTAAAAATAGGGCCATGAGACTCACCTTAGCACACAAAGGAAGAGAGATCAACGAAGTAAAACTTGTGGTAACGATACGACTTAACCGCGACCTAAATCAATTAAGACGTCTTAAGGTCACAATCATATATTCTATATGCTTATGAGTTTTGAAGAATTTAATCACCCAATATAAGCTTGTGTATAAGTTTTAAGTTCTACAAAAGGTAATTGGAATATAAGTTTACAAAGTACTTTCTTGTCTAATTTATAACCAACATTATGTCAGAAAACAAGACCTGACTTTGAAAGGCCATAGCTCTCTCAATTCTTATCCAAATTGAGTGAAGCCTCTTTTGGAATTTAGGCTTGTGTGTTAACTTTCAAAACCAAGTGGTATCACTTAAAAACTCAGAGTTTTAAACCTCCAAACAGTCATCAAAAGACACGGTTGTCAGCAGCTATACCTGCTAGACACTTAGTTGCATAAATTCGTTTTAAAATACCAAACCATAACAAAAAATTATGGTTTTTATGTCAAAAGCTTCCTAAGTCAGTAGAGTAACTTGTGGTTAAAAGATATGTGTCTAAAGAGTTGAGTAGGATATGTAAAAGTTGCTTTGAAGTGATCAAAAATTCTGAACAGAAAACTCTAAATGTGTTTCATTATTTATACTAGCATTTTATACAAAAAATATTATTGGGTGATGTAAAATCTATGCATGATATGAAAAACTAATGATATATGAGTTCTTAGAATACTTACCTAATGCAAGGAGTGAGCTAGATAAGGGTAGCGTAAACTTGGATGCATACTTGAACTAGTAAATCTTGAAGAACACTTATTAAACTTGATATACTTAGAGAAATGATGAGGGATTTAGTGTGTGTGTGTGTGGTGTTGTTTGGCCGAAATTTTAAAGGGATGTGAAGTGAATTTTTGTTGTGTGAATGAAATGAACTCCCATATGCGTGTATATATAGTGGGAGGTTGTGGTTGAGCTTGGTTAGCCAAGCTAGTTGGAATGGAGCCAAGTTCTTGATGATATTTGAGCTAGTTATTATTTAGGGAAGAACACGGAAGCATCAAGTACCCATGGAGAAGAGAAATGGCTTCTTGAGCCATGTGTTAGGGGAAAAAAAAGAGAGAAGTTGACTGCGCTAGATGCCTTTCTAAGGTTTATGTGTTAAGGGCTTTACACAATGTGTAGTAGTGGAGATGAGTGAACAAAGTATGATGGCTTGAAGTACCATGGGAGGGGGTGTTGGGGTTGATTTTTGGAGGGGGGAAACTTTGTTCTTTTACTTAAGTAGTCATCTTATTCCCATGCAAGGTGGTTTCATGTGTTGGTTAATATTTATATGCATGTGTGCAAGTACGTTTGCATTATGATGAAAACTTGTGTGTAGTTGGTGAAATCGAATGCATATGTTTACTAGGTAATTAATATCTAGGAGAAAGTTGATACGATTTGCTTGTCATCGACTAAACTTTAGTCTATCGTGCTAGTTCAAGATGTAAAATGCTAATAGATAGGTCTCGTTATGCATAAAATAACTTAACGGTTACGCGTTTAATCTATTATATACTAGTTTTGTAATAAAATGTTTTAACTTATGAGTAAAAGTTAACCTGAAATTGTCAGTTGTCACACATCAACAAGCTTCAAGAATTTATTAAAACTCAAGTATATAAGGGTTTCAATTAAACGTAAATTAAATTTCATAAACTCAAAGGGTAACACCCCTAATCACTAATTATTTCATCCAAGCAAGTGTTAGGGTATTTAGCTACTCATAATTAAACAAGAACAATCACAATTAATAATTGAAATCAAAGAAAACATAATTATATTGATAAAGAATGTTAACGAAATGATTACAATCGAGTGATGATCGTTCTTCATAACAGAGTGATTAACATAATTGCAAGATCTCCTAGAATGATGAAAAATCTCAAAAAGTGCTCCAAATTTCGTAGCCAAAGTCTAATGTGTCAAAAGTTAGGTTAACAATCTATAAAAAATCGTTTATATATGATTTTCCAAAAAGCTGGTTGGCAGCCCTAGTACGCGATCCTGGCGCCTAGTACGCGATCGCGTACTACTCCTTAATACGCGATCCTAGTGATCCCTACGCGATCACGTAGTTTGTTCTTCGAATCTTCTGTTTCGTTTCTGTATAACGTACACGAACTGGTAACCCTTACGCGATCGCGTACTCATCACTAGTACGCGATCCTGGCAATGTTTACGCGATCGCGTACTCTCATTTTTCACATGAATCCTAAATTTTTCTCCAAATCTTCACCTATCGAGCTCCTATCAACATTTCTTGAACATTTGTACCTGAAATCAATTTCCAACCTAATATGTATCGAAAGTTCACGAAATTGACTATAAAAAAATACAAAAACAACGATATCGCGAGATATAAACATGTACAAAATGAGCGATATCGAGTTGTAGGTCCTCGTGAAGAGGCCGAATTGTCTAACCGACGTCACAAACGCCACTACATATCCCGTGATCATTTTACGGCAAATGATTCTCTAATGAACGACTACATTGTAGGCAACGCGAAGTACGAGCCTGAGCATTTCAAACGTCGTTTTCGTATGAGCAAGCGACTATTCCTTCGGATAGTAGTAGGTATTTCTAATTACTCTCAAATACCTATACCCGATTATGTTGATTATTTTCGCCAAATAGTAGATACACGTGGTGTTCCGGGGTTTACAACTATTCAAAAAGTTACTTCCGCACGTCAATTGGCATACGGTACGTCACCGGATGCCTTTGATGAATATTTACAAATGGCGGAAAGAACTTCCCGTGAATGTTTGTTCAATTTTGCAAAGTGGATGATCGATATATATGCAAATGTGTACATGCGAAAACCAACGCACGGTGACATTCAACGCTTGTATGAGAAACATGGTAGCAAACATGGTTTTCCGGGCATGCTCGGTCGTATAGATTGTATGCACTGGGCTTGGGAGAAATGTCCTAACGCATGGAAATGGCAGTACACACGAGGCGTTCGCGACTATTCAACTATTATGCTAGAAGCCATCGCCTCGTATGACATGTGGATTTGACATGCATACTTTGGTGTTGCAGGGGCTAACAACGACTTAAATGTTCTTAATTCTTCACCGTTGTTTGACGACATGCTAGACGACACTGCTCCTGAACTATCATTTGTGGTATATGGTGTCGAGTACAAAAGAAGGTACTATCTTGATGACGGGATATACACGCAATGGCCATCGTTTGTTAAAGGCTTTTCAAGTGAAGTCGATGCAAAGAGAGTCAAGTTTATGCGAGCACAAGCGTCTACATGAAAAGATGTTGAAAGAACCTTTGGTGTGCTGCAAGCCCGATGACATATACTACAACAACCGGCAAAAGCTTAAAGCATAAACCATATAAAAAGAATCATGTATACATGCATATTGTTGCATAACATGATTCAAGAAGACAACGGGTTCAATATTGCCGAAAATGGTGAGTATTATGTTCCTGTTACGAATTTGCAACGTACATGGATCGAGAGATGTGATACATACAAACAGAGAAACAAGAAACTACGCGACAAAGACACGCACGACAGCCTCCGATCCGATCTTGTGGAGCATATTTAGGAAAATCGCCCGTAGTTTTATTTATTTATTTATGTCTTTTGTTTAATGTACCTTTAAATTATGTATTTTGTTTAATGTACTTTTTAATTTTTCAGTACTATTATTTAATGTAATTTGTTATGTTTAGTGTATTTTGTTTTATTTTATTTGTTTTGCAAAAAAAGTAAAAAAAATAATAATTAAATATATTAACTTAACATTGAACTGAACACTGAACCTCAGTGTTAACCAATACTTCTTATTTCAGCTTCAGTATTCTTGTTCAGTGTTCAACTGAATACTGAACTGAATACTAAGCACAGGACAACGACTCCCTGTGCCCTGTGCTCTAGATAGATTATTAATGATAGATTTGAAATTGAAATTACGTGTGTATATGTTTTATTTGCCAATTATTATAGATTATAAACAAATTCTACATTTTGGTATCAACAAAGATATGACGATTAAGGTAACTAATAAGATATTGTAAAAGGCATAGTATCAGATTTGATATAGCATTATAACGATGAGATTGTCTTCTTTCTTCGCAAGTTTTCTATGGAATTTACCTTGTAGTACGCGTTTTTTTTTCATATCATTTACATAAGATTCTTTCGGCATGGTTTGTGTAAATCAAATTTTATAAACGACAAAATTGAAGACAAAACTGAGGCTAAAACGAACGAAAAAGAAGACGTAAGAAAACAACACAACTTGTTTTTAACTAATAATTGTCTTCACATACAAATTTTGTGTTTTTGATATAATAATCATCATTCATCAGTCATGTGTAGGGGGCGGACTCATAATTTATATTTATAATGTGTATTTGATTTATTTCTAACTAGATTTTTGTATACGATTTTGATTGTATAAATAGTAATAATTAGGTAATTGGAAGCATTTAAAATATATACAGTTATGATCGAATCTGATTATTCATGACGAAATTAAAAAGTATAAAGTAACTTAAGAAGCGAACGTTGAAGTTGTAATACATAGCAACAATTACTTTGTAAGACATCTTTGTACACCATATTTGTCATCTTATTAATTTTTTTGACGGTCATATATCTCACAAAGAAGAACCTTCAACCCTTCTTTGCTTTTAACACGTGAGACAACAACATAGAATTGCCCATGTCAATCATACGGTTAAGCAAGGAGACTCTAATTTCAAATTGAGAATTGATAGTAGTTGATTCTTTTCACAACTTCATATCGACATCTATTTATGTCAAGAAGTCCACATGGGTGTTAATGAATATTTGATTAAATTTAGAAATCATGTTGTTAGATTAGTTTATTTCAAAATCAAATAAAAAACAACTTAATAGAACGTCGCTCATATAAACACATAAGTTATTGATTGAAGAAATGAATTAAGACCTTCGCAATTGTGCTTAAGTAGAACGTCGCTCATATAAACACAGTAGTTATAGATTGAAGAAACGAATTAAGAACCTCGCAGTTGTACTTAAATAGAACATCGCTCATATAAACACATAAGTTATTGATTGAGAAACAAATTAAGACCTTCACAGTTGTGCTTAAAGTTTGATAATGATTAGAGGAACACAATAATATTAAAACCACATGTAAAAATTATTAAAAATTTATCATAGCTTCTAACTCAATTTGGAATTGATTGTGAGAAGATGTCGGATTGAAGAGTTCATTGTCGTTGACGACGAATGTTTGAAAAAAATAGAGAAAAATCTTTATGAGCATAATTAATCAAAAAGAGTATTACTATTATTATTATTATTATTATTATTATTATTATTATTATTATTATTATTATTATTATTATTATTATATTTTTATGTTTTCCATTTGTATAGAATTAAAAGAAAATCTAGCTACCTAATTTGATAGTTGATTATAACAATGTAACAGAATAAATACAATTTTTACCTATCCATAATAAAAAACTTACCAAGGTTTAAAAAAAATAAAAAAGAAAGTTAAGGGTTCTTTAGTGTAAAATCCTTAACACACAAATAGGTAATAAAAAGTTTTAATTTTTTGACAAATTACCTGTAGTATTGTTATTTATATTCTATCATCAGAATTGAGATATTTTAGGGATTTTATTTTTAAAATTAAGTGAAATTGAAGGACTAAATTGATTTATTAAAAATTTAAATATTGATGACATTATAAAGGTGCTTTTTATATTATATTTAAGATTATAATTTTAAATTATAATTATGAAGTCTTTTTAAAAAAATGCACTAAAAATGTTAAAAATAGAAGAATCAACCCGAGTTCTCTATTTTTAGAGGTATGATGGTCACTTTAACAAAATTCTCAATTTCTTTCAAAAAAAAGTTTTAAGGTAATCATATCAAAAACGATAAGTCGGAGAATTATAAAAATAAGTGTATAATAAAAATCAATATTGTTAATTTCTTTTTATTAAACATCTCACATGATATGTTTTTGACAGTTTTTTTTTTCGAGGAAGAATTAAAGTGAGAGAAATACAATAAAGAAAATGATCTGAACAAAATTTTTTAAAAAAACGAAGTACTATTAAATTAATATGTTTATAAGTTAGTGGGGATAAAATTTTGAAATGGAAAGGACAACAATCAAAATCTCAATTGTTCATGATATGTCATTTGTACATATTTTTTTCATTAACTCGCGAGAAAATGATATATTTATTCTCATTTTATCAAGAAATCGCACTACAGCAAAGATGGTCATGTAGGACCCTAACAAGTGTCCTAAGAGGGTACTTTATAAGACCTTTTATCTAATGAAGGCGTCACAATAAATATTAGCATTCTAATATACTTTATGAAGCACTCTTATTAGGGGTCCTAATATACATCATGAAACATTTTAATGAGTCCCGCAAAAAGTCTAATGAAGCAGAAATGACATCCTAACAAACCACATAATATGACGCTTTTTAATGTTTTAAATTCTAGTACATGCTTGTTTACTATTGGGTCTTGAGACACATAAAAATATCCTAAATGTCTAATATAATAAAATTATATGTTCCATTATTATTACTATGAGGACCAAGAAAGATCCCGGTACAAAGGTTTTTTTTGCTAAGACCAATATTTGGTGTACCAATATGAATTCCCCTATTTACAATTCATGATTCTAAACTTCATTAATTAAATACAAGTAATATAATTCAATGATTATTCTAACAAGTCATTCATAACAAAAACGTATGCTTTGAGCCATCATGCATCATCCTCGGACACCACCTACGATGAACCAACGTGTATAAGTATAGAGTTCATGCTCAATAAATCCTACTTTACGAAATTAAACGTACAGATTAACAAGGTTGAAATACCGAAATGAATGGATAAGGCTCGATACTTGTGCGAATAGAATCTTCAATTGTTGGCACATTATTCCACAAAATAGACCAGCTAAGCCAAGCAGCCCGCCCAATCCGACCTGCCCCGCCCATTTTGGCACATATAACAGAACATACAATTATAAAACTCTTTTACCTTACTTTAAGATGAAACACGAGTAATATCTGCTATTTGCTTATATCGGATAGCACCTGCAGAAATCGAAATTAAATTAATATTCGAAACGTTGACGTGTACTTCAACCTTCGCATGTCTTCTTAGAATTCTAAAGGGAAGAACTCACCTTGCATTTTGTGTCAATCAGAGCCTTCTTAGAATTTCAGATAGTAAACAAAATTATAGAACAATGACAATCAGCTTGTCGCACCCCCAAATTTATAGTACAGGGGAAGTCGGGTCGGGGCGCGACTAATCAGAAATCATCACACTAAGTTACAACGAACGACCTCTATATGAGTCGTTTTGAAAATACATTGCTTTGTTAAAATGTTTACAGAATAATACATATCCTTAGAGTTCGCATCTAGTCTGAGAGATTCTAATACATAACTAATTTATAAAAAATATGGTAATGCAAGGAAATCTCCAATCGAAAGTTGTTGTAAAACATGCGACTCGAACTATTGCTTCTTCAAGCAATCCTACTGCGTTGGTGAACCTGAGAAATACATGCTAAAAGGTCAACAATAATGTTGGTGAGCTCATATGTTTACGTAGTTAAAATCATAGTATGAACCACAAGATTTCAGAGTTTTCAGAGTTGCACGAATGCCAAAGTAAAGTAAAGTATACTATTGCCATGGGCTCATAGTTCGAAGTTTAACCGTAGTTGGTGTCTCCTGTTAAGTGTATAAACCAGTACACTCGGATTACGAATTATTATGCGTCCGTATAGTAGTTAGAGCGACTAACCCCGGACGGCGGACTGTCAGTTCCCGATAGATCTATCTATAATGTTCGCCCTTAGTATTAACGGACTATGATATTTGTTGGAGACCATCGTAGTTTGGTTTAGTTACCCATGCAATCCGTATAAGTATTCATAGTACTTGTGTTCATAAAAACGGAGCAGTGTATTCTCACTCCAAAGTAAGTAAAACAGTAAAAGTAAAAGTGGGGCTATGAGACTCACCTGAGTCTTGTACAGAGTGTTTACAAATAGTAAACAAGTGTTTCCCAAAAGTAACCTTCTAGCGTCCTAAACGCATAAGGTTATAAGTAAGTAGATGTCTCAAAAGATCATCCATGCTAGTTGTCCACTCAACTAGTTATGTCCAAAGTTTGTTTATCATGTGTGTTTAATAAACGTGTACGGCCCGTTGGTGATGTTTTGTAATAATAATTCCCGAAGACATTATTATTATGTTTGGTTTCGTTGTGTACTTATAAGAGTATATGTATTGTGTGTACGAGTAGTGTCGTATGTGTTATAGTTGTTGTTTCACGAAAACGTTCCTTAGTAAAAATATGTTTTCAATCAGCTGTGATTTACGCGACACAAGGGTTGTGTCACTGAGAAGTGCTGCGACACAGATGTAGTGTCGCAAAGAGTGAAATTTAGATAATTGTGCAACACAAGAATTGGTGTCGCAGATATTGATGTTAAATAAGTGTGCGACACAAGGATTAGTGTCGCACGTTAATACTGTACCTTGTAATTATGGCGACACAAGTTAATACTGCTTGTCTAGCGACACTAGGCTTGTGTCACAGGTTGCGACAAAAGTTAGTACTGCTGGTTTAAAAAAAATTGCGACAAGGGGCTTGTGTCGCAGAAGTATTTCGAAAATCAGAAGTGCGACATAGGGCTTGTGTCGCAATGGTTTTGGGTCATCTGCGACACAAAGGGCCTGATGTGATTTCGGGCTCGGGAACTTGGTCAAACGTGCTCGGTTTGACCCGAAACTTTTACACGACTCTTAAATGTGTTTTTAAAGCTTAGGAAAATTACCGTTACATTTTGTGGTTAACCCGAAAGTGTTGTTTTTATATTTTTACCAAAACAGTCTCCGGGGGTTTGTTTCTTCAAAATTATACGTTTTTCGTGGCTCGTTTTGACAAGTCAAAGTGTCGAGATAAAATCCAAGAAAAATACCAGTTGTTCCCCTATGTCTTGGCTTCTTTCAGTAATTTTTCTAGAATTTTTAGATAAGTCTAGATATTTTTAATAATTCCATTTGTCCTCTGAGGTCCAATCTTAACTAATCTGGACACAAGTTCAAAGATCTATTTTTCTGGAAAATTCGTGTATTTTCAAGCAAGACCATAGAAGAACTTCTTGTAGCCAACACATTTAGTGAGGTTTAAGCGAAAACCTCATGTGGTTTGGAGTTGTGTAGCTCGAGTTATGGACTCGAGAAGTTGGGTCAAAAATCTGTCACCAGAGATAGAAATTCGACATGTTTTTGTAAAATCGTTTTCGGGTATCAAACTGTGTCGAAAAATTACGAAACCACTTGGATCTGAAAGCTAACACCTTAAAATTAATTTTTGTCTTTTGAATCGTCCATTTTCGTTAAGTTTTGAGTACGAAACTTCTACTTGAAGTCGGGCCAAGTTTCTGCCCAGAAAACTGTTTGTACTTAATGTTTGTAAAAACATTTTTCGACTCTGTTTTTGGACATAATCTTGTTATATGGATATTATAACATGAAAATAAACATGTTCCAAGTAAGATGAAAGGGAGATGAAGTTCCTTATAAGGAAGATGATGAAAACACGAAGAAATGGACGTCGAGAGCTCGTTTTCTTTCGTTTTCTTGCAAACCGAAATGGAGGTGCTATGGTGGTTTGTGGTGGTTATTGTGGTGGTGTTGGGGGCTGCTGGATCTGCTGGAAATAGAGGGAGAAAGGAGAGATTGAGAGAAGAGGAGAGAAAAGAAATTGTATGTTTGTGTGTGAAATGAATTTGAGTGTGAAAAAGTGAAGGAAGTATGGGTTTAAGGGGATAGGAGGGGAGGTATGGGGCTGATTTCTTGCAGATTTCAGGTGGGTCCCACCCCACTGTGGGTGTGTTAAATTAATACCTCAATTTACGTTACGTGCGGTGCTCGTCTACCCGTTCATTTTGTCGTTCGTTTAAACGTTAAACGTTTATTAATTATGTTTTTCGTTAATGATTTATTCGCGTAAGTTTTGATTGAAGTTTTGATTGAAGTTTTATTTAAAATATTTCATTTTAAGTTAATAAAATATAAGTCGAGTTTTGTTCGATTGTCGAAGCGATTCCCGCGTTTTCGTTGCGTACGGTACGTTTTATACAAAACGTAAAGCGTTTGTATATTATTGTACCATAATAATATAATGTAAATAACTACTATTAAATTTTAAAATAGATTTACGTTATTTATGAAAAGTTTTCACCAACGTCCGTATTCATAGTGTCGGAATCTTTCCGATCGTTTAGCGTAATTATAATTAATTACGTGCGTATGTATATATAATATACCAAATGTTACTGTACCTAGCCCTATTTCAAACTAAGTACAAGTAATGATAATCAAGCTTAGGGTATTTAATACGTCTAAGTGCCGGTTGTCACACACCTTCCCATCACTGAGATAGAGAAAAATCAACACAAGGTATAATTAATAATTGTCTTTTAATTTCTTTTATATTGCTGATCAGAGAGGCACATTATTTTTATTAATATTAATCACGGAGTAATTATTATTTATGAAGTACCGTGCTCTTAATATCAAGCATACGAGACATATATCAACGTCAAGTTTGTTCGTTAATCACTAATTAATTAGAGGGCACACGACAATTTAAATTAAATTATGCATGTATCTTTGTCTAAATAAGTCAGTAAAAAATGCTACAATTGTAAAACACTTCCAATCAATAGGAGCTGACACGTATGCATGTTTCATCCTTAAAATATGAGAACGGAGAAGAGGAGCGAGGGGTAAAGGAGGGGAGACTATTTTGCAATTTTAATAAAGTTATGAATCTGTCCAAAAAATACCCGAAAATTTTTCAAAAATTTGTTCAATCAAAAAACTTTTCTAATACGCAAGATCAAGTAAAAAAAAGATAAAGAACATAAGATGCAGAAACAAATATACAGGATGCATTAAATATGTAATAGTATTTTTTTTTAATTCAAGAATAAAACCAAATAAGTAAGATGCAGTAAAATAAGTATAAGTGGGTTTTTTATTCCGACACATAAAAGGGAAAAAACATAAGATGCAGTAAATATATAGAGGATGCAGTAGAAAAGTAGTAGTAATTTTTCAATTTCAAAAATAAAATTAAAGCTGTCAAAAAAGCATAAAAAATACTAAAAAATCATAAGATGCAGTAAATAAAGTACTAGCACAAATATACATCAATTGCATTTAAGATGCAGTAATGTAACATGCGGTAATGTAAAATGCAGGATGCAGTTGATTTTTTTTCCAGATTTGAAAAGTAGATCTACTTTTCAGATCTACTTTTTAGATCTAGATCCACGAATTTGTAGATATATTTCCTCTTAGATCTAAGTGTTTTACAAAGAGGTGGTGTTGTCAAGATGATGACGTAAGTGGTGGTGGTGGCGGTGGCGGTGGCGGTGGCAGTGGCGGTGGCGGTGGAGCGGCGAGAGAAGATGGAGAAACGACCACGGTTGGTTACGTCCGGTGGAGGCCGGTTCACCAACGGTGGTAGTTCGCATTTCAACTCTCCAGCCACAAAAACCGCCATTGTTTTCTCCGCCTATTTTCTTCGGTCACGGCGACAGTGACGGTGGTGGTGGTGGTGGAGTTGCGGTGGCGGCGGCGCGACAACAATGGTGGCGGTGGTGAATGGTGAAGGAGGTGGTGGATGGTGGTGGTTTGTTAGTGTGTGTGACAACCCTCCATTTACGGTACGGAACTGTACATATTATTCATGCATGTCTTAGGCTAAATCCCTATGTAATGAAAACTAAACTATTTTTATGAGATACGTCTAGCAAAGCTCACTAATTTAATACGCAAAGTATTACGAATTTAGTAAATTATGTATAATTACGCGAAAACAATCGGGTGTAACCCGACAACTACACGATCGTTGGTGATACGAATTTTATAAATAACGTAGTTATTTTATTTGAAAACATTATGCTATAAAGATAAAGCATAACGATTAAACGAAAACGTTATACGTTTTATATAAAACAGACCGAACACAAAATAACGCGCGAATCGAACTCGACAACCAAACGAGAACCCAACGAAACATCTTTAGAACATAAAATAAAGTATTTAAAAATAATACTACAATCAAAAATTAAAGTGAATTTATCGTGAACGAAAAGCGTATAATAAACGTTTAACGCTTAAACGAACGACGAAACGAACGGGTAAACGGGCACCGCACGTAACGTAAACTTGGGGAACAAGATTTAAACCACCCACACCTAGATGGGGCCCACAAAATATGCACCTTGCTCAAGACATCCCCCATACCTCCCTCTTCTTTACCCATACTCATCATACTCTTTATTCATTCAAACACACAACTAAAACACACTCAACCTCTCTTCTCACTCTCTCCCTCTCCTCCTGAGATTTCCAGCACATCCACACTCCACCCAACATCACCACAAACCACCACAATCACCATCACAAACCACCATAACCCCACCTCTTCGATTTGCAAGGAAACGCAAGAAAACGAGCTCCCGACTTCCATTTCATCGTGTTTTCATCAACTTCTTTGTAAGAAACTCCACTTCCCTTTTATTTTACTTGGAACACACTTATATTCATGTTATAAGGTCCATCTAACAAGATCATGTCTAAAACCAAAGTCGAAAAACGTTTTTGAAAAAACGAAACATCAACAGTTGTTCTAGGCAGAAACTTTGTCCGACTTCAAGGAGGATTTTCGTGTACAAAACTTAACGAAATGGACGATTCAAAAGACAAAAATTAAGTTTAAGGTGTTAGCTTTCAGATCCAATTGGTTTCGTAATTTTTCGACACCGTTTGATACCCGAAAACGATTTTACCAAAACATGTCGCATTTCTGTCTCGGGTGACAGATTTTTGCACCAACTTCTCGAGCCCATAACTCGAGCTACACAACTCCAAACGACATGAGGTTTTCGCCAAAATCTCACAAATCTTGTTAGCTTTAAAAGTAGTATGATTACACCCTCTCAAGTTTTGTAGATTTTTCTCAGTAATTAGATCTTTGAACTTGTATCCGGATTCGTCATTTTTGGACGTTAGGGGAATCACATAAATATTTGGACCCTTTAAACTTAACTAAAAATTATGGAAAAATTATTTTAAGTAGCTAAGACGTAGGGAACGTTGGGTAATTTTCTCGGAATTTTTCACAAAGTTTTATCTAGTTAAAACGAACTCGGAACAGGGCGTATTTTGAGGTATAGAAACTGTCAAGACTGATTTCGCGTTCCCGCGAATAAAAATGAGACACTTCGAATTTGAGATAAAATGTGAAAATTACTTTTTACGGGTTCAAATATGTTAAGATTTTATGTGTAAAAGTTTTGGGTCAAACCGAGCACGTTTGACCAAGTCAACAAAAACGAGCCTCAAACGATAAAACGCGAACCATTTTATAAAACACTAGGATTCATGCCCAAAATGCGTTTTGGTAACTTCATTAATAAACTTAGACAAAAACAACTCGTATAAACTAAACCCAAACGAAAACATCACCAACGTATCGTACGCATTTTTAAACACAACGATCTTTCGAAATGAATGGACAATTAACATAGTTTGGCAGTTAGCCAACTACTTATATAAACTAACTCTTGCGTTTAGGGCGTTAGGAGACTTTATTTGGGCAACAACTTGCTAGCTCTCATACTTTAGCTCACGAGGTGAGTTCACAGCCCGTACTTTTACTTATTTTACTGCTTTTAAACTAGGGGTGGAAAACATAGCAACTATTTTGAGACTATATGCGAAAACTTGACTTCTTATGAATGCTTTTATATGATTACGGAATACTATTTGTTTACGAAATGATTTGCATACTATTTTGGGAACATGGACAACGAATCCTAGTACGAACCACGATTTACATGTGTAGTGCATCAAAGACCTTATGGCTACAACCATAATCATTAGCTAGGTGACTCTAGCCACTGAATATACGGATAGTACTATCGGGGTGACGTCCCTTCAACTAAGAGCGGAGCGTATATTTACATGTCCGATTAGGCAACAACGAATTTGTGTCGTGGCTTGATTATGGGGTGGGTTGCGTTACTTTAACTCGTAAGGTTTAGCTCACCTTCGGGGGATCACCGTCAATGTTTACCCACAAACAACAACGAAACTATATTTTTGGGTAACATCCCAACGAAACTATATTTTTGGGTAACATCCCAACGAAACTATACTTTTGGGTAACATCCCAACGAATCGATATTTTTGGATAGCATCCCAACGAACTATGTTTTTGGGTAACATCCCAACGAATCGATATTTTTGGATAGTATTCCAACGAACTATATTTTTGGGTAACATCCCAACGAATCGATATTTTTGAATAACATTCCAACAAAACGAAACTTATTATTCTTGTATGTTAACGAAAACGAAAACTATATTTGATTATTGATTTAATCACTTTTTGACTTGTACGTCAACAGTTTACAAACAACTTGGTTTAACAACGATAATAAACCTGTGAATTCACTCAACATTTTTGTTGACGATTTCTACTATGTTTTTCAGGGAATTAGTACTCACGTAAGACTTGCATGCATCTTGGAACAACGACCTCCCGAGACGAATTAGGATGCCACTTTTGGAACTTATGGGGTTTCCATTGCAAAACATTAACTTTTGATCATATTTACGAAATCCTGGTTTTGAATATTGTATTCACTTAAAATGATGTATTTCAACAAAACTACTACTACGACTTGTAAAGTCGTAGCTTTTGTAACAACTATATTTATGGCATCTTAATTACTTTGTTCCGCGATAATCATATGTTCTGTGTTGTAATGATCCTATGACGTCACGACCCCCGCTCGTACACAAATTGTTTTCGCTGACCAACGTTGGCCGTTTTTGGGGTTGTGACAGTGTGTGAGTGTTTGTGTGTGTTTTGTGAAGAGAGAGAGAGATTGAGAAAGTGTTAGAGAGTATGTGTATGTGTGTTTTTGTGAAGAGAGAGAAGGGGAGGGAGACCAAAAATCTGCCCCTTTGTCTTATTTAATATAATTTTCAACTTAGTCCCTCCGTCCAAAAAGAATTGCAAATTAGACCCCATGACATGCATGATCTGAACCATTGATGAATAAATGGATGGTCCGGATTTTTTTTGTCCTCCTTGCCCTCTCTAAGGACCATGCCCCTTTAATCTCAAATCTTAAAATAATGCGTTATTATTAATTATTAATTTCTAGAATAATCATTTAAAACAATTTTTTTAAGAGTAAATTATAAAAATCGTCCCTGTGGTCTTTCAGTATTTTAAAGATCGTCCCTCTCAAAACTTGATTACAAAGAAGATTCCTGTAGTGCGTGCTTCTTCCCAAGTTTGTCCCTCCGATGTTATATTTTTCATATACTCCGTCAAGTCATAGTAATGTTTAGATAATTTTGTAAATCGGTATAAATCACATAAATCATCTATGAAATTTACTTTTTTTAAAAGTAATGCTTTTAGTTAAAGTAATTTTATTTTTAAATGTAATTTAATCAATAAATGTATGTTATTTTTAAGTTTTGAGTTTTAAGATAAATAAATGTATTTGTGTTAATTGAAAATAATTAATTTAATTTGTGGGGTTCAAAAAAGTTCAATCTGTTTTGTCATTATAGACAGAGTTCAGTCTTTGTTCAGTACTTTTTTAGAAAGTGCTAATGTGACGCTGAACTGACGGTTCAGTCCTTCATATCACGATAGTGAATGACCTTACCATAAATTTAGTGTTACTAGAAATTTTGTATTGAGAAGTCATACTATATGCATTGAAATTATGATGTATCTAGCTATTAACTCAAAACTTTTCAATTAAAAAACCAAATGGCAAGCTTTTGGTATCTCAATATATAATCACTCCATGCTATTGATAAAGGTACATCAAGTTATTCATACAATGTTATATTAATTCGTGCATCAATTTCTTCTTGATTCTTTTCCGTTTGGAATACACCTTAAGTTTTTTAGGCAAAGTTGATACAATCGGCTGCCTATATATCTATAATATGGGGATATATTGACTAACTCAGGAGTTGTGGTTATGAGAGTGTCATGGCTCAAACCCATCACCTTGTGCTATTTGTGATAGAGATGCCTTCAACTATTACCGACCCAGCTATACGCCATTATTGACACCTTAGTTGTTAAATAATGAAACCTCGTAGGTGTTATGTTTTATTGATCTAATACTTATAGGGCAAAGTACATGAGAACCTTAGAACCTTAATGGACCCTATACCCACAACCGAAGTTGGACCATTATAATCTATCATATAATACTCCCCGCAATTCGAGTGGCGAGATTATAAAAGCTCGAATTGGATTTGAAAAATAAAAACGTTAAAGTAATAATTCGTTGACAAGCGGAGACAAATCTTCAAGCAACAGCAAAAGCAGACATAATCAGCAAAATCATTAAAGCAATACTTAATTTGTTGTTGAAGACGTTCGACATTAAGCGGTAGCAAATTTTCAGACAGCAACAACAAAAACAAAAACAAATAACAAAAGCAAAGCAGAGACAACCGGTGCTTGAACCATTCTAATCTATCACTGAATATCAATGTGCCTGTTTTATAGCAATGAAACTATCCCCTCCATCCCAAATTTATTGTCTACAAACAAAAAAATATGCAGTTTAAGAAACATAATTATTATATTTTACTTTTTAACAAGATGACATTTCACCCAACTTTTTGTACACATTTATGTATGCATAGGGGCAATAAAGATATTTTGCTCAAATATAACGATCTATTTTTGAAAGTAGATAATAAAATTAAAAAATCACAAAAAGAAAAAGTGAACTTTAAAATTGGGACAGAGCAGATTGGATGGAAATGGTCTTTGCGTGTGAAAACTAGTAAACAATGAAACAAACCGAGTCATCAACAACAAATGTAATAAGGATAAAAACAAACAAAAAGTATCTCTAACTCCTAATGTTTTCAGCATCTTTGACATAATCATCAGTCATGAAGACCAATTGTAATGAAATAATCTTGTTGAGGTCATATTACTACATAAAGTTTTTCAGAGAGCTTAATTGGGATAGAGCTTTAAAACTTTAACTAAGTATATATATAGACTCCTGCATTCAAAAGCATCAAATCAAAAGAGTAGTTAAATAAAAATGGAATACACTTGCAAGGATTTTGAGGTAGGAAAATGTGAAGGTGAGAAGTTAGTGGATGGTGAAACTTTGCCGTTGGTTTTAACACCTCTCGAGCCAACCAAGAACACAATAGAGTCGTTACTTGAATCTCTAAAGGACAACAAAGAATGGTTCGAAAGCATGGTGGTGAAAAATAGTGCGATTCTTTTACGAGGATTTGATGTGAAGAATGCAGTTGAGTTCAATGACATTGTGGAAGCCTTTGATTGGGAAGATATTCGTTACATGGGGCCTGCCCCACGAACACATATACATAAGAGGATTTGGACTGCTAATGAAGGCCCTCTTTCTGAATTCATTTACTACCATCATGAAATGGTTTTGGTATGTCAATTCTACTTATGTTTATATGATTTTTCTTCTTTACATTATTGTGTTAATTAACCATTTGAGATATTGTTTGGATAAAAGTTTAAAGATTGTTGTAAAGTGAGCTTATATGTTTGTGTTTGAAAAAATGGGGTGCCGATCATTAAAAGATGAAAGAATATCCAAAAGTGGTTATACTATTCTGTGAGATTCCACCACCAAAGGGGGGAGAGACACCATTTGTGCCGAGCTTTAAGGTCGCAGAACGAATGCTAGAGGAATTTCCAGAATTTGTGGAGGAAGTCGAGGCCAAAGGGTTGAAATACACATTCACCGCTCTTAGCAAAGACAATACCACCTCCATGAGAGGTCGTGGCTGGCAAGATGCTTTTGCAACACACGACAAAGAAGAAGCTGAGAATAGGTATATATACAATGAAAATGAAAAAATGACTAAAAAGGTTAGTATAATTCGACATGGCATCAATTCAATTTTTACGCTAAAAAGATTGGTATAATTCATGGCATCAATTCAATAGTTTTTCGAGAAGTATTCATAATCTCATAACATCATTAATGAATGTCATTTCGTATTAGGCCAGTTTTTAAGTCTATCTTTAGGCTAATGCATCATTAATGCTCTATATGAATGTAAATTTACAATCGTTTAGATATTATCTTTAGCAACATCAACAAATAGTTTATTGTCATTTAAGCAATAAACCCTACTCTAAACAATGTTAATTACTTGACAGGGCAAGAGCTCTAGGGATGGATGTGGAATGGCTAGAAAACGGCGGTGTGAAGACGATTTTAGGTCCAAGGCCATTGACAAAAGTATTTGAGGGAAGAAAAGGAAGACGAATGTGGTTCAATACTTTGGTTGGGATGCATGGAAAAGAACTAAGCTCGGCGATGATGGCTGATGGGACCGAGATACCTGAGAACATCGTAAAGAGATGTGAAGAAATCATTGAGGAGGAAAGCATCCAATTTAAATGGCAGAAAGGAGATGTGTTGTTTCTTGATAATTATGCTACTCTTCATGGAAGAAGACCATCTCTAGCTCCAAGAAGAGTCTTGGTTGCTACATGCAAATAGTTTTGAGTTGTACGCAAGCTATGATAGTAATTGATGCCTATATACAAAGGGATTGGCGTGTCTAATCTGTTCAATATATATGAAAAATATGAGGAATATTAAAACATGCTTAATATTTATGTTTTAAGGATACAATGAAGAAATGTACACCAAGTCGTATCAGCTTTGAAGTCACGAAAACAGTCTCTAGATTAAGCATTTTAAGGGCTCACAAGTCCCACTACAATGTACTAAAATCAACCTTGCAATCTGAAGTCTATTTTTCAAATCGCCAATCAAATAAAAAAATGTAATATACATTTGCAACTACCAAGGCCCGTACTTTGTTCAACACAAAAAGCATAAAAAAGCCCATGTGGAACTAGTCACATTGAGATACTGCGATACTTTATTATGAAGCCAATTTCTCTTGAAAACTATATCCAAGTTAGAAACAACTGAACTGAACCATAAAGAGTTGCTAAAAATCACCATATCCTTCTCCATTTGGCATGTGTATTGATACATTTGTAATATACCATGAACACTCTAATAATCATTTCTCACATTGGCATTTGGATTTCTCCCACCATGACCCCCCCTCCCGACATACCTATATTCTCCTCTTCCATGATAACCACCACCTCGAAAATGCCCTCCACGATTGGGCCCACGCCCACCACCGCCTCTGTACCTAGAGAATTCTCCAAATGTCTGCAACAGAGCACCATAACACGTGAGCATAGCTAAAATGGGAAGGATAAAAAAGGACCTTTACTACTTGGACTAATCTTGAGTAGATCTTACCTCTGTATCTAATTTCATCTGCTCAGAGAACCTAGTCCTTCCATAATTTGATTGACGATCAGAGGTGTTGCTAGATAATGAATCGAAAAAGTCGTCCTTACTGTAAACAGGCTGCATTTGCATCGTACATTTTAGTAAACCAAAAACATTAGAAGGGAAGGATCTTGATTGATAGAGATAGAACTGAAGAATTTATAATGATATTGATCAGTGATAACCATAAAGATAATGGTAAGATAAGTGAATTTAAGATTATAAGATAAACAATCCCTAGAAAAGAAAATGAAAGAAATTTTATATGGTAAGCTTTTGCAATTCTCCACGGGGAATACAAATAGTTGTTTAGATAGGAATCTCACCTTGGCATCAACTTTGGGTAACTTATCATTTTCCTCTTCTATTTCTTCCTCATCAGTAGTATTTCCATCTTTCTCCTTTGAACTTGACCTGTTACTTTTTCCCAAAGTACCCCAGACTTCATCCTTGTTAAATTTCTCATTCATCGCATTAAAATCAAATTCCTCAGTAAATTTAACTATTGATTGTGAGCCCTGAATCATTTAATGAGTAGATACTTAAAATAACATAAAATTAGGCCTAATTTCACAGTGCTACCAAGGTACGGAAAATTACCCCAGATCCTCTGCCTCTTCCACGACCTCTGTAGCTGTAAGTTGGGCGATTCTGGTAAGTAGCTCCATTGGGCTAAAGAGCAACAATAGTAACCCGAAAGAAAAACACATCAGAAACAATATGTTTCAAGCATCCCATATCTATAATAGCTTGAAAAAACATCAGAAACAATATCTATTTCAAGCATCCTAAATCTACAATAGCTTGTTCTTCTTCTTTCAAAAGAACGAATATCAGCCCTTAAAACCAAAATTAAAACTCATCACACAGTAAAGTAGATGAATTAAGGTTGAAGTAACAAGTCACCTGTCATCATTATTTTACAAATAAGAGTTTAAGTTCAGCTATACATAATACATAATCTTTTATATAAAAAAACTTTATACAATCATAATTCTATGCAAATAAAATTTGGCAGATATATATAACTTTTTGGGGATTATCAGAGGACATTTGCAAATTTGATATGTTAACAGCGCGTACCTTTGAAGGAATTTGTGTTTGAGGTGGTAACGGCAATAACGGAGGCTGGCCTTCTGTTGACACTGCAACAGGTGCAGATGGTGGTGAAGTAACCACTGGTGATACTTGAACCACTTCCACATCATTATGAGCCACCAATTGGGATTGGGCTGAAACATCAGTACCTGGCACAGACTGGAGGAGCTGTCCAGGAGTTACAAGGGATGGTGTGGGTGACTCAGTCGAGACCAAAGGCAGCGCGCCAACAGATGCTACTGGTGGGGACGTGCCCTGATAAGGAAACCTTGCACCAGAAAGCATGTTAGGCTTAATGGGAGGTATAGTGACATTTACATCAGTTGTAACAGAAGCAGAGGTAGGCTGTGGTTGCAAGCCACCACTTTGTATAGGAATTGAAGAGCTAATTGACTTATCCTGCATCATAGTTGGCAAAGCAGGCAGTGTTGACCCCAGTAAAGGGTTGGGTTTCACAGTAGCTGAGCTAGTAGGTGGTGGAAATAAAGATGTTGAGTAGTCAGGCAAGCTTGGAGTGGATGTATTTGGTGGGCCACTCGACAAGGGTGCATTGAAAGTAGGATACTGCATTGGTTGTTGTAATGTAGGTGGCATTCCTAACCCCTGTGGTGGTCGGGGCAATAATTGTTGCTGCATCTGTGGAAGTGCATTTGGTGGGGGATAGTATCCGGGCCAATACATAGGCATTGGAATCCCACTACTGCTTGTATTTGGAGGAGGTGGTGATGGGCCCCATGACCCAACATTCCCACCAGGTTGATATAAAGGAACCCCACCTTGGAAAGTTGGTCCGGGGTGGCCCAGATGTGGATTATAGGTACTAGGAGAAGACGAAGAGTCACTAGCAACAGCAGGTATGTTCGAAGATGTTGAAGGTGGCCGAGGATAATGAGACTGCATAATAAATGAAGTGTTAAGACCATTCATACAAATATACAATCAAAGCTGTTGCAAAGATATCACAAATTCTTTTCTAATTACCTGAATAATGGCAGGATCACTGTTTATGGGTTGTGTGGGCTGGACAGGCTGAGAAGATTTCACTTGAAGATCCTGCAAAATAGGAAAGTAACTTCAACATTTTTTTCTGTCTGGAAGTCAAAATACACGTCAAATAACATTACAAATACAAATTATATTTTTGAAGCATCTCGTGTAAGATTGAGCGCAAACATTCATTCCGCTTTAACTATTCTGGAAGCTGCCATTTCTATCATTCTATGTTATCTTTACATGTGCACGTGAGCATAAATTCAGGGGTATATATGTCCAAGTACCACCTAGAGCAGATTTACTTTACTACACTCAACATGTGGAACTAGTGTCTGTATATGAAATAAAGCATATAAAACATTATGCAGCGATGTACTTTGAATTAATTGACATAACATGTTATCTTCTCTCATTTCAATAACATTTCAGTTTCTATACTGATCATATTATTGTAAACATCACGAATATTATAGTATTATACTAAAGTAAGCTATTTATAATCCAGTTTATAGGTGGCGTTCCGATGCATAATACAAATAAGCTACTCACAACATTCAGATAATATTGGTGCAAAAAAATGCATAAATAAAACACCATAAGTTCGTTAATCTTGGTTAAGCATAAATGCTAAAAACTCCAAAAACAGCAGTCAGATTCTACGTCAATTTTGTTCATAGACCAGATTCTCATCTTGCTTAACATGTTCTTATGTGAAGAATCTTGAGTCTTCACTCTCAGAATACTTATCTTACTAAAATCCCAGATCCTCAATTCTGTTAATTATCAAGATTGTATGAATAATTCCCCCTATTTTTAGCCTACAACTTGGTGTATATTTCTTCATAAAGGGTGGCCAAGTTCACCAGCTAAGGGTATAGCAAAATTTCACAATGACGTCGTTTCCATGAGCTTCCGGCCAAGGAAGACAAATATCACAGGTTCAAATGCTAACATTTATATAACACATGCAAGTATCGTGGGTAAGCTAAATACTAAAGAGTGCTCTCAGGTTTTAACATATACATAACCTACACCAAGCATATGGTCTACCAGCTGGATAGAACTTGTTTATTCCACCATGAAAGCTTCGAAGGTAAATAGTTATCGCTGTCAAGCATGCAAACAGAACAATCTGATATAATTTTGACGCACAAAGCAAACAATCTAAAATCGAACCATGGCATGGCAAGTATTGACAGATTGAATCATCATATCAAGGTTGTAAAAGTCGAAAGTCGGGGTCGAGTCGGTCGGGACCTCGGAAGGACTAGTCGGCCAAGTCGGCGACTAGTCAGGGACTAGTCAGATTTTGACTTTTGTTGACTTTTTTCATTTAAATGATATATTTCAATATTATATGTGTAAAAATAGATGAGAACCATAAACATAAACATAAACAAACATAGACTCTAAAATAATTTTCTTGAAATATAAACATAATAGTTCAATTGTTCAAAAACCCTTATTTTAATTTATCTTAAAAATATTGACCAAAGTTGACTTTGACCAAAATCCGACTTTGACCCGACTTTGACCAAAAAATCCGACTGAACCCGACTTTGACCGCCTAAACCCGACTTTTTAGACCGTCTTGAGCCTAGTCGAGTCGGTCCCCTCCTACAGCCCGACTAGGCGGCCGACCCGGCCGACTTTTACAACACTGCATCATATAGAGTCGACTAATAAAAACAATATACTCTCTAGCCACATCAATAAACTGGTTTTCTGTTGGCGCTTGGTGATATGGGGCAATACAGCATATTGTAATAATATAAAGTATACAATGGTTTATACCTCACCAAAATACTTGTGTTCAATATAGCTGTTTAACAAGGTCGAAGCATGTTAGAGTTCATTTTAATTACTCAGTTCATGGTACCAGAAATTAGAATAGACATTCTAATTTTAATTATAATGACCCATCACCCATGCAAAATGACACATAACAGCACCATTTAAATGAGATGGAACAAAGAAAATGGAAATATGTCCTATAAGAGAAAATGAAAAATTTCCTAATTACAAAAACTATATCTTCAAATCCATGTTACCAAAAATATATATCTCGTCCTAGCATATCCCTGATGCAACTCGTATACATATCTTAAATGCTAAAACCAACATTTGAAATGCTCATCTAATCATATTTTCTGTGCATAAGTAAAAATAATACTTAAAAGCATTTTTCTAGTTTTAAGCCATCTAAAATATTTGTACAAATTGAGTCAACTGACATCACATAATTAAAATATCATATCTTACTTTTGTGGTTAATCTAAGCTCCTTTCTAATACCCACAACTTCCAACCTCATTTTCTTAAAAACCATGACTTTGATGGATAAGCAATGTGGTTTTCACAAAGAAAAAGGAAACCAGAAGACCATTAATTTTAGTGGACCCATATTATTTTGAGTTATAGATCATAAAGATAGAACTTTAAACAAAAAAGGAGACCATGTGAAGATTGCCTATAGTAGAGTTTCATGAGTGAATCTAAACTATATTGAGTTAAGTTTTCAAACAATACATCTTGGAATTTTTAACCTCCGATCATACAGGTAGCAAGCACTGCTCTTTAAAACCAATTAAGTGGCTTCTATAAACCGGTAAGCGATTCACTACCCTGATTCATGTGCAAGTAGTCAAACAAATGTATAGAAGACTTGAGCGACCATTATTCTATGACAAAGCAGACAAAGCAGCAGGTAAACAAAACAAAAAAAAAAAAAACAATTGAGCAAAAGTGGCGACGAATAATAAATTGTGAAATCAGATCTAGAAGATCTCGGTACTGCCTACTTACACTTGCATGTCTAATCTATTTGCATGAGTGAAGAAAGCATGAGGATCTGATGCAGAAAGCATAAGGATTAAGATCGCTTCTTTTGGAAAATAAAGAGAATTTAGTAAACAACCCATGCAATGATCGTGATACATCACTTCGAGTAAATAGAGATAGAAAATTCAAACATGTTCCAATAAGGTACCTTGATATCACTTCCACGAAATAAAATATATTCATACACTTTGTCACCAGGCATCACTTGTGGACCATCCTTTTTTCTCCCTTCAGTTCCAAAAGCTCTTACTGCAGAGTTTCGGTAATGAGTTAACTCAATAACTATCAAATTTGGAAAGAATGAATGATAAAAGAGACAAGAAAAAACCTATCTAACAGTAGCATAACTAACCAAGCATATATAGCATGAAATTACTATAGTTAGTTAGGTTTCAACAGAACAATCCAAACGGACGATATTAAGAAAAAAAGAATGAAAAGCTGTCTAGTCGAGTGACCTTGCATTTAGTCACCTGAACAATAATCAAACGAAAACCATAAGCGATTGATTTCATTTCAAAAACAAATAATAAGCATTTGGATAGCGTATACATAATCAACAAAAAAAAATGCCCTAACTAGGTTTCTGAACACTACGGTACATAAACTAATAAAATTACGAATCAGAAGCACAAAATGAAGAAAACGAAACAAGATTGAACTGAAAATGATTACCGTTAGTCAATCCGATGGACGATTCCTCGGTGTTGATGCTATACAAAATACCTTCATATCTAATTTCACTTTTGGAAGTCAAACTAATTAAGCTTCCTATGTACGAATCGGCTGATGAACTCGAAGATTTTGAAGCTTCAGTCGCCATAGTCGTAGGGCTGTGAATTATTGCTGGCTTTAATCGCACTTTGGTGAGTTTGTGTGAGTTGGGTTTTGTTTGTATCAGTTTTGTTAGATTATGGGTAAATTGGTAAAGATGGCATTTTTTTTTTGAAGAGATTTGTCTTAGGGACGAAAGTAGTAAACTTTGGTTTGGAATTCTATTTGCATATCCAAATCAAATCTATTCAATCTATCAATATATCTGGTCTTGTAAAAAAACAAAATTTAGGGTGTGTTTGGTTCGTAAGAATGTGATTGAATTTATGGGTTTCATTCACATTCAAGTGTTTGGTGTTTGGATTGAAGAGTTGAATTTAAAAAATGGAATCAAACTTAAGAAACTAGGCCTACTCCAAAATAAGTTCAAATAAGCTTATTCACAAAGGCGTAGCTACTAAAATCGTAAGTAGGGTCGAGTCTCACCCTGAAGTTTCAGTTTGTAGTAACAAGTGTGCATAATTTAGTAGTAGTTTTTCCTTTTTATAATTGTTGGCCCATTAGTCTTCTAAAAAAAATCATGAACAAATGATATGTTTCTAAGTTATGAGTAGATTGTAAATTAGTAATAGCACTGGGGGTAGTTATGAAATAACAAGATATCTATCTCCTAGTCAAACAAAGACCAATTCTTTATGCTTGATTAAGGTTAGTTTTGATATAAATCTTCTTCTATTTCGTCTGACTATGAATTAATTTTCTGGGAGGTACACAAAATACGTATTTTGCCTGTGTCGGATTGTAAAATAATAAACATATCTCACTTTATTATTCGAGTTTTATCATGCACACCATGTGTTCGATAAAATGCCACGATTGGTAGTAATGAGTAGCTCTGGGGTTTCGTTTTTTTTAGTCTTTGAGTTTGACTTCTGTCATGATCGACTTGATCACAATCAAGATTATACTCAACAAAGCTTTGAATTATTTGTTTATTTTTATACATAATAATAAGCTTATGTTTTAGTGTTTGAATGAGCTTAAATGCTTGTGGTGATATTTTCATCGCACTTTTTGATAAATCCAACGTAATTATACATTGAGAGTTTATATTGTACAAATAAACACGGCACAATTTTGATGGATTTATCAAAAAGTGATGAATATATCACTACTCATTTCATAAGGTTGAAATAAGCTTCATTTTTCTAGCTTATTTGCTTATAAGCAATAAACTTGGAAATAAAACCCTCACAAACACCACCTTAATATAATTTTTGATATAAATTAGCCCAAGTAATTTGAACTAAAAGATATACTAAAAGACCTTATCAGTTACTCAATATAAAATAAGATACTTGAGATTTTTTTTTACGATCACGTTCACTAAACAAATAAACTCTACATGTAAAATCGGCAATTGGCTAACAGAACATGACTCACAAGCTAACTATATGCGATAATTTTCATCCAATCTAATTGTTGATTTAGTAAGTTAACTTCCACAATTAATACATTAAGTATCTTCTTGTTATTCTTTCAATGGTCAATTTGCAAATTGAACTTATTATGTGTTATTCATTGTGATTTGCTTAGTAATCAACAATAACTTTCTGGTCGATTGGTTGTCTTTTTCATATTTATTCGATTGTGTGTTATCATTACTTTTATTTAATGGTAATTAAATAAATTTTATTTGTTTTGATCATATTTACTGTTACTAAATTATTTACATTACTTTGTTTTGTTTTTTATTACGTCGTTGAGTGTTAATATTTGTTCATCACTTTTTGATAAGCAAATCTATATTTTTTAAACTTTAATAGAGCTAAGAAGAAAAAAAATAACAAACAATAATCTCATCTTTTACACAAAAATTTATGTTAAGTTTGTAACTTCAAGCGTTTATTACGGATTGTTTCTTACCGTGTATTTTTTGTACTTGTTTTGTTTTGGTCCACCTGAAGTAAAAATTCTAGCTACGTTACTGCTTATCCAAACAATAAAAGGTAATTTTATTAGGTAAAAATAAGCAAAAAAAGTAATGAAAACAAGCTCGCCAAACACCCCCTTAAAAAAATGAAATGTTTATATAACAATGAAGCTTTTCTAGAAAAACTAAAAAAATAATTAGTAAAAATGAACACATGTTATAAAAAATCAAAGTTCTTTTTAAGAAAACAGATTTTTATAAAGCGAAGATTTTTAACAGCTGAAACACATACTAATTATTTTTTATAGAAAAGCTGAAACAGATTTTTCAGTTGTTAAAAATCTTCGCTTTATAAAAATCTGTTTTCTTAAAAAGAACTTTGATTTTTTATAACATGTGTTCATTTTTACTAATTATTTTTTTAGTTTTTCTAGAAAAGCTTCACTGTTATATAAACATTTCTGTGTATATAAAAAGGGTATATAAAAAGTTATGCAAATAGATTTTCTGTGTATACATGATGATGCACGACGAGATTGATACATACATTGAGACTTCATAGTACAGAATAGTAAATTGATACATAGTGATTTGATAATATGAGTATAATCCATGATCCTTTGTTGGAAGTCACAAAAAGCCCACAATTTGAACAATTGATAATCGTTAATTGTATGTATGCAAAGCTTATATAACTAAAATATCCTTTTATTTGTAAATGATTTTGTTTATTTGGAAGGGACACATGTCACTCTAATATGACTTTTTACCCCTTTTTAGTTTAGTGATCTTTTTAGTTGAACCAAAACCTATATATTTATATACTAAAGGAGTATAAAAAAAAGCTCCAGAATTTGCCACGTAAGTATGAATGCCACGTGTCAATCTCTTAACTTCAGTTAACAAATTATTTAATTAATATTATATTATTATTTTATTATTTTATAATAAATAATAAATATAAATGCTACATATATTATAATAATATGAAAAGATGAGTCACATACGAAAACAAAGTCCTATAAATTATTCAATTAATATTATTTTATAAATTATTTTATATAATATGTACTACAATTATCATTTAATCACATAATATCTAGAATAATTCTAATAAATTACCGTGCATTGCACGGGTCTTCCACCTAGTATATATATATATATATATATATATATATATATATATATATATATATATATATATTAAAAAAAAAGAGAGAAAATAAAATTGTTTAAAAAAATTAGTAAAATTTTATAGAAACATAGTTATTACAAAACTATGGGAGTATGCAACCATGAAGGTACAAAAAATAAGTAAAACTGATTTGAAGACTTGAAAATCGACAGAAAATGACGATTTGAGGTGTACAAATAATATGCCACTTTAAATTGATATTGACGTTGGGTTTCATTACACGATATCCTCGGCTCAACTATTTGTCCAAACAGAAGTACATGAATTTTTATTGGAATATGAACAAAAAAATATATATTAAATTATCTCACTTTAAATATAAGGGAAGGAATCACTTACCTTGATTGATATATATCGGATATATTGAAATGTATCGCGATTTTAATAGTAGGTAATCAAATATCAATTCGCTCACATAACTGATTCGAAATACGAGTCATATCGACTTTTCGTTGTTAAGTACATTGCCAAATCGGCATGAAATACTAGTTTTCACTGAAACGGATTTCAGTCGAAGAGTGAAGCCAAGTTTGAATAAACTGAACTGATACATAAAGAGTTGCTAAAACAAAATATTACTGAAATCTTCAAATCATAACCTTTTTGAGATCTCAAGTCTACAATACTCAGGAAAACACGTGATTAAACCATACCATATGGAAGCTGGGAATATGCATTCATCTAATTTAATTTCTCTTAAAAAGGAAAAAACTAAAACGAAAAGAAAGAATTCACCATATCCTTCCCATTTGGTATGTGTACTGAAACGTCTGTAAAAACACCACCAACACTAATAATCACTGGCCAAATTCACATTTGGATTTCTCCCACCACGACCCCTCCCAACATAGCCATATCCTCCTCCTCTTCCATGATAACCACCACCTCGAAAACGTCCTCCACGGTTGGGCCCACGCCCACCCCTACCAGCCCCTCTGTACCTAGAGAATTCTCCAAATGTCTGCAGAAAAGCACCATAACAAGTGAGCATAATAGCTAAAACGAGGAATTAGAAAAAACTGTACAACTTAAAGACTAAATCTTGAGTAGATCTCACCTCTGTATCTAATTTCATCTGCTCAGAGAACCTAGTCCTTCCATAATTCGATTGACGATCTGAGGTGTTGCTAGATAATGAATCGAAAAAGTCGTCCTTACTGTAAACAGGCTGCATTTGCATTGTAGATTAGTAAAACGCAAAAGAATAAAAGGGAGGATCCTTGGCTGATGCAGATTAGAAATAGGGAACTTATAAATAAGAATATTGATAACGATAGTGATAATGGTCAAACAGGTGAATTTAGAATTAAACACACAAAAATTCCTAGAAAAGAAGATGCCGGCAACTTTTATAAAGCAGGTGTTTGCAACTCTCTACGGGGTATACAAAGTAGTTGTTTAGACTTTGGATAGGAATCTCACCTTGGCATCAACTTTGGGTAGGTTGGGATCATTTTCCTCTTCTATTTCTTCCTCATCAGTAGTATTTCCATCTTTCTCCTTTGAACCAGATCTGTTACTTTTTCCCAATGTACCCCACACTTCATCCTTGTTAAATTTCTCATTCATTGCATTAAAATCAAATTCCTCAGTAAATTTCATCACTGGTTGTGAGCCCTGAATAATTTAATCAGTAAGAACTTAATACACACTATAAGCCGAAATATACAGTGCTACAAGGTAAGAAAAATTACCCCAGATCCTCTGCCTCTTCCACGACCTCTGTAGCTGTAATTTGGACGATTATGGTAAGTAGCTCCATTGGGCTAATGAGCAACAATAACAAGAAAAGAAAACAAACATAAGAAATAAGATACAGTATATTTCAAGCATCCCATATCTATAATAGCTTGTTCTTGTTCTTTCTAAGGAACAAATATTAGCCCCTAAAAAATAGAATTAAAATGCATCATACAGTAGACCAGATGAATTCGTTAAAGTAATAACTCAATTTCATCATTATTCTACACATAAGAGTTTAGATTCAGCTATACATGATCTTCTATATGATAATACTTTATGCAAACCAATTCAACCGTGATTCTACGCAAATCAAATTTAGCATTTGGATACGAAATAGTTGTACCTATTATCAGATGATGTTAGTAAATGTGATATGTTAACAGCCCATACCTTTGAAGCCATTTGTGTTTGAGGTGGTAATGGCAATAACGGAGGCTGGGGTTCTGTTGGCACTGCAACGGGCGCGGACTGTGGCGAAGAAGACACTGGTGGTAATGGAATCACTTCCACATCATTATGAGCTGCTACAGGAGATTGGGATGAAACAATGGTACCTGGCACCGACTGGAGGAGCTGCCCGGGAGTTACAAGGGATGGTGTAGGTGATTCAGTTAAGACCAAAGGTGGCCCGCCAACAGATGCTACTGGCGGGGGTGTGCTCTGATAAGGAAACCTTGAGCCAGAAAACGCATTAGGCTTAATGGGAGGTATGGTGACATTTACATCACTTGTAACAGTAGCAGAAGTAGACTGTGGTTGCAAGCTACCGCTTGGTGGTATAGGAACAGCAGAGTTGATTGAGTTGTTCTGCATCATACTTGGCAAAGAAGGCAGTGTTGACCCCAGTAAAGGATTGGATGTTACAGTAGCTGAGCTGGTAGGTGCCGGAAATAAAGAAGATGGGTATTCAGGCAAGCTTGGAGCGGATGTATTCGGTGGGCCAGTCGACAAAGGTGCATTGAAACTAGGATACTGCATTGGTTGTTGTAATGAAGGTGGCATTCCTAAACCCTGTGGTGGCCGGGGCAATGATTGTTGTTGCATCTGTGGAAGTGCATTTGGCGGGGGATAGTATCCAGGCCAATACATCGGCATCGCAGGCCCACTACTGCTTGTGTTTTGAAGAGGTTGTGATGGGCCCCACGACCCAACATTCCCACCAGGTTGATATAAAGGAACCCCACCTTGGAAAGTTGGCCCAGCGTGGCCCAGATGTGGATTATAGGTATTAGGAGTAGACGAGGAGTCATTAGCAACAGCAGGTACGTTCGAAGATGTTGAAGCTGGTCGAGGATAATGAGACTGCATAAAAACGGAGTGTTCAGACCATTCATACAATCAAAGAGGTTGCAAATACATCACAGATCTTTTCTAATTACCTGAATAATGGCAGGATCACTGTTTATGGGTTGTGAGGGTTGAACAGGCTGAGATGATTTCACCTGAAGATCCTGCAAAATAGAAAGATAACTTCAACATTTTTCTGTCGGAAAGCCAAAATATACAGCAAATACCATTAAAAAGAATATTTTCAAAGCATCAAGCCTGACAAGATACAATGGCAATAATAATAAAACAATTGAAATATGCATGGGCAATCATCGTTGTAAAAATTGAGCGCAAACATTCATTCCAATTCCAGTTTTCTGCGCAATCTGCCAATTCTATGTTAACCATACATGTGTCAGCATGTGACTATAAATTCAGGGTAAATTTGTCCAACAATCACCTAGAGCAGAATTTTACTTTAGTACACTCAGTCACTCGACAATTGGATCTAGTGTCTGGATATGAAATAAAGCATATAAAATTATGTAGCAATGTACTTCCATTAATCGATATAACAATATCTTCTCTCCTTCCAATTACATTTCATTTGTTAGATTAATTATCTTCAAGAAACATCACATACATTGTAGTACTATTTTTGAATTAGCTATCCGTAATCCAGTTTACAGGTGCGTTCAGATGCATAATACAAATAAACTACTCAGATTATTGGGAAAATGTAGGTGAAAATAAACAAATATAAATAAATAAATATATAAAATAGCACAACTTCCTTAGATTAGGTGAAACATAATTGCTAAAACTCCGATAGCAGAAGTCAGATTCTACACTAATTAAGTGCAAAGACGAGATTATCATCTTGATTAAAATTTTCTTGTGTGAAGAATCTTGAATCTTCACTCCTAGAATATTTATCCTACTAAACCCCCAGATCCTCAAATCAATTTCGTAGTTATTGACATTGTTTATTCTCCCTATCTTTAGCCTACACTTTGGTATTTATAACCTCATAAAAAGTTCACCTGCTATACAACAGTACAACAGGAAATTCAGCATGAATACTCTCCAATATAACTAGGGTGCAATAGTTTAGTGGGGTGCAACGGCAATGGGAATGGTAATGGGAATGCTATGGGATGAACATAGATATAAGGAATACTATCAACATGAAAAATAAAAAGGAAAATAAAAATAAAAAGGCAAAAATAAATCGTGTAACATATTAGAGAGAAGTAAGATAGTGGTGGAGAAAAAATGGAAGAGTGAGAAATAGGTTAATGAAGAGATTTAATGTATAACTTAACCCATTCCCCCCCAATTTAAGGGGAAATGGTGTATTACCCACTAGTAAACAATGATAAATTATCTTGTAACAAACCAAGCAGCATTAATGATAATCATTCCCATTACTCACCCACTAATACCTCCAACCAAGCATACCCTAAGAATTTTGCAATATGCTAACCTTTATATGACACGTAAGATCGTAGGTAAGCTAAATATTAGGAGTGCTTTTATGTTTTAACATGTACATTATGACACCAAGCACTACTATTGTCTAACATCCAGATTGAACTTCTTAACTCCACCATGAAAGATTCACAGCTAAATAGCTATCACTGTCAAAACCATGCAAACAGAATGATCTGATGTATGTTTGACTCACCAAGCATAAAATGTAAAATCGAATCTTGCCAAGTACTGACAGATTAAACCACCATATGACCTCTTCATCCTATACTTCTTGCCTAAAACGCATTGTTTTCAACCTATAGAGTCAACTGATAAAAACAAAATACTTTCTAATCACATCAATAAAATGTTTTTTTGTTGGTCCTTGGTGATATCATAACTAACGGGGGCAATAAAGCATTCTTGTGATAATATAAGTATATGTCGGTTTATACACCACCAAAATACTTGTGATCTATATAATTGTTTAAAAAGATTAAAGCATGTTATGATTCAATTTGATTACTCAGTTCATGTTCCAAAAATTAGCATAGTCATTCTGATTTTATCAATTCATAAACTGAACAGAAGTCAACATCATGACCCATGTAAAAATGACACGTATGAGGGAAGTACGCCTCGCGATGAGGAGGGTTTTCAAAATTTAAAAAAAAAAAAAATCCATTTAATCAACGTTTTTTCTGTTAAAATGTTAAATTTTTACTTTAGATATTTTTGTTTATTATTTTAATATTAGTATTAGCAAGTATGCACACATACACACACATAGATATATATATTTATCGGAAAGATTGATGATTAGCATTATAATTATTTCATTATCATACATATATATATAGGGACCGGATCCAGAGGGAAGCACTATTTTCTGGGGAAGAGGGAAGCTACACATTCATCATCGATGAATGTTAACGAATTCCCTTAATATTCATCATATGATGTTATAGGTTATAAAAAATAGTTTATATTAATATTAGTAGTTATAACATCGGTTTTGATTAATATTTATTGGTAAAAATATGTTTTTATACGTTTTCATTATCATTCATCGTTGATGAATGTTAACCAATAGTTTTTCAAAGAAAATGTTATTATCCAATTCGGTTAACATTCATTAATGATGAATGTTAGAAAATTCTCTTAATATTCATTATATGATATTATAAGTTATAAAAAGTAGTTTATATAAGAATATTAGTAGTTATAATATCAGTTTTGATTAATATTTCTTGGTAAAAATATGTTTTTTTACGTTTGATTATCATTCATCGCGAATGAATGGTTAGCTTCCCTCCTTCCCTCAAAAAATTGTTTCCCTCTCGATCCCTACCCTATATATATATATATATATATATATATATATATATATATATATATATATATATATATATATATATATATATATATCAAGTTAAATGGAATAGAGAAGGTACAATGTTGCAAATGGATCTTGAACTTAGGCCATCCACCACCCAGGAGAATCTAGCGAAGTCACCAAGTCAACTCTATCAAGTTGTATGAAAATTTCGCACAAACAACATATAATATTATCTAAAATCAGCCTCGAATCACAAAACGACAATGGACTTATTGTTCATTAGCTTGAGTGACAGATTCTATGTAGTAATAACAGAGACTTCAAAATGAGATGGAACAAAGAAAGACGAGTCATATAAGTGAAAATGCTAAATTTCCTAATTACAAAAACCTTATTTTCAAATCCAAGACTACCAAAAAAATATGTACTTTCCTAGCATATCCTTGATGCAACTCATATGGATATCCTACATGCTACAACCAACGCTTAAAGCGATCAACTAAACATATTTTGAATACACAAGTGATAATAAGATTTGAACGTATGTTTCTAGTTATAAGCCATCTAAATATTAGTAAACATCGAGTCATTGACGTCACATAATTATAAATTCATACCTTATCGTTGTGGTTTATCAAAGCTTATTTCTAATACCTACAAAACTTCCAACCTCGTTTTCTAAATACCATGCCATTCTGGCTTTGTTTCTTCTAAAGACTTGGAAAATAAGATGCTTTCATACCAAAAATATAAATATTAACGAAGTTGGTTAAGTCAACACATGGTAAAGCAAAAGAAATGCTATTTGTATTTTTCACCGATGACTTAGATGCAGGAGTTAGCCCTTAGCCCTGCCAATAGAAAACTTCCTTAAGTATCCTTTTCTCTTGTCACCATTACTATGATAACACCTTCTCAATGTATATTAACATTAAATCCAAAGAGATAGCTCTCATTTTAAACCTTTATGTCCCTATTCTCACACTCCCTCTAAAAAATCTGTCTTCGTCTTTTATTGTCACATTTGATGGATAAGCTGTAGGGTACTAGAGCATACCAATTGATCTTACACATTCCTATTTTTTTTTTACCCAAATTAGTCTGACTAATACATCATACACATAGATCTTCAAACAACGAAAGAAACCATGTAAAGATTGCCTCTACTAAGGTTAATGAGTGAATTGCAAGTATATTAAGTTAAGATCTTAAGCATTACATCTTGAAATATTAAATCTCCAATCATACAAGTAGCAAGCACTATTCTTTAAGACAAATTAAGTAGCTTCTATAAGGTAAGCCATTTACCACCCTAATTCATGTGCTAGTCAAACAAACGTATAGCGGACTTAAGCAACCACTAATCTCTTACTAAGCAGATAGAGCAGCAAGAACGCAAACAAATACGATTAAACAAAAGTGGAGATGAGTAATCAATGTGAAATTAGATCTAGAAAATCTTGGTACCACCTGCTTTATACTTGTGTTTCAAACCTATAAGCAAGTTTCATGAAAGCATAAGGATTTAGATTGCTTCTTTTAGAAAATAACAAGCTTTTGAAACAACAATCCCATTCAATGATCATGATACATCACTTCGAGTAATTAGAGATATAAAAGTTAAACATGTTCCGATAAGGTACCTTGATATCACTTCCACGAAATAATATGTATTCATACACTTTGTCACCAGGCATCACTTGTGGACCATCCTTTTTTCTCCCTTCAGTTCCAAATGCTCTTACTGCAGAGTTTCAGTAATGAGTTAATAACTCAATAACCATCAATTTTGGAAATAATGAATGATAAAATGCGACAAGAAAGGACCTGCGTTACAGTAGCATAACTAACCAAACATATATAGCATAATATTACTATGTAAGTTTGGTTTCTTGCAACTAAACCTTTTTTTTTTGTACGCATTTTATCTTTTTCTAGCCAAACATTCCATCAATTCATCATATAGAGCTTATTATTTTCAGCTTCAACAGAGCAATCAAACAGATGGTATTTTAAAAAACCATTGTGACAACTGACAAGCTAGACAGTCGAGTGACCTAGCAATTAGTCACCTAAACGATAATTAACAAAACCATAAGCGATTCATTTCATTTTATAAACAAATAATAATCATTTGGATAATGTATACATAAGCAGCAAAAATATTTCCGTAATTAGGTTTAATAAACCAGACGGAAACATAACCTGAAAAAATTACGAATCGGAAGCACAAAACGCAGTAAAAGAAACAAGATTGAACAGAAAATGATTACCGTTAGTCAATCCGATGGAAGATTCCTCGGTGTTGATGCTATACAAAATCCCTTCATATCTAATTTCACTTTTGGAAGTCAAACTAATTAAGCTTCCAATGTACGAATCGGCTGATGAACTCGAAGATTTAGAGCCTTCAGTCGCCATAATCGTATGACTGAATTCTTGCTGACTATGATTACAATTTGGAGAGTTTTTGTTTGAGTAATGATGAGTTAGGGTTTGTTTGTATCGGTTCCTGCTGTTTTGTGTAATAAACTCCAGTTTTGATTTGGGGATCCTATTTTGTTTTGTTTTTTTATTTTATCCCAAGGAACCGCTGCGAGGGTTTACTAATTCTTTTGACCAATGTTGCTTTAACTAACCTGATAAACTATTCGAATAGCACTTTTAGCACAAGTCAAATATGGGCCAACTAATAAGTTGGCCCCTAAATTGAATTAAAAAATTTATATCAAATACACACTTCATGTAGATCAGTCGAAAACAACAAAAACAACAAACGCCACTATTGTTAGAAGATTTGTTAGTTCACATTTTTTAAGTTCAGTTTGCATTTGATTTTATGTTTTTATTTTATGTAGGCTTTTGATTTTGCTTTAATATAAAGATTTGATTTTATCTTTAATAACGAAGTCAACAAAAGTGACTGAAAGTATTGTGAGTTGAAGAACTCTCTAGGAGGTTCTAATTTTACTGTTCATAGTCCTTCACAAATTGATTATAAGTGAGATTTTTCTTGTCCGCGCGACGGGGAAAAGATATAAGTTTCTTACCTTGATTGAAATTCTATTTGATTTTGTCTATGTCGTAGTCAATATTATTGTTTGTGTTTCTTCAAGTACAAAAGAGCAAGTTTTTCTTTTGATATACCAATTATCATAACAAAATATAATATATTTTTTGTAAATATATAACATTGAAATTGAAAATATGTAAATCAATATAAATATATAAAATAATAACAATAAAAACATGTTGTAATAAATATAAGACAAATATATGTACCAATTTTTTTTTATTTAAAAAAAAAGTGTTGCGCTGGAATCGAACCTCGGTGGCCAACATAAAAAAGTTCGGGTGCAAACCACCAAGCAATTCTACCAACTTGTTTTTAGATCGTGGAAGTAAATATATATATTTCCTAATAAGACAAAGTCAACTTGTTTTTAAATCGTGGAAGTAAATATATATATATTTCCTAATAAGACAAAGTTGTAGAAGCTTCCTTTTTCACTGTTCATAATAGATTGTAAGGGAGAATTGCTAGATGATTCAAAGGTTCTGAACCACTATAGTTCTGAATGAGAAAAACTGTTTGATAAGTATTCTGAATAGACAATCTAAATGAGAAAAATTACCATTTTAACCTCCTACTTCTTAATGTAAAATACATTTTTTTCCTATTATATATAACATATGCTCTACCCATGATATATAATTTTTAAAAGTATATATAAACAGTTAAATTAACATATAGAAAGTTAGGTGTGATCTGTAAATTTCTTTATTTTAATCACAAAATCATTGGTTATAAACTTATAATACAGTGGCATCATATTATTTAGAGGAATAAATGCAATATAATTACATAAATTCTTGTTTTCCTTTAGAAAATAGTCATTTATTCATCATATTTTAATCACAACTCTGCCACTTACAGATCCTTGTTTCCTTTTAGAAAATACCCATTTATTCATCATTTCACATCAAATACAGTGGTCAATAGTTACCTCATCATTAACTGTTTTATGCATACAAGAAATCAAAAAAACTAATATATAGAGTGTTTAAGATAAAATCGTAGCAGATTTCGTCTCACACCTATTAACCTATTATAATCCTCTTTTCTTCTCTTAGGATTTTAATTATATTTTCACTTTGATTGGTTGTCAATCAACAAATTAATTCCACCAAGTAGAGTGTCGCACCCCCAAATTATGATGCAGCGGAAGTCGGGTCGGGGCACGATGTCACACCCCACTAAAGCGGAAACACGAGGTGTAACAGCTGAGGAATTCACAACACAAAAGATATAGTAACAATACCTTAAATTAAAAAAAAGTCGCCTTAAAGGCAATTAACAATACATTAGTTTGTTCATGGTTACAAAAGTACTGTTACAACAAGGTTATAAAAGTTTCCTTCAAAATGTCCATGATTTAAATCTTGGATAACATGATCCCATGCATTGCCCACATATGATCCAGTCTTACCGGCGTTCTCCTGAAAAGCGTGACAAAACAAAAGGGTCAACTATGGCCATAGTTGGTGAGTTCAAAGTTTGTAACTGTTAAACTAAAGATGTGTCCAATCGGGGACATAAGTAAGGGTATGGTCGTCCAATCGGGGACACTATCACCCATGTGTTCGTCCAATCGGGGACGTAAGTATAATGAGCATTTGGTTGTAAAATGTTGATGTAAATAAACATGTGGTAATAAAGAGAGAGAGATGTTCAAGCCTTGAGACCACTACTAATCCGATTATCCGACCGAGGTTTGCCCCAAATGCGCCATGTTCTTCAACCAACATGGGTAATGGCGATATTATGCACCCACGTTGAAGTGTGAGTGAGAGATGGTCTACCCTAAATAGCATGCTACCCATAATATCTACGGCTCGTCGCTACGAGTTAGTTAGTAGTGAATGAGTTGCCGGGGACTTTATACAAGAATTCTCAAGCTTAACATAATGACATACCACAGTTTGCGTAAAACAGTTCAAAAACAGTTGATAACATGTAAGAGTACAATCAAAAGTTTAATGTAAATTCATGCTTTTCAGCCCCAAAACAGAAATCAGAAAAAAGGGGACAGTGAACTCACCTGAGTATGATAAGCAACTAGCAATTAATGAGCGAAGTGAGTATCCAAGTGCAACCTCCTAACGCCCTAAACGTATGAGGTTGTATGTGTAAGTATATGTCTCAAAAACCATCTATGTAAGTAGGAGGTTAACGTCCACTTATGTAATGTTCACTCAATTAGAGATGTCCATTCGTTCGGTTATCGTTTATGTTTAGTAAATATCTACGGCACGTTGGTGATATTTTGTGAAGACACAGATTTGATAAATTATGTTACGCATATTTCTACTTTCCGGTTATGGGTAATTGATCAGTGTGGCAAGGGGAGAAGCCCATTAATGATGGGGGTCCGGGGGCAGCGCCCCTGATAGCGGGGTACAAGGGGTGGCAACCCCTGGCGGGGTCCAAGGGGCAGAGCCCCTGGCTGGGGTCGAGCTGCCAGGTCAGCTTGGAAAATTTTTATTTATGCTTATATTGCTTTAAAGAAAACGTATAGATTTTGAGTTTTTAGCGATACAAAGGCTTGTGTCGCTATGTGCGACACTAAGGTATTATGCGACACAAAGGCTTGTGTCGCTAATGTGACGATTCGGGTGTTATGGCGACACAAACGCTTGTGTCGCTAATGTGACGATTCGGGTGTTATGGCGACACAAACGCTTGTGTCGCTAATGTGACGATTCGGGTGTTATAGCGACACAAAGGCTTGTGTCGCAAACTACTGGGCTTCTGCGACACAGAGGCCTGTAACAGGTCAGTTTTGCATGTTCGATTTCGGGTTCCAAATGTTCGAGTTAAAATTTAAGAAAAATATATGTTGTTCCTTTACGTCTTAGTTAATTAACAGAATTTTTACAGAATTTTTGAGTATGTGTAAGTATTTTTAAAAATTACATTTGTCACCTGTGGTCAAAAAGTGATCCATCAGGATGCATGCAAATGTCTCGACTTTCTGGGCAAAATGCGTACACTTTTAGACAAAATCATCTAAACGACTTTTGTACCTAACAAAATTTCTGAAGTTTTGGCGGTGGTTTCAAGTCATTTGGAGGAGTAAATCTTGAGTTATGGTAAAAACAATATGGGTAAACTTTCTGAGTTTTCTGGACAGATTATGTCACCTTTTTGTAAAAATCATTTCGGGTATCAAACGAACTCCAAAAATTGTGAAACCACTTGGAAATGAAAGCTAACTTCTTAAACTTAATTTTTGCCTTTTGAATCGTCCATTTTGGTTAAGTTTTGAGGGAGAAACAGCCTCTCAAAGTCGGATCATTTTTTCGATCAGCTTGCATGTGACGTTTTTTGACACTTTTAACTATGAAAAACGAGTTTTATGTTATGATTTGGACATTTCCTTGTTAAGTGAACTTTATAACATGTTTATAAGAGTATTACATGTAAATTTTTGAAGAGTTGAAGTTCTTACCACGTTTGTGAAACCGAAAGAGAAGAGAAAGGAAGCTAGTTTTCCCGTTTCGTGCTATTTTCCGAATGGCGGCTTAGGGTGGTTGGATGGAGGCCTTGTGGTGGCTGGAGGGAGGTGTTAGGTGGCTGTGGTGGTGGTGATGAGGTCTGATTGCAGAGAAATAAGGTGTGTGTGTGTGTGTGTGTGTTTGTTGAGTGAAAAATGAAAGAATGAAGAGAGTTAGGCTTATATATACATGGGCTAACTCCATGGGCTTTGGGCTCCTCAATCTTGGGCCGAGTTGGGCCTTTGGCCGTGGGTCTGGGCCTGACCCTTCCATGGGTTGGGCTCGTGACTCGCTTCTTGATTTCGTGTTACGTTTTTCGTTCGTTTAAACGTAAATTTCGCGGTTTAAAAGTTAATAATTTACGTTATGTGTTCGTGCACATTTTAAATTTGTAAATGACATTCGGGATGACTAAGTACCCTTAAAATACTTAAGTTGGGTTATAAATATTTATTTTGGGTTTCGCTCGGGCGTCGGGCTCGGTTTGCGCGTTTTCATCGCGTTTGTTACGTTTTGAGCCAAACGTCTAGGTTTTTCGCGTACTATTATATTAAGATATTAATATAAGTGCAAATAACTACTATTTACTTATAAAAATAGATTTACGTTATTTAGAAAGAGTTATCACCAACGCCGTATGATTGTAGGACTTCGTCCAATTCGCGGTTATACGATTTTAACCGATTATTAACGTGTGCACGCAATCGCATGAAATGTCACATATATTTAGATTAACTAATGCTAAACACACGTATTACTAATGGTCTAGGTAATAATTATAGCCCTAGATTGGTAGGTGTCACACGCGACTAATCAGAAATCATTACACAAAGTCACCACGAACGACCACTATATGCGTCGTTTTGAAAACAGTACAAAAGTATTACATTGATAAGCCAAATGTTTTACACCAATTTCTGAGTTCGCGAATAGTCCTAGAGATTCTAATACATAACTAATATTACAAAATAGTAATGCAAGGAAAATCTCCGATGTTTGTAAATCATGCGACTCGAGCTATTGTGTCCTGGAGTAATCCTACTCCTGTTGTGAACCTGAGAATACATACTAAAATGGTCAACAATAATGTTGGTGAGTTCATAGGTTTAGTTATCAAAATATAAATGTGAACCACGAGATTTCCATGTTTGTTTGTATCGCAAAACTACGATAAATAAATGTATACTACTGCCATGAGCTCATAGTCCGAAGCTTAACCAATATGAATTTGCCTCCTGCAGATGCCTAATCCAGAACATCCGTATGAACAAATAATAAAGCGCCCGTTTGACCAGTTAGAGCTACTAACCCGGACGGGGATGGTCAATCCCAAATAGATCTATTCTTTAAAACTCGCGCTAAGATCCATACTAACGAAACTATGATGTGTAGAGGACTTTTGTGTGGATTATGAAAGCGAAACTCATGCAATCCGTATATGTGTTTTCTATACTCGTGTTCATGAAAAGGTGTGTACGTATTCTCACCCCAATAGTTAAAACAGTAAAAGAGGGGCTATGAGACTCACCTGAGTCTTGAAAGCGAGCGTTTAAGTTAATAAACGTTTATCCAAAATGTAACCTGCTGGCGCCCTAAACGCACAGGGTTATGAGTAAGTGAATGTCTCAAAAGATCATTCATGCTAGTTGTCCACTCAACTAGTTATGTCCAAGTGTTTGTTTATCGTTCGAGTTTAAAAAAAATATATGTATGGCCCGTTGGTGATATTTTGTGAAAACACAGATTTGATGAATTATGTTACGCATTTTCTACTTTCCGGTTTTGGGCTAGTTGATTAGTGCGACAAGGGGGAGGGGGGGCGAAGACCCTGAATGACAGGGGTCCGGGGGCGGAGCCCCTGGTAGCGGGGTCCAAGGGGTGGCAACCCCTGGCGGGGTCCAAGGGGCAGAGCCCCTGGCTGGGGTCGAGCTTTTGTGTTGCTTTAATAAAAACGTATAGATTTTGTGTTCTTAGCGACACAAAGGCTTGTGTCGCTATGTGCGACACTAAGGTATTATGCGACACAAAGGCTTGTGTCGCTATGTGCGACACTAAGGTATGGTGTCGCTAGCTTTGGCGACATAGAAAGTAGTTGGCGACACAAAGTTTTGTGTCGCTAGTTTTGGCAACACAGAGGCTATTTTGCGACACAAGGTTTGTGTCGCAATAGCTTTGGGCCATCTGCGACACAGACGGGCTGATGTGTTTTCCTTGTTCGGGGACTTAGTCAAATGTGCTCGGTTTGACCCGAAACTTTTAGGAAGTCTTAAATATGTTTTTAGAGCTTAGGAAAATTATCGTTACGTTCCGTGGTTAACCCGAAAGTGTCGTTTTATATTTATTGCAAAAACAGTCCATGGGTTTATTTTCTCAGTTTTTGGGTCGTTTTCGAGACTCGTTTTGGCTAACCAAAGCTTCGAAATAAAATCCAAGAAAAATCACAGTTGTTCATACATGTCTTAGCTACTTCCAGTAAATTTTTCATAATTTTTGGTCGAGTATAACTCACGAAATCGTCCAAGGATCAGACAGGGGTCCAGCAGGTCGGTTTTTGGACCTTTGCTCAGTGTTTGGTCTATATCTCACGATTTACAAAACTTTAGAAAAAGTTCAAGTAAAACTTTGAAAGGTAACAGAAAGTGTGAACTTTTCCAAGTGGTTTCAGTCGATTTGGATTTGTAGATCTCGAGATATGCTTTCTCAAAATTGGTCCAATTTTATGTCCAAAAGGACAGTCCGGATACCTCTTTTTGTAAAATCGTTTTCGTATATCAAATGACCTCAGAAAAATACCAAACCACTTGGGTTCGAAAGTAGACTCCTTGAACTTGATTTTAGACTCAAGAATCGCTCGATTTGGTTAAAAAATGAGTTAGATATCATGTGTTAAAGTCGGGTTAAGTTTTTATCCGGTGGTTAATAGTTTTATCCGAAAGTTTTTAGCATTATCTTTTAGTTTTCGGTTTAGATCTTGGACATAATTAGCATAAACGAACTTCTAACATGTATATTAACACTATCCAAGGAAGATAAACAAGATTTGAAGGAATTCTTACAAAGAAAACTCGATCTAAAGCCGAAATGGGGAAGAAACGGGCTGCTGCGAGTGTTTCTTGTTTCTTTGTTCGTTCTCCTTCTTCGGGGTGTTGTAAATGATGGATATGGTGGCTAGATCTTCTTGGAAGAGGTTGTGGATGATGGTTGTGGTGGTGGGATGTGGTTGGGGATTGAGAGATTAAGGAATTGAGAGAGAAAAGGGAGGTTAGTGTGTGTAAAAGGAAGTTTGTAATGGTGTGTGAATATCTTAAGAAAAGGAATGGGCCAAGGGGTGTTGGGCCGATTAGGGCCTGGCTGGGCTGACTTTGGGCTTGGCCCAATGTTGGTTCTCGGGCTCGCGTCTTGCTCCTCGATTTCGTGTTACGTTATTTGGTCGGTTAAACGTAAATCGTGTGTTTTAAAATTTATTTGTTAACGTTTACTTTTCGCGTGTTGTTTTCGATACATACTTGCTATTTTAAATTGATCAAACATGTTTAAGTGTTTTATTGGACCTTTTCAAAACATTTTACGGGTTTCTTTCCGTGTCAGTTTCGATTTGCGCGTTTTCGTTGCGTACGATACGTTCTATACGAAACGTAAAACGTTTTAGATATTATCGTAATAATATAGGTTAAATGTTTTTCACCAACGTCCATATTTATTGTGTCGGATTCTATCCGATCGAATTCGCGTAATTTAAAATTAATTACGTACGTGCGTATAATACAATATACAAAGTGTTACCGTAATTAGTCCTATTTCACACTAATTACAAGTAGTAATTACCTATATTAGGTATAAATGATGGCCTAATTTGCCTGGTGTCACATAGAGGTTTGATTGAAGGAAGAGAAAAACTCCAATTCGAAGAGACGAAGATGAAGATGGTGTTATTGTAGAAGAGAGAGAAATGAAAAAAATTTTATAATTTAGTTAAAGAAACAAAACTAAAGTAATGAAAAAAGGTTGAAGGAACTCAGGAAGAATGTGTTGGTGGGGGTAGATACGGAATTACAGAAACATCATTGCTGAACGAAGGTACAAGCCGTTCAGTATCTCCAATGCCTCTGACTGATTCAAAGCCTTTTATTCCATTCAGAGGTCACTTATGTAATATAACAAACACGCTGAATGCTGACCGAATCAACATTCGGCTCTGAATGACAACATTCAGCTCTGAATGGCATCATTCAGCAAAAATCTATTCTATTTCTATCGAATTTAAAACCCATTTTGAAGTGCCATTGAGTTTCGGGTATAATTACCAAGTATGTCACACAACCATGGTATCATTGGTAACAACCGGTCCAAGTCGGAAATTGTGGCCGAAGATGAAGTTGCAAATTGTGGCTGAAGTTGAAGCTAAAAGGTTCTTGAGTATTCTTGAAGATTTCTTTTTTAATAATCTCTCATATATTTTTGTTGACAATATATGTTAATCTTACTTATCTACTTTTAAAGGGGTGAACTCGGTACGGAATTGGTATCGAACCGATTAGTAAGGATACTTTTTTTTGCCTCAAGTGATTATCGTTGAAGTCGGATGTACCGGTACCAGTCCGGTAAAAATGATGCCAAACGAATTAAGTATCGAAAAGTTAAAAATATGTTATAATTCGTACACTATCGATTTTCATCCGCTAACTGTGTTTCATTATGTTATACTCTACAACACAATAACGTACCCGAACGATCTTAACATAAAAGCGTTCTAACCGAATCAAAATGAATATAAAAGTAATACGAAACTTTCAAAATAATACGAAACTTTCAAAATCTAAAGTAACAACCATCATAGGTTACAAACGTACAATCAAAGTTCCAAAAAATAAAGTAGTACTTGCTTTCAGAAACTCTTAATCGTCGGCGATTTGTTTCCCATTTCCTTTTGAGTTTTGTTTGTTTACAGTCTTCAATTGTTATATTTGAAAAAGGATACAAAGTAAACTAAGAGCACAAGGAGTGGATAACTCAAACTCGGTGTTATTTTCAGTGTTCTTCACCGAGAAAAACATTGAAGGTTGAGAACTGAAGAATTGAAAAATACTGAGTTTCAGTATTCTTTGATTTTTTAGTTTTTTTAAAAAAAAACTTACAAATTCAATCAAGTTTATAAATTTAAATCAAATAAGTAATTAAAACAAAATACATTACTAAATTTAAAAAATCAAAAGTACATACTTAAAACTAAAAATTAGTTATTTCACTTTATGTATTAGGAACCTATTCAATAATAAATAAAAAGGCCCAAATAAAGTAGAACTAGTCCAAGATCATAAACAAAGTGCAACAAGTCCAAGCCCACTACAACTCATCTTCTCAATCTAAGGGCGAGCATAAACTGAACCGAGAACGGAAGAAAAACCAAACTGAAATAACCGAACCATTGGAATAACTGAAGGTTTGGTTTTCCATTTTAGAAAAACCGAAATATACGGTTCGGTTTTTGTTTTAAATTTCACAATAACCAAACCGAACTGAATATTGTAAACAAAAACGTATATGTTTTATTAGTTTAAGCTATTGGGCTATATTTAAGCTATCATAATTTAATATAAAATCAATTTCCTTTTATTAGACTACTAATTTATATCGGCCCTATAAAATTTTGAAGAGCCCGAAACTAATACAAAGGACATTACGTACTGATATCTAGTGTATCCTTTGAGTTTCATACGCCGCTTCTACTACTATTATTTTTTTCACTCTCATCTTTCTAGGTTAAACTGAGAATGAAACACGCAGTTTCTTAGTTCTCTAATGTTCACGCTGATTGTTCGGTGGTCGTCGCTGATTATTTGTTAGTGACGAAGTTTTAACTTATTTTTTTTGTATTTCAAGTATTGAATTTCTTTAATCCATGTATAGTCTCTACTGCTCACTTTCAAAATTTAGTTAACATAAAGAAAAACCGAATGAAACCGAAATTCAAACGGAAAAAAATCAAAAACCAAAATAACCAACCGATAAAACCGATAAATTTCAGTTATGGAAATCAAAAAACCGAAAACTTCGGTTTGGGCAAAATATACCCAAACCCCGATTTTGGGCAAAAACCGACCCATTCTCACCCTATCTTCAACTATTTCCAAAACGCCGACAACCCTTACTCATCTTATGTTCTTGATCTTTTGCAGCAAAATCAATTTCCAGTTAACAAACCCTTGTCCATTTTAGCTTTCGTACATTTTCCAAAAAAAAAAAAAAAACACACCGTCTTCCGCCGGACGCCGACCAAGAACGCCAACCGGGAGTGAAGAACCTCGGACTCCCGGTGCTCTTGGTGCTGAACGATGGTTAAAATAGATCGACTCTGTATGCTCTAATACTCATTATATTAGCATAAATACATTACATACAACAAACGTTAATAATTCTTGTTACCTATGACAGTGTCGTTGTAATATGGCATAGTGTCGTTGTAATATGGCATCAATGTCATCCACAAATGCCTTATTCAACTTTCTCAATCATTCAAATCCTCAATAATGTAAAGTGACGAGTCTGTTCTATATGAGTTTAGAACACGACCGTCCGCGTTAATATATCTATCAAAAACTCATATCTAGTGGAAATTTGGATTGCTAATATATCCAACAAAAATACAAACTTTATAAACAATAACGTTGTAATCCATGATGTAGAAAAGCTAAAAATTATAATAAATTACCTTTAGCCATCCGAGATACAATTATGAACCTAATAGCATTTTGTTTCTACCAACTAAGTATCTCAAACCTAGTAGTTAAGTTAGTTTTGGACTCTTTTAGGTACCTCTTGACTTTAGTTATATGAAAGATATGTTCAATATATATATATATATATATATATATATATATATATATATATATAGAAAAAACTAGATTAGCTCTACTATTAGTAATATTAAGACATTAATTACAATATCTCACATCCATATCAGAATATAAATATTTTACTAACAATTAAACTATTATAACATTCTTTATGGAATAATTCAAACTTCTAAAAGTTAAATTTCGACAACCACGGTCGGCTCACGTCAGACCATCTTAACTCATCATGTGAAAGTAAATCAAGTTTACTTAGTAATTCGTTCAGATGGTGACATAACCAACTTATCCAACACCATTAAGGATATTAAGGATTTTTTCTGGTGAATTAAATTCCCCTTACCGATGATGAAAATTAAAATTGAAATGCTTTCAAATGCCCACGTTCTGAAACCAAGTTACATGGCGAAAGCCTAATCCAAACTACTAAACTCTAGCATTTAAAAATTCGAAACTTTTATAATTTTTGAAGATTCTGGTAGATCCATGTTAGACTTATGATTTTACTACAATAAACAAAAAAATGCCCCCACTATGTAATTGCCCAACGTTCATGATAAATCAGATGTTAGTAGGCATTTAAAAAATTTTAATTGATAGAGTAAGATTCAAATGAGTATAGCAACTTTAATTGAGAATGGAAAAACTAATAAGAACGCGCCACATGTTACAAAACTCACTTTCCCCCACATTTTTAAAGATTAAATATCTCCCAAACGGTAAGTCGAAAAATTATAAAAATTGCACCATAAAAATCAGCGTTGTTTTCTCTTCGATTAGAGATATCACAAGATATACTTTCGATGAATTTTTTTTTTTCGTTTTCGTTGGGTTTTGTAAACGAGTAACACATGTGTTAGTTACCAATGCGTACCACATGTGTTACTAATATTGTACAATCATAAAAAATAAGTCGTCGAAAGTATATCATGTGCAATTTTTATAATTTTTCAATGAGCCATTCTTGAGATATTTAATTTTTAAAAACGTGAGAGAAATGAGTTTTGTGACACGTGACGCATTCCTATTGGTTCCCCTATTCTTAACACTTTTGTCATTCTCATTTTAACCTCACCCTTAATTGCTCACCCTTAATTGCTAATCAAGAAGAGATAATTATTTTATTATATCTCGCCTTGAAAATCAACAGCCCTCTTTGAAATTTCTCAATACAAACTTACATTTTTATAATTATTTTTCACGCATGCCCGGTAGAACACCAGTATTCAATTGCAAAACGTGATCATAAAAATATAATATAAATTTAAATATAAATAAATTAATAAAGTACTAGTTTTTTTGTTTAATGAAGTATAATTTGTGTTGGCCAGTTTCCGGCTATGATGTAAGATTGTCTCCAAAAGAATCATCTACTCTAAGAATTTACAAAAATATATGCCAACAATATATGCTACGAAAATAACCACGCATCAATGGAGACTGTGGTCATTATAAATTCAAAAACGATATATGACCATCAATCGCAACCAAAATAACCACAGTCTCCATCGAGAAATCGTATAACTCATAATCACGCATCAATGGTCATTATAAATTCAAAAACGATATAATTAATTTTCTTATGCTTTAGAAATATTTGATTATCCTTGACTTTTTTTATCTGATTACTATCCAACGGTTGAAATTCTATTCTATTAATATAGGTTAAAGTTTATTTCAGAATATCTTATCTTTCACACGACTTTTAAAACATGGGTTTTCCCCCTTGATCTACTAAACTAACGACTTTGAGTGTTGAATTGAATCAAGCGGATCATTGTACAATATGTCTTATTATGTTTATTAATTCAACAATCAATTTGATTTCAGAGTTATATAATTCTTAAATATGGACTAACAGTTAAAAGTACAAAATGCGACATAAAAACTAGGTTTACCAAATTTATAAAATCGAAAGTAGGTTAGTGTTTTTTACTTAATTAATTTATAAAAAATTAATTTTACCAAATTTTGTATGATTCAAAATGAAACATACTCATATTTAACCTATAAAGTGGTTTCAATATACAAATGATCTTAAATATACGAGAATTAGTTGAATACTTGAGTAGTCGATCTCTGAATGACTTTCATCTCTAAACTTTGCAATTGGTAAATTTGCAGAAACGGAGTAATTATATCTTTCCAAATTAAATTAAATAGCTAGATATGTATTCAAATGATCGACAAATTGAAAACTTCTTTAGTGAATTTTTTTTTCTTTTTCTTTCTTTTTTCTTTTTCTTTCTTTTTTCAAACTAAAAATAAATAAACGTAAAAATCATTTTAGTTTAAAATTTTGATCGTTTTATTTAGTCATACAAAAATAAAAATTATAGATTACTATATTTTATATTTATAATTTTGAAAGTGTTTGTGGGTGTCAGAGAAAAATGTAAAGAAATGAGTATGGATAAGAACTGTTAAAATTATTTTAATTTTTTTATGTGGATATGGTATAAAAGTCATATAAATTAAACTATTTATATAAATCTTAAACAATTTTAAAGTAATTTTGTAATCATCGAATAAAAAACTATATACATCTAATTCTAAGTTAAAGACTATAAACATTTTAGATACTTTTATTGTCTTGCTAGATAAAATAATTGACTAATGAACATAAAGTTACGTCCATACATAACTCCCTAAACCATTCAAAATTTCAAAGTTGACTCCTAACTTTAAAGTTGCATATATACCAAATTATTTCATAAACTAATATAAGTATTTTTGTGCCGCTGCAACGCGCAGGTTAAAAGGTGCTCGTGATTTACAATATATATATATTAGTCCTAAAACCCGTGTATACACACGGCCCGATAGATTTGTATTTTTTTTTCATAAAAATTGATAGAATCCTTATATGATATATGATAAATTAGAACATTTTTAGTTATATAAGTTTTCATAAATTAAATTTTGAAGTTGTAGTTTAATTTATTTAACGTTATTTTCTTTCGTTTAAATCTTATTGTGATTGTGATTGTATTCAAATTGTAAGTGGCAAACGACGTTTTTGAAATTATATAAGAAAGTAATAGTTAAATATCATTATTTAGTAACTTAAAGAAGAAATAAATAATTCAAAACGTTAATTTAGAATGATTGTTGAATTTCTATCAATCACTTTTTGTTTTTATGTTTACTTTTTATTTGTTTTAATTTATTTAGTATAATAATAACAATTATTGTTATTTAAATTAAAATTAAAAATTTAAGGAGTTTTATTTTTAAAATGTTATATAATTGGAGGACCTAATTATTGTTATTTAAATTAAAATTAAAAATTTAAGGGGTTTTATTTTTAAAATTTTGTAAAATCGAAGGATCTGATTGATTAATTGAAAATTCTTAACTGAAGACATCATGAATGAGTTTCCTATATATAATTTAAGATAAAGATATATGCACCAAAATAGCCACCAAGTTCATTCCGTTGTTTCAAGGTGTCCTCCCAAAGTCCAAGTTCCTATTAGCAATAGTCTTAGAAGTTGTGTCATTATATGACAAGGGGTGGAAAGTTAAGGGACCAGAAGTATTAATATTGTTAACTAAGTTTGTTAAGTTAGTTAACAATTAGTTAGGATTGTTGATAGCCGTCATGTACTGCTTAGTGTATATAAGCAATGTAATCACATTTGTAACAGATTAGCTAATCCAATATATAAATTTTCTCTTCCAAAATGTTGCTTGTTCGTCACTTGGTGCCAGGAACAAGATGAAAATTGTTACAGGTGAATTTCAAGAACCTAACAGCAACTCACATCTCAGTGGGACAAGGAAAATGATATGGTAATTTCATAAATCTTTTAACACTTTATCTAATCAAATAAGTAGCTACTTGAGTATTATACATTCTGTTGCTACACTTGGGAAAATAACAACATATTGGTAGAAAAAAACAAACCCAAATAACGCTTGTGTAATCGTGTTACACCCACAAACAATAAACGGATAACCAAATCGCTAATTAAGCGATTAAACAAGCAAACAAGATAAATAATGAACAATAGGAATGACGGATATAATGTGTTTATATTCGATATTCAACTTGGAGATCGGTTTAGTCTACAGAGTCAAACCAAAGAGTTTTTCTTTATTAATTTAAAACCAAGGTGAAACACCCAATATTTTTTTTAACAAACTTTATCATTGTAATGTTATTATCCACTTGCTACAATCACTAAGCATAAACTCTGATAAAAACGAAACACTTAATATATAACAAAAACTACACTACTCTAACCCGACAGAAACCTGCACCACGATTTTAACCCAATTATGTACAAAACGTTCCTGTTTTAAATTAGAGTCAAACCCATCTTAAAAATGATCATTGTGACATGTTTTCCCTCAAAAAAAACTAACTCACCACAAAGGCAATACTTGACCACAATCTTTGTAACTTGTAAACACTTCAAAAGGACCAATATCACTCAACGAAACAAGACTACCCTTTACTATAATCACGTGGTCATTTACGTATCACAACAACATATTTTTGGTCCTTTCTTTGTTTACTAAAATCTGATTCAAAATACAAATGGACACCACATAAATTATAATTTTGACCAAAATATAAAACATCAACTAGTTTTAGTTCCAAACACCAAAACTCCATTTCTGACATGCCTATAACCAACCAAGCGTTATCACAATTATGTTCCAAGTCAATGACATAACTTTCATAAAAAATACGACACTATACATAGTTTGGGATTAAGACCCACTTCTCCCAATAAAACAAATTTGACCCAAGATATAAGTATAGAAAATACTTTTATAACGTCTGTTCACAAGAAATAAATCAATTATACTTATCAAAAGGGGGGTTCAATTCCCATCAAGAGCATGCTTTAAAAAGGGTCAAGCTTGTTACCAAATACAGCAACAAGTTCACAGTTAGCTTTCGATGGGCAATTTGTCGTATCACTCGTGAACCGCTAACTTCACCTACACATTTTAAACATATAACCATAAGTCTTAAGACTTAGTGAGATAATTAAGGATCATTAACAACACTAACATGTTAATTCACAAGGAATCAACCTTTAACCATCAAGCTAATGCACATTTGTAAACACTAGTATTCCAAATGCCATTACTTAGCTATATTCGTCAAGCTAATGTACATATTTGAACACTCTTGTATCTCAATAACATTATTTCACTCTAACCATCAAGATAATGCATATTTAAACACTCTTATATCTCAAATGTCATTACCTTGCTCTATTCATCTGTTACTCACCTTAAGTTGGGCTGTTCACAGTTCGGATAAAACTGAATTATCTAATTGGATAACTCGGATCGGACCATATGAGTTGGATAATTGGATAATTGAATTTTTGGATTGACTTGGATCAGAACCAAACTTATTATTTTGGACACTGATTGGTTTTGATTGGTAAATTACAAACCGAATTATTCAAAATAACCAAATAAGAAATAAATAGTAATTTTTCAAACATTATATATATATAGGGTAGGGATTAAATGGAAATCAATTTTTTGAAGGAAGTAGGGAAGCTAACCATTCATTCGCGATGAATAATAATCAAACGTAAAAAAAAACATATTTTTATCAAGAAATATTAATCAAAACCGATGTTATATCTACTAATATTCATAGATAAACTACTTTTTATAACTTACAATATCATATGATCAATATTAAGAGAATTTTCTAACATTCATCATTAATTAATGTTAACCGAAGTGGATATTATCAGTTTCTTTGAAAAATTATTCATTAACATTCGTCCACGATGAATGATAATTAAAACGTATAAATTTTTTTTTACCAATAAATATTAATCAAAACCGTTGTTATAACTACTAATATTCATCAATAAACTATTTTTTATAACCTATAATATCATATGATGAATATTAAGGGAATTCGTTAACATTCATTGTTGATGAATATGTAGCTTCTCTGTTTCCCTAGAAAATAGTGTTTCCCTCTAGATCCAGACTCTCTCTCTCTCTCTATATATATATATATATATATATATATATATATATATATATATATATATATATATATATATATATGGGCGGAGCCACCCAAGGGCAACCTCTGTTTCCCTAGAAAATAGTGTTTCCCTCTAGATCCAGACTCTCTCTCTCTCTCTCTCTCTATATATATATATATATATATATATATATATATATATATATATATATATAAATATATGGGCGGAGCCACCCAAGGGCAACCGGATCACATGCCCCCTATGGTTCAAATTTCTTTTTTTAATATGTATGTTTAATGTAATTAATTATGTATTTTTTTCCTAGCCCCGTCTCTTAGTGTTAAGCATTTTTCTCTGATAATAATGAAAAATTAAAACATTAGAAAAGGTTGAAAAAAAGAAAAAGAAGCTTGGTCACTATTTTAATGGAGATGGTTGAGGATTGAAGATGATGTGAAATTGTGAAAACTTGTAGGAGGGAGGTGGGGAATAGAGGTGGCAATTTGGGTTGGGTTGAATTGACTCGTTCGGGTTATCGAGTTGGTGGGTCAGAACTAGTTGATCCAAACCCGACCTGATTTTATAACCGGGTTGAGTATTTCAACCCAACCCAACCCAACCCTGACCCAACTCAACCCGACCCAAATTATCAATTTATCTAGTGAGATCAATATGTTTTTGGATCATTTTCTATTAACGTATTAAGTTCGGATCAAATAGGTCACATGGGTCGACTTCTAAAATTATAATTCATCATTAATAAGCATAATAATATTTATAAAATTAAAAAAAAATCATATCACCTAGTATGTTGATCAAAAGTTAATACTAAAACACCATTAAACATGTTAGATTATTATATTAAAATAAAATTTCTAAATTTTTAACCACATTTAAATTTATTCAAGTTGTCGGGTCAACCCAAAAACTCATTAGGTGACCCAAATCCGACCCAAAAAATAGTCAGGTTGGCGGGTTTCGAGTTGACGGGTTCGCGAGTCAAAAAACTTCGTCCCAACCTTAATATTTTCGAGTTGGGTTCGTGTCGGATTTCGGGTCGAGTCGAAAATTGACAGCCATAGTGGGGAAGACAACCCATGGGCCCCACTCACAACTTTTAACTTAAAAGTTAATAATACACATTTCTTATAAGAACCTTGTTTTGTTCAAATTCAAAGATACATTTTAGCCCTTAACTTTCAAATTATTATCTATTCCTTTTCAATTTAATATACTCCGTACTTGTGAATTATTATTATTATATGATTAACTAAAACATTTGTATATTAGAAAAGAAAGACTACTCTGAATACTAATTAAAAGATGTTGTTGGTTTCTGATCGAGTTTATGAAACTGCTATATCATATTTTTGTAGCTATGAAAACTCATTTTTTAAGAAACAAAGCTAATATATACGTAGTTAAACAAAAACGAGTTACATAAGATTACTTTAAATTAATACACATACATAAAATATATTATGAGAAAACACGTTCACGTTAGTTGTTTCAAGTGAGTTATTATATTTACTGATATAAATTGACAACTTTATTAACGTTTTGATGATGTTTTACACTTCTTTTGGGATTCATAATTTTTTAGGTAATTTTCATACGCCACATCCGATGAAAATTTCTGGATCCGCCACTGTATATATATACACACATACAGAATAATTCACTAAATTATTAATATTCTATAAATATCTAAATATAATTTTGGTATAAAATAGTACAACAAAATATCTACTTTAATAATTTATAACTATAACAGTTGGTAATGAATCAACACATTTTATGCTTTTATTGAAGAATTCAAGATGATGCTAATTGTTGAAGATGATGCTAAAGAGCATATTAATTTTTAAAAATGTGATAGATTATATCACAAACACCATATACGGTGAAAATGATATTGATTTGAACTTATACAAATCAAACTTAATATCATCTATTTTGTATATTTTTGTTATAATACCTAACATATTTTTAGCAGATATTATATATATTTGTGTATGTGTTTGGATATCCAAAAACCAAAACGATCCATCCAAATAGTAATCAGATGGATTGGTTCGGTTTTTGAATTTGTTTGGACATATCGGATTCATATTTTTGAAACCATAATTCATTTGGATTTATGTATACGAATCAACTTTAAATCGATCCATCCATTTGAACACCACTCACCTTGAGAATAACAATTTCTTGAGTAAGCAAGGTCCCTTGTCACCTACTAGAAAAAATTTACATACAATCATCACATGTAAGGCAACATAAGTTTCGATCTTGCTATTACTAACAAATCATTACTCCCTTCTTTCATTGTCTACACAAACTTGCCTTTATTATTTCGATCATTCAAATGGCTCTTTACTTTATTAACATGACTTGGTGTTAACAACTACAACACCAACATAATCCAATCTACTCTTTTTATTTCTTTGTATAACATACATGTTCATTGACTCTGCTTTACATAAACATGGTGTTTTACCTAGGTTCAACCCCATCAAATTCTTTGCATTCCTATCTTTATCCTCTTGTTAAGAATACATAATACTTGCCGTGATTTATATTTCAAGCAATTTCACATGAACAAAACCATAGTACGTATTACAACTACATCATGAAATTAAAAATTTCAACACTCAAAGGATATGTAAATGTCATTATTAGGTTTTAATAAAATCCAACTTAATTAGTTAATTAGTGAGATGTATATTCATATATTTATCGTATAACTTTAGGAAAGAGATAAATACAAATAACAAACTTCCTATTTTGTTTGATCAACACAATCGGTTCCTCTAATATTAGTATTGCTATTATTACTATTACCCGCTCAAGAGAAGTGGAGGTGGGCCAACACGCAACTTGGCATGAAAGGATTCGAATAAGGGACGTGGAAGACTCTTAGTGAAGATGTCAGCCACTTGAAGAGTTGTAGGAACAAACCAAGTGTGTAGCTTTCCAGATAAAACGAGCTCACGGATGAAATGACAATCAATATCAATGTGCTTTGCACGCTTATGAGATATGGAATTTTGACTTAGGGATAAAGCACTTTGATTGTTTCAATGAATAGTGGGTCGAGCAGGAGGTATAACATGAAGCTCACGTAGAAGGTGAGTGACCCATATAATTTATGTTGTTGTATTAGCAAGAGCTCGATATTCCGACACACAACTAGAACGAGATACCTTAGGTTATTTCTTTGCACTCCAAGAAACACGATTGACTCCAAGAAAGATGGAGTAACCGTAAGTAGATCTTTAGGTTTCAATAAAACGGGCCCAATCAGCATCAGAATACCCAAGAATAGAAGGTGTGGCAGAGTGATGGAAATAGAGACCATAAGAGAGAGTGTCTTTAACATACTGGAAGGATCCATCTAACTGCTTGAAAATGATCTCGAGTAGGGCGTGAAGAAATTGGCTCACTTGATTTACTGCATAACATAAATCCAGGCGAGTAATTGTTATGCATTGAAGTGTTCCCACAAGCGAACAATATAAAGTAGGATCCGAAATAGGAACTCCCTGAGTAGTAAAGTGTGTGACAGTAAAAAGAGGAGTGCTCACGGGTTTGGCATCAAGTAATTTAGCTCGTACAAGGATGTTATGGGCATATTTAGATTGACCCCAAGAAGAGACTAGAGGGCGTATAATAGACCTCTAGACCCAAGAAATAGTGAACCAACCAAGGTCATGGATGGCAAATTCTTATTTAAGACGAGAAATGAAATTACAAATAGTTGAAATCATGTTTAAAAACACATGAATCACGTTTAAAAATGGACAAAGCAGGAACAAACAAGGCCAACAAGAAAGGTAATTAAGCGTTGAAATCGTGCTCGAGGAGCTTGCTTAACACCATACAATGTCTTTTTGAGACGACAAACGTGATACGGTAAATGTGGATCAATAAAGCCCGATAAAGAGGCCACTTATGAAGAACAACAAGCAGGGGCGGATCCAATTCATTGGGAGGTGATGGCTAGGCCCCAATGAAGTTGGGCTTACTACTAATATTTAATGTAATCTTTACTATAATTAGGCCCAAAATGTGATTAGGACCCCCCAAAAATAGCCCAAATGTAAGGGAAAATGATAATTTGACCCCTCTTCTTATACATTGTGAACATTTTTTATAAATTTTTTTTACAAACACTAAATTTAGTTTTAATTTATGGTTTCTATATAAAAAAAAGTTAAGGTAATAATTTTTGCCCCCTATAATGTAAATTTCTGGATCGCCACTCGTCAACAAGAGATAGAACACCGCGAACCATTGCGGATTTTACTACGGGACTAAAGGTAGCTGAATAATCCAAACCGGAAACTTGAGTAAAACCTTGAGCCACTAGAAGTGGTTTAAATTTATCAACGGTGCCATCAGATAGAAACTTGGTTCGGAAGACCCATTTTGAGCCAACTACATTAGAGTTCTTTGGACGGGGAACAAGATCCCATGTATCATTATTACGTAAGGCATTCGTTTCATCATACATTGCAGAGAACCACTTTGGATCTTTAGTAGCAGATTTAAACCCTTTTAGTTCTTTAGTAGCAAATAGTGCACGATGAAGGCCATGTAACGATAGCTGAGAAAGATAAGCAACATGCTTAGGTTTAAAAGTACCATCTTTGGAACGAGTTACCATCGGATGACCGGAAGATGGCGTAGAAAAAATCGATGCTACATGGGGCTTGAGTAGGTGTGGTTGAGGCTGTAGAAGTTGAACTATGCAATGGTGACGAATCATCGAAAAGAGAACATAACTGTGTTACCGATGGTGCTGGCGATGGTGATGATCATGTAAATGTGATGCTTGGTGTGGGGGAAGACTTCGTGATAAAAATAGGAGCACTGACGCGCCACCAGCGGTCGGTCAGGAATTACCCTGTCGTTGGACCGGCTGCTAGTGACGTGTTGGTGTGTTTTAATATTTATAATTGCTGGGGACCTAAGTTTACTACGGCTATAAGGGTGTATAGCTGTAAGTATGACCTAGGGTCGTTCTTCAAAATCAATTGTATTGTGAAACAGAGTAATCTGGATGTCCAAAGCTAGCTAGTGAATGGGTTTTAAAAATAGTTGGGAGTTGGTTTTTGTTTGTTTTTCTAAGTTATACTACTAATTAAAAATAGGCATAAAATAAAATAGGGATAGCAGTCAGGATAGAGGCGGTGTTTGTTGTGACTTTGTTAGTCTTGTTTTGGGATGATGTTTTAGTTTAAGTTATGAAAACGTCTTTATAAATATTTGTATTTTATTTGTTTTAAGTATTTGTGGTGTAAACACTAGTACCCTACTGATTGATTGCTCAATCAGTATGTCACTGAGTAACTAGGCTATCATGATTCTGATCGGAGGAGGCTGCTCAACTCTCAACACTGTCCTGTTACGGAACAGTGACCCTTTTCTGAAATACGAAGATTCCTGGGTGCATGAATAGAGTAAAAGACCCACTAACAATCCGACCGTTCTTAACGCCACAGTGATACTAAATTGAATAAAACATTTAAGATTAAGACTTGGTTGGTGTTTGATTACTTTCCATCCATAGTTTTGTAGAATTCAGGGGTGATAGACAAATTTGGAATACTAGACGATTCCTCGTCTTCCTTTCTGGATTTATAAACTAAGTTTGTATTTTAGATCAGAGATTCTCCATTTATGATTTAAACCAGCCCTCACTTTTATTTAACCAATAAATCCCTAGTTTATTCACAGTGTACAATACTTGTTTAAAACAACATTTCCACGGCTTCAAAACCAGACCATGTTATTTCAAAACAGATATTTAATTCAAAGGTTATTCACGGTGTACAATACTTGGTTAGTATTTCCACAGCTTCAAAACCAAAACAAAGATAATTAATTACCCCTGATATGACGTTTTATCAAAAAGGGTTTTAACCACGTTTATTGGTGGAAAGGCATTACTTGATATTACGGTTTAAAATCGTAGACGGAATGTGTAATCAAAGCATCGAGTTTTCATTTATAATTAGAATAGTTTGGAACATTATTCCACAACGGATTGTGCCCACGACTTTTCATAGGTTCCACGTTCTGTACTACACACATTGGTGTTTCCAGCGCTATACCAATGATAAGCCGTTTTACGTTACTTCCGTTGCTTCATAATGACATTATCCCAATTAATACGACTAACTACATCACAACAAACACACAATATAACTACTCACTAATCATGGCAAGTAATCCTAAATATAGCATAATAACAATAATAACATGCATTATAATAGATAAGGAAAGATATAACCGTAAATAGCGCGTAGTTTGAATATATGCTGAAAGATTACAACGAGCGGAACTTCCGAATATCTTTGAAAATATTACAATAATAACCCCTCCAAGTATCTTCAACGATATTACAATAAGGCCCCTCCATTAGTCTTGGTTAAATATTAACCAAGAACAAACTAACTACTAACCCTAACTAGCTAACTCTAGAGAGAGAAGCTAGAGAGAGAACCTAGAGAGAGAAAGAGTGTGTGAGAGAGAGTGTGAATGAGAGAATGATGGTGAGAGATGTGTGGAATGAGGTGAGGGAGGTCATCTATTTATAGGGAAGCCTCAAAACCTTCGTACAAGCCCCAAAGCACAAAATACAAGCACAAACAAGCACCAAACTAACCTAGAACTAATAAATGACATCAAGGGGGCCGTATACGGCACCCTAGAGGCCGTATACGGGTCTAAGGGGCCGTATACCGTATCCTTAGGGCCGTATACGGCATGGTGGATGTGGTTTGCCATTTTCTCGTTGTTCGGTACTTCGTTCGTTGCTTGTTTCGTGCGTATCTTCTTCGTTTCTTGTCCGTTTGGCTTGATTGTTTCGCCTACGATCTCGAAATTCTGTTACGCTTCTAATGATACCAAAATCATGTATTTTGGATGTGTGTAGCTCATACGTGCTCGGAATGCGTTCGGTTGATCTCAGATGCCGTATCTTCTCCGTACCTTATCCGTTTTGCTTGATTCTTGATTCCCTGATTTCGTAATCACCTATGGAATCATATAAGTTTAGTTAGGAAGTGTATCTCATAGGGTAAATAAAAGTGTAGGAATCAGGTGAAGTTTATTTGCTTCGTTTTGCATGTTATTTGGACGTTTTTAGTGATTTTTATTGCAACGTCTATATTTGAACCACTTTAGTGAATTTTAGTAAATAAACATTGATTTAAGATGTTTTCACTATTTAATAGCTCAAATAGCAAGAAATAATATACGTAAAAATATGACTTTTTATGTTACATCAAGCACCATCATAAAAACTTGAAAAGGCAAAAGGGACAACATCATCTTGAGATACACGACCTTAAGATGGAAATGTCGACTCATCAAATTAGCATTATGAGTTGTATAGATACACCAATTTGATAGATCCATGCCACGACCCTTTGTATTGGGCGCTATAGCCAACTAATACACACAAGATACCACGTGGCGCAAGTTTGTGTGTCGAATAGTCACCAAGATATGGAAAAACGCGACTACCAAAAACCGAAAAATTCCCATAATTTGTTACAGTAGAAAAAAGCAACTCGTCGGGAGATTTATTTCCCAAAATCATTGTTGGCAAGCAATTAATTATGTAGGTAGCTGAATTGAAAGCATAAGTCCATAAAGAAGTTGGAACATGAGCATTAACCATCATTGCAAGACTTGTTTTTGGTAATATGACGATGCTTTTGCTCGGCGCACCCGTTTTGTTGAGGAGTGTGGGGGCAAGATAGGTTATGATGAGTGTCATTCTCCTAGAGTAAAGAGCGAAAACGATGATTACAAATTGAGTACCCCCATCTGATTGAAATGTCTTGACTTTGCAAGAGAATTAAGTTTGCACAAAATCATCAAAGAAATCAGATTTCGTCGTAAGTGGATAAAACCACGTAAATCTGAAGAAATCTTCAACACAAATCACATAATATCGATACCCATCCATTTAAGTAATAGGAGCAGGTCCCCATTAATCACAATGATAAACGTTTGCTCTTTGATAGTTGACAAGAAGAACAACATGGATTCGGTAAAATAGATGTAAGAGATAAACATCCTAACTTATTAAGAAATGAAATAACATAAAAAGAGACGTCCTAAATGATTATGCCATAATTTATAAGATGCTTGTAAGCGTGTCAAAATGAAAACTCGTTGACCCCGCTCGAGCAGATAACACACATCTTCTTGTCGTATCCGAGCCACAATTTCCTTTGTTTGACGATCTAGAGTAGCAATTTTTTTATCAGAAAATAAAATGTCAACAGATTATCTGATGTAAATTTGCTAATGGAGAGTAAGTCCTTAATGAGATGTGGGACGACAAGAACATCAAGTAACACAATATTCTTGAAAACAGACGAAGTACCAATATGAGATATTTTTGAAACATTTCCATTACCAAAGTAACATAATCTGTACCTGAATAAGTGGAAGACGAGTCAAGCTTGGAGGATGAAGGCGTCATATGAGCAGTGGTGCCTGAATCAACATACCAATCTGGAGAGTCATGTAACATGGCTTTTAGCATGAAATGTCTGAGCTAAATTTGCATCAATACTAGGTGCATGACTAGAAAACGAGGCAAGGTCTGGACATTGATTGCATAATGACCGTCCTTTCGGAAAAGTTGACAGTGAGGGAGCCGAAGACCTTGACCTCTACCATTAGAGAAACCACCCCAAGAAGGACCGGGATGACGACCATTAGAGAAAGATCTGCGAGTAGCATACGATAGACAACGAGATTGATTTGCTATGAATTTGACGGGTGAAGTGGTCGACCCATGAATAGAATTAAGAAAGATCTCGTGACTTTCTGCCCGAGAAAGAAGATCATGAAAAATTGGACGGGGTCTGATAACCCATTGTGTCGTTAGAAAATTCTTCAAAAAGGGACCAAGGCCACAGAGAAACCAATGAGTTTTGATGGTGTCGTCGACGGAATGACCAATGGCAGCGAGTCGGTCACAAAGAGAATTGAACTTTTGACCATAATCTGAAATACATGATGAACCCTTCTGAAGTTGTCGAAGAGAATCTCGAAGAGTATTCATACGTTCAACAGAACCATGACTATAAGTTGCTTCTAACACACACCAAACATCTCAGGTAGTCTTGAACCCGAGAACTTTGGACATAGCTTCTTCATGGAGAGAAGATTAAAGAATAATGAGAGCTCGTTGATCAGATTCATGCCACATGACATATGCAGGGTTCAAAGAGGAGGACTTAACGATAACGATGGTGGGGAAATAGAACCATCAATATAGCCAGTAAGTTTTTGGTATCCTAGAAGAGGAAGTTGATTTTGTCATTTTAGATAATTAGTAGAAGAGAGTTTTATGGAAGCATATGAAGAATAATGTTGAGAGAAAGATAGACATCATATGAATCGCCAGCAACCATGGTGAGGGAGGAGGAAGAAGATCGATATTAGGCTGATACCACATTAGGTTTTAATAAAATCCACCTTAATTGGTGAGATGTATACTCAAATATATATAATACAACTTTACAATGGAAAAAGATAAATACATAACATGTTTTGTTTGATCTACACAAACGGTTCCTATAATATTAATATTGCTATTATTATTATTAGGTACCTTTTTATCACATAACATCTCATATTGCTTGTATAATATTCAAAAGCTTGTGTAAAAAAACCTTTACACCATGATTTTGCCAAAATTTCATTTCTATTAATTGGTGTTGTATTAACCTAACACATCTTCTAAAACTAACAAAAGATGTAGATTCATACCTCAATGACTTGAATTGGTGATTAATTTCACCTTAATTTCAGTTGGACTCTAGCTTTTATTCATTGATTTTAACTCTATCTTTGTTCCCTGCTTCCAAACTGTGGACACACATACAAGGACAAATATTTTCACTTTACTATATTTTCTTTCTGATTTCTCTTATTTTATATTAAATTAGATATAACTTAAACAATTAATTGTTTTTCTTAACCTTCAAATAACATCACTTAGTATCCATAGTCCCTATAATATTAAATATTGACAGATTTATCCTTTTCTCTAGTTTAGACAAAATAGATACATATAATAGCCTTTTAACTAATAATACATAACATTATTTTACTAACTTAATATATTACAAATAATATATTGTAATAACCTTTAATGGTATTACACAATGAGTTACAAATACATTAAAGTTATTTTAAATAGGGAAAAAATGAACTTGCTGAATAAATCACACGTATTATGGCCGACATACTACTTCGCGTCGTAATCATAGAAGATCGCTTCACGATCTCGAGCAAATCCATATGTCGCGTCACGATCCTTTACTCCACCTACAAAAACGGGACCTTGCCCACTTTGATTACTCTTCACATATCCCAAAAATCTTCCACTTAAAGATTAATTAAACCCTAACACCAATAATCCTTCACAAACTTCGGACCTTCACCAATGTCACCTGCTCAAATCTCGTACAACTGAAATATCATTCAGGACACAACGCTTGACCTTGCAGAATCGGGAGACTTTCGATAAAAAGCTACCAGAACACACGCCATGAAAATGTCACCACTCTCTAAACATCTTTAACATTTAGGCCCAAGAAGATTCTTGAAATGTGCAACGACCACAACCATACGATTCTATCAAGAGACAACAATCTCTTCAACCCGTCAACTACAACCACATCTGATTTGATTTTCCTTTCCATCAATAAGAAAATCTGATAGAACCAACACGCAGATCATCATCAAGGATTACCCATAAGAACACAATCATAACCTTCAAAACCTACTTCTTCAACGTTCGCTTTCCCGTTGGTACACTAGCCCGAAACGTAGCTACGGTTTTTATGAACACATCTTCTCCCACTTAGCCAACTCCAACTATATGGATCTAAAAATAATCGCGGCTCTCTTGACAAGACTCCGGTTCATAATACACGGTCAGTCGCAAATTACTTTACCGTTTGAGAGTATAAATTCGAATATCTGAATGATCTAGTGTAATTAGAAATTTGCACACTAAACCTCAAAACACCGAGACTCAACAGTTGCACACCACTCTTCAAAGCTCCCACTAAGCTACTTGCTAAGCTCACTTTAGCTTCGATAGTTCCCTCAGTTATTGAACTCCCAAGCGTTCCCGACACTCTCAACAATATCTCAAAAGCTCACTCATGACTTACAAGGTTATCCGCCTCTAACCCACTTGAGAATTGTCAATCGATTCCTTTAGAGGATTCGCTCGATCTTTGAACCAAACCATCAACCGATACTTGAGCCCTGCCAAACACATTTTATCTTGCATCTTCTACAACCAAAATCCCCAAATGTGTGAGCTCTAATATGCCTAGTCAATTAAAAAAATATGGAATACCCGACCAAAAAATATGGTCTCCCGTTATAATCCGTGAGCGATAACCAAACTCCAGCGATAACTCCCAATGTCAATTATCAAACGAATGTGGTACTGTATATTACCTAACTACCCAATTGAGAAAACCGTTCTCTTAAGCTCCGTAGCAAACTTCACATCTTTGAGAATTCAGTCCACAAGTAGTTATGAAAAATCAGATCCTCACACTCGCAACATCCAATACCCTCATCTCGCAAGAGAAGAAATCTGATAACATTCATCCTTTCTATGCACAGGATCACAAAGATCGATGAACACGAATCTAATATCTAGGATTTCAAAACTCTCAATTGCAACAAAACTGAACAATTCTTACCGCCATCAAAATCATGCCGCAATACCGTACAATCGTGCCATGATTATTCCAAAAACAACAAGATTGCGTCGCGATCTAAACCCGTCGTGTTTCACCAACGTCGTGATTTCTGGACCTTTAATCGAACTTCAATTTACCTGCTGCAACATATGCAAAGCCATGTCGTTCCAATTGCTCCCTGATGGTTCTCTTCTTTTGGATCTAGATGTACTTTGATTAACTGCGCACAACAATCCAAGATCTCTTATCTCCCAGAAACTAAAACCCTAACCATCAATATAACCACAAAATAATTGCTCAACTGAGATCTATTGCCACAAAATGAAAGATCCGTGGGTTGAACTAGATCCATTAGAAGCACCCTATGCTTGCATATGCAAGTGTGATTGTGAGAATGGTAGAACCACTGGTGAAAGGGATCAAAGAAAACGTCTAATTCAGTTCCTAATGATTGGTCAATTGAGATATATTACCACAAAAGGAAAGATCTGTAGGATGAATTAGATCCAATAGAAGCACCATATGTTTGCATATGCAAGTGTGATTGTGAGATGGTAGAACTACTGGTGAAAGGGATAAAAGAGAACGTCTAATTCAGTTTCCAATGGGTCTAGATGAAAGTTTACAAATATTAGAGGCCAAATCCCGTAAATGTAATTAATACCATATGTGTCAAAAGCCTATAGCATGTAGGTAAAAGGATAAACAGAGGGAAGTCTCTAAACCCAATGTAATTGTTCCTATAACACTAAATACCACTTTCAATGCCCAAAGACTTCCTTACTCAAATACAAGAAATAATAGGCCAAACTCCTCCAATACACCTATACAACCAACAAACCGAAGCACCATAAAAAAAGGGTAATATGTGACTACTACAAGAACGAGGGACAACCCCAATTGGACCAAGTCAGTCACCCACTACACAAGTTCATTCCATTGTTTCAAGGTGTCCTCCCGTCCAAGTTCTTCTCAGCAATTGTCTTATAAGTTGTGACATTATATGGCAAGAGGTGAAAAGTTATGGCATCAAAAGTGTATGTTAGTTAACGATTAGTTAGGGTTGTTGATAGCATTTATGTACGGCTTAGAGCCATGGAGTGGAGAGGCAACTTCTCAGCGTTCAAGCAACTTGAACGTCGGGATCAGCGTTCAACCACTCCATACCGGTATTCACTTCCGGCAATCAAGCTCAATGTTCAGTCCAGAATGCCGATTTCAATCTTTAACCTTTTTTTTCTTTTTCTCATTTTTGATTGGTTAAAACCATTATTGTGTGTCCATTTGAACTTTGAGTTGAACATTAAATCACTCTCCTTAAAATCGTATCCGTGTTAAACTTCAGTGTTCAATTGAATATCGAGTTGAACATCGAACATAATGACAATCACTCCTTGTGCTCTTAGTGTACATAAGCAATGTAATCACGTTTGTAACAGATTAGCTAATTCAATATATAAAATTTCTTTACCTAGTTCATCACTGATTTTATCATAATATCTAGAGTTATTGAATTCTAATTTAACATTTAGCTATATGTCATTGCATTACCAAGGACGACTGGACATATTAACCTAGTAGAACACGGCAATAATTTCAATTTTCTTATATATGGCATCGGTACCTTTTAATTTTAATTGTTATAGTTACAAACTTAAACAAAAGAACTATTGAAGCTATCTTGTTCCACTCATTTAATTTTAAATCATATTTGATTATTCCAATCGATCGACAAATCTATAATTATATACCACAACTATTAATTATCGTCTTCAATGAAACTTGATCACCAACATGCGACTTATTGGTCGGTGATTTTCTCGTATACTAGTATACTAGGTCAAATTAAATGTTACTTCGTAACAAGATTAATAACTAGTGTGTTAAATAGATTTATACACAACAAAATATTGTAAATACAATAATAGTAATATTTTTTTTAATAAAAGTTGGTATATATTGATTGAGAAGGATAATGCATGACACCCAGAAGAAATAACACAAGAGTTGACATTAAATTGAGGGCTCACATAGTCTTAGTCAATTAGTCATAGTCATTGGCGTGCGATTCACTTTTCTTCTTCTTTGGCCTTTGCTTGAAAATCCTTAATTACAATTAATTTCATGCATGTATATAAGTTATAAACATATGCATACAATAGCCTTCATATGTGTGTTTATGCCAACAAAAAGCTTTTGCACTCCAAAACCACCTAACCCTAATTAAAATCCTCTCATGGCCTCTATATCTACAAAAACTCCATGGAAAAAACTAATATTCATTCTCTTATTGGCAACTCTCGTTGTCGTCCCAAGCTTTTCGATCAAACGAGGAGACATGACTACAATGTCATCGGTACACCGAAGAAAACATGATGTCATCGCGGGTTCAAAGGATCGGCTTGGATTACTATTAAGTATGAAGCCTAAAGGGAAACCAGTACCTCCTTCTGCTCCTTCAAAGAGACACAACTCAGTGGTCACTTCTAAACCTCGCAATTGAATGCTATATTTGATTTCATTTCTTTCTTTTGATAACTACGGCGTAAATTTTTTGACCATATATTAATTGAGTTTAGAAGTTCAAGGTTTTTTTCTTTTTCGTATATGAGATTGATGTAATTCACATCGTATAGAATACTCATTAGAACCCAGATTTTCTTTGGGTTAGGTATTAGTTGAAGGATAATATGATCACACTTGTATAGATAACGATTGATTTTCTTGGTCAATAAAGAAAAGAAGCAATATAATCGTGTATACTTTATTTGAATGAATGTATTAGTTAATGAAATTTTATTAAGTTTGATTTGAATTTTATTTTCGTTTTAGTCTAAACTACCGTTCTAGTGAAAACGAAAACTATTTGCAAACAGAGACGATTTTGAACATTGCTACCGAATATTAGAGCTGATCGGAGCATCCGTAATGTATACAACATTTCTAAGTATAATGAAGTGTCCCATAAGTATTCCACCATTCTATACAACTTTAGTTTCTAATCTTTAAGATCCATACAGTTCTGTAATTTTAATATAAACTGGGTTATCAACTCTATGCGGTGAGTTTATAAGAGCTCATCGTTATCGTCCGTGTACACTGTCACATCCGAGGTTTTTTCACAATTCCCTTAAGCCAGATCCATCCTGTAGAACCCTCATACAACCCTGCTAGCCGTACCCTAATTAAGTTTGTATTTTTGTTTTTATAATTTGCTTAAATCACTTCTCTATAAACTTTAATGCCATTGATTTAAAATTTTCACTTTGCTTGCACTCATTGTTGACTTTTAATTTTCAAAGTACCTTTAGTTTCTTTGTTCAATTACAGTTGTTACTATCTAAATTTAGGTTGAGGATAAGCCGCTAAAGTCAAAGAACTTGAACAAGTCGTTCATGGACTTGACCAACATCATGTCAACAATTTATTCAACGGGGTGTACCAAAATTATCATTTGCCTTTCTACGAACTTTCTGCTTCATAGTATAAATTAATTCGCGCGTTTAAGTACAACCTCTTACTAACGATTTGTATAAACTCGATACGATTAAGATCGAGATTTATACAATCTTTTTTTGTAATGTAGTAACCAAGCTTAGTTAATTTGAATTAAGCTTTATAGCTAGCAAAATGACGATGACCAATTAATAACCCGGTCTTCCAATTTTTTTGTAATATATGGTAATAAATTTCAAATATTTCTATATATCTATTTATTTTATTTATTAATTAATTAATTAATAATTTATATAGTAGGTGCAAGAGAGTGTAAGCAAACAAGCACGCCCCTTGACCAGGGTAATTAAGGTCCATATCTCATTCTGGTGGCTATTAACAAGTCACCTTCGCCGGCTACCCCATTTTAATTCCGATTACCATTTAATTATTATTAAGAATAAGAATTTCATAATTATATGTAGCTCATTTCATAATATTTCATATTATCATGTACGTAAACTTTTTCCTTCCAAGGACTAATCATGTCATATAAAAATGAAAAGGACGAAATGTGTAATTACGTTGATATTTCACATGGAAGCAATGAACGAGATTTGTTGCTTAAAACATGCTAGTTTCACTTTGGTTTTTCAATTTTTGCAAAATATTCTTACATGGGGATTTGTTAAGGTTTTTTTTATTGTTATTTTGACCAAGCAACTTGTATAATTATGGTTATAATTTTATTATTTATTATTATTATAATCATAAAAGTAATCAATTATAGATTTTGCTAAATATACCCCTAATACTTATATTTAAGAATTAAAATCATAGATAAAGTGGTGGTACATTAAGTTAGTTAGGAGAAGTTAAATTTAGAGGGTGAGTGATTATTATCAAGGTACAAATCAACTTTTATGCGTGTCCGAATTTCTTAACTATAGCATTAAGGGTTACTTTTAAAATTTTCCATTAATTATATTCACATAACGTTCTTATTTTAATACATAATTAGTTATTAATATTCACATTATCTCATTAATTTTTTTTAGAACAGAAAACCTACAATCTAATATACATAGTATGTACAATCACCACGAATATTTACAACTCACCGTCTCAAGTGAGACTTGAACTCTCAACCTATTGGATGAAGGGTTCTCTCATTAATATATTATATATTAATTAGTTTTCCCAAAAGATCCGGTTAAAAGCATTATATTAAGACAAATTAAGATATCATAAAGATAAAAAAAAAATGAAGAGAGTTATTTCTTTGTTGCATTATTTGAAGATAAACAATGAAGAGAGTCAGAGATGGCATGATTCATTTTTGTCTCAACTTTTTCTTCTAAATAAGTCGTTACTGTGATAATGTGTATATGTTTCATTATTATGTTAAGATAATTCGTCGGTTAAAGCTAACGAATACATAAATTAAATTATTTTCTAAGGACTTACAATTTTTTTTTTTTGGATCGTAACTAGATCACAAGTAGATATTATAGGACATTTTAAACAACATATTAGCTGGTGCATGAGTGGTACGTGTGTGGAATTTGTGGATGTAACTCGAGCTAGAATTTGTAACTAGAGACTTTGGTTTAGAAAGTAGTCGAAGAAACTTCAATTTTAAAAGATTGTAGTAGATTCATTTAAGGGTCCCACTTATTTTGGTTATCAAACGACTTATAGATGGGTCGGAGATTATTAAAATTAGAATCTCCCATGCTCCCGAGTTTTTGAGCGAAAGAAGAGAAGAGAAATTGATATAAAATGATATAATTAAAAAGAAGAGGAAGAATATTTATGCGTTCCCGAGATGGAAAAAAGAGAAATGAAATTTACACGGATTCGTGCTTCCGAAGTAGAGATAAATGGACGGAAAGTCACATTTTATAACTTGTTTGATATTATATCGTTCCACTACTATCCACTTTTGGAGAGAAAAGAAGTTCAAATCCTCATCTCACTTCTCTTCTTTTCTCAATCTCCATAAACAAAACTCTAAAACACAATATGATTTGTAGTTCTCTCTGCTCATTTTGTCTAATTCTGAAAAAACAACTAGTAGGATATTGACAAACATCTATATATACAACTTAATAATGTATTTGAATGAAAGTCTTGATAAGAGAAATAGTAAATGACTCTTTTACCTGTCACTCCTATCTCTAATAAAAAAACATAATAATGAAGTCTTTAGGTGCTTTTACTCTCAAATCAATGCTCATCTTATCAAACTTAAAACCATTCCAATTGTAAACACCGATTCACATAACCATTCAAATTGCAACTATCTATTGATTGTGAAGTTAAGGGAGAACAATTTCAAACATAACATATGTATCGTAACAAAATAAATGTCAGATATTTAAATAAATGAAAACACAATTTCAGTAACTCATCAATATGTAAGTGACCATCGCCTAATGCCAGAATAACAATGTGATAAAGGAAAAATCATCTTCTTTTTCACTTTTATTGAAGAGAAAATTGCACGGATCATCCCTGTATTATGGCAATTCTACTCCAGCCGTCCCTGTCGGTTAACTTAAACTCCAGCGGTCCTTGTATTTTTCGTTTCTTTCATCGTCCGTCCTCCTTTACGACGTTCGCGTCCGGCCGTTAAATGGGCCTACGTGATATGTACACGAAGGCATTTCTGTCCTTGCCAATTTATCTCCCCTTCCCTATTTAATTTTACCCCATACACCTCAGACCACAAACACACTCTTCTTCATCTAAGAAACATTTCATTTCTCCAAAAAAACCTTCCCCATTTGTCTCAAAAATTGAAAAATGGTTGTAATTTGTGCATGTGGAAACTTGGAATTGTTAAAACTTTATGGACTTTACTGAATCCGGGCCGTAGATTTTATGGTTGCTCTCAAAGGGTAAGTTTTTTAAAACCCTTAAATTCTTAAAAATAGTGGTTTATTTGAGTTAGTAAACCTAATATTTGCTTGTAGGTTCATAATTGTGGTTTCGTAGATTGGTTCGATCCACCAATGTGTGCACGCGCGGTTCAAATAATCCCTGGATTACTTAGGCCAAGGAACAATCTTGAAGCCATTATTCAAGCAAGAGAAGAAGAAGTTAAGAGGATGAAGATGTACCTGATTTGCAGTTGGATCTATTTTGTAATTTATGTGTTTTCATGTAAAATAGTTGTTGATGTTTTTGTAGTGTTTGAAAATGTAATGAATAGATCCACTTTCTTGGTTCATGAAATGAAATGGTTGACTGCTTTTGGTCTGTTTGTTTATGCTAGAAAAAGAAATTGCAACACAATGCAAAATGTACAAACAAAAATGTAAAATGCAATACTTGATTTGCAAAATAGTCAATAAGCATTAGCAACACCTTGACTCCCATGTTGAATTTCAGCAACACTTTGACTTCTACTAGCAATACTTACACCATGTTGACTACCACTAGCAACACCAGTTTGACTTCCTCCTATTGCTTGACTTCCACGACCACATGATCTTGCGTTGTGACCCTTCTGCTTGCATTTACCACATCTCTTTGGTATACCAGCTCTTGATATTTTTCCAGATGTAACAAATGAGGTTGCAGGTTGACTAAGTCTTTCATCTGCAGACCTTCTTCGTTTCTTCTTGGGCCTACCATTTTGTTTGTGGTGCAAAGGTGGTAGCAGGGTAGTAGGACAATTACTTTTGAGCTAATGGGCTGGTCCATTACATGGGTTGATTTTGAATGCATAAACTTGCTTCCATGTGTGAAGCCAATATGCCGGATGGACCCACTCCTCAGGAACACCAACTTGCATACCATTTAGAGACATGTCCCAAATAGCAGCAACAACATTCTTACAAGGAAACCTGGTTAGTTCCCATTTCTTACATGCACACACTTTCTCTGCCATATCAACCACACACCGATCATTTTCTAAGCCATTACACTGATACTTGTTACCTCCATTCCACAAAACAGTAAGTTTTCCTGCCTCTTTTTTAATTGACTCAAAAATAGTAGTTGCTGTAGGAGTTAAAGGACCATTAGCATTATTTGCAACTTTTGGTACTATCACTATCCTTTTCATAATGTACTCTTTGATGTATTCCAGACAGGTGATGATCGGTTGAACTCTCCCATCAACCAATCGACTATTAAAAGACTCACAAAGGTTGTTTAGAAGGACATCACACTTTGCCCTACCTGTATATAATTAAAATATAAGCCAACACATACATTGTACACAATTCAATTAATCATAATTTAAGCTGTTGAATACCTGTGAAATGGGCTCTGGACCAGTGATGTGGTGGAATGTCTTTTAACCATTGATAGCATCCCTCATCTAACTGCTTAACTTCATCCATGGCTTTGTCAAGTTCTAAGACAGTTGTCCTAGTAGCACATTTCTAAATTTCCAAAGGAGTTGTTTAAAGGTTGTTCCTTTATAAGTTGAATTCATATTTTGATATATATGTCTTACACAAAATCTGTGTTCAGCACAAGGATACAACTTTGCAATAGCAGGTAGTATACCTACATATTTAATACATATAATTATAATTAGATTATGCAATTCAATAAGTACTTACTTAATTAATTAATAAGTTTTATACCTTTTATTTGTCAGAAATGAAAGTGAAGTTTGAGTTGTGATCTAGACCTAGATCATCACCAAGGCACTCTAAAAATCAAGTTCATGAATTTATTGCCTGTGATTCCACTATCCCATATGCAAGGGGATACAACCCATTATTCCCATCCACTCCAACAGTACCTAATATATGTCCTACATATAAGCCCTTCATGAAACAACCATCCAATCCTAATAACTCCCTCTTTCCAGCCTTAAATCCCTTTTTAAGTGGTCCCAAACATATGTAAATTCTTTTAAAAATTCTAGATGCAGTAGCAGGATCAGTACCACTTTCGACATCAACTTTCACTGTTGTTCCTGGATTTGATGTTTGAAGTTCAAGAATGTAATCTCTAAGCATTGAATATTATTGATTATAATCTCCCCTCAACATTTGTAGATACTTTCTCTTAGCCATATAGGCAGTCAACTTCTTTAAACCAAGCGAATATTGTTTCTCTAAAGTGTCTTTAAGTGCTTTTGCTTTGATTTCTGGGTTTGAGGTTATGGTGTCCCCAATTTGACCTGCCAAGAAGGTATATGTGAAGCATTTAAGTTCCCTTTGTTGAAGGCATGTGTGGTTTTCATTTAATGTTTTTACCATCCATGACCCATTTATACATTTAGATACTTGTAAAGTGAATGGACATGTGATCACAGGTGGAACCCTGTTCGTTTTTGGCTTCTTGGATTTTTCTTCATTTTTATTTTCACTCATTGAAATTTTTTCTACAGAATCTTGAGTGTTGTTACTAGAACCACCCTTTTGCTGACTTGAACCTTTGTTCCTTTGACTAACATATACCTTACTTGTGCCATGTGTCTGCTGACTTGGACCAATATTCTCCTGACTTGGACCAACATTCTCCTAACTTAAACTTCATTCTGCTGACTTGGGCATGCACTTTTGTCTTCATTAAAACAAGGGGTACCACCTTTGCATTTAACTCTTATTCTCACTAGGTCATTTTTAACATATATTAAATCCCTTCTTGTCTTCACAAATAATAATGTAACCAATTCCTTAACCTCTTTTGAACCAGGAAACTCTTGCCCAACATAAAAATTAGCCTTCCCAACTTGAATATTGCTTGATGCATTAAGTTTTCTTAACTCTTTCAACTTTTTTTCCCTTTTCTTCTCGATCTCAGTGTCTGAATCAGAAGCACTCTCAAATTCATCGAAATTTATCCCATCTACTTCAGGATCAAGCTCAGTAGTTTGACTAACATTTTCATTGTTAGCCACTGGTTCTTTCTCCAATCCAATCCATTCCACATCTTTATCTGTATATCTTTTGAAGTCTTTCATGTCAACCTCAACTTCAACTACCCTATTGTGTTCACCTTCCTCAAATTCATAGTCACTGTCATCACTTTCACCACCTTCGTCACTTTCATCTCCTTCATCACCATCATCACCATCATCACCTTCATCACTATCATCGTTCACTATCCCTTTTCCTTTCATGTTGCTGACATTTTGTGCATTTGCATCCCCCACATTCTCTTCTGTTGTAGCAACAAAAGTTGTATTTGCATCCTCTTTTTGGTTATTGTCAGCAAATTCTCCTAATATAATATCCAGACCATCAAAAGGGTTGTCAAAAGGATCAAATGAGGTATTTGTTGACACTTTAGGAAGGGCTTCATCATCAAAACTTATCTCAACATTGTCAGCAAACATTGGCCTGTACACATTATCTTCATGTTGACTCTCAACGGCATCCCATGTTCAATGTACACATCAACTAACCTATGTTTCATAGCATATGGTATCATACTAAAAACATCTTGATCATTGCCTAATGCAAAAAGTCCAAAGTCCAAGTTACTATAAGGTTTTCTATAATGAAAATACATCTGTAGATTTTCATCATATCCTAACTGTCCAACAATTGTAGTTATCTCATGCACAGATCACAATCTATCATATCTACATGTGTCATTGTCCCATCCACATACCGCGTACCCGTAAAATTGTTAAAACAACCACCATGGTGAAGTTTAATGGTGAAAAAAGTTTCAATTTTTTCTGTCAATATAAATACATATCAGGAACATAACACAACCTACAAATCATTTTTGAAAAGAAAAAAAAAAGGTTGAGAATTTCTTACCATACAAATCCTTTAGCTTCTGAAGATCAATGTTGTTTTCATCTCGAATAATATATGGTATCTTCACGACCGAAGACATTTCAATTCTTCTCGTGTACTTTTTCAAGATCAATAGTTTTGTTGATGGAATTGAAGGGTAGATGAAGGGTTTTGAAATGGTTTTATTTTTGGTCTAAGGTGTAAATGTATAATGGGGGGAAACTAAATGGGGAAGGTGTGACACCTACCAATTTAGGGATGTAATTATTGCCTAGACCATTAGTAATACGTGTGTTTACCATTAATTAATCTAAATATATGTGACATTTCATGCGATTACGTGCACACGTTAACAATCGATTAAAATTGTATAACCGCGAACTGGACGAAGTCCTACAATCATACGGCGTTGGTGATAACTCTTTCTAAATAACGTAAATCTATTCTTATAAGTAAATAGTAGTTATTGCACTTATATTATGATCTTAATATAAAAGTACGCGAAAAACCTAGACGTTTGGCTCAAAACGTAACTCACGCGATGAAAACGCGCAAACCGAGCCTGACGCCCGAGCGAAACCCAAAATATATTTTTGTAACCCAACTTAAGTATTTTAGAATACTTAGTCATCCCGAATATCACTCACAAATTTAAATTGTGCACGAACACATAACGTAAATTATTAACTTTTAAACCACGAAATTCACGTTTAAACGAACGAAAAACGTAACACGAAATCAAGAAGCGAGTCACGAGCCCAACCCATGGAAGGGCCAGGCCCAGACTCACGGCCCAAGGGCCCAACACGGCCCAAGAAGAAGGGAGCCCAAGCCCATGGACTTAGCCCATGTATATATAGGCTTTCTCCCTCCATTCTCTCATTTTTCACTCAACAAACACACACACACACCCCCTAATTCTCTGCAATCAGACCTCATCACCACCACCACAGCCACCTAACACCTCCCTCCAGCCACCACAAGGCCGCCATTCAACCACCCTAAGCCACCATTCGGAAAATAGCACGAAACGGGAAAACTAGCTTCTTTCCTCCTCTTTCGGTTTCACAAACGTGGTAAGAACTTTAACTCTTCAAAAGTTTACTTGCAATACTCTTATAAACATGTTATAAAGTTCACTTAACAAGGAAATGTCCAAATCATAACATAAAACCCGATTTTCATGTTTAAAAGTGTCAAAAATGTCACATGCAAGCTGATCGGAAAATGGTCTGACTTTGAGAGGCTGTTTCTCCCTCAAAACTCAACCAAAATGGACGATTCAAAAGGCAAAAATTAAGTTTAAGAAGTTAGCTTTCATTTCCAAGTGGTTTCACAATTTTTGGAGTTCGTTTGATACCCGAAACGATTTTTACAAAAACATGTGTCCGGGCTGTCAAAAGGGGCAGAAATTTCACCCTTCTTGTTTTAATCATAACTCGAGATATACACATCCAAATGACCTGAAACCACCGCCAAAAGTTCACAAATTTTGTTAGCTACAAAAGTCGTTTTGATTATTTTGTCCAAAGGTGTACGCATTTTGCCCAGAAAACGAGAACATTTGCATGTGTCCTGAATGGTTACTTTCTGACAACAGGGAACTCATGGAAATATTAAAAATACTTAGGAACGCCTAAAAATGCTGGAAAAATTATTTTAAGTAGCTAACATACTAAGGAACAACATATATTTTTCTTAAATTCTAACTCGAACATTTGGAACCCGAAATAAACTACGTAAAACTGACCTGTTACAGGCCTCTGTGTCGCAGAAGCCCAGTGGTCTGCGACACAAGCCTTAGTGTCGCAATAGAACCGAATGGTCACCTTTAGCGACACAAGCCGTAGTGTCGCACTAGCACCCGAATCGTCACATTAGCGACACCAGCTTTTGTGTCGCTGTACACCCGAATCGTCATCTTAGCGACACAAGCCTTTGTGTCGCATAATACCTTAGTGTCGCATATAGCGACACTAACCCTGTGTCGCTAAAAACACAAAATCCATGCATTTTTGGTTAAAGCAATATAAGCATAAATAAAAACACAAAATCCAGCTCGACCCCAGCCAGGGGCTCTGCCCCTTGGACCCCGCCAGGGGTTGCCACCCCTTGGACCCCGCTACCAGGGGCGCTGCCCCCGGACCCCCGTCATTCAGGGGCTTCGCCCACTCCCTTGTCACACTAATCCATTATCTATAGCCGGAAAGTAGAACATGCGTAATATAATTTATCACATCTGTGTTTTCACAAAATATCACCAACGGGCCGTACGTATTTACTAAACATAAATGATAACCGAACAAATGGACATCTCTAATTGAGTGAACTTACATAAGTGGACGTTAACCTCCTACTTACATAGATGGTCTTTTGAGACATCTACTTACACATACAACCTCATACGTTTAGGGCGTTAGGAGGTTGCACTTGGATATTCACTTCGCTCATTAATTGCTAGCTGCTTATCCTACTCAGGTGAGTTCATTGTCCCCTCTTTCTGATTTTCTATTTTGGGGCTGAAAGCATGCAATTACTTTAAACTTTTGGTTGAACTTTTACGTACTATCAACTGCTTTTGAACTGTTTTTTACGCAAACTGTGGTATGTCAACATGTTGAGCTTGGGTTTTTCTTATACTCAAAGTCCCCTGCAACTTATTCACTACTAATTAACTCGTAGCGACGAGCCGTAGATATTATGGGTAGCATGCTATTTAGGGTAGGACCATCTCTCACTCACACTTCAACGGGGGTGCATAATATCGCCTTTTACTCCTGTTTGTTGAAGAACATGGAGCACTTTATTTTGGGGCACGTTCAGTCAGATAACCGGATTAGTAGTGGTCTCAAGGCTTATATATTTCTCTCTTTACTACCACATGTTCATTTACAGCAACTTTATCAACCAAATGCTTGTTATAACTGTCCCGATTGGACAAACACAGGGATGATAGCGTTCTCGAATCGAACGGCTACACCCATACTTATGTTCCCTATTGGACACCCTTTTGGTTCAATTGTTTCAAACTTTGAACTCACCAACTATGACCATAGTTGACCCTTTTGTTTTGACATGCTTTTCAGGAGACCGCCGGTAAGAATGGATCATGTGTGGGCAAGTGCATGGGATCATATCAATCAAGCTATAAATCATGGACTTTTGAACGAAACTTTATGATTTTATTGTAACAGTACTTTTGTAACAATGAACAACCTGATGTATGGTTAATTGCCTTTAAGGCGACCTTTTAAATTTATGGTATTGTTACTATATCTTTGTGTTGTGAATTCCTCAGCTGTTACACCTCGTGTTTCCGCTTTAGCGGGGTGTGACAGAAGGGGAGATAAATTGGCAAGGACAGAAATGCCCTCGTGTGCATATTACGTGGACCCATTTAACGGCTGGATGCTAACATCGTAAAGGAGAAGTACGGGCGATGAAAGAAACGAAAAATACAAGGACCGCTGGAGTTTAAAATAACCGGCAGGGATGGCTGGAGTAGAATTGCCATAATATAGGGATGATTCGTACAATTTTCTCTTTATTGAATAATAGCAACATCAATCATTTGTTCATTATATATTTATATTTTTTCAAAACCATTGTTCATCAGTTTGCTACACTCGAACAACTAAATGGGTTGACGTATCTTGGGAGATAGTACGCATTCAAGTAAATTCACCAAGTGCGAAGGGGCATATCAACCCATGCATTTTCAGAACTCATTCTCAAAAGATTTTTACCCATATTTGTTTATTTTCTCAAATAATCCAACCATCATTCTTTATTAAAATTTACTTTAAAAAAATCGTGATTTTCCAACATACAAGCGGTTGTCTAAATGATGAGGATGTAAGTGTATATATTTCCCTTGAGGAACAAGGTGGTGATCTTATATTTTCACCCTTCGTTGAAGTTATATTAGTTATTAACAAGTCGTATTGCTGTATATGTTACATAATATTGTTTTACTATTCTTCGTTTAAGCTTCAAGAGTGTTTTTATCGAAATATTCCAAGCCAAAGCATTATAGGCTTGATTCCTAATTTACTTGAATTTCAAAAGATAAGATCACGATATAACACGCTGCATGTTATTAATTGCTTAATTTATCTGTAGGTAATACGAACTTTCTTTAACATGCATGTTAATAGGGAAGTTTTCAATGTCAACTTGAATTTCCCCAGATTTTTTTTTACATTTAAAATACTCTTTATTATGTCCCACGACTCGAAATTATAGGTACAAACTCGATACCATACTAAAGGAATCAATTTATAACTCAAACCAACACCTTATTAAGTTTGACCGGGTACCCGGCGGATATGCATGGGTACCCGCCGGGCAACCCAACACCCTCAACATTCTGTGACAATTTACTAAGGCCTTACCTGTTTGACACCATGGTACCCGCCGAGTACCTATCCGGGTACAAAGAGTACCCATCGGGTACAAAGTATACCCGCCAGGTAATGCCCAGCTACAACAACTTAGATTTGACCCAATACATTTGACAATCGTTTGACACTAAAATACACCATCTCCAGATTTCTCTTAAAATGGATCAATTACTTTTGTAATATGAGAACTAAGGTGGTCTTGAGTGGAATTGTAATTGGTCTTGAGTGGAATTGTAATTGGTTGTTTTGGTATGACCTTGGTTGTACAAATAGTCAAACAATTTATTTGCTTCATTGCTTTCTCGGGGAGGTTCGTCATAAGATCAAAATCATATATATATGTTTTTGTGTCGTCAAAAATTAATTAATTTGAACTTACAACTGAGAAAAGTCAAATGGGTCTCCACATACTTTATACAGGTTAGTGAAGAATTGAACACAACACTGAGAAACAACGTAACTATTAGAGACAATATAACAGCCCAATTGTAAGTTTGTGTTAATACTATTCTCTTTTTTTTCCAAACTTACTTCCGAGAAATTTTTTTTCTTTCTTCATATTCACTCTTAAAATATGTTATTTGCTTAAACAATGAAACTCTTATGTTTTTCTTAATTCGATTTATAAAAGACCGAATGAAGTATTACAAACAATTTTAGTACAATTCATTACATTTTCATTTCAATGAGAAGGTGTTGAGTTCGGTTGATTTTGTATTATCAAGAAAGTTAAAGCTAAAACTAATCGTACTATACATGCTAAAGATCACTTCAATGCTCATTTTTAACATTAGCAAATCTATGTATAGTTTAACAAGTTATAATAGCCATATCACATCAAATCTGATGTATAAGTATTTTTGTTAGAAAAAGAGTATTTTTGCAAAGAATACCTTTGTGTTTTTCAGAAGATGACATGTTGCCTTTCAAAATGATGAGAAATAAATTACAGTTTGACTTCGACTTAGTTTTACAATGACAACCAATAAAGCTTGGGGATAAACAATTTCAAAAGTTGGTGTTTTTCTTCTCCATCATCACCGTCTTCTCCCTCCTTGGGTTTTGATATTTTTGTTTATCTGTATAGACCACCATCACCTACAACGTAGAAGTTGCCGTCGCAATGCGTGAGTACTCGACTCGTAAGTACTGATAATCTTAGGGTATATTGCTTAATATATATGGATATATATTTATTATTTTAGTGGCACGATGACTTTGTGGGAATGGTCATGTATATGTGGCACTCTATTTAATAGCTCATGGGCTGGAGATGCAAATCAGTTAGTGTTTGTCGCACCCCCAAGACACGTGGCAGCGGAAGGTAGGGTGTTGCGTTGGGGGCGTCGACCAAATCAAATATCACAACACAAGAATTACAACAAACGACCTCTATATGAGACGTTCCAAAAATCATTACATTTCGTAGTTACAATGTTTACATATGTTTTGCCAAAAGTAGAGTACGCATCTAGTACAAAATTACAACGTATCATAATGCAAGCTAATCTCTGTTGTTTGTGAAAAATATGCGACTCAAGCTATCTCCTTCCAAAAGCAAACCTACTGCGGTTGATCTCCTGTGAAATACATACTAAACGGTCAACATAAAGTTGGTGAGTTCATAGGTTTGTAAACAGTTGATATAACATCATATGGAACACAAGATTTTCTGTTTGTATCATTCAACAATGATAGGTAATGTATTACAAAAATGTAAAAATAGTGCATATTCTTGCCATGAGCTCATAGTTCGAGCTTAACTGTGGTGTTGTGTCACAATCAAGTGCCACGATCGGAGTGCCTCCCAGCGAGTGCCTAATCCAACACTCGTAGGAACAAATGATAATGCGTCCGTTTGACCAGTTAGCGCGACTAACCCGGACGGGGGAGTCAATCCCAAATAGTACTATTCATTAACATTCACGCTATAACGATACTAACAAACTATGATGTGGGGGACTTTCAGGATTAGTAAAATAACTCATGCAACCAATATATCGAGTTTAGTACTTGTGTTTACATAAAAGTAGCGGTATAAAAGCAGTTGTATGTATTCTCACCCCAGTTAGAAACAGTAAAAAGGGGCTATGAAACTCACCTGATATTAGCAAGCAAGTAGCAAATAGTAAGCAAAGCGTGTTTTCCAAATGCAACCTTCTAACGTCCTAAACGTATAAGGTTGTGTAAGTAGATGTCTCAAAAGACCATCTATAGTGATTGTATAAGTGGGGGTTAATGCCCACTTAAGTCAATCATGTAGGTGGAGGGTTAATGTCCAGCGAGACCTAAGAATTGACGTACCTCGGTTGGAGTGGTAGGTGCTTTCCAGCACTTGATGGCCTTGATCTTGGCTGGGTCAACATGTATGTCTTGACTGTCAATGACATGCCCTAGGAAGTGTACTGTTTGCATCCAAAATTCACATTTGGAGAACTTGGCGTATAACTTCTCGTGTTTGAGTAGTTCCAATATGGTTTTTAGATGTTGGCCATGTTCGGTTTCGTCGCGTGAGTAGATTAAGATGTCGTCGATAAACACGATAACGAATTTATCTAGGTATGGTTTGCACACCCGATTCATAAGGTCCATGAATACAGCCGGTGCGTTGGTCAAGCCGAATGACATCACTTGAAATTCGTAATGCCCGTAGCGAGTTCGGAAGGCTGTTTTGGGAATGTTAGTGTCTCGAACGCGGAGTTGATGGTAACCAGACCGTAGATCGATCTTTGAGTACTAGCTTGACCCTTGAAGTTGGTTAAACAGGTCATCGATTCTCGGGAGTGGGTATCGGTTCTTGATGGTTGATTTCTTTAGTTCGCGGTAATCGATACACATTTGGAAAGATCCGTCCTTCTTTTTCACGAAAAGGATCGGAGCTCCCCAAGGTGAAGAACTCGGTCGGATGAATCCTTTGTCCAGGAGTTCCTGTAATTGGGTGGACAACACCTGCAACTCGGACAGGGCTAATCGGTATGGGGCTCGTGCCACGGGTGCAGCTCCAGGCACAAGTTCTATTTGGAATTCGAATTGTATAGGTGGGGGAAGGCCAGGCAAGTCTTCGGGAAAGACTTCTGGAAAGTCTCGGACTATGGGCACATCCTCGAGTCGCTTCTCCTCTGACTTCTTCGCTGTTACGTGTGCGAGGATTGCCTGATACCCTTTTCGCAGGTATTTTCTAGTTTTCATACACGAAATGATGTTGAGGTTAGGTTTATCGGTCTCCCCTTGTACGACCAAGGTTCCACTGGTAACGAGGGGAATACGTACGATTTTATCAAAGCAAACAATTTCGGCACGATGTTTGGACAGCCAATCCATGCCTACGATAATATCAAAACTCCCGAATTCGATGGGCATAAGATCTATGGGGAAAAGTTCGTTTGCGAGGTTTAAAGTGCAGTTAGGTATTACACTATCGGCCTTAATCAGTTTGCCATTTGCTAATTCTACGGTGTACTTAGCGTCTAATGCAGTGGGAGTGACGTTGAGTAGTGGACATAACTCATTTGATATGAAACTTTTATTGGATCCCGTATCGAATAAAACAGAAACGGATAAATCGTTGAGGAGAAACATACCCGTAACAACGTTGGGATCTTGACGGGCTTCTCCTGCGTTGAGTACAAAAGCTCGGCCGCGGGAGTTGTTGTTGTTATTATTCCTGCTGGTGAAGTTGTTGTTGTTGTTTCGTTTCGGGCATTCATTTCTGAAATGCCCCGGGTTGCCGCACTCGAAACAGGCTTTAGGTGCGTTAGGATTGGCGTTTGAGTTGGTGTTTAGGTTGGGGGTTCGACAATCTTTGGTTTGATGCCCGAACCGCTTGCACTTGCCGCATTGGTTATTACACGGGCCATTGTGATGACGGTTACATTTTGAACAGTAGGGTTGACTTCCGGCATACCCTTTTCTCTCTCCTGATCCGGTGGTGTAAGCCTTAATGGTCTTGGCCTTTTTGTGTTGCTGCTGTTGCTGGGGTCGGTTGTTTCCCTGTCATTTTCGTTTGTGTTCCCCGGTAGCTTTCTCAGAAGGTGCCCCTCGGCAGACGATTTGAGCCATAAGCTCGTGTGCCATGCGGACGGCACTTTGGATGGTTTCGGGCTTAGAGGAGGTTACATTGCCCTGTATCTTCTCGGGTAGTCCCCAAATGTACCTTTCGATACATTTATATTCGGGGTCCACCATGGATGGACATAAGAGAGCTAATTGATGGAAACGAGTGGTGTAGCTGGTGATGTCGTTTCCTTGAACGGTGAGGTTCCAGAACTCCTCCTCGAGCTGTTGTAGTTGCTCTCGAGGGCAGTATTCTTCCTTTAACATCTTCTTGAGTTCATCCCAGGGGAGTTGGTAGGCAGCATCGATTCCCATGGTTTGAGCGTATGAGTTCCACCATGTGAGTGCACCGTCAGCGAGAGTGCAAGTAGAGAATTTGACCTTGTTTTCCTCCGTGCAGTTGCAGATCCGGAAAATAGATTCCATTTTCTCTATCCATCGCATGATACCGATGGCTCTCTCGGTGCCCTTGAAATTGAGAGGTTTACAGTTCATGAAGTCTTTGTAGGTGCAAGGCTTGGTTGCTGGTGGGTTGTTGACTGGGTTCTCAGGATTTTGTGGGTTAGGACCATTGTTCCTAGCCGCTTCTTGAGCAGCCAAAGCGTCGGCTACTCCTTGAGCGACAAGTTGTGCTATTTCCGCAGCAGTGAAAGTCTGTCGTCGTGGCGGCATGATTCTTAAAAGAAAACAATATGAAACAAATGAGATTTCGTTGTGCTAGAATCAAACTTTCGCAGTTGTGTAAGATAAGACTATAAAGAGTTTCACGCACGATAATCAATATTAGGAAATAGAATTTGTGGTCAAATTTAAGCGCGAGGTAAGTCGATTACAATAATTCGAAGTTTACAAAATGTGCCGGGCATTGATACATCCGGCTAGATACGAGAGTTTACAAAATTTAACTTGTTGGGCACGTCCCGCCTCAATAGGTTACAAAATAGGATAATAACTTAAGGCTGGCTTGGGTTTGGCGGTGGGAGTAGTGTGACGACTCGTTCCATGGTCTTTGTGAGTCTGCCAACCATCCTAAGAGTCTCTTCAGCCATTGCCCAGTGTTGTTCCAACGAGCGTGAGTAATCCTCTGTTTCCCGCAGACGTGTTTCACATTGTTCCAGTCTGGATTGCAGGACGGAGATCTCATTTCGGTTCCTTATGACTTGGTTATGCACCACACCCATAGTTTCAGTAATGTCCTCCTGGTCCTGAGAGATTTGTGCAACTCGACCTTGAGTCACGTGCATCCAGTTGGAACGGGTTTCAGGTTGTTCGGTTTGGCGGGGAAGTCTTCGACTGCTTGCAAGCGTTGCTCATTAAGTTGCATCCTTACCCTTAATTCTAAGAATTCGTCTCTAGTGTCTGTGGACAAGTCATTAGTGAGGTTCACGACCTCCGAAATATCTTCTTGATTTTGGCAGATTAGAGTTAGCTTGTCCCGCATTTCGTTTTGTTCCACGTCCATAGTGTTTAGCCTCCTCTCATGGCAGTGGAGTCTGGCGGCTAACACTGGGACAGTGTAGTGGGTGGGTTCTTGTGTGTATGGGGAGATATCCATGGGTTCAGCAGTAACTTGAATTCCTTCTTCGGATCTCCGAGAATTTAGAGTAGTGGGTAGCCAATTCCAACGGCGAGCACTTGCTCGACGGCGGGCTCTGTTAGTGGTATTATTGGCGGTAGTAGTGCCGGGATATGCGCTAGTCCGAGGAGAGTCAGTTGCCCTCCTAGTGGTGCGTATCACGCGTGAATTCGAAGAGGTGCGGTTTGGCGAGGCTTGAGTATCGTTTTCTATATCGGTTGAAGTTGCGGTAGGAAAATCTGCCATTTCTGTGGCAAGAGTTTTAGTACGTGAAATCTATATATATATATATATATATATATATATATATATATATATATATATATATATACATATACATATAAATATCTAGTATAATTAGCACGTATAAGGGTTGGCCATAATCTATCCTCGGTCCATGTGTTCTAATGTATTCCCATTCACTATAACCTTTTCAGATTTTGCATCGATTCTTCTATAATTGTACATAGTTGATCACGCTATGTTAAATTAGAATTGAATGATGAAATTCCTAAACTAGTTATACCTAATGAGGAATACTAACTTAACGGTTATAGTCTAGGTCCACTAATGCAACCTAATTCGCTATAACCTTGGCTCTGATACCAATCTGTCGCACCCCCAAGACACGTGGCAGCGGAAGGTAGGGTGTTGCGTTGGGGGCGCCGACCAAATCAAATATCACAACACAACAATTACAACAAACGACCTCTATATGAGATGTTCCAAAAATCATTACATTTCGTAGTTACAATGTTTACATATGTTTTGCCAAAAGTAGAGTACGCATCTAGTACAAGATTACAACGTATCATAATGCAAGCTAATCTCTGTTGTTTGTGAAAAATATGCGACTCGAGCTTTCTCCTTCCAAAAACAAACCTACTGCGGTTGATCTCCTGAGAAATACATATTAAAAGGTCAACATAAAGTTGGTGAGTTCATAGGTTTGTAAACAGTTGATATAACATCGTATGGAACACAAGATTTCCTGTTTGTATCATTCAACAATGATAGGTAATGTATTACAAAAATGTAAAAATAGTGCATATTGTTGCCATGAGCTCATAATTCGAGCTTAACTGTGGTGTCGGGTCACAATCAAGTGTCACGATCGGGGTGCCTCCCAGCGAGTGCCTAATCCAACACTCGTAGGAACAAATGATAATGCGTCCGTTTGACCAGTTAGCGCGACTAACCCGGACGGGGGGAGTCAATCCCAAATAGTACTATTCATTAACATTCACGCTATAACGATACTAACAAACTATGATGTGGGGGACTTTCAGGATTAGTAAAATAACTCATGCAACCAATATATCGAGTTTAGTACTTGTGTTCACATAAAAGTAGCGGTATAAAAGCAGTTGTATATTTTCTCACCCCAGTTAGAAACAGTAAAAAGGGGCTATGAAACTCACCTGTTATTAGCAAGAAAGTAGCAAATAGTAAGCAAAGCGTGTTTTCCAAATGCAACCTTCTAACGTCCTAAACGTATAAGGTTGTGTAAGTAGATGTCTCAAAAGACCATCTATAGTGATTGTATAAGTGGGGGTTAATGTCCACTTAAGTCAATCATGTAGGTGGAGGGTTAATGTCCACCTAAATTAATCGTGTAGGTGGAGGGTTAATGTCCACCTAAGTTATTTCACACAATTAGAAATGTCCAATTGTTCAGTTACCGTTTGTGCTTAGAAAACATGTACGGGCCGTTGGTGATATTTTGTGAAAACACAGATTTGATTAATTATGTTACGCATATTTCTATTTTCCGGTTATGAGTAATTGATCAGTGTAGCAAGGAGCGAAGCCCATTAATGACGGGGGTCCGGGGGCAGCGCCCTGGTAGCGGGGTCCAAGGGGCAGAGCCAAAAACGTATAGATTATGTGTTTCTAGCGACACTGAGTTAGTGTCGCTATATGCGACACTAAGGTATTATGCAACACTAAGACTTGTGTCGCTAATGTGACGTTTCGGGTGCTATGGCGACACAAAGGCTTGTGTCGCTAATGTGACGATTCGGGTGCTACGGCGACACAAAGGCTTGTGTCGCTAATGTGACGATTCGGGTGCTACGGCGACACAAAGGCTTGTGTCGCTAATGTGACGATTCATGTGTTACGGCGACACAAAGGCTTGTGTCGCTAATGTGACGATTCGGGTGTTACGGCGACACAAAGGCTTGTGTCGCAGACTATTGGGCTTCTGCGACACAGAGGCTTGTAACAGGTCATTTTTGCAAATTTTATTTCGTGTTCCGAATGTTTGAATAAAAATTCAAGAAAAATCTATGTTGTTCCTTAGTATGTTAGCTCCTTAAAATAATTTTTCCAGAATTTTTGGATATTCCTAAGTATTTTTAAAAATTCCGTTTGTTCCCTGAGGTCAGAAAGTGACCAATCCGGACACATGCAACATGATCGGATTTCTGGGCAAAATCTACACATTTTCCGAAAATGTTATCTAAACGACATTTGTACCTAACAAAATTTGTGAACTTTTGGCGGTGGTTTCAAGTCATTTGAAGGTGTATATATCGAGTTATGATTAAAACAAGAAATGTGAAGTTTCTGAGTTTTTGGACAGCTCGTATACATGTTTTTGTAAAAATCATTTCGGGTATCAAACGAACTCCAAAAATTGTAAAAACCACTTGGAAATGAAAGCTAACTTCTTGAAATTAAGTTTTCTCTTTTGAATCGTCCATTTTGGTCTAGTTTTGGGTGAGAAACATTTAAGTCAAATTGGTGTTAAATCTGGACAGAATATGCATGTGTTGTTCTTGAATGTTTTTAGTTACGAAAAACGTTTTTATGTAATCTTTTGGACATATCTTTGTTAAGTGAACCCTTTAACATGTTTTTAAAGATATTTGAATAGAGAATAACTTTTCTTACAAAGAGGTTGGCGATTTTTGAAGAAAGTTGTTGGAAGAGCTTGAATCTTGAGTTTTTAGCTTGATTTTCCTCTTGGAGATGTGATGAACACTATGGTGGTGATGGTGGTCGATTTTTGGTGGTGGTGGTGGGGTTCTTGGGCATATTTTTGAGAGAGAGGAGGAGAGTGTTTTGTGTTTGTGTGTGTGAAAAATGAGTGAAAATGGAAGGAAAAGAATGGGAATACTCATTTATATAGAAGTGGGCCTTGGGCCAAGGGGTTGGGCTGGTTTTTGAGCCAAGGTGGGCTCAGTTGGTGCGGCCCAATTGGAGCCTTGGGCTTGTATAATAGTTTCTCAAGCCCGTGTCACGTTATTTGATCGGTTAAACGTTATTCGCGCGCGCAAAAATTAAATCGTTAACTTTTAAATTTTTGTGTTTTATTTTTGATACGAAATCACTATTTTAAATTTGACCAATATCTTTAAAATACTTTATTGAACCTTCTCAAAATATTTGTCGGTCTCGTTCGGGTGTCTGGCGCGATTCGCGAATTTTCGTTGCATTTATTATGTTTTAAGCAAAACGTCTAGGTTTTTCGTATATTATTATTTAATAACAATAATATAGGGTAAATAATTACTATTTAATTTATAAAATAGGTTTACATTATTTATGAAAAGTTATCACCAACGCCGTATAGATTGTCGGACCTCGTCCGGTTGTTTCGCGTAATTACAAATAATCACGTAAGCGTATATAAACATATACAAGTAGTTACAAGTATTTAGTCTAATCAAATACTAAATACACGTAATTATGGTTCTAGCTTAAGGTAATCATTACCCTAAAGTGTCGGGTTTCACAGTGTTATCATGGATTATCAAACAAAATTACTGTACGTACAAGTACTCTTGTTGCTTTATTAAGCAAATTTACTTTGTTGTGTGAATTCTAAGCTTAGGTAACTTTGTTTCTATCTAAAGGGTAGTTTTGAATTAAAAACACTGTTTGAGTAACTTTTGGCTTTTTATTTACGTACGAAATTGTTTCGGTTCTTACCGCAACTTTGTGTTTCTCGTATTTGAAGCCAAGATTTATAAAACCGTTATTTGAAATTTTGTTACCTCTATTTTAAATTTTGCTAACAAGAGCCCTTAAGACTTTTACTAATACTTTTAAACATGCATCAATAGTTGTAGTAACATCATAACAAACTCAGTGTAGGACATTGACACGTGTTGTATATGTCAGTGCATAGAACCACCAAAGTTGAAGAGCCTCTAAATTTTGACGAACACTTATTAAAATTAGTACGGAATCAACGCGAAAAAAACTAATGTTATACTGATAGAATAATAATAAAAAATGAACCTTTTATTATTATAAATAAAAAATCTTTTAACACCCTAGCCTAGGTCTCATAAATACCTCTAACTCTACAACGTCACAAGAGAGGATTAACGAATTGACAATGATAGCAATCGAAAATAATATATTAGAGATCAAATATTCAGTATAAAGATTTATTCAACAATTTTGTTTCGAAGAATGCTCAGAGAATAGAGCTTTTTAATGAAAAATGAAAATGGTTAGTTTTTTTCGAATCGTTAGATGAAGACTTCTTTTTTTTTTTTTTTTTTTAATCTTTATAACTCTTGTGACATTAATGCTTTTTTTCTACATTTATATTTGAATATATATTTTTTTGTCTACTGGGGGTCTATTTTTAGATATTGCATGGGCCTCCTTGATTTATTTTCCGGCTCTGAAGAAACTCCTTATCTCTCGCTAAATTTATGTTGATCCTCTAAATTTTAGAGGATGGTACACTAAATTATTCATGTACAATTTTCTTATTGAAAGCCCCGAGGGCTTCCGTCAAGATTGAGATTAAATATCAATGTGGGAGAAGAAGAACATTTTCTAGCTTTATATCAATTCGATTGTCAATTTCTTCATCTTATTTTTAGTTTTGTTAAGATAACATTTTTATTAGGTTTTCAATCAGTACAAACTACAAAGATACGGGCTAAACTGCAGCTACCACCTATGCCTATTGGATCGAATAGAAATGGGCTTCATGGTCTTATACATTTTATGGGCCCATAAATTTCTATTAGCCCGGGACTTAAATGGGTTGTTCAATCCAAATTATTGACATAAAAATGTGGGTGGATTTTGTGTCTGGGTGCACATAAAATTTATTTTTGAGATAAAATTTCGAAATGGTTTTACAATATACTTGACCAAGTGTTATTAAGTCTTTAAAGTTATATATTGTTATATTCTAATTTAGATTTAGATTTAGAGTAGATGGTATTATTATGTTTACTTTAACTTGTTATATATCTTTTTCAAAATAGTACTAAAGTTTTGTTCATCATTGTAGCCTAATGGAATTAACTGGGTCACAATGTTAAATGCGATTATAAATCAGAAATCAGAATAACTGATAAGAAACTATACTGAAACCGAAAAAAGATAACTATAATGAGAACAAAATCGGAAGATTTTGATTATTGAAAAGGTGAAGTATTCGGTTACTATTCAATTTAAAACAAAATTCGAATTGAATCAAATCGAATCGTGAACGCCTTATTTTCAGTACAACTAGCAAAAATTCTAATATCAGTTTGAAAAGATAAAAGTCACATATACGAGTAAGACAACCTGCAAAGGAACCGTCATCATCATAGCCTTGTTATGGACCCGCGACATTCCATCACCATTGTGACCTCCCGGTCGTGACATCCCATCGTCAAGCAGATGATGCTCCATGATGAAAATTGAGTGGGGGCCATTTTGTTTTTTTTTTCTTTTTCTTTTCTATTCAAGGTTTTTTTTTCTTTCATTTTTTGCTCTTTTGATATTTTTTTTTTTATGATAGAGTAAGTAAATGATATTTTTTTCATTGTATTTAAGGAAAGTTTGATTTGAAATATTTAATAATAAGTTTTTAGAAGTAACAAATAAGGGGTATATATGGGGATTTAATAATTGTTAATAGCTATTTTGTGTGTGTAGACATTTTCTGAGATTAATAAAATAGTAATTGTGTACATTTAAAATGAGGGATTTATGAGATTAATAAAATAGTAATCGTGTACATTTAATATGAGGGAAGAAGTAGTTAATTTTTGAAGTGGACAATTTTTTTGAGATAAACGAGGGCGAACAATAAAATTTGAACGGAGTATATTTATTCAAAGAGTAGATATAAAATTGAAATTGAATTTGTGATATCTCATATCTATATAGTGAAGAGCCTTTTTTTCTATTAAAATGACAAAAGTTTTTTTTGACTAAAGATTTGTCAAAATGTTGTGGTAGATGAAGAAGCTTTCAAGGCTTCAAGAACTACGATAAAAATGTAATTGGAATTTATATTTTCCTTTGACCATAAATCTTCATGACAGAAGACGACGCTTGTGAGCTCAATGGTCTTGTGTCCTTGCTATGCTCTGTACTTATTGTGACGATTGAAACTTTCTTTTTTTGTTAGCATTGTTACTCAACAGAACTGGATTGAAACTATAGTTTTGAGCGGTTAATCCGTTCATCGTTTAGATGATACTAGTTTTTAAACTCGTGTATACACACATACCCATTTAGTGTTAATATTCGTAATGTATTAGTAATGGTACATTATTTTTCTATACAAGTTAGTTCGTATTAATTATTTGAATTCAGATGATTTTTAAATAATGATTTATGAAGTCAACATTTTCTTAATTTTAGCTAATTTAACAAAATCAAACACTTTTATTGATCAATTGAATTTTTGATGGCTTCCTATATTATACTTCATTCGTCTTAAAATAATTGTCACCCGACAAAAAATACTCAGTTTAACAAAAACATAATCATTAGTGCTTTCTCTTTCTTACTTTTTGCAGAATGATAGTTTTACCCTAAACTAATTAATTCCCGATTTTTTGAAGTTTGTAATAATAATTTCAAATAAGAGTAATATAGTAATCACGATCAAACTTCTCTATCTATTTTTGAAAGTGAACAATTAATTTGAGACGTCTGAAAAATGAAATATGAACTATATTTTTGGGACGGATGAAGTATTTAAAATGTTCAAAATAATTAACATTAAAACTATAAACTAGGAAATGATTATTTTGAACAAGATTTAATAACTAAAAAAGTAGATATGAATAATAGAGGGAGACTTAAAATATGAAATCGATTCTCAAAAGGTGGCTGATTATTTCCTCTTAATTTTGCATGTTTTGTAGCATGTCCACAAGAGGCACAAGTATAAATTGAATTCAAATTCTTCTATAATGCATGCAATTCAAGCTCAACACTAAGCTTCTATATATTTAGTACTTATGTTTCTTAGCGTTGAACGCGGTTGTATCGAATTAAATCGTTAGAAAAGACTATGTATTCATGGTTAAGCTTTAGAATTTAAAATTACAGGTCATTGAGGTTAAACACCCTGCACGTCCTCTAATGCGGTCTGAAACTACCACGTGACATTCATAAAAAGTATCAGTCATTGTTTAACAAATACAAATTGTAGGTACTACTACGATCTCGATTTGAATCAATTACTTGACGTGCAGAATCCTTTTAAGCAATTTATACGTGAATTGATCGAAAATGCACAACCGAGAGTAAATAATTTGTTATGTATTAACGTTCAATCTCAATACCGAATTACAGACTCAATCACCACATCTCAATCTCTATTTTACAATTCAAACTTGCAAAAACTGTTAATCAAAACCGCTAACTAATTCAAGAGACAAGCTGTTATATATAAACACAACTAGCGACACTACTAAGTGTCGTTACTAGCGACATTAACAAGTGTCGCTAGTTTACAAAAGACTAGTGTCGCCTAAATAAAAAATTAAGCTATTTTCTAACAAGCTAGTTGTCATACAATTATGCATCAACAAACTTCTCCGTGAAGACAGCTTGTAGAAATCTTCTATTCTTCAGTTTCAACCATCTGAAAGGAGACTTCTGGCATGTATACCTTTCTTCACACAAATGTCTACAACCATTTGAAAAGTCATTGCATGAGCTTTGCATTCATCTTGAAATAAGATCTTATTTCTATGAAGAATCTCTAAGTCTGATGTAGAGAAATTTATCAAGCTTATAGGATCGTAGACTTATATCACTTCTCTCTTTTCTTTATCTTCAATAGTCTCTCCTGTCACCCCATTGTACCACCACCACTTGAAATTTTCTAGAGAATCTAGTGGGTACTTGCTCAGAGGATTCTTAGTAAGTGATCGAATGGGAGGATAAACCAATTTAACCCAAGGTTTATTTGTTATTGGATTAATCCCTTTCTTGTATATCATCCTCTTTCTCACCGATGACATCAGAAATTCAAACTTTCCTCTGACTTCTTTTCTCAGCACACGTTGTACTTGATCTCTCCAGCTGTCATTTGATCGGTTAATAAGATTTAACTGAGCTAAACGACCGAGTTCACACTTGGGCAGGGAACTTAAATCAGCAATTATTTTTCTAAAATACTGCAGCCCATCTGTTCTTTTAATAATGAATAATTTCAAAATTTCATCGTACTTCCAGCTAACGATATATCCTTTACAATTATCATTCACATTATAATGTGATTTAAGCTCTGGAGATTGTGAAATTCAGATAAACCATTCATCTTTCATCTTTCGGCAGTTTTGGAGGATTCTTCAGTCATGTTCTGATTTAGCCCAGTCTCTTCATCTTCTTCCAACATTGCACGATTCAATCATACACCATATGAAGAGATATAATTGTTTGTCGTATTTTCTTCTCTTTCAATAACAATCTCATCAACTTCCTCTTATGCTTCATTGAGATCTTCCACTTCAACCTCAACCTCATTGTTTTATTCATCTTCAGCACTAACATTAAAATTGATCAACTCCAGATAGTCTTGTGACTCATTCAAACTGTCGTTCAAACTTTCGTCATTGACTTCACCTTGTGTTGAAGAATCTAGTTGTTCATTATTCTGATTATCCGGGGAATCATTATTATCATCATCATCATTTTGATCATCATTATCATCATCTCTTGGATTATCATCTTGATCAGAATTCTCTCCCGGAACAACAAATTTCTTCTTCAGATTTTGAAGTTCAGTTTCAAGTGAAGTAATGCGAAGATTTTGAGCCATAAGCGTCTGTTGTTAAAAATTAATTATCATCTACAGAGATTGAACTTGTGTCTGAAGAGTATTCAATAAAGTTAACAAGTCTGATAATTGGGGTTGTTGAGGTGTAGGAGGAGTAGATTTTTGTGAAGAAGAAGGTATGTCAGTGCGCTCTACTCTTCGACGTCTTACAGAAGGTTGTTCCGTATCCATAACAAAATCAGGATCAACCGCACCTCGACTTCGTCTAGCTGATCGAGGACCTATTGGTTGAGAAGCCCGTTGAGAAGCCTGTCTCATCTTTAAAATCGACGAGGACTTACAACACGTTGCAACGCAGCCAACGAGGTGGAATCTAAAGCTTCAGTAGACTCATCGGAATCAGTATCTTCATCAGCATCTTCATCATTAACCGGTTGTTCTGTAGGTTTTTTTCTGTGAAGGTTGTACTCTAGTTTGTTCTTGTTGTGGCGAAGGATCATCCCAATTATCATTTGCAGGCTCTTGGTACGTAGGATTGACAATATGACCAAACAATGGAACATCCAGTGGTGTAACATGTTTTCCATATTGTCGACAATCAGCAAAAATCCTCTTCGGCATACGAGTCAGAGGCATTGGCATACCATCAAGAGGAAGATTTTCCACCTGTGCATTCAACAATAACTGAACAAAACGAGGAAACATAAAAAAATTATGAGGTCTGGGACCTTCATTGTGTATCATCAAGGTAAACACATATCTCGAAAAGTTGTAGGGCTTGTTTAACACCAGTGCAACCATGGCATACTGAAGAGCCTGACCAGTCCCATCAAATCCAGCTTTCCGAGCAGATAAACACACAATAAGAATGTGCATAAGAAATCGCCAGCTCGAAGACAAATTGGTTTTCCGCAGCTGAGAATCATTAAATTTTCCATGTATCTCATCCGTTGAAAACAACTAGTAATGAGAAATAACGGAAATTCTGTCCTATCTTCTGCAGTATCTCAAAATTGAAGCGCATTTCGCACCAAATCCTCTGTAATCACAATATGATTTCCAGCCACAGTAGCATGAATACTTGGCAGTTCAGTATCACAATGATATGTAGCAGTTTTCCAAAATTGATTGATCAAATTGTAACGAATATCTGGATTTGCACTGATAGCGATCGATACCACTTTGTAGGTCCTGCTACGATCTCGATTTGAATCAATTACTTAACGTGTGGAATCCGTTTAAGCAATTTATACGTGAATTGATCGAAAATGCAAAACCGAGAGTAAATAATCTGTTTTGTATTAACGTTCAATCTCAATACCGAATTACAGACTCAATTACCACAACTCAGTCTCTATTTCACAATTCAAACTTGCAAAAATCGTTAATCAAAACCACTAACCAATTCAAGAGACAAGTTGTTATATATAAACACAACTAGTGACACTTAGTTTTACAAAAGACTAAAATCGTTTAAATACAAAATTAAGCTATTTTCTAACAAGCTAGTTGTCATAAAAGTAGAATTTTAAAAGTTCAATACACGTCATAGATTTTTATTCACGGAGTATTATTTAATACATTTAGTGAGAGTTAACCCACATCATATTCTATTCTTGATTAATGAATCTTTCAATGAAAAATATAACATATTCATGTAATTACTTTGACATAAATTAATCAATAAATAAATAAATATACATATAAAGATGATCAGAATCCATGCATGAGCATGACTTTGATTATGTGTCCACAAACGCCGGTTTTTGAGGCAAGCGTGCGTCGCCACACTAACATCCAAATGAATGCTATGAGACATGTGAATATATCGATGATAATAATAATGAAAATGACGATGATGATTAAAGTTTTCTTGATCGTCCAATTTTACATCGCATTAATACAACACCTATCATTCATACCTTCCTTTTCACATTGTCAAATGTTTCAATGATTATTATTTGTAAGTTGCAACCCTTTGGCAAGTGAAATCTAGCTTTCTTTCAAATGAATGCTATGACACATTTTAGCGTCGAGAATTTTACTTTTGTTCACAATTATACATGTTTTTTCTACTATTATAAATGTGAAAAATATTTCGATCTCCACACTTAAAAACGTTAACACTTTTCGACACATTTACAAGCGTGAACAACTTAACAAAATAATTGACACTTTCCAAAAGTAATGTGTGAAGAATATGCATTTTTGTTGTGGTGAGAGTGTTAACAGGAACTTTCATTCGTGTAATATTATTCAGTGAAATCAAAATTAAAATTAAATGGTTATATGGTTTTACTCTTGCTTGAAAGATTTTTCATGTAAATTGTTGTGTGTGTCTGTTTTTTTATGTGTTATCAATTTTTGAATTATCCATAGTTTTGTTACTTTTTAATGTAATTTTTATTATGGTGGTGAACGATTATAACGAGTGTTTTAGATTATTCTTCACTTTCACTTTTTGTTGTTGTTAGCTAATTGAACTTCTTCCCAACTTCTTTACTTTTTAGCAGAATAGTACAACGTAAACCTTTTTATAAAAATCCAAAACAACTATCTATAATTTGGACTTTTGGAGTGTACTATGTGTAATTTCCAAGCATTTAACAAATACGAAATCGTAGTTTCTATAAATAAAATTAAGATTGCACAAGACAACATGAAGAACTTAACCATATTTTGATGATCTGAAAGCCCAAGACTTACATTAATTAGAACTTAATTAACACCGAAATCTCAAACTCTAATAAGATAAATACTAAGTTCTGGTCCTCCATTGCTATCTGGATTCATCATGTAAAACGCTTCAGAATCTTTTGACCCCACAATCCTCTCAAACCTTGCTCTCATATACATCAACTCCCCTTCACCACCACCACCACCACTATCGCCGCCACTCTCTGGTAATACTCCGGCGCCCATAGTAATCGGTCCAATAGAGTTAAACACCTTCCATTCATCTGGTCCACAATCACGTCTCATAGCATAACCACATTTTTTGCCATTGCAGTAAGTCCTCCATAATGGCTCATCCAAAAGCTTAAAACTCTTTTTAATCTTTTTATCGCACTCCAATGCTATACGAACCAACCCTGACGCCATTTCTCGGACAAGGAAGCTAGTCGGGGTAGCTAGCTCGACTAAAAAAGCCGGACCCAATTTTGGATCCTCTTGGAAGGCAACGTGGACGTGTCCACGTCTGTACCCAAAAAGGGTACCCACGATTTTGGTCCTTTTACCTAGACCAGAATCAGAAGATGATCTACTCTTACCAAAAGTAAGAGCAGACCTAATTCTAGAAACTGACATTAGCGTCGGTTTCTTTCTCCTCGGTGCAGTCTGATCATGCTGCACCGGAATGTTAACTTCATGGTCAAGATTCAAGTCTTCCTGAGTGACAACACATCCGAGTGATGATGATCTAAAATTTAGGATCTCTTCTTCATTATCATCATCATCTTCAACTTTCTTTTTCCATTGGAAGTATCTTCTTGAGAAGGAAAAGGAAGTCTCTTGAGGGGTTTTAGCAGCCATGATTGACCTCATCTTAAGAAACAAAAGCTAAACAACAAAAGGAGTATCAATGAAAATGATAAAAGATTAGAAAGCTAGCTTGTGATGAAAAGATTGTGGTTTTTTCTCCTTCTTTTAAGGGGTGTGTGATATGAGAGTCTCAAAAGAGTGAAAGTACTGACAAAAGATGGTGAGCAGTCCCCACCTAACTATTGCAAGCTAGACTTTGATTGTATTATAATTAGACACAAAAATAATAGAGTTAATTATAGATTTAGTCATTTAGAGAGAATCTAAGGACTATGGAGACAGAGTTTTATGATACATCTTTTCTGTTGTGGGAAAGGGAGAGATGGTTGACTGACTAGTTGTTGACTTGCATTGAAAAAAGGTTTACAAGAGAAGGTAAAAGCCAACACCAAACAAATACCAACCAAGACCATTTCCCACTTATGTTTTTCTTTTTATGGTTCATGTTACACTAACTGCCAAAGTTTGTTAATTCATTAGGTGTTATTCCCTTAAAAAGAAACCTGTAGTTTTGCTCACTGTTTTCTGATCAATAAGTGTACTTTTACAACATAATGTTTCCTACAACAGTTTATCATTAATGTAGCATGTATAATAATCAATGACTAAATTTGATACACAACATATTGACTTATTTGTTCGAGATTTTGGACACAAGGAGTGGACCGATGTTAAAGCTCGTTGTTAACTTTCAACACCAAATTATAAACATTGAGTTTTAAACAACCAGCTTAACATCCGGTAAGATATTTGAAGAGTGATTCAATGTTAAAACTTAATGTGAAATGGGTTCACAAATATTACTGTCATTCAAAGTGGTACCAACTACCTTTCCCGACCACCTTGAGGATCACCCCGGCGTGGTCCATGACCAGCTTAATTGAGTCACCTCACCCCCACTCTGTTCCAGCCTCTTAGTGTACGTGATGATTATGAATGCATTTAACAAATAAGTGGTGATTTGTAAACTATCAAAAATTAGTTATACGTACACCAATAATTATGCTTCGATCAAGGTGTTATAAACTAAACTGTTATAATGCTGGTTAGTAATGTATGATTAACTATTTATGCGTACAAATCATCACTAACAAATATGGAGTAAAAAATGTCAAAAGTTTTGCAGAAACGGAATTAGTAAAATGTCAAAAAGTTTTAAGTTAAATCATGACAAATAACATAGAGCCAATAAATTTTAGCCACAAAAGGGTTCTCTTTTTTCCACTCCCAAAACCCAAAGTAAATTACAAAACCACACCTTTTAACGAAGAGTGGAAGTAAAAAGTAAATTTTTTTACTACTTAAAAACAAGTGTAACCAAGTATGAAACTTTGCTCGTGGTGAATATTTTTTAACGTTTTAATAAAATATTAGTTACTTTGCATGTAAAAATGAAAAAACTAATAAAAAAATTGAAGCATACTGTTTAGTTACACTTCCCCAAAAGACATGTATGTGACATTTTCACTTGTAGCCATACCATGAGATCGATCATATACTTTGTATACGTAAGATTATACTTTAAATAAATAGACTTTCCACTTATACCACAGGAATAAGGTACAACACTTGATGCATAAGAAACGACTGTGAATGCATGATGAAAAGTTTCCCGTCCGACCATTTCAAAAAGTCAAAGTCAAAGCATGAATTATTTGAGACCCCATTGAGTTTAACTAAGCCCATTAACCTAACAAACTCGTAGTAGGGCCTAAACAAAATTGTAGATCAACAAATTCATGACATATGATCAACAACTTGACCTTTAATTAAACTAATTAATCCCACTCTAAAGTACTCAATATGAAACACAAAGTACAACGATAGACTGCGTACCTATATCATTGGTTACATCATCAACAACCTAAGTAGGAATAAATGGTAAGTTATAGACGACCTAACTCGGTCCAAGGTTCATTTTTAGATACATTGTCCATCTCCATCCAATTAACGGAACATAAACATATAGAATGATCCACACAATTAACGACATTCATGTATTTAGTTGAGAATTTTCTTATAAAACGTTAATAACTGACAATACTGATGAGTTGATTAACTTTGATATTTATATATAGACTTCTTTTCTTTTCACCGTATATGTCAAAAAATAGTTAACGAATGACTACCACGATACATCAACTTTTTCCTGATTTGGCTAGAGTTATACCAAGTCTTTCAAAATGTTCTTTTAGTTCGCGAAGTGTTTTCGTGGAATTATAAACATTAAATAAATTGTTATTGAGGGATATAAATTGTTTTGAGTGAAGGAATGTAAATTCCAAATTCCTTTGATCGAAGAAATTTGTTGAGTTCTAGTTCAATTTATTTTGAACCAAAACCCTTATAAAATGATATTACGATATCAATTTTATTGAATTCTACGAACTAAACACACGACATGTCATTTCATAATTTTTTGTAATTTTCTTACTTGCTTTAAATAATAAAACTGAAGTTTATTATGCCTCGGGATAAATTAAAACCCGTAAAGCCATAGTGTATCAAGAAAGCACTTGCGCTAAAACAAAATTTGTGGTGTACGTAAATTAAAAATACTAGTGTACAAAGCGTTTAATTTATTTAAGGCTTAGGTCTCGCCGCTTTGGAGGTTTATTATTATTATTATTATTATTATTATTATTATTATTATCTATATCTATACACTATTATAAATGGTTTAGCCTTTTTGGCTTAAACCCTTAAAATAGTAAGATGAGAAATTACTCTCATGCCCCTCAAATATTTATTACACATTCTATAATTAAATATCTAAATCTATAAGATCAACATTCAAATTAACACATGAATAATATAAGTCAAATACATAAAACTAATCAATACCAAACTATTTCTAGGGTATACAGTAGATACTTCAGAATTGGGTATTAGAAAATGAGATATTGTGTGAATCGAGTTATCAAAAAAGTTTTTTTAGAAAGTTAATTGATATATGTTATCCGTCGTTTTATGCGAGTTATGTATTAGTAATAAAATAAAAAGATGAATGACTTTTGGCATAGTCGTAACCTATGCCCGCAACGAAGTGCGGTTACATATCCTTGTTGGAATTAATGTGGGAATCATAGAAGGGCAGATATGGGCCAGAGGGCCTTCCCAAGCCCACAAAGTTTGTCCATTTGCTCTATTTTAATGCTGTACTTTACATAGCTACAAATTTATAGTATTTTTAATATAACTTTACACATTTGGTCCTCCTAAAATACTTTTATTTTGATGGTCTCCAATTAAGATAAATGAAACTATAAACATATAAGCGAACTACTTGTATTCTGTATATACCCGTTAGCTTAGTCAGTTATGTTCTATTTGGGTATTTGGGTATAGATTGCATCCTGTGGTTTAGAATTAGAACCAACTTGTTAGACAACTGGGTATGATGATTTGCTTACAATAGAATGTTATTTCCTTCACTTGGTCTACATGTTGCAGCCTGTACTAGGTCTTAAGCAGTTAGCCTACACTTTTCGACTGCAGTAAAAATCCAACACCCAGCTAATGTACGAGAAACAGACCAAATATTATTCATATAATTCACATTTGAAAGAAGTGGTAGGCATAAAGATTTTTTAGTTTATCATATAATGAAATTTTAATTTGAAAATAATCATATCAATGAAGAATTGATGTATGTCTCATGGACTTCATTTGATCGTTTTAGCCGTAAGCCAAATGTTATGGATGGTACTCTGATCACAAGGAGAAGAAGGTGGAAAAGGTTTTCGGATACACACTAATCGAAGTGACTTCCAACTATGAAATTGGAGCTTCAATAATTCAAGGTTCTAAAAGTTAGAATGAAATCAAAATTAGAAAAGGCAGACATGCTTGATGCATCACTTCCACCGTATATAAGTGGAATCGGATGTCCTAAAAATAAACCAGTACAATATTTCAGTACTTCTAATTATTTTTTTAAAAGATAAGATGCCCTTTGTCTATTTCTTATAGCTTACCATCTTGTGTCGATTCTAGTGGTGTACGTCCACTGTCCTCCAGTCATACAGTTATTATTAATACTCCGACCCGTATGAATTATGCGTCCTTCGTTCATCTTGATACTAGTACCGGCCAATCCCACGTCATTGAATCTTGACCTGTGTGATACATACTTATGATATATTCTAGACTATATTTGCCCATAATTAGCTTATGTTAATCTAGAAATCATGTTTCATTCGTATCAGAAGTGCCTGGTCATTTGCTTTAGTTTTTTACTCCTTGATTTTGATGGTTAATATATTATTGCTGGTAAAATTACAGCATTGATTTGTTCGATTAGATTTAACAAGTTTTAGGAAGAAGAATACAGGTAAGGCTATAAAAGTAATTTAATTTGCTAATTGTATTTATAATGTTTTGATAATTATTATTTTCTTTATTCGGATATAGATGAACATTTTACTTGTTTGAGAGGATATTGAAGTAATTTTTAACTTTGTAATGATATTGATGTAATTTCATAAGTTTACAAGGATATAGGTGAAATTCTCCCTATCTATCCATCTATATATCTATAATACATATAGGTATTTTAATTTTAGAAAGTCTTCAAGTTTGTCTAATTTTTATTTTATAATACAATTTTATCAATCATTTAATTATCAAAATTTTTTAGTTATACTTGCTTTATACATAAAGGTAAAAATGACATTTTGTTAAGATATCTAAAATTATAATTTTTCTAAAGGAAGCCTTTGAGCTATGGTTAAAGGGTGACTTCCAATCAATTTTTATTTAATTAAAAGATAGAAAAATATTTTGAAACCACCCTCGTCCTTTTTTCATCTTAAGTCAATGCAATTTTCATTTTTCTCCTTTTTACCCAATGATAAAAACTAAAGAATTCAAAGTAACTATATTTACGTTGGGTTTCCTTATTGCAGTCTTGTTATCAAATGGAAAAAAAAAAAATATGACTATAATTCTTGACTACTAGTCTACTACATATTTTGTTCCATAGTTGTTCTAAGAGTTTAAAAATGAAGGATGGAAAATAATGCAAGGCAAAAACCACCATACTATATAAAATTCTATTAAATTAAATACAAGATTAAACGAAGGATGAAAAATGAAAATTAGCATATTGACTTTTGAACAGAGAACGTGGTGTTTGTAGTTATTTGTAGGGAGAAATATTTTTAGTTTTTAATCAAAAAGTGACGGTTTTTAAATAAAAATTGATTGGAAGTTACCCCTTAATCATAGCCCTTAGGCTTTCCATTAGAAAAATCCCTAAAATTATTATATTTTTGTTGTAAGACAATTATTACGTATTAAAGAGAGTTAATTATTAAACTCCATATATATCCGTTGTGAAGGTTAGCTTATTTTGCCAAACACAAACCTAATCGAAAATTTTGATTATCATTAACAATATAAGAATACTTTTCAATTATAAATCACTCAGACTAATTAAGTTTGTTCAAATTAATTATTTCGATTAAATTAGTTTACAATCGATCCGTTGACTCTCATTGATGTCAAACAACTTGAAATCATCAGCAAGATGGTCCAGAGACGCTATGATATTCTCATAAAAGAATATCATGAGCTCACTAGCTAAACATTTTAAGAGTCACCTGATCAAAAGTCGGTGACAGTCATGAAAAATCTCAATCTCAATTGGGCCGGGCTAAAAAGAAAAAAGACTCTCCTTCTAAAATAACTTGATCATCAAAAACACCAACCCTTTACCATGTATCACGACCCGGCCCACATCATCACATGCACCACCTTTTGCCCAACACCTACTTTCCTCTTTAAAAGCTTTCCCCATCTCTGTCATTTTACTGCATGTGAACCTTCACTTCATCCGTACTATCTCTCACATATTAATTAGTTCTAGAATTTGAGGCCAAAAACATAGAGTATGGTTAACACAAGAATGAAGAACACCACAGTTCATGCCAAACTACCTGGTTCATCTTCAAACACTAGCCCTTGTGCCAATACACTATTTCTATATAATCAAACTCAATTACCTCTTTCTGGATTGCCTCTTGTACGCGAATCTTTACGCCCGATTACACTAAGGGTATGTACGTATTATATGTTCTTTAGTATTTCATACGTATTAATAATGATTTGTGCTGCTAGCTGAACGCAAAATGTATAATGTTACATGTTAGACGCTACACGGTATCAAAACTATAGCAGTGCATACTGCCACCAGTACATATCATATCATATCCGGCCCCTTTGTTTATATGTTTTATTAAATTTTGGTACATCATTTAATTACTTGCAGTTTGAAGATTTGGGTTATACTATTAAATCACAATCAGGAGATCAAGACCATGGTCTAAATTCACCAATATCTAATACAACACGGACTCTTCTTAATGGAGTCAGTGGTGTAGTCCGCCCGGGAGAGTTACTAGCCATGTTAGGCCCTTCGGGCAGCGGGAAGACCACTTTACTAACTGCCCTAGCCGGTAGACTACCCGGTAAGATTTCAGGAAGCATAACCTACAGTGGACAGCCCTTAAGTAACTCAATTAAAAGAAAAACCGGTTTTGTAACACAAGATGACATATTATACCAACACTTAACTGTTATCGAAACCTTAACCTACGCTGCCTTTTTAAGGCTGCCCAAAAAATTGACCCGCGAAGAGAAAGTACATCAAGTGGAACTCATTATAACCGAACTTGGATTAACCAAATGTCGCGATAGTATTGTAGGCGGGCCCCTTATTCGAGGTGTTTCCGGTGGTGAAAGAAAAAGGGTTAGTATTGGACAAGAAATGTTGGTGAACCCTAGTTTGTTACTTTTGGACGAGCCCACTTCAGGGTTGGACTCGACTACGGCTCTACGAATAGTGGCAACACTGAAAGGTTTGGCTCAAGGAGGGAGGAGTGTGGTTACTACAATTCATCAGCCATCAAGTAGGTTATATTGGATGTTTGATAAGGTGGTGGTTTTATCAGATGGGTGCCCAATTTATAGTGGGCATACGGGTCAAGTTATGGAGTATTTCAGTTCCATTGGGCATGTACCCGGATCTAGCTTCATGAATCCTGCTGATTTTCTTCTTGATCTTGCAAATGGTAAGTTTAATTTCCTTTTCCAACTGTATACATTATGTCTTCAATTCCATAACAATTTGTATAACAGTAAATTAAATTCTTAGAGTTATTATGGGATAATAATTATCTTATAAGTTATACTTACCTGCTTTATGGGGTGCTAGAAGTTTTATAGTTCTGTTTACCTTTTCTCTCATATGCATTTTAATTTGTTCTTCAGAAGAAAAATGGACCTTTCATGTTAGACCTTGAACTTGAGAGCAATGCTCTCTCAAGAAAGGAAACACTGGGTGATCCCACAATTAAGTTAACAGTGAATTATTTTAAACGACAAAAGAATTAACATTTTTGAAATCCTGAAATACAGACGAGTCCACTACTAGAAACCAGGACGATCATCGACAAGATCATCAAGGAATCATGGATGACCATGAAGATCAAAACTCTATAAAACAGTTTCTTATATCTTCTTACAAAAAGAACCTTCAGCCTCTTGTTAAAGATGACATTCACGAGAATGTTCGGGACACGACTCTAGCAATTCAAGGGATGCCACCCCCAAAAAGTAAGTGAAATATACAGCTTCTATAGGTACTAGTTGGTTAATTAATTTCACCGAGTATATATACATCAAAGTTATTAATACAAAGTGGTCCGCAACAATATGATATGAAATAGGTGCAGCTGGTTGTGACAATAAACAATGGACCACAAGTTGGTGGATGCAGTTTAAAGTCTTGTTAAAGAGGGGACTTAAAGAGAGGAGACATGAATCGTACTCCAGATTGAGAATCTTTCAAGTGATGTCTGTTTCAATCCTTTCGGGTCTTCTATGGTGGCACTCAGATTTGTCCCACTTGCAAGATCAGGTACGTACCACGACTTCTATTTCCGCCACAAGCTATATTAAAACATCGTACTCCGTGTCTTATGTTGTTAAAGTCACATATATATTTCGTACTTATTCATAAAGTGATTACTATTTAATGATGTATACATATATATGGACCATTATAAACTTGACACGTGCTGAAATATATCATAGTAATTTCTGTATACAATTTACGGATGGAGTCAGTAAACTTTGTGTTGTTGTTCAGTTAGTGCACTGCATACGGCAAATAAATGAAACTAAATTTTCAGAAAACGTGTATTTAGAACGTTCTCGTAACATGTCATGTATAGGTGGCAAAACAGGCGTTTTTGGAAATAAGGTTAGAATGGGTTCGGGTCACCACGGATTTGGGTCAAAATTGGTTATGGCAAAACGGGTCCGGGTCAAAACGGGCAGATTGTGAAAATAAAAAGAAAAATTAAGACTAAAAATTCAGCGTCTAGTTGACTGTAAAACACATAAAACAAACTGTTCACCAATATCACCCTTTATCGCTTTCTAATAATAAGGGTATTTGTTCAAAAACCTTACAAGTCTTGTATGTTGTTTTACTACAATTTTATTAACTGCACACATTAAAATCAGTGAACGATTACATGAGCTAAATCTAGAAACCTATCATCACATGCTCTATGTTGTTTTTGAAGAATCTTAGTACACTCAAATCATGATTTAAACAAAACATAAGTGCAATATTTTTTCATCTCATCATACAATTGTTAACTTACGAAAAGCTATGCACCTGTAAATCCCAAAAATACCAAACCGTAAGACCCATTAGAAATTCATGGTTAAATTTGTGATGAACACTAAAAGATAATATTACAACTTGCAATGAGTACAGTTCCAACTTCCAAGAATGGCAGATATCTTGCCTTGTACTAGACCAAAACCACCTTACTAGCATGATGCTAAAATTCACACTGAAAGCTCTATTTACATTAATTGGAAGGGTTCCTTCGTGTACAATTATTTACTGATTTGTGTGTTGATATCTCTGATATTCAGATGCCGATTTGTTGATTAATTCAGAGTCCACGTAGACCCGGTTGGTCCTTTTCCTCTGCCCACAAGGACCCAATGTGTCCCCTTAGTTCAGTCAAATATAGTCCATCAAGAAAAATACTTTAACCACAAGAACACCCATCAAACTTTTTAAATGTCCAGAATAGTCCATCTGGTCCTATTTGTGACAATATCACATCAGCGTGACGTCATGACCAGGTCATCAATGCAACATTACTGCAATTTCGAAAGCTAAAACCACATTTATTCCAATATTTATCTAATTTGATCTCATATTGGTTTCAAGGAAACAATCTCTTAAAATTTTACTTACCAAATAACCTAGAAACCTAAGCTTATATATATATATATATATATATATATATATATATATATATATATATATATAAAGTTTAAACTCTTATATGTGACAATAAGTCACGCCTTATTCAATATAGAGTGATATTGGTTTAAAACTTTGTACTTCTAGCTAGTTAGTGTTTAGACCTACAGTTCTGTTTCACTTCCCTTGAATTAATTCTGAGCAAATATACAAATATTTCATGAAACTGAACGAGCAACAAATTGAACATCCATTGCAGGTGGGACTTCTCTTCTTCTTTTCAATATTTTGGGGCTTTTACCCTCTTTCAAATGCCATATTCACCTTCCCTCAAGAACGGCCAATGCTAACAAGAGAACACTCGTCAGGAATGTATCGACTCTCCTCATATTACTTCGCTAGAATGGCAGGCGATTTACCAATGGAATTAGTCCTTCCAACTGTCTTTATCTCCATTACGTATTGGATGGGTGGTCTTAAACCTTCGTTTATGAGATTCATGTTAACATTACTAATCATACTTTTTAATGTGCTTGTTTCACAAGGACTCGGGTTGGCCTTAGGGGCCATACTAATGGACCTGAAACAAGCAGCCACATTATCATCAGTTGTCATGCTAGTATTCTTACTTGCAGGTGGTTACTATGTACAACAAATTCCACCATTCATCTCATGGTTGAAGTACATCTCATTTAGTCATTATTGTTACAAACTTTTAGTGGAAGTACAATACGCACAAAATGAGGTTTATGAGTGTGGGATTGGAGTTCACTGCAGAGTTTTTGATCATCCTGGGATCAAATATTTGGGTATGGGTGATTTGTGGTGGGATGTAGCTGCTTTGGGTATCATGTTGATTGGGTATAGGCTTATAGCTTATGTAGCATTGAGGATGAGAAAATCTCACTAGCTATAGCTTTCAAATGTATTTCTTGTTGGAAACACGAGTAAACTGCAACTGTAATTGTATTCGAATACTTTCTATAAATATATAGTCTTTTTGGTAAGTATGAAGTTATTCGATCTCATTTTAGTGTTTAGTATTGTAATTGTATATCCACGGTAATATTTTTCAAAAGCACCGTTGTTTTTTACTTAACCATCACCAAGGTGGTCTAGTGGTAATGCGTCCTGATGGCGGTAAATATTTTATCTAATCGACCTATTTACCTGTTAACTAGGTTCATTGTACAATCGATATGAAAATTTTGTTCATCAGACTTTAAACTTTGTACTTAATTTTAGTTCAACACTTAACAACATGGATAACGTTAGTTTGGGATCACCTTTTTTGAACGACATTTATATTAGCTATCAACAATTCAACATGGATGTCCGCTTGGTTTTAACAACAATTTTCCTAGATGGATTGGTGGTGCAAATCCATATATCCAGCGGCCTACTTTCACGGTACCCACTACACTAGAGGTGGACATTTCCGGTTTTTTGGCCAAATCGGTTCGGGTTGGAAAACCGGACTGATTTTTGATCAACGGTCAAGAACCGGTTTTGCCAAAAACCGATTTGGAACCGACCCGGTTTTGGAGGGTAAAAAACCCAAACCGACCCTACCCGGTTTGGGCCAGTTTGGAACTGGTTCGGGTTCAAAAACCGGTTTCTAATCGGTTTTCCTATATAATTATGTTTTTTTATTCGAGCGTTGAGCGTTTTAGTGAAAAACAACGTAATCTTCAAATTTTTTTCGATAGAATATTAGTACATTAGGAATGGAAACATAACTTAATAATCTCATAATTCAAAATCTTCTAAATCTTCATAAAAATATTATTGATACCAATAATTCTATATAATTAAGTATTGTTCGAGCGTTGAGCGTTTTAGGAAAAAACAACGTAATCTTCAAAATTTTTTCAATAGAATACTATTACATTAGGAATGGAAACATAACATAACAATAACTTAAAACAAAGTCTTCTAAATTTTCATAAAAATATTATCGAAACCAATAAGTCTTTATAATTCTTCATAATCTTCAAAATCTTCAACTTTTATTAATCTTCAAATCTTCTAACATCTTCAAATGCGTAATCTTCAAAAGTCGAAATCTTCTTCAAAGGTAGCCTCGCGCGAAGCTTCATCGAGAGCAATTTCCTCGTCGAAAAGTGATATTACCATACCTGCTTCCACCTTGACATCGTGTATATCTCCTTCGTATTCCATTTCACCTTCAAAACTGGAAACATGTTGTATACGTTACGCGGCGTCTAAGTAATCCTTCAAGAAAATACACATCTCTAATGAGGCCCGTGTGAGTCTTGTTCTTCGTATAGATAATACCCTGCCACTAAGAGAAAATGTGGATTCCGAAGCTACCGTAGAAGCTTGGACGGTTAGTAAATCTCGGGTCATGATGGTTAGAATGGGAAATTGAGATTCCCTCTCTTTCCACCAAGCCAAAATATCAAATTTTGCGAATTCCTTGGGTAGAATAGTGGACAAAAAATCCGTTCCGGTATATCTCTCATATTCGCTAGTGGTGGCCCTTTGGTCACCATCACCCGTTGCCCCGTTTATAGTTTTCTTGTCTTAAACTATTATATAAGTTAATCATCGAATCTTGGATAGAAGATGAAGCAAACATTGTGGAAATCGAACTAAAAGAAATATTTGTTGTTGCAGTATATTTTTGAAAATAATGACCAAATAAATCTTTAAAACATTTGTTAAAATTTTCTTTTGTATTATGTGAAAAAAATGGGTCATTGTCATTCAACTCCAAATCGTTTCAAATGTTATCGATAAGCAACTCCACCCCGGAAACGTTCAAACACGGGTTCAATGCGGCGGAACAAGTAATTACCGGTGGCATTTCTTGAAAAAAAAAATTTAGTTTTGTTTTCATGGGAGCCACCATTCTTGCGTATACATCACCACAAAATTCGTATTCGCTTAATTTTGAAGTCATTATAAAAATTTGATTAAGTACCAAATGAATCGTGGGATAATAAACACCCGATAATAATTTAGTTGCGGTTTTAAAAACTTTGAGCAATTTGGTTATCTTTTGCATAACCTCCCAATATTCAGAGGGAAATAGTGTTGCAAGATCTTTTTAAACAAGTTGATCATGAAAAACGTATAAAGTGTCGCGTTGGCGTAAACCACATACAAACATATTGTAAGTCGAATTCCATCTTACGGGCATGTCTCAGTTAAGGGTTAAAAGAATGGAATTCGTTTCCTTACACAATCTCATATAATGTTTGTATCTAGCCTTTACTTCTACAAAATATATCTTGTAACATAGTTTTATACGCGTCTTTTACTACGGTTATTTCTCCAACCGCTATTCCGTCTTGCACAACCAAGTTAATGATGTGTGTAACACATCGACTATGATAAAAAATGCCCTTCAAAGGTGGTTCGTATTTTAGTATTAATCTTTGAACGGCGTTTGTCTTATTACTCGCGTTATCAAACGAGATTGAAAAAACCTTTTGTTGTAATTTAAACGCTTTCATTACATCTCGTAACATGTAAAATAAATTTTGACCCGTGTGAGGATACTCAAAGTCTTCAAAAGCAATGATACGTTTCATCATTTGCCAAGTTACGGGATCAACCCAATGTGCGGTAACACAAAGGTACGAACCGGGCAAACCATGAGGAGCCGACTAAACATCGGTTGTTAATGATACACTTGTATTTAAGTTTTCAAAACCGGTTTTTAGTTGCATTTTAGCTTGTTGCCACAATTTAAGGGCATCACGTTTAAGAGTAACACGACTTACATGATTATATCGCGGTTGAAGAGTATTTTGAATCACCCTAGTAAGCCGAGGGTTGTCGAAGTGGTTGAACGGTAAACTTTCTTGAATCACAAAGCCCGCAAATGCTTGTCGACACCGTTCCGCTTCGTATGTAAAATTACCCCCATTCCGTGACATGGTTGCTTGACCCTCCTCCGGATTAGTTTTGACTCTATCACAATACCGTGTTGCATGTGATTTCAACGTTGAGTTGGAGTCGGCTTTCAAAAAATTTTTCGCAACGTTTACAATGTGCCTTAGTCGTACCATCCGACAACAACACTTTGTCGTAATTACACCAAATCTCCGGATTTCGTTTGGTTACCAAACTTGAACAATAGTTGGTGCATTTGAAGAACCAACACCGGCGGAAGTTGAAGAATATTGAGTTGCCATTTTGAGAGCGGTTAGAGAGCCTTTTGTAAGCGAATCGTAAGCGTTTTTGAGTGTTTTAAGAGTAGAATGAGCAAGTTTGAGTGTTGTGACTAAACCATACCCAAGGTATCTATTTATACTAATTTTAAAATGGCAAAATGGTAAAAAAAAAAAAAAAAAAACCCAAATAAAACGCTCCAAAACGGTCAAAAAATTCAAAAAAAACGGCTATTTTTGTGCAGCCCCAAAAACCGGTTTTTCTAACCGGTTTTCCAAACCGGTTAGGGTAAAACCGGTTTTTAACCGGTTCCCCAACGTTTATATCCAAATCGGTTCCAAATCGCCAGTTTTTTTAAAAACCGAACTGGTTTTGGTCAAAATCGGTTTTGACCGGTTTCGATTTCGGGTTTTTTTTTTTTTTTTTTTTTTTGATTTTCTTGGTCAGCTCTACGCTACACACCTTGTGTAGATTCTTCATCTATTTTGGGCCCAAGGGAAGGTTGTTGTGGTCATGTCCCCTTTTGATCATTAACCGGTTACGGAGCAAAATCAGTTAGTACTTGGGCCGGCAAGGCTTACGCCATTGGTTTGGGTCTGGTTTACATTGTCCAGGCTTGGTCTACATCATCTGGGAAAGCTGTTGGGTCAGATCATACATGTTCAAAATTCAAATTACATAAATGGACCCTCTGATTTTTACTTTTTGAATAAACCGAACCTCAAGTTTCTTTTTTTTAATTTTTTTTAAATGTATAGTCAAAAAATTAAACTTGCATCGTATAAACAGTCCTTTTCGAATTAAAATGACTAGCATACTCTTAACACTTTTTTTTTCAATTCTTTTTTCATTTTCTTAAGTTCAATTTAAGATGGGATAACAGAGATATTACTAGTAGCATATATGTAAGATTTTGTTGAGTCTCGTTTTTAATCGAAAATGTTTTGGTTAGATCTTTTGTTATATTCTGAATTTTTTTGATTTTGAACGGTATACCTTGTACGTGTATAGTAGGCCTCAAAATCTAACTTGTTTTGTTTATGAATAATAAAAATAATGGTTTCAAATTAGAGACTACATGAAATATTATTTACGATAAAATTGACCCTCTGACGACTCTCCACCTAGCGGTATCAATGGGGCGGATCTGGGTCTGATCCAATAATATCCAAGATCCAATTAAATGCGTCTGAATCTAGCCCATTAGTTAATGGGTCGTGATCCGATCCAATATTCAACTTATAAATGGATTTGGGTCTGGGTCGACCCATTTATGTTGAAAACAATTACTATTTTATTTTAATCTACTATTCGTGTAAGTCAAAGTTAATAGGTAAATCGAACTGAAAATTCATTTTTCAGTATACATAATTTAAGATACTTAACGTATTGCTATCCATATACCAAAACATACTAATTTTAACAAACCTCACTATCTTCAATTGTATATTCATTGATTGTTTGTTTGTGTACTCATTTTTTTAACTTGCAATCACAAATTGTTTATAAGGTTTACTTTTATTACTATAGTTAATATGAAATTTATTCACTTAAATTCAACAAATGGTACCAAAATGTTGCAGCCAAAGTATGTCCTAGGCATTTGGATCATTTCGATCAGTTAGGATGGTTCCTTCTTGTTTATAGTCTTTTAGTTTGAGTCTTTATATTACGGGGCATATATAGTCTCCTGTTATTTTTGTTATTTTGTTCAAATGATGAGTTGCATCTTCTTTGAAGTTGTATTCTCTTTTTAGTAATGGTAATTTATTTCTTTTCAAAAAAAATTGCCATCAAGAAATCAATAGTGGAATTGTAGAATTTTTAAAATTTTATTTTTAATAGATCGATCCGGACGGGTCATGGGTCGCCCCAAGTAGAGATCTATCTATACGAGTCGACCTATTGGATCACTTAGGTCCATGGGTCTAGTTATTTGACCCATTGAGTCACATAAAATGGGTAGGATTGGGTTGGATCTAGATCAAGATCCGCCCCATTGACACCCCTACCTCCTCCGACCTGTCTCACGGTCAAAATGGGAGAGGTAAATCGCGTAACACGTGGTTAAAAAATATAGAGATGGAGATGGCACCCATAACTTCTACATTTATGCTACATATCCTCCCACCACTAAGTTATTATCGCGGAACTACATGAATTATTATTTACATCAATTAAGAGTGGTATCATATATAGAACATCAACAAAATGAAGAAGAGTGTTTTACTTCAGAAGTCAATATCCTTTGCAAACGACTTACTTATGGGTCAATGGAGAATATGGTCCATAAGGGCCCTCTACAAGAATCAAACTTAGATCAAACTGGTGCATTTACTGTAGGTGTGAATGAGGGATAACAAAGATGATTATTATAGAAAGGTTGTTTAACTTTTTTTACTCCATGTTTATCCCATCTCATTCTAACTTTTCATATCAAAGTAAAAGCTTTCGACATAAAGTCTAAGATTTGAAGTCATTTTCGATATAAGATAATAAAAAATAAAAGTATTACTAAAGAAATGTGTAACAAGATCGGTTTATAAAGAATGTGGGTTCCTTTAATCAATACTAAAAAATTTAGTGATGAACTAGTTTAGGTCCCTTGATCTAAATTACCTCCCTAACATTTACCAAAGGTAAATTTACTATTACTAACCTATTCATAGGAATATAATATAATGAAGTGGAATATTGACCATTCAAATTAAATTTTTATTTTTCAAACATTGATCTAATTTGGTGATAAAATTATCAAAGGTAAATTTATTATTGCTAACCTATTCATAGGAATATAGTATAATAAGGTAGAATATTGACCATTCAAATTAAATTTTTATTTTTTCAAACATTGATCTACTTTTGTGATAAAATTAAATGTTTTCTTAATACATTTCAATTACACAATTATCTTTTCTAGGTAAATAAGCATAAATAAATATTTTTGATGTAAAAAGTAGTAATAACATTTAAAAGAGAATATTAACCTTTTAAAATGTAATATTCGTTTTCACAAGATAAAATTATGAATTTAAAAAATTTAATCGAAAAAGTATTAAATATAATATGTTGTTATTCTAATTATATTGCAATGTATATTATTAATAGATAAATAATATACATATATTATAATTAGATTGCTATCCATATTATCAATGCAATAGAGTAAAGTCACGTACAAAACAAACGGAAATTTTATTTAAAAAATCAACTTATTCAACTTTAGTGGTAAAAATATTTTAATAAAAAGTTTAATATAAACAATGTAATTATAAGGTATGTTAAAAAGATTAAAGTGATAATAAAAAGGCTTTATTATTTTTACTCAATATTTAGAGTTTTAATATTTTTGAAAGTGAGTTCTTAAAGCTTTTATAACTATGATATGATAGAGGTTTTTTGTTAAGTTTACAAAATCAACCTATTATTAAAAACTCTTTTATCTTAAGAAAAAATTAACCTAATCAATTAATATCAGTTTTTGATTGAATTTTAGGGAAAAATCGATTAAAAGTACGATACATATATAAATTGATTATCTAATTTGATATAAATCTTTAACATAGAGAACAATCCAATTCCAACGACTTGAAAAAATCAAAACATGTTTCGATGAACACTCTCTGGTACATAATCCGGAAAATGAATCTCTTCTACGTTTTAAGTTTTGTAAAATAAGCAAACAACCTAAAGAAAAGTTACATTCGTGCATCTGAAGTTATATATTTTAAACTCCCCGTCGCAACGCGCGGGTAGAAAAAACTCGTATCTTACAATTTTGCAATCTTAATGAATGAAAACGATCTGATTAGGATCTCGATCTGATTAGGATCTCGATCTGCTTGACTTAGGTTACAACATCTAAGGCTCTATACTCTACTTTACGACACTTCTTGGGTGATTGAACATATGTATTTTCTTCGCATTTTCAGTGGATCCTCAAAAATGTGTCCAACCATTATTGGTTGATATATAGTTGTTTGAAAATAAAAAACAAGATCATTTGGGTGATTAAAGATGCATGTTCTTCTCAAGTCCTTGCGGCACAACTCGCAATTATCGACATTGGATTAAAAAGTTGAACTCCACTAGCCTTTTAGTTTCTTTCGTGGAATAGTAGCACACAAAGATGATGTCTAAATCACATTTTTCGTCCCTGTGTCATTCGAGTTCTTACAAATCGTCCTTAAAGATCGTTTATTACACTGATCGTCCTTAAAGATAGTTTATATCAATAATACTCTTAAATTTATTTTTTTTATTTAAGGACTTTAAAGTTTAAACATTTATCTTCGATCAGCTAAGAATGCACTTTAATACACATAAGCGTAAGTGAACAAACAAAATTATTCCAAAATCTAAATAAAAGAAATAATATAAACATTACATGTGGTCCTAATCTACTAAAATAAAAATAAAAACAAAAGAACAATAAGTCAACGAAGAATTAGTCAAACCCACATCACATTAACCACCAACTACCAACCACCGTGACAACGACCACCTTACGCCGCCGTAACACCAAAAAACTCCGACGCCGATCTACCCAAAATAGCCGTAAACTCATTAAAACTAATAACACCATCACCGTTAACATCAGCTTCACGCATCATTTCCGTAAGCTCTTTATACGACAACGGTTGACCCATTTTCGCCATTTGACCGGCAAGTTCAGCTGCAGTAATATACCCATTACCATCTTTATCAAACGATCGAAAAACCTCCATTAATTGATCATGATTAATCAATACCTCTTCATTTAAATCGGGTAATATTGCAGTCAGTAATTCTTCAAATTCAATTGATCCGTTTCCATTTGAATCAATTCTTGTTAGTAATGAATGAATTTGATCACCTTGTGGTTTTAATCCGATTGATCGCAGAAGGGCGGCGAGTTCGAGATGTGTTAAGCTGCCGTCGGAGTTCATGTCGAATCGAGCGAAAATGTCTCTTAATTGTTTCACTTGATCGGATTCAAGTTGAGCCATAACCATAATATAAATGTTATTATGTATATATGAATGGATAAATAGGAATTATGAAATTTTATGGTTTTATTGGGGATTTATTTGATTTATTAGAGTTGGTTGTTTTGAAATGAGAATTGGGGATATGGGATTTCGAAGAAAGTTGAAAGATTCATTGTTATGGGTGATGATGATTGGGTCGGTGGTTTCTTTTGGTTTTTTAATTTTGGTTTTTCTATTTTTTTTTTTTAATTTTTTTAATAAATGAGACGCTTTCGTGGAAAAAGAGTTGAAGATTTTTAAAAGAAAATAACTACGAGTTGGTAATTGACATTATATTTTGTTTTACTTTTTTATGATATATATTTATATTTATGGGTTGATATTTTTTTTGGAGGATCGTAGGGAAAAACACAAATGAAAGAAAGAATGTCAGAACTGATCTTTTTTCATTTTATGATAAATTTGTTTCTGATCTACGTTCAAAACTTAAAGCATATGTATGAGTTTTAATATAATGTAACAGATTACATCGATATGTAATTATTAGATCTTAACCCGAAGATGGTACTTGATAGAATATTGGTGAATGCTTGATAATTTTGAAATAAGATCGAAATTCAATTTTTAATAGCTGCAATTTTAAAGTTCGTTTTCCAACGCGTAACCCATTAAAGCACAATGGTCCTTATGGAAATAGTTATATAAGTTAATTTTACGTCTCTTTACATACAAATATCAGTATTATGCTAAGTTTGGATAAGAGCATGGGGAGTGGGAGAAGACAAATATCAGTGTTCACCAACTTGAACATCGAGATCAGCGTTCACCCACTCTCCATCGGCATTCAAGTTCAATGTCCAAGTCCAATGTTCAAGGTAGAACGCTGATTGCAAGCTATTGTTTTTTCTTTTTTCAGATTGATTAAAATAACTTTTGGTGTCTATTTGAACATTGAACCACTCCCCTCAAGATCTTATCCGTATTAAACTTCAATGTCCAATTGAACACTGAATTGAATACCGAGCATAATGAACCCTGTTTGTGCTCTTAGAGCACCCGTAGTGCTAGTTCAGTGGAGAAGACATAAAGATGATTCGACACATCGTGTGTATCATTTGTAATATAATCGAAGTATGTTAAACAAACATTTTTTCTTCTTGAAACAACAAATTATATCTAATCTTTTAGTTACCATGACACTCCTATATAGAAATTAAAGCATAAGGTAAATTTTTTGGATAAGGTGGACACATTATATTAAAAATACTAAAAACTAGCAAGGTGCTAGAAACTAATAGACCAATACGACTTGAATTTTAAACAAGACGACCCTACATAAGACCGTCCATTAACCTTGATTCCAAACTAAACGACCTTACACCTTGATTTCAAAACAAACAACCAAACAATGCAATTGACTACAAACCAAACGACCCAAAACCTTGATTTCAACCAAAACTGCTCTAAATTTTTAATTCACCCGGAAAAACTCTAAACGAAACGAAACCACCAATGTGAACCGCCTTATAACACCAATGTGAACTGCCTTATAACACCAACATGAACCACCTGAAATCACCTTAACACCACATCCCGGGACCACACAAAACCACCTACATGAACCACCCGAAACTACAAAACTCCATCGCTTGAAACCACCAAACTCCAACCTCTTGAAACCACCAACATGACTTCCCTGAAACCACACGAAGTGGTTGACATTATGCTTGGTATTCAATTCGGTGTTCAAAGTTAACAATTTACATTAAGGTAAATTGTTAACTTTGAATTTTTTTTTTTTTTTTCCTGAAAACAAGAAGACACCACATACAACCATTAAAAATATGTACATTATATACAAAATATATGTACATTTGTCACATGAACCCACGGCATCATAATTTTATGAGATTGGTTTTCATTATGAATCATCATCATATCTCATATAGGCTTTTTAAGTAATGGGTACTTTCTCATGTTCCGCTTGATAAGGAAAATAATCCAACTAGATTACGTTTCTTTTTGAACGAGTCGAAGGTGAAACCGATGTTATACTAAACTATGATAACGATAACTTATTATTGATGTTTAATTGTCAACTCTATTATCAATTGATTAGTTATAAGATCAACTATAAAACTGTTTAAAGGAAGTATGTACGTTACACATGATGACATGGACCATAACAACATGTTGCTTGTTTGTATTGAAAAGTGTAACCAAAAATCTAAATAAAAAAGAAAAAAAATATTAAAAAAATAATAATCAAATTTGTAATCATTGGACCAATGTCAAAGTTCACAAGCTAACATAATTTTAATGCAGCCAAAAAAATTTGGCCAATCATGATCATGAAACTGAAACCAAAGTTCTTAATTTACAAATTGGAAAATGAACTTCAACAGCATCAGCATCTCCTGTCCAGAAACTCCCAAATCCAAACTCACCTTTTGTAGACAACTCCTCCAACACCTCTTCAATTTCTTCCATACACCCATCAAATCCATCTAGTTGAAAACTCTTGGCTCGAGTTCGTCCTCGAACGCTCATCGACTCTCTCGGTGTTTGACATCGGACGACTTCTTCTGCACATTGAGCCACTTTCATTCGCACCATTTTCCCACCATCGCGCATTCTATTGCTGAATTTCCTCTTCATGTATTCTTTTGTTTTCTTGATCATTTTGCTTGGAAGTTTAAGCAACACGAACACGAGGAGTTGCAACATCAAGCATTGGCAACAACAAGATATAACGACACAATCCGCACCTATCATGTTCCAATCTTGTTGTTCCATGGGTCAAATTTGAAAAAGAAAAAGGGGAGAGAGGGAGGAAAAAATGGAAGAAAAAGACTCATTTTCATGTAATGAAAATGGGTTCCTTCTATTCTTGGAAGATGGTGTTAAAAATGGTGGAAACAAAGAGTAGAGTGTAAGCAAACATGTGGTGTTGTCAATAGAATAGTATGATAGCTTTTGCTTCATTGCTTCCATTTTTGGGTTACCTCACCTTCAACCCAATATTTGGTTGATTCAAGGACGGATCTTGTCTCCTTTTATATCAATTAAATACTTGTACCATAATAGTTTGCCCTATATACAAATATAACTGCATAATCTGATTAATAGTAACTAAAATATACAAGTTAAGAAAAACTCAACTTTCATTAATAGAAAATCTGAATTATTTATTGAAATATCTCATCGGTTGCAAAAAAAAATAAAATTAACCAATTTAATTGTAACGTATGGCACAATACGCTTCGATACGTGGAGATGGTGTAGATTATGAACAAAAATGAAAAATGCATTTGTAACGAAGTAACCAAAAGAATGATTGGTGGTAAAGAAAGTCTGCACATGTTACTTACAGGTTACAAGAGCCAAAATTGTGCTGCAAAGAAATTTTTTGCATGCTATACACTATATGGCTATGAAACTACTTGCAGTATCTGATCACCAGTTTGAATCTTTTCCCTCAAAACCAGCCATAATCTTAGTTCCAGACTTTCAGAGTATGAACTGACAGAAACTCAGCTCGCGGGACCAACCCTTGGGCAGTGAAAAGATTACAAGTCTTGATATTTACCTTTCGTTGCTATTAGGGGCAGAGGGTCCTTGAGTAAAAAAATCTGTGCTGTAATTTTGACTGCCAAAAGCCATCCTCCTAAACAGCCTAATTTCTGCAGATTGTTGCGCAGAGTTATATATTTGACTTTCGCCAACTCTCATCCCATTGCTTAAATCTTCAGTTTCCATACTCTCGAAAGCTCTCAAAATCTGAGAATAATTAAAAGCCAAATACATTCAATGGTCTAATTTTGACTTTGAGGTCAAGTGCACTACTCAAATTCTAAATGGTATAAACTTGAGAACTTCTAATGGTTTCGGAAAAGATTGGTATGAATTCAAACTTTTAATGAACACCGCGGAATGTAAGGTGGTGCTATTTGGTAACAAATTTTGTTCGATTAGACCTTTAAAGCAAAAATGCACTTTAAAGATACAAAAGTGAGCAGCAATACCTGCCCCATGCGTGGTCTTTTTGTAGCCGAGTGTCGTACACATGCAGCTGCAGCTTCAATCATGCGAAACATCTCATTTGCCACAAAGTTCGTGCCGAGCCTTGGGTCAACCAACATCTGAAAGTCCTCTGTTTCAAGAGCATGACTAAGCAGTGGCCGAGCCTGAAAAATCATAATTGAAATATTGAGTTACGCAAAATTGAAAATAACAAATATTACTTGCTAGAGTTCGTATAATACAAGTAATATATAAATCTATTCATCATGCATTCATGTTTTATATTCAAGTTAAGAAAATCAATAGTTATTTACGAGTCTTAAAAAATTTGCTCAATTCCGAAACCAGTGGGAGAAAATGAAGCACATTATAAGGAAAATATGACAGTTGCTTACCCACTCAACAAGACTCTCATCCCCCAACGGTTGAGACGCATCAACAGGTTTACGTCCAGTGATAAGTTCCAAGAGAACAACCCCAAAGGAAAAAACATCAGATTTCTCAGTCAACTTGCCACTTGAAGCATATTCAGGTGCCATGTATCTGAAACAGAACCATTTGACAGTTCAATAATATTTAGAAGGAGAATTTGCAAATTCGAAGGCTTATGAAACTCCCCTGCGCCAACTTAATTGCAACAAGATTTCCCTATCTTTTGGTGTATTTACATATTTCAATAGTAGTCAAAACACTTCAACTTCAACATATGTGCATAGCCTAATATTATATGGAGTAACACATACCCAAAAGTCCCCATAACGCGTGTTGTTATATGAGTGTTGAAATCAGCAGCTAACTTGGCAAGTCCGAAATCAGAAACCTGTGAGGCAAGTAACGGAATAAAAAATGAAGCTCAAAACCAATTCTTGAACCCATGAGTATAGAGAAAATGGAACTGACGATAAAAGGGCATACCCGAGCTTCAAAGTTTTTATCTAATAGAATATTTGATGATTTGATATCTCGATGAATAATTCGTGGATGGCCTGTATACCAATAGAAGTGAACAAAGCAATGAGGAATTAATCATACTCTACAAATCTATGTAGATTCAACAAAAGTCCAATTTGTATCTATTACTTCCACATTATAATATCCTACATTTGCTACGCAGTCAACTCAAAATGAATAAGGTGTTCCTATAGAACTCCAGACGATGATAAGCTCAGCACTTACAGTCTTCATGGAGATAAGCAATACCCCGTGCAGCACCCGAAGCAACCTTCACACGAGTTCGCCAATCTAAAACCAGCTCTGACACTACAAAAGGTAATCACAATAAACAATTAAGGGAGCACTTCAAAGTAATATATCTGGTTAATTAGAAAAAGAATAAGTTAGTTACCATGAAGGTGGAAGTAAAGAGTGTTGTTAGGGACATATTCATAGACAAGCAACCTCTTGTTCTCAGAGATGCAATAACCTACAAGTGAAACCAGATAACGGTGGTGTATTCGACTAATAATTTCCACCTCCGCACTGAACTCACGTTCCCCTTGTCCACCTCCAATATTTAGCTCTTTCACTGCAACTTCTGTCCCATCGACTAACAATCCCTTATAAACAGAACCAAATCCACCTGAACCTAAAAGATTCTGAGCTGAGAACCCATTTGTAGCCTCCGCAAGATCTTCATAAGTAAATTTTGACCTCGAACTCACTAATCCATCGTTCTCTTGTAGGCTATACACAAAGTCATTTGCAGATATGTTTCCAGCCTCAACTGCTGATGTTTGTATCTTTAGTAAACCTGAATCTGTCACAAATCATAAACCATTTTTAAACTCAAGCAAATGCCACAAATTCATAACCCTAAATTCTGGAAAAATCACTATGCAGACGAATTAATAATTCATAGCATTTACCTGAGCGAGGTGATGTTCCCATTGATGTTGGCATATCATAGAGTCCATTGTGTCCAGCAACTTTTTTCTTTCGCTTAAACAAACACCATGAAACTACTATAAAAGCTGTAAGCAGAACAAAACCTACTACCGCAACAATTCCAATTACACCTCCAGTACCAATGCCTCCATTACCAGATGGTCTATTGGGACTCGATTCATTGCCATTTGGGTTCCCTGGGGGTGATATTGAAACTTCTGAAGGCGATGGAGGTGACTGTCTAATAGGAGGAGGGGAAGCTACTACTACGGGTGACGGTGATGATGAATTTCTAGAGGGTGGGGGAGGAGGGGGGTCTGTTATTACTGGGGGTGATGAAGAATTTGTGGCAGGTCTAGGGGGTGGTGGTGCTCTTGTTGGTGGCACTAATGATGGTGGTGGAGGTGGAATAGGTGGTGAGTTCCTAGGTGGAGGTGTGCTTGATGGTACTGGAGGTGAACTAGCTGGTGGTGGTGGTGGTGACCTAGCTGGAGGACTAGGCGATGATGGTGGTGGAGAATTGGTTGGTGGGATTGGTGATGATGGTGGTGGAGAATTGGATGGTGGTGGCGAATTAGTTGGTGGGATTGGTGATGATGGTGGTGGAGAATTAGCTGGTGGGATTGGTGATGATGGTGGTGGAGAATTAGCTGGTGGGATTGGTGATGATGGTGGTGGTGACCTAGCCGGAGGACTAGGTGATGATGGTGGTGGAGAATTGATTGGTGGACTGGATAAAACAGGGGGAGGTGGAGATATGGGAGGTGTTGCTGGAGGTGGGACAGTGGCTGCTGGTGGTGGTGGTGGTGGTGAGGATGGAGGAGGGGCTGTTGATTCCAATGGTGGTGGTGAGGTAGAAGATGGTGTGGTGGTTGGCGGTGGTGATAACACACTCCCGGGCAATGGAGAGTTGGGTGATGGTGATATACTAGCCATTCATAATACAAAAGAATAAAATAATAATCAAACCTACGTATCAATCTAAACTGATATCATCAAATTTATTACACATAAACGACTCATCTGTCAAAAAGTTAATCCCTCTAGATCCCAAGTTCATCAATTTCAAGTCTTGATAACAAAATTATAAGAAAAAGACTACTCTCAGAGACATTCCATCAAACACCTTGAGTGCAAACCATCAATCTAAAATATTTGATACTAAAATCAAGAAATGATGATAAGATACCTCAACCGAAATCATTGTTTGACAACTTCAGTTTCAAGAATTGCTAGGAATGATCAAGTGGAGAAACGCGGTTTCAATTCAAGAACGGGATCTCAAAATCCAAACCGACAGTGACAAAATCACTACGGTACAAGTGTTTAATAGTATTAGGTAAAAGGGAAGTAAAGAAGGGTATTTAATTTTGAACATTAACTCTTGATTTTATTTATTTATTTGAGGGTTTTGTAAGTAATAATGATGAGTATATAAAATGGAAATCAAGGTGTTTGCTTGAAAATAAAACTTGGAAATGAGTAGACGATGGAAGGTAGGGACATATGCATACGCAGCGTGTCCAAAATGTCAGCGTCGAATAATCAAAACAAACCGTTTTTTGAATTATTCTTTAAGACCATACTTTTTTACTTCTTCATAATAAATAATAATAATATATAATAATTAATATATAATATATAATATATAATATAATTATATAATTATACTTAATACTAGAAACATATAGTCTTAATTTCTTATTTTAATTATTTCACAATAAATACTCAATATCATATTCGACCTATCTTAAATCACAAAATTTTTGTTAGGGGACGATAATTATAGGACGGATAGAGTATTATTATGTCTTAATTTTAATTAATTTTGATCCCAAATTCTCTAAATATGGGCAAGTTCAAGAACATGCCGTATTAAGTACTAATAACAAATTTTAGTAGTTTTTTTAGATTGATATTTTGTTGTTATCAGCTGTAACCATGTTATCAGTCAATCAATCAAATTATTGTCTAAACTATAAAACAGAAAATTAAAAGACAAACTGTAGATTACTTACGTGATTCCAATAAAAAAAATTAATATTAATATTTAATAGTAATTAATATTTATAAATTATAAACAAAGAATATTTCAATTCAAGGTTTGAATACAACTGCGTTATTTTAATTCAACTATGAAAGAGAAATAGTCACGTGATTTTGACAACATTTTTGAATAACAAACAAGCTTAAGAAGAGTAGTAATTAAACAAATTTTTTTTAATCATACCACATATAGTATCGTTAATTATTGTTAAACAAGTTATCGCATATATCTATTAAAGGTCGTATCTATTTTAGAATGCATGAAAAATAATTTATACATAAAATAAGTAAGGTCCAGTTCAGATAGGCACGATATAGTCAAAATTTATGATGCATTGAAAATTTTAAAGGTAAGATGCAGTGTTGTTATGATACATTGTACGTATAATTGCATTGAATTTAGTCAGTAGATTAAAAATATTAACGGTTAGAATTGTCTGCTCATCTTTTCCTCTCTAAGTTACATGCTCATCTGATCACAAAACATAAATAAACATAAGTTTAATAATAATATGCAAACACTACATGTTAACTAATTATTTGCTATAATTTTAGTTGTATATATACTTAACAAGTTTTTTGTTTTGTGAGGTTCTAAAACTAACAATTGACTCTTGTAACAATGCTTTCATTGACGGATAACTACATAAGGCATCGTTGTAAGAACCGAAACAAATGTTAACTTGTAATAACCATTTTGATTATTTAGGATAAATTTCATATGGAGTATTTCAGTAATGTTAGTTTCAAATCTAATGTGACGTTATTTTTCTTAAGAAAATAAAAATGTGACAAATTTGACAATAGCAAGGTCGTTATAAATGTGCCACACAAGGTCTAAAATGTAACATCCCTAAAACTTATGATGTATTATTTAAGATATATGTGTTATTTCAGGCCCGTCCCGTAGAATTTGAGGGCCATGTGCTACAACCGAAAGTGGACCTTTTATTACGAAAAATTTTATTACATCTAAAACTTACTTTGATTATATCATTAGATGATGATATACATAGATTGTATAGTTAAGTGTATATTTCTTAGTCAATTTAGATTGTATTTTTCTTTTGATGTAATAAACCTTTAGGTGTTTTACCCTTTACTTAAAGTTGAAATACAAATTTTCATGACATCATAGGCTTTCCCCTTTTGAACATTATTATATGCAAAACATATGTTTTATCTAAACACTATATGTGATGTTCTAAATGATATAATATAATTTTGTTGTAAACAAAAATGTTCTAAAATAATAGTATTTCTTTATCAAATATTAGGCTATTTGTACATGATGTTTTTTAAAAAAATGGAATAAATAATACTTCGCAAACAATCAAAGGGTTTATGGCCTAGTGGTATGTGGCGAACTTTTCAACCTAATGGTTGTGAGTTCAAGCTTTGTGGGAGACAATTTGTAAATATTTGTGGTTGTATATAATAATTATGGATATATGGGTAGGTAGTGTATATTTGCCTTTCTAAAAAAAATACTTCATAAATAGCAAATAAACAATATACTTCGTAAAATTAAGATTAAAAAAATTAAGATTAAATAATTTAATAAAAGTTGGAAGGGGTGAAATGCAACTCTTAATATTTTTAAAGTGCTAAATTGAGAATTTGCACAAAAATCGAGAGTTGAGGTCGTCTTCTTCCCACACATCCCCTGTAACACTCTTTTCTCCATTAAAACTCAAAATTCATATTTGTTCTTAACTTTATCCTCAACAATTAGTTATTCTTTATATTAAATGTATAGTTATCGTCATAAAACGTTATTTCTTTGGTTAAAATCTTCGAGTAATTAGTACAACTCACGATTAAGAACTAGAATTTGAGACCCCTCAAAAATTATGGGCCTTGTGCGATTGAGCACCTTGTGACAACCCTAAAATTTCAGTAATTTTCATATATCGTCTCACGTGCATATTAGGCTAATTCCCTATGTAATTAATATGAATTTATTTTCATCGAAATAAAGTCTAGCACGAAGCCCACATTTGCATTAAAGATGCACACTATTTTAATGCGGGATGCATTCGTAATCTTTGAGAATTACACAAACAATCGGTAGAGACCGACACCCACGAACGTTGTGATCAATTTTTATAAATAACATAAATTTATTCGAATATAAATAGTAGTTATTTAAAGTATGATACCCTTAATGAACAATAAACGTTCACGAGAACTAAAAGACGTACAACGACAAGTTAGACTATGCAATTAATCGAACGAACTAACGATAAATATTCGAATATTATTAAAACCAACTAGTAATATTCTAACATCATTAAATTACCCTAATTACCACTAAATTACCTTAATTACATGATTAGCACCTAATTAATCAAGATTAGTGCTTAATGACCTAAATATCTATACCTAAACTAACAAGTTGAAAATTAAAGGGCCCCCCTTTGACTTCCCAAAAATCAGCCATCCTCCATGGGCCCCCTTTCATTGATTTTTGAATGAACACATGCACCATACCTCCCATGCTTTTACCTCTTTACTTGATCTTTTAACTTGCATGCAACCACAACTCTTCACACACAAACAAACACACTCAATTCTCTTCTCCCTCTCTCTAACTCACGGCCAAGCTCCCTCCCTACCCCTCTCTCACTTTGATTTTCAAGAACACCACCTTGAACCACCATAAACCACCACTTTCAAAACACAAAATAAAGCTCTTTCAACGTATAAACACCTACAAAACATAACACCATTACATTCCCATGGGTAAACAAAGTTAAACACAAGGATTGGAGCTAGGAATCATTCACAAAAAAATCAAGTTCTCATCTTGTTTAAAGTTCATCCTAAAAGCTTTGTAATGAGACTTTTCTCTAACTTTTAACTTTATATATGTATTTATGCTAACAATGTTCACTCATACTAAAATATGTTTTTAAACTAGTTACTTTATTCTTTAAAAACATTAACAAGTGAGTTTAACAAATAAAAAATCTATAAACAAGTTTAGAGACTTTAAAAATGCAAAACATATATTCTACACTTTAAACTCTTCATTTATACGTAATAAACTCTTATCTATGTTAAAATAGTTATTTTAAACTAAATAAAACAATAAACTTGTAATGACATAAACTTTGTAGTTTAAAAACTAACTAAACACACTTTTGGGTGAAAAATATCAAAAAGAAGACTTAAGGGACTAAATATGTAAAATCCGAATTTTTGAGGACTATAAAGTCAAAAACAGTTTATTTATGGTTTATTATGATAATCTATGGATTAAAGTGTTAAAGACCAAACCCTTGTGGTTAAAAACTAAAAAAACTAAACTATGGGGTTAAAAGTGGAAAAATGAGAACTAGAGGGATTATACTTGTAAATCAGAAAGTCTTGGACCTGGGCTGTGAAAATCAATAACTTAGATATATTATAGTATAAACCATGATTTAAAACAATATCCATGTGGTTAAACAATAACAAGCCAAAGTATTGTGCAAGAAATGGAATAAATGAAACAGGGACTAAAAGTGTAAAAACATAAAGTTATGGACTGAGATGGTAAAATCAGTAAGTGAATGATATTAAAGTCTAATCTATAGTTTAGAGTGTTAAAATCAAGACTTGTGTGGTTAAAAGTCGACAAACCGAAAGTTTGAGCTAAAAATGAAATAATTGGAACTTTAAGGACTAATAGTGTTAGATCAGAAAGTTCAGGGACTTAAGACCTAAAAACAGTAACTTAAGTGTGCACAAGTGAAAACCCTAAGAAAAGATGTCGAAAATCTAACTTATACGGTAAAAATCGAAGAAACAGAATGATTCAACCTAAAATGACAAAATAGAAACTACAAGGACTAAAACCGTCACTTAGAAACTTTGAGGGCTATTAAGGACCCTCTGTAAATCAGGGGACTTTATTATAAAAATATACATTAGGTCATGATTAGCGTATAGACCGAGAAATCGTGAAAATCGAATTATAACGAGTTAAAACGTACGTTAACGATAAAGGTTACAAAAATGAATTATAAAGCTTATAACGTTACTAAAAATGTATATTATATCTAAGCGACATGTTTATATTATAAATAACTGTTGGGAAAAACAATGATCAAACCTACATTATAAATCTGAGGAGTCAAAATCTAACTTAGTTGTATTCAGGAAACTTAGTGAAATTCCTGAGTCTGTGTTTCTGAGTCTGTGCTACACAGACTGACGAATGGTTTCTGAGTCTGTGCTGCACAGACTGAAGAATCTCACAGACTGAAAGCCGTGCTCTACTTGAAGACTTATGGATTCATCATCTGAAGAATGAAGATTGAAGACAAAAGACTTCACAGACTGAAGATCACAGACTGATGATTACAGATTGAAGATCACAGACTGAGAGCACAGACTGAAGAGCACAGATTGAAAAATTAAAGTACAATTGTACAAAAGAAGTTCTTCTTTCCCAAGGCTATGGTACAACTGGAGAGATGTTTGAGTAAAGTCAAACATCGGACAAAGGTTTTCTTCTCAGCAAAGAAACCTTTTACCTTTTGCTTTTTCTGTTTCCAAGAAAAGCAAAAAGGGTGGCGTGCAAAGTTGCCCAAGATGCATCTGTTATCCCTTGGACAATTATGTAAGCTGGATAATATAGAGTTACACTCAACTCTATAAATAGCAGTTCAAAAAGCACTGCTATGTATCCAAGTATCCAAGTAAACCAAGCTCTCAAAGCAAAATAGTATACAAGACCTTTAAGCTTAGGCTCAAAGCATTACCACACTAACTGTTAAAGTTTGTAGTGATAATTGTATCTTAATATACTAATACTTGGATCGTATTCAAACCATCTGTGTGGGTTTGAATACTTTGTCATCTGTGTGAGACAAACACTTTATTGTGAATATTACTTTGATTCATAATAAACTCTGTGTCAAAATTAATCTTGTTTTCCGCCTAAATTAATTTAAACTTGTTTGATATAAAACTTGGATATAAACTAACACGTTAATATAACTGTTATTTAATCTGTATCTAAGTTTTGGGAACCTTGTGACCCAACAACAACGTACGGCACACAATTACATGTCGATTAAACGGAATTGTGAACTTCGAATACAATACAGTCGAGACGATACATATAACGAATCAATAATCAACGCTATGAATATATTATGAATAATAATATATTAAAAGGATGACATAAACGATTTGTAGTATTTTGAAACCTATAAATGATCACAACGTGTCACACGTCTATAAGACACATAAAACCCTAATTGAGTGAACAACTAGCATAGACGGACTATTAAGTCGTCTACATTTATTAACTCAACCTCATGCGTTTAGGGCGCTAAGAGGCTTATTTGGGCTCGTTTACTTAAACTCTTTTTGCTAGCACGCTCGGACTCATGTGAGTCCACAACCCCTATTTTATTGTTTTAATGCTTTCAAACATTGGGGTGAAAAACATATAACTGATTTATGCGATTATTGAAACCTTACAACGAATCCTTATGGGAGCCTAAGTTCTCAAGTTGTAGTGCATAGAAGCCCTTTTGCTTACAATGACTATAACCATTAGCTAGATGACGCTAGCCACTGAATATACGGATAGTACTATCGAGGTGACGTTCCCCCCACTGTTTTGGTTAGTCGCGCTAACTAGCGATATTGTTTCGCATCGAGGATCGTATATTTACATTGTCCAAGGCAAAACGATTCATTATAAGTCATGGTTTGGTTATAGGCTTAGTTTCGGCATATTAACTCATAGGAATTGCAAACCTATTGGGGGATCACCGTCTTTGTTTCAAACATTATATAATCGTACCTTAGGCCTTTGATGCCACTTTTTGATTTACTGATGAACTTTAATAAATAATGGTTTATGATTGAGTCTTAAACCTGTGAATTCACTCAACAATTATGTTGACGTTTTAAATATGTTTTTCAGGGAATTAGCCATGCCGCAGGAATTAATGCATTATTGGGACCGTACTTCCCATGATAATTAGGATGTCATCTTTTGAAAAATGTGTCATTTGTAAAACAATGTATTCGATAACATTACCATTTTGACGACTTGATAAGTCGTAATTCTGTAAAACTTTATTTGGCATCTTAATATATTAGATGTTCTGCGATAATCATATGCTCTCGATTTAATGTCGATTGATCGAGTTACGTTCCGAGCTTCCGCCTTAATTGTGATTATTCTAAATTTTGGGGGTGTGACACACATGCTCAAATCCGGCCCTGTGTTATTTAACTACATAAAAGTACATAAATATATGTTTCATGTAAAATGCCTAAATATAGGGTGTGCATGGTCAAGAACCGGACCAAACTGTTTCGGTTCGGTTCGGTCCCGAGACCCGATTTATAGCAAATTCTTGGACCGAGGACCGGACCATATATCATCGGTTTGGTTCGGTTCGGTTTCAAAATGAGCCTGCTTGGTTCAGTCCAAAAGACCGACCCGATTGGTTATGCGTGATTTCATTGTCATTTTGTGTTTAGCCGATGTTTAGTGGCTGTTAACGTGAAAAATATTTAATCACCAGTTTATATGAAAATTATTTTTTGGATTCATGTATTTGGGTCTTTTTTGGAGCCTACTTTAAAGCCATATATCATGTGTATGATTGTAATTTATGAATGAGGTTTAGGGGGTAAAAAGCTACATAAGCATTTTCATAACTCATTTTTTCAGTTGTGACACAGTCTAAATTGATGGCACTCTAAGGGTTGAAGCTTTTAAAATAATGATTAAATAAATGAGCTATATATTTTGGAGTAAGTGCATAAACAAATTCAAGTATAAAGGTTTAAAGAAATTAAATAATAGGCCACCTTGGTTAAATAAACAATCCAACGCTTTTAATAGCCACCCCAAGATGTATTGCTATAAAGGTCTGAATTCAAGACCTCTTGTAATCGGGTATTAGGATGTCATCCAATAGACCACCTTGGTGATGATTATGTTGACCATTATATAATTTAGATATAAAATTTTTAGGGAAGGTGTATAAACATATATACACATGATTTAAAATAACCAACCGAGTCCCACATAGGTAAAAAGGAATTTGAATTAGCAATTATTTTTTTGACGATACATAAGAAAGTTATATGAAGTTCTATATTATATTTAATGAATGTATACGAATATTCGGTTCGGTCCATTTTCCATTTTTCTCGGGTTTGGTCCAGGACCGGATCAAGTCCCGAATATCTAAAAAGCTATGGACCATGGACTGTACCATATATCCTCGGGTATTTCGGTTACGGTCTGGTTCCTCCTCGGTCCTCGGGTATTTTCGGTTCTTCCCGCTTAATGCATAGCCCTACCTAAATAGGACTTGACTTGTGAAAGTAAAGAGTTTAGGGACTAAATTTGTCAAAAAGGTTACTTGGGGGTGAAGGAAAAGAAGATCATAAAAATATAACCCCTGCACATTCATTTCTACTTTAATTTTATCATAAAAAAAGAAAAAGAATATATGTATGAAGACCAAAGAGAGTAAGAGGTGGTGGCGACGGTTCTTGCACGGAGGATAAAGAGGTCAACTGTGAAGGAATTAAACTCAATTTAAGTGATAATTGTGTTTTAATCAACTATGAAGTTTAAGTATCAAGGTATACACTTTTACCTCATGAATTGAATGTTAGGGTTCATGTAATTTATGCCCTAGGTCGACATGAGAATTGATAAATAATTATCATGGTTGTCAGGATCATTTTCGTCTTTGCAAGATCGAAATCATAAGAATGGATCGAGATCGTAAAGTCCTACTAAAATATCATTATTTATCTAAAGATATCCAAATTAATGTAGAAAACTAACAATTAGAGAAATTAACGTAACATTCAGACTTTTATGTTACAAAAATGATTCAATTTGTCAGCACATTTTAGTGGGATGATAAACCTACTAAAATAAAAGATAGTAGCAATGTAGCATAGTATAATTACACCACTAGTCATAGTAAGTTTAAGAGTATACAAGCCTACAAATGAAAATTAATAATCTAAGATATCAATTGGAACTTCAACTATCGATTTTTGGGGTTTTAGACTTTTTTTTTAAGGTGAGAACTAATAGATTGAATTTGAAAACAAAAGCATGTGATAATTTTTGAGCTAAGATTGAGTTTCTAACTATCGCTATGATCCATATAAAGATTTAGCCAATTGTAAAAATAAAAAAATATCAAAAAATGTTAGCCCATTTGTAGGATTGGATCGTTCATCGATCCTACGATCTTACGTGCGATCTTACCTCTTGAGCGATCTTACTCCGATCATGCATGTTTTCGCTTGGTAGGATCGTGTGATCCTACGACCAAGATTGCGATTTGACAACCTTGACTAGTTATGTATGCAAATACTCAAGAACGTATATGTTTTGAAAGAAAGATTGTAGAATGAACTTCAAATAATATAGTGTTAAATTGTAAGACAACAATTTTGTAGAGAAAGTTAATAATACTCCATTCGTCCCATTTATATTGTCTCATAGAAAAATTTGTTGGATTTAAGATAGATTGGATAAATTTCAATTTTGTCTTTATATTCAAGGTAAGTTTGACTGAAATTTTTTCTAAAATAAATGATTGTGAGTAATAAATTAGGGTAAATTAGTAAGTTTAATGATTTTTTATAGTTATTTTTTGCAAGTAGATAATTTTTTGGGACAAACAAAAATAATAAGGTGGACAATAAAAATGGGACGGAGAGAGTAATCAAAAAGAAAAACGAGCTCGGTTGAACTAATAAAATGGTGTTATTTGGATGTTTAATCTTGAAAGAAATGATGAGAGCTAAATTATATAAGATGAATACACTAATTATGTAAAAGAAGTTAGTAGAAAAATAAATGATTAGTAATGAAGAAATTGGTAGATTATAAACCCAAATGTATAAGTAACTTGTATATGTGATTATATGTAATATGTGATCAAGAGTTACAAGTGCTAGGGAATCTAGTATGCAAAGCCAATATAAGTAATAGATAGTTAGAGCAAGATAATAACATTTGAATTACAAATGTAGTCAAATGTGTATTATCTTGATGAGTTGAGCCAGGTAATGACATTTGGAATACAAGAGTGTTCAAATGTGCATTAACTTGATGGTTAAAATCAAGAAATAACAATTGAGATACAAGAGCATTCAATTGTACATTTACTTGATGATTAGAAGTTGATTCTTATGAATTGACATGTTAAAGAATTAAGAATCCTTAATGTTGCATGTGTTATATATACGTTCAGAGGCGGATTTGTATTGGTGCAAGGGATTGCACATGCTACACACGAGCTATGAGTTGTAAATTTTTGTGAAAATAGTTTATAGGTATCCTACATCTCTTTAAGTACTGGCAATGACCAACAATAACACATTACCCTTAAGATCAGTTGGCTAAAATGTTGTGTAACAAAGCAGAGTCACACGTTCGAGTCCTTGTGGCTAGTTTCTTCATTTTTTAATATGTTGTCAAAATGTTAATAATATAGTAAAATAATTATCACAACTATTTCAAAAATAGAAGCTTATTATTCTTGTAGAATTTTGGTTCTATACATCTTGTAAAAACTTTTCTTAATCAATCCAAATTCAAAATATTGCTCACCAACTAAATTTAAATGTTCTAAGATGTAGTTCTTTGAAGTCCACGGCTCACAACCGATTTTCTACAATTTGTTATCAGATTTTTTAGAATTTTTCTTTTGGTTGCATAGTGCTCGAGTTTCCCTTCTGCTTTATGTTTATCAATAGATGGTATGGTCAATTATCGGGTTTATCTTTTAGTTTTGAACTATAAATGTTGTGAAATGAAGTGAGAATTAAATTATTTTGTGCTACCCGTGACTAAAGTTTCTAGCTCCGCCACTGTATATGTTGATAGAGACCGTTACTTACTAAGCTATTTTATGCTTACCGTTATGTTTTAATTGTTGTAGGTGAGGAAAGTGGGTCAAGGAGAAATGGGCAAAAAGCCTATGAGAAGCTAGTGGTGGAACTTTGTTGCAAGTTCATGGTAACAAGTTAAATCCCTTGCAAATCACTTGTAAATTATGCTCTATATAGTTGTACACCTTTTTGAAATGTGCAAGTAGTACTTCGTACATATGACATACTTTTGACACAAACTCAAATATGGTATTTTATGTATTTGGGTCAAGGTCATAGATATAAATGTGTATGTTCAATGTTTTGAAGCAAATGGTTACGTTGTAAGTTAAGAAGTGCTTAGTGAAGTTTTGGGTTGAATTTGTACCTTGTATGGACTATGGGTCAAAGATGTTTTTGTGTATTGTATGTCATTTTGGGCACGTCTTAAGAGTTAAATGGGAAGTGGTCATTTGTTCAAAAAAATTGTTGTGGTCAAGTTAGTAGTTGTAATGGACGTTTCAAGTTATGATATAAAGTCTTAATATGATGAATTTGGCATGTAAGCCTTTTGAGACAAATTTGTGTAGATATACAATATGGCTTTGTTTTGGGGCTAAAACAGGTTTTATTGTAAGTTTGGATCATGTGCACATGGTTTCATTGTTGTTGTTGAATATCGAGTTTTTAAAGTGTTCACAAGTTACAAATGTAATGATCAAATGTTGGTTTTTGCTTATACAATATTATCATGTCAAAGCAAGTTATATATGGTCATATGGGTGTAAAATGAGCTGTTAAAGTGTTAAAATGTAGGAATGAGTCGGAGTGTGTCATAGTTGTGATTGTGATGACCCTAGGGAGGTAGACCACTTTCGTGATGGCTGTTATAGCCTTATGACAGACGTGTCCTGTGATGGCGTCGGTCACAACCGTGACAAACATCATCACATCTACGATGATGCAGGTGTAATGTCTTTTAACTTTGGTAAATTTTTAACAAATTTATTTAAATAAGGCGTACTCTGGGCTTGTTTTACAAGTATATGAGCCCTAGATCCTAGAAGCAACGGCCCAATACTCGATTGGTTTTCATTAGTAACTCAAAACCCACTAGTATTATACACTTTCGTAGCCTTGTTTTTGTACAAACCCAAACATTTGATAACGCCACAATATATATGCTATCTTTAGCAATTTTAAACTCATATTTAGCATTGACTTCGAAGAAATAAAATAATTATAATTCTGTGTCATAAGAGTAAACTTGAAAAAGTAAAATATTAGTTAGGTGCGAACGACCCTTCATCAAGAACTCAACCTATTGTTTTTTTTAACTTTTATAATAAAACTTGGTAGATTGGAGTGTGTTTAGTTATAGGATAGTGGGACATTTTTCCAAAAGAAAACTCAAAACTGTTTTTGATAAATAAAAACAAAAAACTTTTAACCATTGGAAAATTGCATTTCTTAAGAAAATTTTTTCTTTTCATCGAACTGTCTTAGAAAACTACCATTGAGGGATGCTCTTAACTAGGGTCGTCAATTTTCGACAAGACCAACATCCGACACGAAAACGACTTGAAAATAAGCAGATTTAGGTAGGGGTTTTTGACCCACGAATCCGAAGCCGACAACTTGATGTTTTTTCAGGTCGGGTTCGGGTCACCCAATGGATTTTCAGGTTGACCTGATGACCCAAAATGTTATAAAGGTAATTTTTTCGTGTTAAATTAATGATGCTTTGGTAAATGGATGTCATAAGTATGATGATTATTTTTAGGATTTTATAAGCATTTTTATGTTTGTTAATGATTAGCTATTATTTTCAAAAGGTAGACTCACGTGAACCATTTGACCTATATGACCCGAAACCGATCCGAAAACCTGTTGACTAAATTAAAAACCGGATTACTTGGGTCAAGTCTGGATTAACGGGTTTTGAGTTGGGTTGAAATACTCAACTCGATTATAAAATCGGTTTCGGTTCGGGTTGATCATTTCTGACCCGCCGACCCAACCCGAACTGTCATCCCTACTCTTAACAGCTTACCGTACATAATAGCAAAAGTCAGGTGGACCAAGGTCGATTTTTCCATTATCTCAAACTACTCAGTGTATGAGATGTTTTATTTTCAAGGACCAAGGTTGAAGATTCCCTAGCAAAACCATGTATATTCCTTGTTCATGCCAGGACAAGGGTCAAATGCAATATTGATGATATATTATTGGTACTAGTCAATTTTGGTATTTGATTTTTCCATCCTGTTCCTGTCCCATTAATTGACAAAGCAAATTCATAATTCACCTGAAATGAAAATCGATTTGATTTTAATCAGTTCGGTTAACTAAATTGTTTGTACGTGCGTGCGTGTGTGTTTTCATAAAACAATTTTTAATCCGCAACATTTAGAGCAGATCGAATGATTTTTCTACGTACAGCGATACCATTATATAACCATGATGATGAAATTACATGTACAGGCACATATATATCTGCAGTGATTAATTTTTTGTAAAAAATTACTCTTAAAAATAACATCAAAATGTATAACCGTATATCATCATAATTTATAATACAGTAACACATATGCACCCAACAAAATATCTTTTTCAAACATTATTGTTTTATGTAAAACATAAATGTATGTTCTATATGAAACTATAAATTCTTAATCTTTTCTATTTTTCTAATTTGTTAATGAAAAATGATAACGATCGTCCTTAGAAGTGTCATTAGGAGATTATTACATGTATCGAATATTGTGCTTAATCATTTATCGTCAATTTTTTGAAAGTTGTTACGCTGTTTTACAAATAATTAATTCTTTATGTAATAACTGTCATTATCATTTTTCTTTATCATTTTTCTTTTTAATTAATTATTTCACTTAGCTATATATCTTATTCAAAGTTACGTATACAATTTTCAAGGCTTATATATAACAACTTAAACATGATAATCGCCTTATAACTCCACAAAATGTTGATCACACAAAGCTTCACCTTTCCTCCCCCCTTATACCTTCTTTTTATACCCCCTATATTTTCTTTTCAATTTAATTAAAAGCTACATGGTGTTATTTTCCAAGTACTTAAAATGGGCATGGAGCATTCTTCTCCACCATTCATTCTTTAATCACCATCTTCACAGGGTCCCACAAGAGCTCTTTGAAGAACTCGGATCATGTCAGACAAAGTTCAATATAGGTTCTTTTGAACAAGTGGAATGTGTAGTGTGTTTAAGTGTGATAGGAGAAGATGATGAGATCACGGCGTTGAGATGTGGTCATGTGTTTCATCAAGTTTGTTTGGACGGGTGGCTCATGTTTAGGAACATTACATGTCCCTTATGTTGATATAATTTAGCGTCGCCAAGAGTTGTTTCACCGATTGGAGAAGAGTTGTTGATTCTCGACTATTGTTGTACTAATGCTTATGAAGACGAAGGGTTGTGGTGGCTACGGTGAACTACAATATACATGATAGCTAATTAAGAACTTGTCATATGCCGATTCTTGGATCAATTGACCACATTTCAAATTGCGTATGTTCATTTTGAAGTATATATTAATGTTTTTACTATTACATTCATGAATGATTCAAGTATGAAACTAATAAAATAAAATTATGTATAAAAAATACAATATATATATACTATGCATATGGATTGCATCATTACCCACAACCCATGTAAAATATAATAATATACCTTTTTTTTAAGGCAAATACCCATACATCCTCAACTACGAATATATATATTAATTCACGAATATATACATTCATCCATTTCAAGACTTGAACCCCCCAACCTCTTGATTAAAAGGGCACCACGATACCGCTAGGTCAATTGCCATTTGATATTTGATATATTAATATACCAATTAAAAAAAAGTGACCTTTCTTCTCGAAAATTCTAATTCATCGAGTGTGTTTTAGCAGTTACGATTGAAAATCTTCCTTAAATGAGAATTAATACAAGAAAGAATGAGTATTTGAGAGACGGAAAATTGCTCCAAATACTCGAAAATAGTGTCAAACACTATTTGGCATGATTTTGACACAATTTTGTTTTGTGCTAAATACGCGAGTGTCAATTACTTTTGAATCCCGAAAAACTCGTGTTAAATAGTATTTGTCACATAATTTAGGATGGTATGGACCATATATATATATATACTAGGCTTTGAGCCCGTACGATGCACGACCATTTATAAAATACAATTATATTAATTTGTAAGTCTAACATTGTTAATTAAAAAATACAATTATCATTGTGATAATGATAGTGACATAAATTAAACTATAATGGATGAACTTGTATTTATTTTTCATTAGTTGATACATCAAGTATGATGTAATCTCTTCATTTCCTTACGAATGGTTGAAATTTGAGTCTATATCCATTTATCACGGTAACACCGATCTTGTCACCATGTAAAAGACAAAAGTAACAACCATTGATTGCAAAATTATGTTAAATTTTGATACATTTGTTGAGCCCTTGCGATGTACGGTAATTAAAAAAATAAAATTAATCATATGTTTTTTAAGTTTTCAATTGTATTAATATTGTTGAAAATTTATTATTGAAACTCAACAGTAACGTATACCAAAATATACAGAAAATAATCAATTATATATATTTTATTAAAACTAATTTCCTTAAACTTGGTAGATGATGATGATAATATTAGATCATTGCAATGTATGAGATATCAGTAATAACGTGAATTTATTTTTTATGTAGGAAAAAATCATTATTTATTAAATGTAATGCATAAATTTAAAAAGTTATTATAATAAATTATAATAAAATTGAATTAGAAACCTTCACAAAATAGAAGGAAGTAGTTGTTAGAAATTCAAAATTTTAAAACTTTTAAAAGAGTGTTAAAATTATGAAGATTTTTAACGAAAAACTAATTTGATTATGTGACATAATTAGGTGAGTTTTAAAAAAAGGTAAAAAGATGACGTGGCATGGCTAAAAATCAAGGAAAAATCTTTGTTTTATATACATATATATATATATATATATATATATATATATATATATATATATATATATAGTCAAAGGTACAGAACTGCGAGAACTTTTAAATTATAGGAATTTTCACATATTTAATGATTCAATCAAATGTGATTATTGATGTAGATTAATGTTACAAGCAATTTGTATATATATATATATATATATATATATATATATATATATATATACAAATTAATGTTTAATGATTCAATCGGATTGTGAAGCTTAATTTTTTTAGATTCACATAAATTTACGAATGTGTGAAGCTTAATTTTGAACCTTCACAATTCGTAAATTTTATGTGAAGTAAAAAAAAAATGAGCTTCACATTTAAAAATTAAGTGTGAAGCAAAAAAAAAATCAACTTCACACTTTATAAAATTGTGAAGGTCAACTGTTTTCACCGTTTTTATTTTATCTCCACCCTTTTTATATATATATTTTGATCCAACGACTGAGATCTGTTTTTACCGTTTTTATTATATCCCCTTGTTTTCACATGATCCCAATCCTATATATATATATATATATATAACAAAGATTTTTCCTTGTTTTTTAGCCATGCCCCATCATCTTTATACCTTTTCCTAAACTCACCTAACTATGTCACAATCATCAAATTAGTTTTTCCTTAAAAATCTTCATAATTCCTAACACACTCTTAAAATTTTCAAAATTTTGAATTTCTAACAAACTACTTCCTTCTATTTTGTGAAAGTTTCTTATTCAATTTTATTATAATTTATTTTAATAGCTTTTTAAATTTAAGCATTACATTTAATAAATAATGATTTTTTCTTACATAAAAAATAAATTAATGTTCTTATCGATATCTCATACATTGCAATTATCTAATATTATCATTATCAACTACCGAGTTTAAGGAAATTAGTTTTAATAAAATATATAAAATTGATTATTTTTTGTACATTTTGGTATACGTTACTGTTGAGTTTCAATAATAAATTTTCAACAATATTAGTACAATTGAAAACTTAAAAAACATATGATTAATTTTATTTTTTTAATTACCGTGAATCGCAAGGGCTCAATAAATGTATCAAAACTTAACATAATTTTGCAATTAATGGATGTTACTTTTATCATTCAAACGGTGACAAGATCGATGTTACCGTGATAAATGGACAGAGACTCAAATTTCAACCGCTCGTAAGAAAATGATGAGATTACATCATACTTGATGTATCAACTAATGAAAAATAAATACAAGTTCATCCATTATAGTTTAATTTATGTCACTATCATTATCACAATGATAATTGTATTTTTTTAATTAACAACATTAAACTTACAAATTAATATAATTGTATTTTATAAATGGTCGTGCATCGTACGGGTTTAAGACCTAGTTTAGTATAGAAACGACTTTACTTTTTCTTTAAAGAAGCCGCATAGTGATACGATTTGTGATTATATTAAACTCACCTCATTCACTTGTATTTTTAGTAGGGGGAAAAATCCATCAATTGATTGGATAGATTTGAATTTGTAATCCAAAACTTTACATCTGCTATTTTGCAATCTTTATATGCTACTAGTGATTTGCTAGTATTTTAAGTGAATTTATGCCTTAAAAATGACGAGTATTTGGTACAGTTGTTGAATTGGTGTGCCACATGTGTATTATACTGGTGTGGTAAAAGTGGTACTATACTGGTCTGGTACCAAATATATAGTACAAGCATAACTGATGCGTATACGAGTGAACCAATATTTACGTATATCTTATATTCGATAAAAATCAAAGACAATAAATATCGATTTCATCATTTAGTGACATAGAAAGGATATTGACAAAGAAAAACGTATGTATACAATAATTTTTTTTGTACCGTGTTATCTGATTTGGTAATAACACAAAGTCACATACCTTAGCTATATATTAATAAACAATACGTTTGAGATTCGATTTAACTGGGGTGCTAAAACGTGAATTATTGTGTGACAAAGAGCTAGTCTTCAATAAAATTATAATTATATTCATACATGATGGTCAACGTTGATTTTGTAGTTCTTACTCACCAAAATATATCATTTTGTGTTCAAAGATACATTATATGATCATAGAAATTAAGTTTCACGACTAATATATTTTTAAAAATAAATCTTATAATATATGGATTATAGAAAGAACCTAACGACTAATGACAAAGAAAAAAAAATTTCGGATATGCTACTAAAGCGGAAAAAGTGAGAAACTACCGATACTAGATCGGAAGTACCGGTTTTCTTTTTGGCCATAAAGTGAGTACTGCCGAACCATTTAAAGTCGATTTTAGTACCGGTTCAGTACGATAACGGTTCAGTATCCGTACAGAACTGGAAATACGGTATTAATGCTCACCCTATGATCGGACATATATATACGCAAACGAATTCTATTGCAAATGAATATAACAAATCGAATTATTTACAAATAGTTTTAAAAAATCATTTCACCACTCTCCTCTAAAATTCATTTTTGTCAAAATGGAGTTGCACTAATTTAAAAAGTGAAACACAGACTCATACAAATAAAATCGATGAAATAAAACAGATAAAATATAACACGAAAATATGTTCTCAAGTTATTTCGGACTAGTACTCGGTAATTATATTGATCTCATACATGTAGCTATCGTAACCGTTGTTAGAACAACCACTACCTGAAGTCACATTACTGTTACATCAGTTTTTCATCCTAATCATATTTCACCATTTTTACACTAATATGCTACCAATCACTTTAATCCTCATTAACTTTTTTAAATTTATTTATTTTTTAAATAAAAATAAGTACGAAGTCAAATATAACTTATACTTAATTTAAAATAAAAGATTACGTAAACATACACAAAAGTACAAAAAATGTAAAAATACATAAACCTTATGCCACTTTAAGCCCATAATCTCAAGTAGGCCGGTAAACTCGTATACCATTAAAAACAAAAACCTTTCATATTTTTATTAAACATGTGTACTATGTAATAAAGAATTTGAGGTAAAATCTTAAAGGAAAAATATAGTAAATGACTATTTTACCCTTTAAACTATTTCATTATACTTTTAAATATTTCTTTCAATGTAATCTATTGTGAAAATTAATACAGCTTGATTAATTTCAGTTACGAAATATATAATCTATAATTACTTATCTTTTTTATAATGATGTAACTTACATTTAATAAATATTGAAAAGTTTCTTACAAATGTTTTACTATAAATTTCGGTTGAAATTAAAATAAAAATAAAAAAGTTACTAACTTTAACCATCTTCATGTTCTATAATTTATATTACTCGAGTAACAGAGTTCTCAAAATTTTAAGCCGTTAAAAGAGACATTTGAAATATCTTCACTACAGTATGAATTTACACTTAAAGTTAATAAGTATTTATAAAAGTTAATCTATTTATTACTACTATATGAAGAGTTTGACAATTTGATTATCTTAAAAAATTACTTTTAATTATTAAAACATCTAATGTAAAAAGTATAAATATTTTATTGTTAAATTTAATTTTTGTAACCTAATTTTGTAAACTCTCAATTATTATATTGAGATTGCAGTTCGGGTCGAGTCAGCTTTGCGGTTTTTAATTTGTGAGTTTGTAGGTCACAATCTTAACTCGATCCTGAATTGATTTGATTAGTAAGTTAACGTGTCAAAAGTAACTGGACACACAACTCCTATTGCGTTGGTTGGCCTGTCATCCCAGACCTTATCCAGTCCTGACCAGAATAATTAAAATAGTTAGCACATTTTGATTAGTAACCCGACAGGTTGAAAATTCAATTGAAATTTTCACGCTTCAATTAAACCCAAAAGTCATTCCAAATTGAAAATTGAAATTTCTGATCACATTCCGTTTGAAAATTTAGCTGAAATCATTCAAGACTGTAAAAGTGAACGTTTTTCTAACGATGATCGGTGTAAGACAGCTGAATGCCGACGACTCACTGACGCCCTCGTCGCCGACCCATGTATGCTCCTGCACAGTATATTCTCAGTATCGAAATGGATACGGTCAATCTTGTTGATGATCAATTTAAATAAATAATAATTTAAAATAATTTATATCTTATAAGTGTACACACTGCAGTACAGCTACTATAACAAATTAATAATTGTTAGAATTTTTTTCTGGATAGCAAGGTTCATTATTGTCATAATTATATATTTTGATATTATTAATTAATATTTTATCAAAGATACATCAATAAACAACTGGAGAATTAATCATTAATCATGACGAATAAATTAATGAAATCAAAAGTGTAAAGATATCGATCGGTTCATGATTCTAATGCAAAGCATGTCAAAATAATGGTTTTTAGTACGTAATTATATGCCTGTATGAATAATTTTACTATAAATCAGATATCATATATCATATTGAGAATGGTGTCATACTAGAATGAGAAAAGTTTTAGGTTAATGGTGTAAATGCCTTGTAACAAAAGTCTAACGATTTATGACATAGTCGAGCAGCGAGTTTAGAAGGTGTTTTGACGGTACAGATAGGTTAAAACATGTGACATTTTTGAAACACTGAAGTGAAAGGTTACTGGTTTTGGTTTAATTAATCTTTAAGTGTGAAATTGTTAGGTGTGAATTCAGTTTAAAGAACCAAAAGGAGGAGAAGCTGACGTGGTGGAGTTCGCCATGGGGAGATGAATCTCGACCGGGCGAGTTGGGCATGACCGAATTGCGGACGGACGTCCTAGATTGGTGGAGCGAAAATCGATCTCGACGACAGAGTTTGGTTTTCTTGTTGCCAAAATAATTCTTTCTTATAACTCTAAACCTTAGAAAATTAATACAATTCTTCTTAGTTTGACCGTTGACTGAATCAATCACCTTTATCGGATATAAAAACGTTAATTTTTTGTGTTCCTGTGATCTTGTCTTTATTCTTTGTTGTTTATTTATAAACCCTTATTAAACATTTTCGTTATGCCCTTTTTTTTCAAGACAAATTTGACTTGAAATAACGAAGAAATAAGTTATTAAGAGTAATAAATGAGGGTAAATTTGAAAGTTTAATTGTGTTTTTAGAGTTATTTTTTACAAGTGAAGAATCTTTTTAATAATATGAACATTTAAAGTAGGACGGAAGGAGTATTAAAAACCGTACATCGGTCATTTACTTCTATAAGTAGGAAATAATTAGTTCAAATTATAATGTGAAAATTATTAGAAATTAGAACAGATCAGATAGCTCTCCAACTTTTTTTTTTTTTTCTGAACCAAATATACTCCGTATGTATGAATCATTGTACACAAAAAGAGATAAATATATTTTACGTTTAAAAAGAATACGATGGTCTATTTATTGTTATCATTGTACTTCCTCCATCTCAAAATAAATATCTCATTTTAAAATGTACACAGTTTTAAAAAGATCAGTTTCTACCAATAACATCTAATATTTATTTTGGGACAATCCAAATAATAAGTGAGACACTTAATCTCGAACGAAGGGAGTAATTTACATCATAATCTTTAATTTATCTAGAAATGTTATTCGCATCAACTTCCAAACGGTAAATCACGTCACTTTTAATCAACTTGTTAGATTTCCGATATATGACACGAATAATTTACTAGTAAATATAATTACTAATACATGTTGCGTTCTTATGTCCTAATTCTCCGACACTTTCCTAGCCTGCAGTTAATATGTTTCCCATACAAGCCGCATCATTTTTATAAATTTTATGAAATCAGGTTTTAGTTACGGGTTTTACTAAGAATCATAGCATAAGGGCCATTGATATCAACTAATTTTTTATGGGTGGTTGGTAGATTATAGTTAAAAAATTACTCCATAATTAATGTCGGCAATGTCTGCCATTTAACTACATGCGATTGATAGTTTTGCGACGATTGAAGAAAGTTGACTGTTTTTTCATGAAAGATATAATTTTAATCATAAGCTTTAAAGCTATATTCAACAAAATTCTGTAATAATAACGAAAGTTAGCAATAGAAAATACCTATGTACTTTTAATAAAGAGATACCTATATAATTTTAAAATAAGTGTCTACATTTTCATTTTAGTTTGTCTCAAAATAAATGTCCACTTCTAAAAATAACATATCAACTTTACCATTTAACCCTTAATATATTTTTTTTCAAAATGATACATGGGAGTCTGTATAAAAAGTAAGGTAAAAATGTCATATTCAATAACAGACGATATAATTTTTTAAACTGCCACGATATAATTTCTTAAACTGCGTGAAAACTGACAGGAAGAAACTTATTTTATAAACGGAGGGAGTAATAAAATCTTATTTAGTCCCTATCCCACTTCCTTTCACCTTCCTCCGTTTTTTATTCAAATATAATAAAATAGGCCCAATCATGTCACCACACCTTTGCATTTAATCTCCACACACATATATAAATAGAAGACTAGAATCATAGTGTAAATCACAAACCACGTACATAAAAAGCCTATCATTTCCCTATACTATACGACAAAAAAATGTTAACTAGATTAGTGGCATCAACTTGCATTGTATATGTTACTACCCATTTGATTTGGGCATGGGATCTTTTGATTCACCTATGTTTCTTCAATCATTTCATGCAACTTGATCAAGTTCCCTTAAATGGCCAAGAGCTTGGTGTGACCAAGTTTCACCAAAACAAAAGCGATGATCAGGATCATGAGCCAGTAGATTGTGCAGTATGCTTGTCAACGATCGAAGATGATGACGAAATTAGAGTGTTGAGATGTGATCATCTATTTCACAAAGGTTGTTTAGATCGTTGTGTCGAATATAGGCACACAACATGCCCCTTGTGTCGTGATGTCCTAGCAGGTCCTCGAATGGTTTGTGAGCTCGGCCGTGAATTATTGAATTTTAGTTTTTGTTCAATTAGTGAGTCGAGTGATGATGATTGTGCTACATGGTGGATTCGGTGAGGAGTTGCTAAATAGCATTTATATTATATCTTTGAAGTTAATTGATTGGAATTTTGTATAGAAGAGATGCTGGAAAGTATTAGCACGTACCTTATTGTACACTCTTTTTGAGTAAGATTAGTTGTGTAGAATTGTTGTGGTTTTGGTTTAATTGAAAGACCTACGGAAAATATAAAACTTATGTCGTTGATAATAAGTCGAAAATACCTAGTAACTACACTGTCTTACGAGTGTTTTATCTTTTTGACGTTTTTTCTTAGACGTTAGTCGAGTTTATCCTTAACTCGATTCTAATTTAGTTACATATGAATGATCGTTTGTATGTTTGTGTGATTCTTGATTATGCAGGAGTCTTTCATCAGTTGGGTTTACCCAGCAAAAGTCATAGTATCTAATCGCTAATTGCGTCCCCTTCTAAAAATAATTTTGGCTATGGATCAATACATGTATAACATGAATTTTCAAATCTAAATCTAAAACCCTTATAATTGGTTTAAGCTATTGGCTTAAAACTTAATTTTTGTCCTATCGAAAATACCAACTATACCCCTTAAAAAGTCAATAGTATGTATTTTTGAAAGAGTCAACATTTCACACATTTAATAATTTTCCTTTTGGAAACAATCATTTTTCAACCATTACACAAATCAACATCCATATATTTTTTTAACCAATCATTTTTTATTCTTACACGGTTTAAAAAAACTGGAAAAAAAAAGTATATAAAAAAAAGAAGAAATGACAATAAAATAAAGAAAAAGCAAAAATAATTTGTCTTTCAGTAAACGAATTTCTAACTTTTATGATCAGGTCACTTGATAAATATCACACCGAATTTATTTATTTATTTATTTATTTATTTATTATTATTATTATTATTATTATTATTATTATTATTATTATTATTATTATTATTATTATTTACTTGATCTAAGACATATTATTTACAACAACTATGGAATGACTAATCATAAATGATTGATTTTAAAATTATTTTCGCCGTATAGCGCGAGTCATCTACTGGTTAGACTAAATGACAACAACTACTATTTATTATTTTGTTTTATCCCGAAATAAATTTCGTGAATATGCACATAACCATAGCTCGGAATATTTGTTTTTCTAAAGTGATCCACGACGACTCACAAAATCATATATTTATATGGTCATTGGATTTTATTTACCCTGTTAATTCACCCAGATGTCTTAACTTCAATTACATTATTTGAAAAATAGTTTAATAAATATATTAGTTAAAGTTTTTTACGAGATTTCAAATTTAATATGTTTTGGGGAACTGATTTTAAGTTGCTCACAAGTCACAATTTTTTTTAATATAATTCCTTGCTTTGCAAAAAAACATAAAAATAATACTGTATTGTGTTTACATATTACAAATTTACAGTAATACTGTAATTATTACTGCGTAAGAAAATGTACAAAATGAAATTTGATGCTTGTATAAAAAATTGTGCATTAAAAAATTGTAATATATGCATTGATGGTATAAAAGTGTGTGTATCTATCAATTTCGTGGTGTAAATATGAACCGTTGAAGCAATAACATACAAATTAACGGACAATCAAGACTTATGACCACTTTCAAATAGTTAGATGACCCTTAGGTTACATTTAGTTCGCATAAAATCTCGTGAAATTTGATAAATTTGAAATTGCAATTGTAATTTATAACGTTGTTCGGTTAAAAATGAATTGAATTAAGATTTACCGCAATATAAGAATACGTGTGAGTATAACGCCACTGATCATAGCCAGATCATCATGTGTAATGTGAAATGTGTGGGGTCGTACATGCAAATTTTAGTTATTCAATTCGTGGTCATAACTCGATTTTCACGAAATAGTTTGTTAGTTGGCGACAGTAGAATAAATGTGTGGTTTTAAATGAAATCCAATAACATGTGTAACTCAATTTTTAGTATGATCTTGATGACATGGATTCGAGATTCTAATAGATACGATTGGTATCCTTGATTTTTTATTTCTTATATAGGCTGTCTTTAATTTAATCATAATTATATTCATTGAGAATATTACATTTGTAACAAGTTTGGGATCAGAGGGGTATTTCTTATTTGAGGGATAGGAGGGGCAAAATTCATCTCAACCATGATTTTTCCGATCAACTGTTCAGATTTACTGCATTTTACGTCATATTCACTGCATCTTATTTTACATTTAAAATACAGTGAATTTAAAATGTAGTGAATCCGAACCGTTAATTGAAAAAATCAATGGCTGAATTGGAGAGTTAGTTACCCCCTACCCCTCAAATATGAATTGTCTTATGAACCTTACCCTTAATTAGTTGCCACCTTCAACTATTATCAAAGGTCTCAAATAATTAAGGAAACTTTGTATCTATCATTACATAGCAACATCGTATAAGTATCATAATAAAGGTATTAAATCGTTTTAAGTTGTCAGGTCATTTGAATTCATAGAACAAAAAAATTACCGAAACATCAAGGGCGATAAAACACATCTCGAAACGTCCGTATTGATCTGTCTTAATATCGGAAACGGTTCCAGGATTTTTCAGCTTCAAGTTAAGTAATAATACATCAACTTGCTAAAAGACTCTGCATGATTACCTCTCAAGTTTTCGAAAGCGGCTTCCCTACCACGCCAAGCTATCAGATAAGAAATCTTAATGTGATAAGTATCACCGATATCCTGAATTATATCTTTTGGCCCTTAAAACTCTGCTCGGATCTTTCAACTTCTCCATTATAATATCGCCTAGTACCTCTTTGAACGCGTTTCGATGCTTTGTCTTTATTTGTGTTTTGGAACAAGTATGGAAGTCATACAACTGGGTAACGTGGAAAGGGTCACCATGTTTAGCGTGAGTAGTTATTATCTTCCACTTACATCCTTCATTATAACAGACAACATCATATCTCGTTTTAGAGGAATTTCTTACCATGTACTGAGTCCATCTTCAATTGATTTTTGGGCAATAACTTTCTTGCAATGTTGTTTGTTGAAAAACCACACACCTTCAGCCAACTTAACTGTGGTTTTTCCGTCAAATATTTTAGGTACGGTTTCTTTGATATTTAGAGAAGGGGTTGGCAATCGGTTTGGCATATAAGAAAATGTGTTTTTTTTCAATCATTAGGATGTATGTATACTACATTACCATCGTCGTGTTCATTTTCTTCGCCACTGATGAATCCATAATCTGTATCACTTTCTTCTCCACATTCTTCCACATGATCTTCCTCACATTCTTCGCCACAATCATCCCCACACTCTTTGCGTAGATCATGCCCACATTCTTTTCATTTTTCTTTTACAATTTATACGTTACCTCGTCTACCATCTTCATGTTTTTACGAGGTATCGACATCGTAAGAGTATTTATGCGATGTACCATCATCATACAAGCTTTTTTGTGATAACCCTATTTCTAAAAATTATGGATTTCGTAATCTTGATTTTCATTATAATGTTCAAAATTATTAGTGTAAGGTGTTTCTTCTTGATTAGAAGGATGTGACTTAAAAGTTGTATTTGTCCGGAATTGAGTTTGCATTTGGGAAATATTAGAGTTTTGATATGTTTGACTGATATAAAATTGATGATGATACTGAGATGAACTATGATATTGAGTTGGCGTTTGATATTGAGATGAATCATGATATTGACTAGGCGTTTGATACTGAGTTGAGGGATCATACAAGTTCGGCTGTTCCTTTGGATAACGAGAAAGAGTTGGATGTGTACTAAGAAGTTGTACCTTATTAGTTTGTTGGTTCATAGAAGGGTCAAGAACAAACAACTCTAGTGGTTTTCCTGCCACAATACGAGTTGCTTCTACAAAGAAAGAAACTTCGTCATCATCAGTACTTTCATTGGATAATCATTGGGAGATAGTTTATAAGATAAACTATATCCAAAATCCATATCTAGATTGAACTTCTTTCCCACATATTTAACTAAATTGTTATAGGTAGTATCAGTGCTGATATAAACACCACATCTACAAGCACTTGTCACAAAAATTACCTTAACAACTTCTTTTTGTGAATTCATTATGTTATTGTTGATGGGTTTTCTATTCTCTTACTAGATTAACATACAATGCGAAAATAACAATTAATTTAGGGTATGAAGGAAACTAAACCCTAAAGGATCTTAACTTAATAATAATAAGCAACAAAACTAAATAAATAGATAAATAAGAAAAACACTAACCTTTGAAACAAACGGATTTCTCACACGCAGACCACCTTAGCATGCCTTCTTGACTTGGAGGCGAGTACTCAAACCAGAACACCTCTAATGGCTCACACCCACGAACCAAAGAGAAAAATTCCAACTCCTAAGGTCCCGAATCTAATCGAGTAAACTCTTACAAGGAGAAGGAATGAGAAAGAGAGAAATTGTGTAATTTGAAACCATGGCATGCCCTCTATATATATAGGGAGATGGAAACTAGGGTTTCTTCCCTTAAGCGATGTGGGACAAGCTGATTCGTCCTTCCAACCGCCAGTTAGACCATCCAGCCGGCGGTTGGGCTTGGTTCCTGCCCAAGTACCCGAGCCACGACCCGCGTGCTCCACCGCCTAACTCCAGCCGCCGGTTGAACCTTCCAACCGGCGGTTGGATTTGGCTTCAAAAATGTTCCATTCATTTCTTTTAGTTTCTAATTAATTCATCAACTGTGATAATTAATAAACCAAATATTTAACCATAATATTAATTCCAATTAATATTATCTCTCATTTATTCCTCTTTAACTGTTCGTTGAGGGCGACCCAAAAAAGACTTTACTTTTAATGATATACTTACTAATTAGTTATGACCCTAGACACTATATCCAACAATTGCTTGAGACTATTAGCAAAATTGGAAACAAATTGATATTGTAGTGAGAGAGATGATAGTTATGTTAATTGTTTTTACATCATTATACACAAAAAAAATGGATAATAAAAATATATTATTTGACAAGTGTCAACATGTTATTAGTGATTCATATTTTCAATACAGATTACGTTACCAGATAAGATAAGGTGACTAATATTTTAGGCGAAATTTTTGTATAAATGATAAGACAATTCTACTTTAAAGCGAAATTTTTGTACATTTGATGAGACAATTCAACTTTAAAGCGAAAAAAACGTACACATGACATGACAAATCAACTTTAAAGCGAAAAAAACGTACACATGACATGAAAAAATAACTTTAAAGCGAAAAAAACATACAACTGAAAAGACAAATCAACTTTAAAGCAAAAAAATAGTACAAATGACATGACAAATCAACTTTAAAGCGAAAAAAACGTACAACTGAAAAGAGAAATCAACTTTAAAGCGAGAAATCGTACAAACGACATGACATATCAACTTTAAAGCGAAAAACCATTAGCGTACAAGTGACCTGAGAAAAGTACTATAAAGAGAAAAAATGTTTAATTAACATGTTGGTCCATACATTTGTTTACAAAACGGAAAACAACATATTTGGGCACGTCTTTAGATTGCCGACTGAGCAGAAATCTCATGACTAGTATTATCGTGAGTACACTATCTTTCACTACCTAAATTTACCTTAGTAACTTGTATTATGATAAACTTTTTATTATCTTGTAGGAAAATTATCTTTTCTTCTCAATCAAGCTTCACCACTATGGTTCCTTTTCAGAATATACAACAAGGTCTTACAATGATGGTGTGATCATTTATGTGGACTATTTTCATTTATTCACATTTTGTATGGATCAAATGGAAAAGATATATGAACAATTAGGATATGATGTCATTTTGCCTAGATTTTATTATTTTAGGAATCCAAAGTACGTCTTAAATTTTGGGCTAAATCCTATGGTTGACGAAGTTAACGGGACCGTAAAAATGATGATGCACATCGAAGGAAATATTAGAGAGATTGACGTTTACGTGTCATGTACAAAACTCACTTCGATTTATGCCCATTCAAGCACATACATGGATAATGAGGGAAAGAAGAATGGACATTTTGAATGTTCAAGAAGAAGGTTGTTTGATTAGGTGGTTTGTGTTAATGTATTAGTTAATATGTATCCTTGGTTTCTTATTTATAATACCTCAGTAATACTGTATTTGTAATATCTTTCGTTATGTATTTCTCGTGATGGTTTTTATTGGACTTTAACTAATATGTATTTTTCGTTATGTATTCTTGTAGTTTAAGTAATAAGTACTTATCGTGGTAACCATACCTTGAATATGAAACTACAAAATATTATTTTACAAGATTTAACATCAACATACATATATTTTTTAACCACATCAAGTGGAATAAATAGTGTTACTCATAAACTCCCGGTAGCTCTTTTCAAAGACCTTGGGAGGACATTGAAGATGAATTGGATGACGATGTGCTAACTTTTTAATAAAATGACAAGCATAAATCCCACAATTTGAACTATCACTTTGTTGTGGCACCTCGATCTTATTATAGTCCATGTTGACCTGTAAGTTATCCACTCGTGAAAATCCTACTTTATTCCAGTAATCAAGGTTGTCTAAAATAACAGGAATGAGTTGTTACAATTTATTATGGATTTCCTGCAGAAACCTCATCCTAAAAGTTGGTACTAATGGGTCAAATAGAACTCTGTTGTCATAAATTGTTACGACCCAAGAAGTCAGATGTAACAATGCAACCATCCAATGCATACTACGTTGATTCAATGGGAAAAGGACCTACAAACGTAGTTAATTTGATCAACATCTACTTTATTAATATACTTAACTTTATCGATTTATATTACTTACCCTATCAAGAGTCCACCAAGGAGGACAAGGTCCCTCGGTGCCATTGGCCAAGTCATATAACCTTTCACAATCTTCCAATATGTTATGGAAAAGGAAAGGAAGGGTGCCACACCGTTGATCCTTGCGTCGTGATAAAGCCACCATATTGCACCAAATGTCAATGTGCTATAACATATCTCAGGTTAAGTAACTACACATAATATGTATGTATGTATTTATATATATATATATACATATATATATATATATATACTTATAAAAACGTTATAGCATACCTCGTTTTCTAGCCAACTTCTATCACATCGATCGAGAAGTTTACCCAAAAATTTTATCCAAGTCGTAGGGGAAATCTTTGACACGCAAATAACACCCGCGCTCATAGAACTCTAGTGTTGTGGCCTCGAAAACTCTCTCTCGAACTGTCATTGCAGATGATGGAGTAACATTATGCCCACTAATATCGACATCCTCATCCATCATTGACTACAGGTAAAATAATAAATCATATTAAAACACTTTTTATATAATAGTGATGGTAGATATTATTCCCACAACATACTTAACGGTTGTTTTTGAGAAGCGCGTTCAAAAAATTGATCAAGTTTTTCCCACTCTTCTTCGGTAAAGTCATCATCAATCATATCATCATCATGTATCTCTTCATCCGGATACACTTTCTTCCACAACACCTATTTTTTATAAGAATATCAAAATGACATCAATGTCTCATTATATTATAAATATATTAGACGTAAAGTAGCTAAATCACATACGTCAACTAGTTGCTTGATGTTACCAAATCGGGTCTCTTCCTGCCCACCCTCCTTAAGATTGAAACGCCTTTCAAATTTATCCAATAATGAATCTACATCTTCCTTTGGGCCCTCGAGGAATCGCATAGTATCTTGATACCAGGGCCTTTCCTTTTCAAGAGGTGTAGCTTGAATATCTTTCGGTCTATACTTCACCTAAAATTTCAACAACAATTGTGATTAAAATAACAAGATTAAACAAGTAGAGCTACACATTATAGTCTTTTTAAACAATATACATTAAAATAACAAGTTGTTAAAATATACCTATCTAGACATCTTATCGAACTCTACACACGCCAACCATCCAAAATCTTTTTCTTGGTTCCAAGCAATACCTCTAGGCACACGAATAAATCCATCCATCTTAGCAAGCACTCTTTAGTACGGTAGCACTTCAAAGATCCATATCAATTAAATGGCCATTATTCAAAAAATTTAATCACTCATATATGAATAGTTTAAGTATATAACGATCAATTGAATAATAGTGCAAACAAAATTTACCTTAGAAGCTAACATGAAACCTTCAAGTCGATAGTTGGGATCCTTTTTTGGAATCTTAGGATAATATGATACACTACTATCCAGTCGACTTTCATACAGTGACTCGAACGTAGGACGCCAAATAAAGGAGCCCCATGGAAAATTATTATTCCACGTATCCAAATCTTCAACTAATCGTAGTAACTCGTCTTCAACAACAAAATCGTCACACCCATTAAGAAATTCAACATGCAAAAGCTCTAATAAAAAATTTCGCACAATATCCAAATCCATGTAGCCTAAAAGGTAACTTGTAAAAATGTGATGGATATCATCCACACACACGTATCTATTTCGTCTCAGACTGCAACCCTTCCCGAATGGTCCAGCAGCTTTCCCGAGTAAACGCTTTTTAAACGAACCACCACCACGTCCCAGTATTCGCGGTAAAACACCAAACTTCATCTCAGTAATTAAACAAAATTGATGTGGCCCAAAATGTAGTTTTATACCAGCAACATCAAAAACCAATTCCTCTTTATCCTTATCAACTTTAACCAAGTTCGAAAGCATAAAGTGTAACAAGTAAGGTTCTTGCCTACAATCCGATGTATAAAATCAATTTCCAAAACATGATTTGCCTAATAGTGACAAGCTATCTTTCCTTTCCTGCAACTTCTCATTTATTTGAAGGATGATATCAAAAATCACCAACAGTCTCACATCAGCATAATAATATTTACCCTTCACAAAAACAATAATATTACTAACTAATAATGTGTAATATAATGTTTAAAGAACTTACAATATTCATTGTTGATGCCACTGAAATACTCACGTCACAGTGATCTTACAACAGTTAATCACGAACAGAATACGAACAAGATCACATCATATACCTAATTCAAACAAAAATGATAACGTTCAACGACGTAACAGTTCATGCACTATGTATCCTATGTAAAATATCAACTATCTATCACAAAATAAATAAATATAGCATTACAACAATGTTATCGAAAAGTAACATACAACTCATATAATATCATTTAATTATAAATTTTTTGAATAAGCATTGCAAGTTTATAGTTATAGATGATACTTATTTTACCGCGGAACGACTTAATGTCGAAGATAAAATACTTGTTTCACCGCCACACTAAAACGAGTCATTAAACACTACCACTACCAATAACCCACCACCAATAACCCACCACCAATAACCCAACTACATACTACCACATGTAACCACTTACACACCACAAAAACTACCAATCAAACAATGATAACCCACTTACAAACTAACAAAACCACCACAACGCAAAATCTACTATTATATAAGGAAAATCAAACAAAAATCGAAATGCTTAACAAATACCATGGTTAACCGGACTCTCTTTTGCATAAACACGATAAAAAAAATCGCCGGAATTGTGACCGGAGATAAAAACCAGAGAGAAAGGAGAGAAACGGGAGAAAATTGATAAAAATGAGTACTAGTCAGACAAAAGCAAGAACCAAAGCAAGGCACGGAAAACGAGAATTCAAAAAAATCGCCTAGTCACCTAATGTAATTGCAATTCAGCAATTTTATTTTGGCGAAATTGAGAAATCACTTCGTCTAATGTAATTGCATTTCGCCATGTCTCTTTCAAATGAGGTTATCCTGTAAATATAAGTATGATTATGTGTTAATCTTTAAAGCTTTTATGTGTGTATTTTTTTAGTTAAGATGATTATGTGTTCTTCTTATATAGTAGTAATGATATACTAGTATTAGAAATATTTATTTTTAAGAAAGGGACATGTATTTATAAACTAAAATTTAATTATATTATAAAAATTCGAGATTATTTGTCATTTTATCATGAGATTAAGGTAAGCTTTTAAGGCTTTACATGTTAATTGCTATTTGTATAGTAAGTCAAAATTATTTTTACACATTGAGGCATCTAATAGAAGTTTGTCGCAATTGATTTTTTTTTTAATATTGTTTGTTTAACTTCTAAATACTAAATTTAAGGATGATGTGTCAAGCTTAGAGGTGCCTAAGTGTCACTTAAAGAAAGATTGTATTGATTTTATATAAGAGTTAATGAAAGGATAATGAAAGAAATGATAATGATGATGATTTACTATTATTATTATTAGTTTAATATAATTATTATGTTATTAAAATAAATTTGATATAAAGAATCGAAAGAGGAAAAGAAAAAATGTTTGATGATGCGTCAAATAGAAGATGAACATGTCTTTCATTATATATAATTAGTAAGATATAATATATATATAGTTGTGAGTAGGCTAATTTACGTAGGAACGTAAGAAACACTTTTTAAATATGCAAAACACGTCATCTTATAAATTTCTTCGTCACTTCTTTTTCAAATAACTTTTAGAAGCTATTTTTCAAATAAAAAAAATTTCAACGTTTTATTATTTTTTAATTCATAGTAATCACATTTTATAACTTGTTAATCACATGAATAATATGCGATTGTCAAGTCATATTATGCGATTATCTCGAACACATGATAACAACGTTATATTATAGAATAAATCATTTGTAATTATCATGTTATATTTTGTGATTACCTTAAATAATCACAACAGTAACGACCGTAAAAGATGTTAAAAAAAAAGTTAATATTTTTTATTTATATTTATATCATAGCTTTCAAAATTTATTTTAATGATAATCATTAAAAAGTTTTGAAGAAAAATGTGTTTCGGATAGTTAAAAGGTAATCTTGAAGTGTTTCTTACGTTCTACGAAAATTAGCCTTCTTATTTTACTCATCTCTCTCTCTCTCTCTCTCTCTATATATATATATATATATATATATATATATATATATATATATATATATATATATATATTATAGAGGTGGGTTCAAATAACGTGTTTTGGATATTTAAAAAGTGATTTTGAAGTGTTTCCTACGTTCTCACGAAAATTGTCCTTCTAATTTGAACCCACGACTATATATATATACATATATAGTTTGGATTAAATGAGAACACTTTAAAAATAAGACCCGTTAAGAACGCCTCAAATTCACAATTACTGTTGATAAAATTATTAGATACACATTCGTACATCTCAAATATGCAAAAAAAAAAAAAAAAATGCACATTTCTAAGAATGCAAAGTAATCGAAAAAACGATTGATGCACAATTATCTATATTATTGTGCATCAATCGTTTTTTCAATTTTTATGTATTTATGTGAGTGATCATATATTTTTCTATATATATTTGAGATGTATGAGTGTGATTCTAATGATTTTGTTGGTTGAGAGAAAATAAGGAGTTAAAATGAAAACGTTGAAAACGCTCTCAATTTTTATTTACAAATTTATTTAGTTGTGAACTTTTATTTTTTTCGCTTTACAATTTTTATTTTATCGTGAATCCTTATATTTTTTCGTTTTCCATAAATTTTTCATTGTGAATTTTTAATTTTTTTTTGCTTCACAGAAATTTAGAAAATTTTTAATTGTGAACCTTAATTTTTTTTTGTTTTACAGATTTTTATAAAGTAGTGAACCTTTATTTTCTTTGCTTCATAATTTTTTTTTATGAACCTTTATTTTTGTTTTTCTTTATAAAAAATTTCAAATATGAACCTTTATTTTTTTTGTTTTCACGTTTTTTGTCTCCATCTCTTATACTATTCAGTAAAGATGCTCCCACTTGTTACCAATTATATATAAATTAGATTAGATGTTTGTAAACAAGTAATATAATATTGACTTTATATCAGTTATCAATCGATATAATAACTAAACCTTTGCTTTAACAAACTAAAGATAAACGATAATTTGTTGTTATTTGTCTTCCTGATTGATTTTTTTTTCTTTAAAGAAAAAAATAAACAGACCCCAAACTCCCAAAGGCAACTCGGTCCTTTGTCGTAAATATATCTATCTATATATATTTTTAAATTTAAATAAATAAATAAACTGATATATATATCATTCTTCCACATAAAAGACCGAAAACATCCTATTACATGGGAGATATTTTTAGGGTCATGTTTAAAATGCAGTGCATATGGCCCCAAGGACCAAGGTAATGTGTGGTTGAAGCTAAATTTCAACATCATGTATGGAATGAAATGAATTGAGACACACACGTACATCACGTGTGTTTTCAAGGTCACGAGTAACATGAAGTTGATTGTCACGTGTGGTTTTAACTCAATTTATTGGGCATGTGTAAAATGAAAAATGAATGGCACATCAGACTGCTTAAGGATATATTTGACAAAATTAGTTTGTAATCGAACCTGGAAATTTGTAACTAGAGCTGATAGTAGCTTATATTTAAAGTCGAAAACTAAAGTTCATATTTTTGCGCAAATGTTTGACAAAGTAGCTAAAATTTAAAAGTATGAACTGATATAAAAGGATAAAAAAAACACATGATAAGTAATAAAATTATAAGTATATATGTGATTTATTTAATGCTAGTAACTTAAACTTATATAAAAGATAAAAATAAACTTCTATAAATTCCAATAAACTACGTTGCGAAACGCACACGTAATCTCAACTCATTTTGTTAGCATTTGTTGTATTCAAACTTAATATATGAACTAGTATTTATGCATTTTCAAAATGTCACATATTTATAAAAAATCACCATCACTTTTAATTAATGATTTATAAAAAAATGAAAATTAAGCATCTTCATCTCATATAAATCGCTAATTATTATTATTATCATATGTCCATAAACCATATATAACAATTTTAGGATCCAGTTAATGTTCGTGTTGCACACTTGCACATCCGTAAAAGAAAAAAGCTTTGATCATGATATTCAACTCTTTAGAGAAACTAACAATGAAGCCACAATAACTAGAAGAAAACATAAAACTCGAGGACATAAGTCACATGACCCTACTGGGCATAGAATTGGAAACGGAGAAGATGAAAAAGTAAAAAAAAAAAAAAAAAAAAAAAAAGAGACGAAAAGACCCGCAATGTACAAACTCAACTGTTAATCACCCGCAAGCACTAAATACTAACAAATGAAATTTCTTTAAATGAAGGTACAACAATGGATGTTACCGAATCAGCACCATTTGTACAGCTTTTTTCTGAGCCTGTGCCAAACTCTGAAAAAGGTTCCAGATAACATTAGGACGAGTTTCGTATTGAAAACGGAATGGGAATATATATATATATATATATATATATATATATATATATATATATATATATATATATATATATATATATATATATATATAAAGAAAAAAACATGAAACCTGGCAAAGATGATCAAAAAGAGGTCGGTCTCCCTGAGAGAACTCCCGGAAGAAGTTGGTGAGATAAACTGCCAGGTTAATCTGGTAAACAGAAAAGAAACTTTCAATATGATATATCTAGGTAAAGCTGTTGCGAATCAACTTAACTAATAATCAGTCTTTATAGAAGTATCCACTTGATATTGGATATTCAAAGATGGTCACTCTATTCTTTTAGCTATTCACTAGCTGCACACTGATAGTAAATGTTGTAGAAAAAGTAAACCTCATTTAGGGGGTCAGCAGCACTAAGTAGGTCATCATCATAACCATCATCTTCATCCTATAAGCAAATACACAAAGGAAATAGAATCATCAATAACAATAAGTTTAGTTTGGTGGATATCAAAACAAGTGGCAAGGGTAGTGAAAATGGCATCGCTGGTGGTGATGGGGCAGACCTCATTGAAAGCTTTTGCCATGGCATCTAGGTACCCATGCGAAGGTCTGCTGTAGGATGTTGTGCCGGAAGAATAAAGTAGATCTCGCTCTATTTCAGCATCTCCTGCTTCGACTTCTTCCCATTCACTATCCTACATTACATGAGCAATATGGATTTAGTTATAACCTTATATTAATTATAGGTAGTAGTGTTTTTCTCAACACCTATGAAAATAATTATAGGTAGTAGTGTTTTTCTCAACACATATGAAAAGCAGGAGAAGAAATACCTGCTCATCATCTTCTAAGACTTGTTCTTGAATCTCGAGCAAGACATCCGCTAGTATAGCAAGAATCTATGTTCCCACATGGAACTTACACATTTATCAGATTCCATTACACACAAAAATTCTTCAAAAATACATAAATGTATAGTGAGCAAGAATCAGACAAGTAAGAACCTTTGCAGGAAGTGGCATTGCTGTCCATTGATCTGGTGAAACTTTGGATTTCGAACGAGTGGTGATCCCTGCAGAAGACTACAAAACAACAGGTTTGAGCTTTCGAAGGGCTGTAAACGACTTTTAGAAAATAAGTATAATAGTAAACAACCTTCATCAAATGGCCTTGGACATTGATGCTTCCGAATTCAACATGCCTGGTTGACAATAGTAAAGCCAAAGCTGTGGTTGTGACTTTAATCTGATAGGCTCCCTGAATTTCGCCTGTACTCGATCAAAGTTGTGTTAGGATTTATAACAATGAATACTGATACACTTTAAATACATACACAAAGATTTTGAACGCATAAGAGATTTAACATTTGTTGTTGCGCACTACACCCAAGTAGCAACAACATTCAAATCAACTCGGTGCTTATTCAGGGTAAGAAGACAAGAAGTAAGGAATAAAAAAGCTAAACTACAATGACGAAAACTTGCCTTGTTGCTTGGTCCATTCTGACATAACATAATGCAAAGAATTAGTGTGCCTTTCAGCAGGGATAGTTATGAGCAAGTTGATGAATTGTTCTACATGTGGCGCACTCATGTGAACCTGGGTCATGAAAAAGTATTTATGATCACATAATAATAATATCCATTACATGGTTTTAGTTTGTATCATGCTTAATTCATTTAGCACTGTTTTAGATTATATCATACCAATCTTGCAAAAATAAGAAGTAATGAACTTCGCAACCCAGCAATTTGGCAGGATTGCATTCGCCTAACAAGAGCAGCAACAAGGTCTCTTATATGTTGTGCCATTTGCGAGGACAGATGTAGAATGAGTTGCAAAACATAGTTTCCAACAAAAAGTGATCCCGAGCTTTCTAAATCTGGATCAAGAAGCCTATCCAAATTTCATATTCCCCAAACAAACAAGCAGAAATATTAGACGTCTTTAAGGTAATCACCAATTTGAACAAATTCATTTATGATAATAATACAAAACATCCACCTTGAAGCTACATCAAGCAAGCATCTCATCGTAAAAGCAGGATCACCACTCCATGTAAGCAATTGTTGCTTTCCACCAGAGACAAGAGCAGCAAGGCATTGAGTTGCATTCTATTTTTTTCAAAAACTTAACAAGTCATTGAGTAAAATATAAAACTATTAATGCAACATAAAAGTCTCTTTTGAAAGAGGAAAGCATTTGAAGATATACAAGTGTGAGAAATAATATAACCTGCATTTCACCATGATCATCACTCTGAAGGACAGTACGTACAACTGGATCAAAACAAACTTCATAAACTGCTTTCACAACGTCAATTGGTGCGCTCTAGATATATAATAACAGTAATAACCAATAAGTCATAAATATAAACTACAAAATTTTATGGGAATTTGTTTTGAATACAGTATATAACTTGCCTTGAGTAACATTGTCAAAAGATCCAAAGAACCAGCAACTAAACCATCAGGCTGCTGCTGAGGCTGTGAAAACCCACACAATGCACCAAAAAACAACTCATCATACATAAGTAACTTGACTAAATAGAACTAATTTAGTATTTTGATAGCGTAATATGAAGAAACATACTTTGTTGAGGATCGGCCCCACATATGGTAAAATGCGTGAAACAAGAGGATGAACACATCCAGGAGCATTTTTAATTGCCTGTTATTAAATTAGAATTATTTAACCAAATTAACTTGCAACATCCTGAAAGTTTAACTTAGATACACATTCATCACCATTAATATAGCTAAATTACCTCGAGAACATCAAGGGCATCAATGCTTATGAAAGGGTCCGCAACATGCAAAGCCCACATGTTAAGTATAATTGGAGAAATTACAGGCTCTATGGACAATGCGGCTTCGTGACCTACAACCACCAGTTCCACGAAATAATTAGTGAGTAATTGTATAAAAATTGCAAAACAATATCACTCGACCCATATACAAAACAACCAACCTGCTCTCACAGCTGCTTGCAGTGTTTCAAGGACAAGATGCATTGTCTCATCAGATGCCTGCAGAGTATTGCAGATTAAGATATAGACTGATTTCATGGGTCGTTAATAGAAAGGAAATCTAGTGTTACAGTACCTGCTTAAGAAGTTCTGTAAGTGATGAGAACAGAGCCAATATATGAGGCTGTGGTATTCCTCTATTTGTGTCAGGTAAGAGTTGAGAAAGTGCACGACATGCACCAACTTTGACAGGTGCAGGTCTATCCTTCAAAATTTGTACATGGATCAGAACTAAACCTATGAATGAAATGAAGATATGTAAAAGAGATAGGAGCATACACATCCATGCCGATTGCCTGGATAGCTGCATAGAGGAAATGATCAATAACACCTTGGTTGATCTGTATATGAAAGAGGCATAGATGTGAATATTGTCTTTAAAAAACATGAAACAAGAAACATGAATGATCTTGATAGTTACCACAGATGAGAATTTAGCAATTGATGAAAACATACGAGCATAAAGAAAGGGAAACTCGTGTACACCTGCACAACAATATACCAATCAGTTAAAAACTTATTGATATGCAAGAAATTCTCAACTCCTACATTTAGCAAAGCTAAATACTATTTGTGCAATAGTGCCATGAATAGTGGGGTTTTTTCTTTTAAGTGTATTTAATTATAAATAAAATTCATATACATTAAAAAAGATCATTTCAATTAAATATGTATTCAAACTTAGGTATTGTAGGTTGATATATTTTAGTTATTGTTATAAAATTATATATTCTTGAAAGTTCATATACATTTATCTTATATAAAGTTTTAAACACCTTATTAATACATGTGTTGTTTTGGGATTTTAAATACTTCATTCGGTGTAAAAGAGAAACATAAAAATAATATCGGTAGGTTTTTCTTAAGATTATAAGTGTCGTTACTATTTTATCAATTTTTTACAAATTAAAGATGTGTTGTTATTAAGTGCGATATTGATAATATGAAATCAAATCTCACCTTAAATATTATATCCTTTTTTGTTTATGTCATAAACTTTACATAAAGAAAAAATATTACTTGACAATGAAAAACAAACATATTAAAATATGAAGTATAAGTTGAAGAAGAATTTACTGTTTAATTTAATCATTTCTTAAATTGTTAGAAGAAATGCTACATGTTACTATTAAGGTAAGTTGTGATTCACAATTTGTTATATATTGTAACTCTTAAAGATTTTATTTCATATTAGAGTCTATTTTTTTTAGAAAATTACCGCTGTAACGCACGGGTTAAAAATATTTGTTACATATATAATTAACCATAACTCTACCTGCTGCCATGTCTTCAGCCAAAATTTGCTCCAAGAGATTCCCCACATTGACTCCAGAAGGCCCAGGAACCTGAAAATAAACATCAAGAAGATATTGTGCTTTGAAAATGAATAAACACAAATTATTAGACTAATACCATTTATAATTAATCTGTATAGCAGTCGGCAAGTCCGTAGGTCTACAAATACAGTTCTAACAATAATCAGTATAGTGCTCGGTAAGTCGGTAGGTATACAAAGATAGTACTAACCTCAACTTCAAGCAATTGTTCTGACACAGAGGACAGAGCAAAAAGAGTAGCCTCCCTCATCTGCCAAAATATATGTTCCAGATAAATATTAAGAATGGTGTACTATAATTAGAAGAGTCAAAAGGATATAGCGTAAGGAGACATCACAACATCCATAAATTTACTATGTTACACTAAAGAAAGTAAGAAATAGTTGCAGTTAGGCAAACATATAAAGGGAATCAGTCACAATATAACAACATACACAAACTATCGAGACATACCCTCCACCAGTCAGAAGAGCCTTTAGTTCTCTTCTGGCAAGACTCGTCGAATCTTTGTTTAGCGGCATTTAGTATAGCATAAACTCCATCAGTTCCAAATGAAATTACAATTTCTTCCAACAAAAGAGAGCCTGTGGAAATAATGGCCATCTCAAAATGTGTACTAACTTTTACTGATCAGATGACTGTGATTAAAGCAAGAATAAGAGATAACAAATTAAATAAAATACCAGAAACCCGACAGCTATAGGTATTTTCATCTTCATCAGCAACATATTGATTAGCATCAAGTGACCAAGCATGGACCTGCATCGAGATAATTGCATATGTAAGAGAATGAAGAGCAATTAAGATAATCTGATGTGCATATTGTTAACAGTGAAAGTAACAGCAGATCAATTCATGATAATATAATAATTGAAAATTAGAGATTGCGTAAGTTACCTGTTGTTCCGTGGTCTGCATGAAAGCAATTGAATAGTAGATTAGGTCTTGGAGACTATTTCCGAAAGCCTGAAGAAAGAAAAATTGTTCAGGCGAGCAGCACATAAGTATTAGGCCTCTTACAATACGTAGCACCTTAGATCTTACCTTCACAAAATTTTTACTACCAACAATCGTTAATAGAAACTCAAACAGCTGCAGAACTCCAAAGGCAAAAGGTTAAATCCAGTGCAAGTTATTTATTTTAGTTTTGGTAAAAAGCAGCACTAGTTTTAAAACCACGACGAAGCAAGACAACTTCATACTTGAATGATGAAAGACTCGAGACTTGTCTCTGAACCATCAGAATCATATCTCCCCTCATATGCATCTTCGAGTCCTTCAATTGAAGACCGTTCATATACACCAAGAGATGACACGAATGTTTGCCACAATGGAACCAGAACCTCTGGAACAACAGTATTTTAAGTCTTATACATAATAGCATAAACGATCAACATACGGGAATGTACGAAAATGAAGCAAACTTACCTACGAACTGACTTTCTGCCAGGCTGGGGAAGTTCTGAACAAACTGGCTCAAGCACTTTAAAGCCTGATAATAGAAATCAAGGATGATAAATGACTGCACATTCCAGTAGAAATCTAATAAAATTCAATATATTTATAGTTAATAACCTCCATTCGGATGCTCCAATCATCTGGATCTTCAGATTGCACAGGACTCTTAAGTATGGAGGAGATTTCAACCATCCAAGCTTTGACCAATGGTGACATCAATGCACTTGTTTCTGTCTAAACAACAAGATATCAATCCGAGCATTCTATTCATTGATCGCATAAAGAAAATAAAAGATCATTTTGACCACCTAATATTGTAAGGGCACAAAAAGTACCTTGTACACACCACTCATAACCCCCAACATGGATGTACAAGAATAGACTATGGAAAGAGCCTTTGTGCGCAACGGCTTATCATAAATCTGCATTATTTAAGTCTCAGATAAATACAAATTTAGATCGAGTTTACAGTCTATACTACATATGAAGCAGCAGCAAGTTTCATCTAATTTATATACAGCATGCATTCAAAGTTAGTATACTCTTTAAAAGAGTAAGTTCAAAGTTACTATACTCTTTAAAAGAGTAAGAAGAAGAAAGAAAGAAAAAATTACTGTATCACATGATATAGAATTGACCTGGGGTGATGAGACAATAGCGTGCAAGCACGGAAACAAAATAGGTATTAGTGTGGGCACCAATTTATCATCCAAATCCGCAGAGAGGAGAGCCAAACATCTAAGAGCTCCATTCACTAATTTTGAATATTTATACAAAATGCATCAGCCATAGCCATGGACTGGCAAAAGATAGCAAGTTCCAATAACTTAGAGCAGCAAGAAGTCAATAATGACCTGATGTAAGAAACCAAACTACGTCGCAATAGCATCTAAATAATCTAGATGAACTTTCAAGCCATGTTATTAATTAAAGTTTGAAAACTGTCATAAAAACCATCGGACCTCTTAATCCTGAGTGTCATATATTAGAATGCATCATTGTTGTCAAGTTAAAAAAGCTAAATTTCTCATATAATGGTTAGAAGGTATCATTGTTTGTCAAGTTAAAAAACTGGTTTTCTCATATGAAAACTTACCCAAAGCAAGATCTCAAATAATTACATGATACATGCATAGACCAAAATGTTAGAATGCGTAATTGTTTGTCAAGTTACAAAACTGATTTTTTATCTGAAAACTAACCCAAAACAAAATCTCAAAGATTACATTTCAATAGTACGTAACTTAAGTGTCTCACAACCAAAAAATTGAAAAGACATGTACCTGCATTTGTGTTACTTTGATCATTAATTAACTTCATTAAGAACGGGAGTAAGTCAGGCCATTCATCCGGCCAATCATGATGCGCGACTGATGCTACAGCCATACTAATAGCTGTGCATATTTTTCTATGAGGATCATCCAGTGAGAGCAGCAGAAGACCACGTACAACTTCCTGATAATGCAAACACCATATAATTAGTGAAATACGAATATGTTCTGCATTCAATTGAGCAATGAAAACAATAACTATAGAAAACTTGAATTAAACTAGATACAACATAGCCTCAGAAATAAAACCTCATAATAATTCAAGTTAATCTGCAACCTGTGAGGGAAATGAACAACCAGAGAACTTGGCAGAAACTTGGAGGGATTAGAAGACTAACCTTTTCATCATTTGAAACAACAGGATATTCAAAACCATCTTCATCCTCTTGCCAGTGTTTCTTAATAAACTGTTTCAGAAGAACAGCAGCTAAGTAAGACCTAGTTAAGTCTCACAACTGTAACAATGCGGAACAAATCATTACCCAGAAAAAAAAAACAATTCTGCTTTAGTTTTTGCTTGCTAAACATGAGGTGAAACTGTGACACCAAAATCATACAACTGATCCTAATATAATGAAGAAAAACAAGCAAAAATTATACAATTTTGTCCACAATAGTAAAAGGATATTTGGCGAGATCCTAGAGGAAGATCCCTGTTAGCAGCAACTTTGGATAACGCACTTCCAAAACCTTCAAAATACACTCATTGTTAAATTAAGAGACAAGCAAGAACTACCAAGAAAATCACAGTTAAACATATTATCCAGAATAATAGTGAATCCTAAATTACACAAAATTAGTTAACTATAATTATAACTATAATATGAATAATACTATAATAGTGAACTCCTAATTCCTAAGTGACCAAATAGTTAAACAGTAGAACAAATGATGAACTACATTCATAACTAGAAACAAAATTTAAAAATTTACACAAATAGATATAGATATATATACCAGGTTGAAGTGAAGCCTGATTCAAAGACGCTTCTGCGAAAGATCGAGCTTGTTGATTAGTATCAAGAGTAGCATTCAGTGAGTTGATCAACCACTGTTGATCTTGATCGATCATATTCACAAATTTAATCGAATTGAGATTATGAAATTTAAGTGTCTTTGTGTGTTAGATGTCTGTATGCTATTTGCGTATGTTTCCCGCTCTTTCTGAGAATTTGGGGGAAATGTTGGCAAAGGAGAGTGAGTGGTCCGATTTTTAGGGTTTTATGAGAGCGTAAACTGGAGCTACTAGTCGGGTCAGGTCGGGTCGAGAGAATCATTATGTCGGGCCGTGATTAGTGAACTGGGCCTGGGTGGAGTTTTAGATTTTCAAGTATATCACCGTGACACCGTACATGAACGGATTAACCCCCAACTACTTTGAATAATTACAGAAAGATCCCTTTGGTTTTTGTCAAATAAGTATAGTGTCGAGGAAACTTACTCGAAAGGTAAAGAGTAATTTAACTGTACATTACTTTCTTTATCCTAGGAGGGAATTCTCATGGCAGGCCCGTATTTGATCATGTCCAAATCTTAAAATCGGATGGTTTATGAAAATCAATTTTTGAACAATTTAATCTCATCTTAAAGGATCTTATGATGTACTAAAAACGTTTTAATGTATAGAATTTAATCATCGACAGTACCAGAGGCAGACCCAGGATTTTGAGTCATCAGTGGCACAAATATAATAACCAAGAGAGTACAATTTTATTAAGTAAGAAACGGTAACAATAAATAAAAAAACGGTCACTTGAAACAAGAAACGGGTACCTTAAAATGGCAATTTTCCTTTGCGATCTCTCTTTCTTTGAAAACGATTGATTACGGCTTCATTCGTAACATTAGCGAGTGCTTCTTTTGCGATAGAACCAATTAGACAATAATTCAAAAACTCATCAACCAGTTACGCAAAGAAGACTTTACAAGTTTCATCGCAGAAAAACATCTTTCAACCGTTGGTTGCAACAGGTAAGACCAAAGCCAACTTCAATAATCGATACACATAATGATAATAAGATGTTTTTCAGTTTCCACCATCAATTTAGCAAGCTCATCAATCCCATTCAAGTTAGCAAATCTTTCATCTCGACGAATAACATCATAGTAGATGTCAAGTTCACGCTTAAGACTATCCCTCTCCGTGTCATTAAAATCAAGCGGATACATGTTACTCAACTTCATTAACTTTGTTGCATCAAACATAGAAAACGAAGCACGTGGGCTCAAAGCCGACATATTAGTAAGCAATTCTGTACTTACCTCACTAAAGCGTTCACCAAACTCCTGAATTTGAATATCTAAAACTGTATTAAAAATATCAACCTTGAAATAGTGTCGATTGGTTATATTGCTCTTTCGATTTCTTGAAGTGACATAAACTTCATCCATCTCCAATCTTTCAAGATTATGTTTTTGACAAAACGAATACACAACCTTCAATAATTCATTAAACTCATTTTCTCTAAGGTTTTGCAATGATCGTTTTGTTCCTTGGACCAACAAAACTGCTTCTAAGATATGGTGATCTTTTCTTTGAAGCCCTAAGATGTGCAACATCAAGTGCAAATAAAACACAAAATTGTATGTGTTAAAATATGATATAATACCGGATGCTTGACATCGGCTAATAACATGATCAACTTGTTTCTTAACATATTCAAGCACGTTAATAATTTCTGGGAACAAAGACTTTAAACCTGACATTGACTTGTGATGAGAACCCCATCGTGTATCTCCAGCTCGTATAAGAGACAGTTCTTGGTTTAACCATGTTCCAGTTTCCACTTCACCTTTACCAATTTGTTCTTGTACTCTAGCTCTGTATGATTCTCTTATCAGGTCTTTCCGTTTACAAGAAGCACCAACCACGTTAATCTCTAGAGCTAGCTTATCAAAGAAGTTTCCAACACCCTCATGGTTTTTTGCTACAGCCACAACTACCAACTGAAGTTGGTGAGCAAAACAATGTATATAATACACCGAGTTATTATCTTTTAGTATCAAAGCTTTCAAACCATTGAACTCTCCTCGCATATGGCTTGCTCCATAGTATTCTTGACCTCTTACCTATTTAAAAATTCAATTAAAAAAAGAAGAGATTAAATAAATTAAAATTCACTTAACTATTTAATAGATAATAAAATAACGTTGACTTTTTACCTGTTTCAAACTCAGTTTATGTTCAGCAAATAAAGAATCGATGGCAGATTTAAGAGACATAGCTGATGTCTCCTTCACATGAACAACACCAATAAATCTCTCCTTAACAAATCCACGAGTATCAACATATCTCAAAACCACCTTTTTAGATACATCACTCGACTCATCAACTAACAAACCAATCACATGACTACCAATTTCTTCAAATATGGATTTCAATATTTCTTTGGCAAAACATTCAACGATATCTTTCTGAACTTTCGGAGACAACAGTTCTTGGGAGCTTTAAGCATAACCTTACGATAAGCCTCATTTTATTGTGCAATCAAGTTTAATGTTTCCAAGAAAAGTCCTTTGTAAATAGAGTCTTCACTCTCATCATGACCACGAAATGTTAAACATCAAATATCTAACAGCATCAATTGAACATGTTAATCGAATTCGATATTCTTCCTTCTCAATTTCAGTTTGTTTATGCAAAGTGACAGCAATAGATTGCTTTGGTTTCATCAAATCTTCACATCTCTGTAGTGCTCTATTGTGAAAATTATTCACATCACCGACATGAGTTTTCAATCTATCTTTTTTATTCCAACTATTGAAACCCTTGATTACAAATGCATCACTCTTACCTTATTGTCCAGCATAATCTCTAAATAGGTAACAACATAAACAAAAGACTTTATCCGCTTTAACACTATACTCTAACCACCGAAATTCATCAAACCAAGCAAGGACAAAACTTCTTTCTTTTTCCTTAGATTCTTGTTTCTTTCTTTTTTCTTTTTAGGAAACACATGTATGTGTGGTTGACATGGTCCTCTTTGCCAATATAGTCTTCGAATTTCATCTCTTTGATTAGGGTCATAGTCTAAAATTCTTTTTCTATCCGCGGAATCCCAAGGGAGATCATTTATATCAATTGTTTTTGGCATTGAGGGAGTTGAGCTAGGGCGTGGAGGTGGAGTATTGTTGCGTGGAGGTGGAGTCTTGTTGGCGTCATTCACATTTGAAGATTTTCTTTTTCACTAATCTTTCTATTGAACTCTGCACATGTATATGTTCAATAAATATTATGTAATGTTGGTATAATGGTAATATAATATAACATGAACCAAAATTTGAATGTTTAAGTATATTGTTCAATATGAGTATGTCAAAGTAAGACCTACGATCCTATATAGACTAATAATAAATACATATATTTTGTTCAAAACAAGTGTAAATAACCATGAATCTATAAACACATCAATCGAACAATACTGCTAGAATCATATATAAACAGAAAAGTCTTAAAATAAAATATTAAAAATAAAACCTAATATAGACCCTAGAATTATATATTGCTAGTTTTATAAAAAAAAAATGAGAAATTATATAGCTTATAATATTTTGAAGTTTGAACTTGCAATAAATGATTGATAATAAAAAATTGAATGGAAATTTCAACTTACTTCTTGTGTCCTCTTCTCTGCCAACATCTCAAACGATATAAGCTACGTTTTTTTTTTCAAGCCGTAACTCTCAAGCTGAGATTTTGATATGTTAGGAATTGGGCTTTGGGTATATTTGTAAGGTATCGGGCTATAAATAAATTTGGTCCAAGTGAGTAAATGGTGCACTCTTGGATTGATTGGTGGCATATTATTTATTCTACGGTGTCACTAATGGAAAGCCCAAAAATTTACACTAGCCCAGACCAAATGACTGGTGTAATGGGCCACCAGTCCTCTTCAAGTGGTTCCATCCCTGGATAGTACAGTAAAAAAAAATAAAAGCTTTGAGCTTGTTTTCATGGACACATATTTAATGGCCTAATTTTGATAATCACACATGGCTATCAAAACTCACGGGGCGACCTTGCTGAAGGCAGCCACATATAGTGATTTGATAAGTAAATTGCATATGGCGTCCGAATACAAAACCCATGAAATACAGATCAAACTTGAGCTAAAGCAATACTCAACGTAAGATCCCCGAATTTATATACTTATCGTATAACTTTTTACAAAGCATGTTCGATAATCATTCGAGTATACTTAATGTGTCTAGATGCTAGCTCATCATGTACTACTGAAAAACAGCTACTATGGTAAACAAACAAAATATTCTAAACTCAAACCTACAATACCTTCTTTCTCATGATGAACCGCATAACACGTAACCCATACGACTCCATTTACCATGTTTCTCTCATCCAGTGAAAACCACTTCACTACGAATTGCACCTCTGACAAACACAATTTTTTCACTGTTGTGCTCTTTTTTTTGTTGAAAACTTATTCCTATGTTTGCCTCGGTATCATTTCTTAAAAGATTGACTTTTTCATTTGTTCACCAAGTTTCCTTATTTGAGGAATATAAAGGGACAATACTTTTAGTGTATTAAGATTGTTATTAGACATTACTTTGTCTAATTAGTATTTTGTTTACTTTGTACTATGTAAACCTAGTTACTAAGAAAAATTAGATATTAAGTATCCTTACCTATTAAGAAAACTTAGATATTTTACTATCCTTACTCGTTAAGGAATTATAGATATTTAGGATACTTATATCTTAAGATATCTTATAAGCAAAGAAAAGTTATAGACTAAATTTTGTAAGCCTATAAATAAAAGTATAATATCAGGAGTTAGAAAATATAACCAACCTTTCAAATTATATCTATTCTACACTTCTATTATCCACTATCAATTTACACAGTGGTATCAGAGCTCTCTTCTTAAGGGGCTATTTTATTCACTTGAGAAAAATCTTAAGCTAGACATGGCATCTAGTTCTACCGCTGCTGCAATTCTAATATTTTATGGGTTGCATTATCAAATTTAGATAGTGAAGATGAAGACATATTTGAAGTCTAAAGGTTTATGGAAGGTTGTAAAGATTGATGAAGATCCTCCAGCACTCACAGCAAATCCAACCATTGCTCAATTCAGAGATTATGAGGAAGAGTTGCTAAAGAAAGACAAGGCAACCTGTTTGCATTCAAGACTTGCTGATCAAATTTTCACCTTGATAATGGACATACAAAAATCAAAAGTCGTGTGGGATTGCTGAAAATGAAAGATGATGAACTCGTGAAAGATTATTTATCAAGAACGATGGATGTCGTTAATCAGATTAGGCTTCATGGTGATAAAATTTCTGACCAGAAAGTGGTGGAGAAAATAATGATAAGTGTTCCTCAAAAATTTGAAGTCAAAATTTCTGCAATAGAAGAATCTTGTGATGTTAGTATGCTTACTGATGCAGAGTCAGTTGGGATCGTCACAAAGTCAAACGAAAACATTATCGATGCTCTGTCGGTTTACTTTGGTGAAGTTGACTTTGGTGGCGGAATTCAACGAAATTTACATGGTTGATGCAAAACGAGCAAACGAGCAAGACTCATGCTAAAGCATGAGCCCAGGAGGATTTTAGTTGTACCTTGTTCCAATTATTTAACCTTGTCTTTTGGGCTCTCAGATACCTTCAACAATACCTTAGTTGCAGTTACTTCATCCTTTTCAAGAGCAGTATTAACCTCTTCATTTACCTCAACAGCACTAACCTTAACACCAGCAACATTAATATCCTCATTCAAATTCTCCCTTATAACTCCTTCAATAACACTATTAATATTCTCCATTGTCACCCCCTCATTCTCAGTCTCAACATTTTTAGCCCCCTTTTCATGTATCTCCCCCTTTCTGGTAGCATCCTCCTTAGAAGAGCTAGGGGAAGATAAAACCATCCTAGAAGATCCAACCCTCTTTACTCTTTTCAATCTGTAGTGTTTGAACTTTCTCTTCTAAAAAAACTTCAAGAACATCCTTTTTAATTGTTGAATTTCTCCATGTTGAGCATCAATCATTGATCTCTGAGCTTTGACCACGTTGGACAATTTGGTACATATATCCATCAATTCCTTTAAGGTATAGTTATCTTCATCACTTCTAGGAGCGTTAACCACTGTTGGTGAATCACTGAAATGTGTAACTACAATCTCAAGCCTAGCTTGATCATCTGTAGTTCCTTGGTTCTTGGTATTGGGTCCTTCATCACCTATTTCAGTCTCAAGAGAAATTGCAACATTAGAAGTTGCCTTGGTTTGGGTCTTATTTATGTTACCATTATCCTGTTCTACCATAAGGTCAAAAGTTGTAGTGGCAGCCATCATCAAATGGTTATCCAACTCCTGATAGACCACCTCCTCTGCTTTAGTCGGCTGAGACACAATAAGGGAAGGAGCCTTATATGTCTCTTATAGTTGGTGTGGATGTAGATGGAGTGGTAGGTGTGGGTTGGAAAACAGGGGGTGTTGTTGTTCCCTCACTTGGAGTAGATTCTACTCTCACCATTGTGAAAAACAATTTTCCCTACTCTTTTCATATTAGCAAAAACTTTAACTTTATGAGAGAGAAAAACAAAAATCTCAGAAGGTTTAGATAACCCTTCAATTTCATTATTAAAGATTGTTTGTAGAAATCTTGGATACATTAAAAAAAAAATTAAGAATTTTTAAGATTCCACAGCATACCATTACAAATCAACTTTGAAAAATTGAACTTCTGGTTTGTAGCCAAACATATAATTGCAGATGCAATTGTACTACTGAACTTATTGCAGACAGTTCTTTTCTGTGAAAGACATTGTTGAATGGTATGTATTAAAAATTTCCATTGTGGGGCAAAAAGAGAGCTTTATAAAAAGTAAGCTTTGTAAGACTGCCCTCATACCTCATCAATTTTAAATTTTCAAAAATTAAAGAATTCGGGAGAGAATCAGTACCAGAAGCATCATCAAGTTGTAGATGAGTACAGATGGATGCCTTAGTAATGAGTATAGATTTCCCATCAACTGTTGTTATCTTTTTCTCTCCATTTGTATTGATCATGACCGCAGAGTTCCAGAAATCGCGTATGTGAGTGATGTAGATGGTAGGGTTTATTGTAAGAAGTGGTAGATGTGACTTTCTCGTAAAAAATCGATGATTAGATGAAACTCTTCTGCTACAGAAACCTTACGCAAACATGCTACCATATTATGTGTATCGCAGAACTGTAGGTAGGCGATTGAATCGATTGATTTTGGAGAGATTGAGAGCTTTGGTTGATATAACACTTGAAAGTGCAAGTGGTTTAGTGGTTTGAACGATAAACGAGAGCGAAGATGGTATTGGTGTGTAAAATTGACCACCTTCGAGTATTTAAACCATTCTCAAATAAACAGTATTAAAGCACTCGAACAACACTAAAAGTACAAGCAGCATTAAAAGACATTAAAAAATATTGGCAACACAAATAGATACTAGCAGCACTAAGGAGTACTGGCAGCACTAAAAGATACTAACAACACTAATAGCATTAACGCAAACAGCAGTATTAATGTGCAAGCAGTATTAAAATACCTTAGCAACAAACATAACATATTTATTTATTTATTTATTATTATTTTTAATTATTTATTTAATTTTAGTCCTTCGCAGTACTAATAACCTGCACGTCATTAACTAAAAGAACGGTAGAAATAATAAACATTAGTGTACACAATTAACAGCACTAATTAGTAAACCAGCACTAACATGTGACCAATACTAATTGGTAAGCACAACATTGAAATACTTTGCAACACTAATTAGTGTATCAGCATTAACCCATATAACCAGCACTTTAGAGAAAGATGTTAAGAAGAGTTAATCATTCTTGCATTACCATGACACCAACCTATCTCCCAAAAATTGACAACCCCTGAAGTTGATTTCCTATCTAAGTTTGCTCCCAAAAATTGAATTCCATCCGCCTGCTGCTTCACTTGTAATCCTAGAAAGAAAGTTAATTCTCCCATTACATGAGAATTACCATAGAGATTATCATTCCCATAACCAGCACCACTACAAGTTTAAAACGTGTTCACCGATGGGAAAAAGGAAGGTGTGTATGACGGCGTAGTGTCTAGGGATAAACGGCTAAATAATTTAGTGAGCAACATGCCATAAGGAAAGGGATTATTGGTGTAGGTAACGGCATGTTGCATGATTGATGCTATGATAAAACCTACATCAAAGTGTATGTTGTTCTTGATCCAATAAATTATGCGGGCCTCAAAGGCATAGCCAATATGTGGCTCTGTAGAGCGACAAGAGATATTATAACGAACAATATCAAACATTGTTCTCAACTCTGGTTAAAGATCAAAGACTTCAATTAGGCCACGTGACTTGCATTTACCTCGACTTCCTTCACTACAAATATCATCAACAATCTTATGGGGATGAATAATTCGAAGACTAATGTATCCTAGCTCTTTTTGTGAGCAATAAAATTGAATTTCTTTATAAGGGAGTTTCAAAAACATAGAGAAAGTGGAAAGACTCCACTGAATGGGACGACCATTTTAGCTACCATGTGTTTGTGAAAAATAAATATTTTGTTTGAACATTAAAATTCACATACATACATTGACAGTTTTATGCTTTATAAACTCGAATTTGGCTAACACATAACAATTTTTAATAGTTAGTTTTATATAATTTGTATCGTTAAATCGTGCATATTTTTTAGTTTTGTATGTTGAAAGGTGTTTTTGAAAAAATGTTAAGTTTCACTCCCAGTCCCTTCACCCGGATTTTAGTTTCACTCCCAGTCCCTTCACGAGGAGTGAAATTAATGACATATTTCATAAACAGGGAATGTAATTTACTCTTAAAACTTAGAAGTTTGCTTAGTATTCCATTGGTTTAAAAATATAAATTATATTTTGAGACGGATGTAGTATTTTTTTTTAAGAGAAATAATGTGTAGTATGGACGGTAGTCAAATGTTACTTTTGTAATTGATTGCCCATCCTCATCTTCTCTTAATATCTGACTCTTTACCCTCTCTTTTCAAATTTCACATAATCGATAAATAGTTGGAGCTTATAATTATTTTCTATAGGTGTTTGACAAAGTAGCTGAAGATGGAAGTTTATTGATGTAAATTGACTTTAAAGAACAAATGAATACATAATAAATAATTATATAAAGGGTATTTATGTAAATTTTATAAGATAGAAGGTTATTTTAAAAGTTAGTTGAACTAACTTATTTTTCTAAAGTTTATTTTTTCCGTAAACTCTAGAATTTTCAGCTTGAGCTTTTGAAAAAAAATGAACTTAAGCTCCTATAAGCTAGTATAAGCTTGTTTGCTAAACATACCGTAAATTTATAAATTGAATCCAAATTTACGGCGTGTCTAGTTTCAAACTCTTAAGTCTTTCTATCAAAAAGTAACATAATCTTTCATTTGTAATGATATTGGATGACAAAAAAAATAACTAATGCTAATTTTATAAAATTAAAAAAAAAAAAAAAAAAACTCAAACTTTTTATAAGATGTCAAACTATATTATTGTTTGGTTTCAAGCAAAGTTCATCCCAAAACGACCTGTAAAGTGTGTACAACTACAAAAAATGATAATAGATACGAGTAATTGAGAAATTGAGTTATAACACGAGGGAAGTATGAATAAAAAGATTCAATTGATGAAATAAGTCTTATGCATTTTGGAAAGAGAAAAGTATTGAGTAAATCAACAGAGGTGATGTTAGAGCATCTATAAAGCATCTTGCTGACAAAGTTTAATAGGAACAAAGATGTGTAGAGTCACCATGTAATAGTACTGTGATGGTGCCATGTATTCACGTACTCAATGAACCGTTCTCGTCTGTACATACTCATCTTAAGACACAATTGGTGGGGAGCAAAAAGTAAATTCATTTATTTCATATTCTTTGCATTTGGACTTTACCATTTTATAGAGTTAATATATTACTATATTCTAGCTTATATTAATTTACCCGTTACACTTGAGCTAGTAAAATTTAACGTATTGTTACTGTTATTTATTTTATCCCAAATAGAAAAGTCAACATTAAAAACTAATAAAAAATAGTATTAATGCAAAATATTTCATACGGTTACTTTACGTACTTTGTAAAAACTTCTAAATTAATGCAGTGTCCAATTTTTATGCAGTATTTAAATATATATGATTTTATATATATAGATGCATACATATTTGCATAAAAATAAAATAAGTAATTAAAAAGTTTTGTTGATGTGTCAGTCTAATGAATTTTGAAAAGTTCAATGTACCGTAGAACTTTTTATTAAAAATGATGAAATGCTTATGTGGCAGTATATTAAACCCTTTTAGAGTGTAATGCATTGGAGATGTGGAATCTACTAGATTTGACTTTTGAGGAGAAGATAGGGTTGTGAAATTACATAAATAACGCTACACTACATAAAATGGTACTAGAACTCGATCTAATCGAGATATTGATGAATCGTAGTTAAAGCACATAGATGAAAAATACGATACGAGTGGTGTATTGAATTGTTTCCAGGAAAAATACAGCTAAAGAACTTATGATGGTTAGGGTTAAGAGACTTATTTATACCCTAACCATCTTACATGATTAATCACCAAAGTATACTTAAACAAAGTTATAAGAAATAAAGCATAAAGTACTAACGAATTAATCAAGGCAAATCCTAATACAAAATATTATTGCTAACAATCTCTCCCAAGGATTTAGCATAGATTTCAGTAGGTGCTTTATATTGTCTTCAATTCGGATATGTCTTTGAAGCTTAAATACTACGAATCTTTAGTAAGCTGAGACGACGTTGAAGCGCATTTTCTTTGATGACATCTCAGCTTTAATCTTCGATTTGATTCTTGATGCATTCTTGAAGACTAATCATCTCTTTTTTATCAACGATAACTCTTTTGCTTGAACGAATGTGTGAATGGTTTTCTTTGAAGCTCACACTCTGAAAGCATACTATAAATGAACTTTATCTTGAAAATATATTTCAAAAATGTTGTTGCCGTAAAATACATCTTTTAACTCTTTGTACTCAAGCTCCCCCCAAACGGATATTCATCTCATGGAGCTTGATCAACAAATCTTTTTACCCTATGAATCTGCTCCCCCTCAAATCAATAACTTTATTGTAGAAAGATAATACAAATCCTCTTTGAAGCTCTATCTTCCATTAAACATTTGTCTGAATTATTGAGCAGATTTCAACTTTTCTTATTTCAATTCATCTCCTGAAACATCAAGTTTTTCAACTTTCATTGATTAACTCTTGAGTTCCATTTGATTTTTCTTTTCATCACTCTTATTCGAACTCGACTTTCTTTTCATTCAATAAACCCTTCAATAATTCTATCCAATGTTTTAAGCTTTTCTCTTTCAGTATATTTCTTTGAAGCTTTTCTCTATCATCTTTTTCTTTATTTCTTACCTTCCCTCCATCTTCAGACACTAGATCTTATCTCTCCTCAACTATCTTCGAACATTATATCTCTTCTCCCCAACTATTTTCAACCACATTCCCCTTTCTCCCTCTCATGATGTTTACGATTTATCTTAAACATCATGAACCTGGTGTAATCCAAGGTGTTTGTAGACTAGATGATCGTAACGATCTTTCCCAAATGACATCTCTTCCCGATATTAACTAACATGTATCAACTTTCATCAACATTCTCCTTTGAACGTTACATCTTCAATAAGTGTCAAATTTTACAATCAAATCATTATCCCGTAATAATGATGTGGAATATCAACTTTAGATATCACTATGAATGTTCCAGCAAAGTCACAAAGACTTGAAAAGATGTCACAAAGACATATAGTGTATACTTGTGTCCTAAAGATCTAGACTCGATAAATGCAAGAAAATGAAGTCGGGGACTGGAGCTAACTGTAGTCATGTTTCAATATCAACATTTTCCAAATGAGAAATCAAAAGAGTATGTGCTAAGTCTCTGTGAGAATTGAAACAATGACTTAGTAAGAAGTACTTAAGTGGCTAGAAGGGTAATGTGCATTGCATCACTGGGTCCGTGATGTTTATTTCAATACCGGAAATCAACAAATGAAATCCAATAGATTATGTGGCAACCCGGCGAATTAGTAGTATAGAAATGGTTTTCTTTTTCTTTTAACCCTCTTGCACACTCCTCACTCAACCTCACATATTTTTTAACTCCTCCCTCATTTCATTAATTGGTGATCTTTGTCACACAATGTTGGCAATTTAATGTTTATGTTGATCTGCACCCCATTCTCCATCACCTCTCACAAAATTTTATCTCATTTTACTCCCCGATCAAGATCCCGGGATACTTGATCCTGCTCACCTAGACTTATAAGACTCTTGCGTCCTAAAATTTTGTAGGTGGCTCATGGGGTAGATCCAACCGACTCTGGTGGATCGTAGGAGATAATTGTATACAATAACACTCTGTGAATATTTTAGCATTTGCCAAAAATGATCATGAGTTGATCATGATATCACATCATTGTGATTTAAAATCGTTGGTTGGATGCCTTCGATAAGATTTCTCCGATATGATAAGAATAAAAAATGATTTGAAAAACATCTTAAGTGTATGAGTATATAAAAAAAAATTTTGAACACTTGAAAGTTTTAATTTTGAACAATACTCCCTCTTACATATGTATAAATGTTTTGAAAAATCAAATATGAAGGTGAGTTGACGTTTCTTGTGAAATTGTGTGAGCTCCCCCTTAAAAATATCATACTTGTAAGATGGGAGCTCGATCTCTATTGAAGTATATATATATTTTTTTAACATTGAAACTTTTTCCTCAAAAAGTTGAATCTTTCATTGATCAAAGTCAATTATAACGGGTTTGAACTGAAATGTTATGTAGCTATTGACTTTAAGAACGAATTTACTCTGATTTGAGTAAAAATCATAACTTTTGAAACTACATCACAACTTTGGGAACCCATTTTTTAGCACGGTGCCAATGGGTTTTGAAAACTTTAAAATCATTTGTAAGTTGTGTCTATTTGGAGTAATGACGTTGAACTCCACTTTGAGTTGAAACTCGATATTTCGTTTTGAAATAAATTTCGTGAAGTTAACGGTAATTTAAGTCTTTTGGGTGTTGGGGTTAAAACATCATTTCGTCTTTGCACCAGATAAGAAGCATTTTGTGATGTGTTTGTACGGTTTACGTCCAATCAAGAAAATATGGTTGTAATCTAGCAAATCCAATCTTCGAGCGACCTGCAACGCAGATGCAGACACTCGGTTAAATGGAGCACGAAGATGATCTCCGTAAACTAACTCCGGCATGAGAATCCGTAGCGGTAATGAGGTGGTTAGTGGTGGTTAAACGGTGATGCTGGAAATATTTGAGAGAAAATGAGATTGTAAGTGAATAGTGCATACCTCAAAATAAAGATGAAGTCCCACATTTATACTTGTAATAAAGCCTCTAGAATAATCTCTTAGCCAATCATATTTCACCACTAAGAGATTATTCCCTTTCCACCAATCACCATCCAGAACGTCATTCCTTGGAGGACAAGATCTCATGTCCTTGCCATGGTCCCCACTTGTAGAGAAAGTGTTTAGGAGAAATGCATATTTAGTGGTGGATTCCCTAGAGGTATCACATGCTTAGAAGTATGTGATGTACGCCACAAGATCTAACATAGATCTTCCTCTGGTCAGAGGCCAACGTCTGACCGGAGGCAAACATTCTTGCCAGCTGACCAGAGGGTCACTACCTCTAGGCAGAAAAGTGGTTACATTATTGTGGTGCAAGTTAACATATTTTTCATCTCGAATATTTGAAAGATTTTGTTTGAGACGATTTCTAATAAAAACTTTGCTTTGGTTTCCAAACTTTTGTTTTGCTTTTGAAATAGTGAAACCGGTTCCTTTGAAACATTTGAACCATATGCATTGGGAAGATCAAAATTCTTTTGAGGTATGAATATTCCATTTGATTGTGATTTATTAAGATTAAAGCTTAGTACGCTATAGAGTTTAGTGTAATACGCCGTCATTTGATAGCGCAATACAATATTTCTACAGGTTATTTAACCAAATAGTCCAGTCTTTTCTATAGTGCTATTAAGCCATTTTCACATTTGTGTATTACGCTATATTCTAAGTTTTCTATTACGCCAAACACTAGTGACCAGGATTTGCTATTACGCCATATTGTATTACTCCTAATTCTAGTGTAATACGCCAAGTGTCGATTTATTACGCCATATGTGATTCCAAAATCATTACGCCAAACTAAGCTATTACGCCATTTTGAAGGCAACACCAAGTTATTACGCCAGTTTGGATTACTACGCCATATTCTAAGTGTCCATCTATTGCGCCATTTTTTGCACCAAGTGTGAACAAGATTCACGGGTTATGAAGAAACTGGGTATTTGAAGCATTCGTGAACCTGTGATCATCCAAATCGACAATTGAAGCATTTTTTCATCAAATTGATCCATCAAAAAGGCTTTAATTCGTGATTCTAACACTTAACTTCAAAGAATTGTTTGTGATCGATTCTTCACCGAAAAGTATCGTGTTTCTCGCGATTGAAAATCGATCTAACTCGATCAAATTTGACGTTGAATTCTTCATGTAATCGAGCTATTGATACCAATTGAAATCGATCTAAACGAGCTATTGATGAATCGTAGTTAAATCACATAGATGAAAAATACGATACGACTGGCGTAAAAAAATGAGTATTTGGGTCACGCACTTGAGCCGCTCCATATTTCAATAATCTATGCAAATCTTAATACAAAATATTATTGCTAAGAGTACTCTTCACATTATACAAATCATTTCCTCTTATATTTAATTTTAAATTTAGTTATGATTACTCTCTTCGTCCCAATTTACTTGACCACAAGAAAATTGCACACAATTTAAGAAAAGTACAATGATAAAACTATTAACCAATCAAATTTTATTTCACCCAATTATACCATTTCTGACGGGTTAAGAATAAAATTGGACAATTATCTTGGGAAAACCATGGGACGGAGAGAGTATTTACGTTCAATCAAAAGAAAGTGGACAATTGATGGGGTTTTGACCGGCGAACCTAGAAACCCGACAACCTGATATTTTTCTCGCGGTCGGTTTCGGGTCACCCAATAAGTTTTTGGGTCAACTCGACAACTCAAAAAAAAAAATAGTTTAAATTGCATTTTAATTTATATTTGATAAAAGTTTTGAACCTTTTTATATTATATATAATGCATTTGTATTCATAAAATTTTATTTAGAAATGTTTGATACATTTATGTTTTGGTATTGAATTTAAATATGAATATATATAATAGATAGATATTATGATTATTTGTGGGAATTAATAAGATTTTTTGTGTTAGAAAAGATTGACCCATTTGAATGATGTGATCCAAAACTGACACGTAAATCTGAAAATGACCAGCCAAGTTGTTGAATTGATTAATTAATGGGCTATTACGTTTGGTTAACAAATTTTAGATTGGGTTGAAATAGTTAACCCATTTATGCAATCATTTTGAGTTTGAGTTGACTACTTCTGACCCGCGAACACGAGAACCCAAACTCACCAATATGACCCTAACCCGAATTGCCACCCTAACACACACCTACCCCCGCCCCACCCACACACACCCCACCCCATATGTTAATGTCAAAATATATACTGTTATGTGATCCATATGGTTTTATTTCGTAGTATTGGTTTGAAGGCAACGGTTGATTAAGGACTGTAACGTAAAAAACCTTCTTTTTCCTAACTCATATGAGAAATATTGCATCAATGATATTTTATCAACAAAAATAAATATATAAAAGCAAGAAGAAAAAAACTTCAAAGCTTTGATACATAATTCAAATGAATATATATATATATATATATATATATATATATATATATATATATATATATATATATGTTGGCTAGGATTATACTATCATTCATAACCAATATAAACAACAATAATAACAAACTACAATTACACACATCTTATTCAAATACGGATTTAATTTGATGTTTGTGGCCAAACTCATAAGTCAAAACCAAGCTTCCATCCATTCTTTTGAGAAAAAAACTTTCAACCAAAACATAGCAACCAAATCTCCTCCACGCATCACTCCCTTCAAACTTCTCTTCCCTATTTACCCTCTCAATTCTTTTGTCCCCAACACCAACCCATCCAACCTTCTCTTCTTCCCACCTCATTCGTTGAAAAACTTCTAAACTCAAACCTACGCTTTCTTCTTTCTTATGATCGCCCTCAAACCTCGTGAACCATACGCATCCATCTACCACGTTTTTCTCATCCCACATTGCCTCCATCCGACTCTCACCAATAAAAACTGATTCACCGCTCAGTTCAGCTCTCACATATACAACATTCCTTTCATCATTACGATCATTTTTCTCTTCAAAAATTCGCTCCCACTTTTGCTCTAGTGTCATTTCATAAAAGATAGACTTTTTCACTTGATCACTTAAATTCCCTTCTTTAATGAATACAAAGGGACAATACCACTTCCCAACAACCACAGGGTTAGAAGTTTTGGTCGAAGGTGGGAAATTTAAATCAGGGAGACGTGAACGAAGTGAAACATTGATTCCTTTTGCTTCATGTAACTCATAGTTTTTAGGCGTTTTAGTATAGATCTCCCAACCTTTTCTCCTCAAGAAATGTGGAGGATAGCCATCTTCACCAAGAGATTTTGCATAAAAGCTACCACTAGCTTTACAAGGTGTGTGATAAAGAACGATCTCAAATTGTTGGTACATGTCGTGAGGGTCCAATGGCCTTGGTTTTACATCACGAACACAACTGCAAAAACAACATTGCGACATATCTTCCTCCTTTGAACATGCAAACGCTTCCCTAACAAGGTTAACTTTTAGCTTGTTTTATTCGGGATCAATGATCTATTTCCACTAAATCTTAAATATTACCAATTTTAGATCCAAGAAGGCAAGAATCAAACGTAAGCCAATTTATAGGTAAAGCAGTTCTGAAACTTGACACCATATTTATCAAACAAATCCTAGCTTGCGCAGAAAGTATATGATCGATACAGTTTGTATGTTAAAAATGTTCATGAAATATATATACAAGTAAGTTAAAGCATATATACAGCTAAAGATTAGTCAAGGTACTATATATTGAGAAAATAAAAAGTAACTACGATATATACATACCCTTTATGTGATCCACTTGATTTTATTGCATAGTATCGGTTTGAAGACAGCGGTTGATTAAGGACTGGAATCAAGACAACTTTATTGTAAGATGTATGTTTATGTTCACCGGATCCTGACGAATATCGTGTGGTCAATATTTTGTTTTGAGGAAATGGCAACCCTGGTAGAAATCGATTCTTGCACAACCCAAAACACGAGTACGTTTCAGACTCTTCGTCTTGGATTACCAAGTAACCCGAGTTTGGACCCTCAGGAGGCAAATAAAGAGCTTCAGGAGAGCTCTTATAATGAGAAAGAGATCGTGTCACGTACATATTTCAACTTAAACATACAAGAAAATAACTTAGTTTTTGCAGGAATGATTTTTTATATATGTACAGAAGATTTGAGATTCAAGTGAATAACGTGGAGAACTTGAACAAGTAATTCATTTGATTTTTATATGTGATCCTATTATGACCAAGTCAAATTGTTGACTTTTTTTATTCTTATATGTGCATCAAAGATTATGTGTTGTAGATCGGCGTCATGTTCTAAATGTTTTATATTATTTGCTGGAAGCTTCCTTGTGTACGGAAAACGGGTGTAATTTCGCAAGTAGTTTTCAACGAATTGAAGGATCTGTGCATATGATCATGATTCTTTCTTTTCTTTTTTTTCTATTTTTTTTTTCAGAATTGAAGCCTATTCAGTTAAAAATTAATATATAAAACACCAAAGCATTAACTAAATAATATTAATATAATAATTAATAATAAAATAATAGAAGAATAGTACAACCAAGTTAAATAACTTAATTGATCTTTTGTTTTCTTTTTTCTTTGTTTTTGGGTGAAAAATATTATATTACGCGTAAATAAAATGGAAAGGAAAGAACTGTGTATGAACACATCCAACTTGTATTAAATGTTTATCGTATGTACTCAATTAACGAGTGTTATTTTTAATCCATGCAACTTTCAAAAAACGTGTTTTTATGTATTTTGATTATATGTGATCTGCTTAAGGTAACATGTGGCATCCACTATAAAATACATAAAAACACGCTTTTTGAAAGTTATATACATTAAAAATACCACCCGTTGGTTGGGTACACACAATGCACATTGAGTGCAAGTTGAATGCATTCACAAATATTTATCTCAATAGGAAATGGTAATAAAGACCAGCTCTACAAGGAAAACCGGTTCATTTGAAACAAACTACTATGTCTATATATATGCATCGAAAATAGATGCAGAAATCAAAAGTTATTTTAACGTTCTAATATGTTATTAAATGTTTAAGTAATGATATGAAATTATAAGAGGCATTAGTTTTGTTAAAGTGTATTATATAATTTAATTTATAAAGGTTTACTGTTCTTCGTTAGAAGTGTTTTCATCTGATAATTTTTCTATATTATATAACCATCCCAAGTCATACAAACAGATGAAGGTTATAAAACGAGAACCAGAAATAACAAGAGAAGCTTATAAACCAGCTCTTGGCATTGGATTTTAGTAGATGTAGCGATGTTACAGAAACTTCAGGATACTCGACATTTAAGCGGCTTGGCTTCTTATCAAATTGGATCTTCATACAATCAATTATATCATTCATGACAATGTCTGCTTCTGCACGAAAATTAGTAAACCTTGCTTGTATCCTTTCCATCTTCAATGGAGGCAGCTTTGTTAGTAATCCATCAATCTCCAGCAACATTGAAATAATGCGACAAGTCTTCGCATTCGCTTCCATCAACTCCACATACACATTTTGCCAAAAATTCTCCATGTGTGTCATCCTTTCCCCAAACTTCCAGTAACTCTTTGCCTCAACTGGTGCGTTCCCTTGATTATTCAAGTCTGGATTGTGGCTCTCCAATTGTTCCTTCACTCGCTCCATATAAGCCGTGTTGGTCTCACTATTTGTTGTCCATTTCTCTAGCAACTCCTCTAATTCTCCCATAAGCTTTTGTGCTGATGTGGCATTCCTCAAAGCTCTCTTCTCCTTTCAGATTTACATTTATCATAGAATTACATCATCTGGCAAGAAACTTAGTCTATCACCATCATGTACATTCGTTCTGATTTTACCGTGCCTAGAATCCATTCTCTCACTCTACCTGAAGGCTTCATTGTTCTTGTTTGCTAAACCATCAACCATCATGCCTCCTCCCAAAACTGCAATTTAGTCCGATGCAAAACCAATCATTGTGACATTGTTACACAAATATCTCTTTGCTTATCTATTAATTATTATAATTAAATTAAACGGATATCCATAACCAAAAGGGAAAAAAGCTCCAACTTGAAAAACTAGTTTTGAATAGCAAAAATTGAATCATTAGCACTGACAGTTCATTCGCTCACCAAACCTCCCGTGTTAAGCGAAACATGTTCGAGTTACATATCAACTTTCGAGTGGTAGTCCATATCCTACCAAGGACATCCCGACAGAATCAGAACACATTTAGCTGTACGAACCTAACAAAACTTGTTTCAAGCTGTTTTGCCAGGCACTCGAAATTGCTTCAAGTTGTTATGCTTGAAACTCGAAATTGTTTCGAGTTGTAATGCTTGGAACTCAACATTGTTTCAACTCGAAACAATTTCGAGTTCCGAACATTACAACTAAAAATTTCGAAATGATAAAATGAGCTGACTCACTTGATTCGTCACTGAAAAGGCAGTAACTTGGAAATTGATGAAAAATACGAAATTCGGAAAGCCAATCAAGTGTGGGTAAGGTTCTGAATGGAAGACCTCAAATGAGGGGAAGAAGTGACAAGCCCGATTTCGTGCATTTTAGGACAAATTTCTAGACGTAAAATGTAATGTTGTTAAAATAATTTTATTGTTGTAAAATGCAATGTTATTAAAATGTAGTTTTGTTAAAATGCACTCGTTCTCCTTACTTGAGGTTTTCCCCTCCGATCCTCCACCATTAAGTTTAGTACAAGTCAGTTTGTGTTTAGTACAAGGGTTAGTCGGGTCGAGTTAGTCGGGTTTTTAAAAATAAGAAGCCTCCCATAATCCAACCTTATTAAGCATTGTAGTATTCGGGTTGGGATTAAACGGGTTGCAGGTTGACTGGGTCGGGTTAATCGAGTTTCGGGTTAACCCGTATAGCATTGTAACGATTTCTCTAATAATTGCCAAAAAGAACTATTTCTCCAATTAATCGAGTCATTGAATTATATTAAAACTAGACCTCAAATCCGTGTATACACACGGACCATTGAATTTGTATTTATTTTTTAAAAATATTCAGAACTAAAATAGATAGCAAACGTTTATGCATTTAACGTAGTTGGCAAAGGGAAACGATCAATGTTGATGAAACAATAGTGGATGAAGAGAACGTGAGCCCAATCGTTTTTTAATATCTTTTTATTGGTTAAATATTGATTCATGAGCTACTTTTCACAATTTGTTCCACATTAAATCTCTATATACAAAAATGGTTTAAGTGTTGAACTTAGTGTTAGAGTTCATAGTCACTAACAAACTGGACCGGTCCGAGTGCTCCTGAGTATAAAAATAAGTTATTAAGGCAAACGCATAAGAATCTAAACACACAATGAATTTTAAAAGTGAAATATCAACGTAAAGAGAGATTACACTATCTATTAAACTAATAATAATTATAATATAATACTAATTACTAACTTCAAATACTAATAATCTAACATGACCCAATTACCTCAAATACAAATCCATTTATCTAAATAACCCAATATGAACTAAATGCTTTTACCTAGTATTTAGGCAATTTCAATTATCTTAATAATCTAAATCATAATTTATGACTTTTATTTGGCAAAATAGAAACTCAACTGAATAACTCAAACTCTTATTTGGTTGGTTTAGATTGGGTGACATATAGTTTGAATTGGGTCTCAAATGAATTAAGAGTTGACCAAAAGACGAATAAACCAAATCAGATAACTCTATTAACCCGAAACGCGACCGATTAAACACCCTTAGTCGTTGGGATATCCATATGCCTACTTTTGATGGATAAATTCACTGTATATAACAAAAAGTAAAAAATTCAATTAGTAATTATCATTTTGATTATGAAAAATATATATATTAACGATATTATATTATGAAATATTAAAGATTTGAATATCGGTTCATTACTTTCATCAAATTTAAAATCGTTTATGGTTTCAAAATGGATTATGTGTTACACCTTTTACAGTTAATTGTGGTCAACTTCAAAGTTTTATATTGTGTTTATGTAAGTTCTAAAAAACGTATATTGAATGCATTTTAATTGAGTTTATTCATGTATTCTAAATAAAAAAAATTAATAATACATATTATATTACAAATACATAGAAGTTATAGAACGTCCGAAATATTTTATTATTGTATTCTTTATACATTTTTGTATTAGTTACAAATATAACACAATTTTTATAAACCTTGAAATAATGAAAAGGATAAGTAAACAGGGACCTAATTGCTAAATTGAATCTCAATTTTGAACGATAACATGAAAAAAGAAAGAGAATCATATATTAAGATTACTTCTCAAAGTACATTACCACAACAAATATGTATACAACTTGCTGTGATATGTAATTTTATTGACCATAAAAATGATCCTTTTGTTTTGAGCACTGTTATATTCCCACAACGTTATATTTGTTTTGGTTATATAAATTTAGTACGTATTCCAGTATGTACGCAGTGACAATTTGTTGTGGTGATATAATTGACATAAAAATTCATATCAATAATATTAGTATGCACTAACGATATGTTATATAAGTTAACTATAAATTCATCACGGAATGGTCATAGACTTAATCCGGTTATTCGGGTCAAACTCGTACCTGATTAAACTTTAACATACTACCCTTAACCCGACCCTAATAAGTATTGGGGTTAATCGGGTTTACAAGGGTAACCCGAACCTAATAGGCTTAATCGGGTTTGGGTCGGGTCGATTGAATTTTTTGGAACCCCTACTTCTAAGCACAAATCTTTCAACCAAAACATAGCAACCAAATCTCTTCCTGTCACCATTCCCTTCAAACTTCTCTTCTCCCTTTACCCTCTCAATCCCTTTCTCCCCAACACTAACCCATCCAACCTTCTCTTCTTCCCAACTCATTCTTTGGAAAACTTCTAACCTCAAACCTACACCTTCTTCTTTCTTATGGTCACCCTCAAAGTTCATAAACGTTACGGCTCCATCTACCACGTTTTTCTCATCCCACATTGCCTCTATCCGACTCTCACCAATGAAAACTGTTTCACTACGAAATGCAGCTCTCACATACACATAATTCACTTTTATCATTATGATCATTGTCCTGTTCAAAAATTCGCTCCCATCTTTGTTCAAGTGTCATTTCATAAAAGATAGACTTTTTCACCTGATCATTTAGTTTTCCCTCTTCTATAAATATAAAAGGACAATACCACTTCCCAACCACCACACTTTTAGAAGTTTTATTGAGAGTGGGAAATTCAAATTAGGCAAACGTGAACGAAGGGCATTGTTGATTCCTTTTGCTTCCTGTAACACGTATATTAGGTATTTTAGTATAAATCTCCCAACCTATTCTTCTTAAGAAATCCGGAGGATAACTGTTGCTACAGCGATCCTGTAACAGTGCAATCTTCTATGTAATTCAGTTGAACTCCTACAATCTACGTAGGACCTATATAGCTCCAAAGACAAAACACCGCAAGTCTCGTCAGAGGAGGAGGATGTCCTCCTCGACCACACTCCAGCGTGAGAATAAGTACATGGTTTTAAAGTATAGAGAGAGAGTAGTGAATGTCGAAGTTATTGAATGCTTAATTGTGGTGGTTGGAGTCGTATTTATAGTGCTGGGAATTGGTAGCATGTTACTACTTGGGAAAGGTATCTTTTGTTGATTTGGAGCATCAGATATAGCCATGCCCAAATTAGGAACAATCTCCTAATATCCAATGGTTACTTAGATGGTCGTTGTCGTCTATGTTTTGTCCACCGTCTTTAGTATTCGTGAGATATGGTCATCATGTCTTTTATCGAGAATAGATTTGATTTCTTTATTGATGTTGTATCAATAGGGTTCGATTTTTTTTAGTGAGCGTGGTTTGAATTGTTGTGATCTTGTTAGAACCTCTATAATGTGGTTTTAATCGGATCTTTACAATGTGGTTCTAATAGGACCTTGAAAATGTGATCTTAATAGAACCTTAACAATGTGATCCAAATAAAACCTTAAAATGTGATTCTAAATAGAACCTTTATAATGTGGTAGTAATATGACTTTTAATAACGTGATCCCAAATAGGACTTCAATTCTAACATTAGTCCTATGGTCCAATTTTGATCTAACTATCTACATACCTCTTAATAACCATCGTCAGCAAGAGATTTGGCTGTAAAGCTACCATCTCCGTTACAGAGTATTTCATTAGGAACAATCTCAAATTGCTGGTACACGTCATGTGGGTCCAATGGCCTTGATTTTGCATCATGTATATAACTGCAAAAACAACACGTCTTTATGTCTTCCTCCTTCGAACTTGCCAACGCTTCCTGATAAAATTTTCACTTAATTAGTTTATTCAGGATCATGATATTATATACATGTAATGCAAGTAACCGTATATCCAATCTTTAGCAGCTAACTACATATTTTAAAGCTGGGGAGGGGTAGTTAGTTGGTTAATTCGTTTGAACACAAAAATTTAAGTCTTTGGCATTTTAAAATACACACACTTAAGATAAGAAAATTCGAGAAAACTAAAAACAAATACTATATACATCATGGTAAAATACAGACGGTACCCTTTATGTGATCCATGTGCTTTTATCACATAGTATTGGTTTGATTACAAGGTTTGATTAAGACCGGAATAAAACAACTTGGTTGTAAGTAACCTGCTAATGTTCACCCGACCCTGACGAATAGCGTGTGGTCAATGTTTTGTTATGAGGAAATGGCAATTGTGTAGGATATCGATTCTTGGCCAGCCCAAAACCCGTGTATGTTTCAGGAAAGCTCGGTGAGAAAGAGATCGTGTCGCATACATATTTTAACTTGAAATTAAACAATAAAGACTTGGTTTTAGTTTATAGTTAATCTGTTCGTTATATATATACATGAAATAGTTGGGATTCTTACTGATTAAAGTTGAGATGTTAAACAGCTAACTAATTTGATTTCTCTTTGGCATTCTAATTTAGATTAAGAGGGTTGAACTTTTCTATTTGGACATCATAGACTATCCGGTTATCTAGTGATTAACAATGAGAGGTTAATTTGATTTTTCTTTATCATCTTATTTTGACCAAGTCAAATGGTTGGTTTTGACATTTTCTGTTTGGTTCTTTGTTAATTACTTAATTATTATCCAACTTGAGATTAATTATAGGACCATGTTATGTTTGTGGGTTGGTTTGTAAATTTTTATCAATTTTATTTATCTGTTAATTAAAGAAAAGATTATCCGGGACGGTATAAATTGATTGGCGTCAGAATGTATATGCAAGCTTGCCCATAAATATGACATCGTATTCGTGAGATTTGGAGATCAAGTTAAACTTGGGGAAGATTTTAACTTGATGGATAAGTTATGTGTTGCCTCTTTATATAGGAGTTAGTTGTAAAGTTTATGTGAGGAGGTCGAGAGAAAAGTGAGAGCATATGAGAGTCTCCCTCCGTCCTATGTGGTGGTCTCGGTGATTCAATAACGACGGTGCGAATTCCATTATTGTAATCTACCATTGAGAGTGGGTGAGGATATTCAAGAGTGTCAAGAGTTCAGCGTCTTCAACTTGTAATATCTTTCATATAGTAGATGTTAAATGGCCTACGGGTCTCGTTGTTTTTACTCTCCCTTGAGAGGTTTTTCACGCAAAACGTTTGTGTGTCGTGTTTTTCTGTTTTGTGTGTGTTTAATTATTGGCTTATACAAGATTGTGTGATTTGATGTGGTGGTGATCGATCTCAACGAGTAGTATGAGAGTGGGGTCGATCCCCTCAACAAGATGTGTATACTTCATATACATTAATTTGAGTATCAATTAACGTTTTCATCAAGTAATATGAGGTTATATTGTACCAAATGAATTTTAGAGTTTAGACTAGTAGTATACGAGGAGCTCACTAATCAAAGATGTTGTGAGTTTAATCCTTGTTAGAGGGATCTTTATATATATGTGATGTATATAACATATTTGTTAGGCTAGATCTAAAGGTTACCTTTCTAAAAAATCTATTACAATCATTGTTTCTTTTTTTCCTTTTTCCAAATTGGTGAAATAACTAAAAAGCATGCATTGAGTCTGTCACATGTAAAAAAGGAGGGTAATCAACAGGTTTATGTGAAACAAAAAATAGTTCCAAAATGAAGTATAAATGGCTTATAAAAACCAAACTAATATAAATACGATTTCTCCAAATTTTATTAAATAATAACAAATGAATAAGTGCTTAATTTGTTGATTTCTCTAACTTTTAGCAAAAATCTGATCCAAAATTCAAAATCTTCCATCTTTAAAACATCACTATTGCAAATTTTTAGATCATGGGTGTGTTTAGTAGTAACAAGTTAGAACTGAGACCGAAGTTGGAGTTTGTGGTTGAAGTTGAGGCTTGGGCTTCAATTCAAAAAACTTCTTGTTTTAGGATTTCCAAGAGCTTATTATTTCAATAAACCCCAACATTGTTGTGTTTCAAACAAAACTTATATATTGAACTTATTAAAAATAGAAAATCAAGCCTCTAGAAGTTTTAAAAATCTTGTGTCAAACACACCATATAAAAGGAATACAAGTGATGATATTTTAAAATCAAAAAAGAAAAACAACCTAAACATATACATATGTGCTTTACTGATTTTTCACACTCATATTTACCTTGAATTTTACTCTACGTCTTAACTTATTTTCAAGTTGAATTTTACGCCTTACCATAATTTTATTTTTTTAATATTTTATGGTAATTAATTATTATTAATTATTTAATGGATATAAGATAAAGTAGTGATGTAATAATAGGGTTGAAGCAGGCTTTGTCTAACATGCTTCCACTTTATGGAAGTCTCCAGCTATTCGAATGTCCATGTGTCGTACTGTCTTTTTTGAAAGTAATTTCTTTAACTTTTCATGTTTTATAAATTCTCTTAAGTTTGAAATTAGCAATTGAATTAAAATTCAAAAAAGTTTTGTTTTTCTTTTGTTATAAGGTATTAATTAATAATTTTATTTTAATAAGTTTTTACTATTTTAATTCATATAATTATTTTGATCAATATTTTTAATCCATAATCAAGCGGACACTCATTTTTTTCTGTCTTGGTAATATAAGAATAAGTTCATTTTGCTTTTACCATGATTTCATTGGCATGTTTCTGTTTCATCAAAGGGAACCAGCTTACAACCATCTCTCTAGGACATTTCAAAGTTCACAATTAAAATGTTTCAAATTTACTTCCTCTTCGTAAAAAACAATATGAAAAAAGAATGCAACATGCTTTAATTTGAGTTGCATATGTAAAAATAAATTTAATGAAAAAAATATTTTATTTACTAATTTATAACTCCATCTGTCCCAATTTATCAGTCAACGTTTCCTTTTAGGGTTGTTCCAAATCAATTGCTCACTACCAAATATAGATAGGAAAACTATATCAAGTTTACCGTATTATCCTTACTTGAAACTATTATTACAAACTTTAAAAAAATGTTAATTAACTAATTAAGGAAAAAAATTATCATTCTACAAAAAATAATAAAGATATTATGTTTTTATTAAACTGTGTATTTTTTATCGAGTGACAGCTATTTTTGAACGTACGGAGTAATTATTATAATAACTGGAGTTACTATCATACTATATTTGTTAATACTAAGACAACTCCCAAAGCACCCCGTCGGGCCGTCGGTTCTAGCCAACAGAACCGACACCAATGGCACAGACCGTCAGTTTCGACCGTCAGATATCCGATGTGACAGGGGATGATTTTCGTGGGGCCCAGTGCAATATAAAACACTTTTTTTTTTGTTTTTTGTTATATGACTGTTGATATATTTTATATATATATAGTAACGGGATAAAAAAAGAAGGAAATTTAAGGAAAGAATAAAGAGAAAATTTTTTTGTTACTATGATTCAATACTTTATTGATATGATTCAAACTTTTTTTAATATGATTCTATATTTTATTGTTTTGGTTCAATATTTTATTAATAAGATTTAGTCTTTTGTTGCTACGATTCAAAAGTTTATAGTAATAAAAGATTGAATCTTAAAATAAAAATACTGAATCATAATAATAAAAAATCTTTCTCCCTCTTCTCTCCCTAAAAATCATTCTTCCTTTATCCCACTTCTATATAGGATTGAGATCATGTGAAAATAAGGAGATAAAATAAAAACGGTGAAAACACTTTTTAGCCCTTGAATCAGAATATATATATAAAAAGGGGGTGAAGATAAAAAAACGGTGAAAACAAAAACAATAATGGTTCACATTTGAAAATTTATGTGAAGTAAAAGTAAAAAAAAGGTTCGCAAATTTTTTTTTTTTTTTTTGTGAAGCTAAAAAAAATTAAGGTTCACAACTAAAAAAAATTGTGAAGCTAAAAAAAATTAAGGTTCACAACTAAAATAAATTTGTGAAGCTAAAAAGAATAATGCTTCACTCATTTGTAAATTTATGTGAAGCTAAAGAAAATAAATGTTCACAAGTAAAAATTTATGTGAAACAAAAAAATGAAGATTCACAAGTAAAAGTAAATTGTGAATGAAAATTGAGATCGTTTTCACCGCTTTTATTTTAACTCATTGTTTTCACTAGAACCCAACCCTATATATATATATATATATATATATATATATATATATATATATATATATATATATATATATATATGGTATGATTAAGAGGGAAGCAATTTTTTTAGGGAAGTAGGGAAGATAACTATTCATTCGCGATGAATGATAATCAAACGTAAAAAAACATATTTTTACTAAGAAATATTAATCAAAATCGATGTTATACCCACTAATATTTATAGATAAACTACTTTTTATAACTTATAACATCATATGATGAATATTAAGAGAATTTTCTAACATTATCATTAATGAATGTTAACCAAAGTGGATATTATCAGTTGCTATGAAAAATTATTTGTTAATATTCGTCTACGATGAATGATAATCAAAACGTATAAAAACATATTTTTATCAATAATTTTTAATCAAAACCGCTTTTATTTTTTATAATAAATTATTTGTTATTCATTCGCTAACATTCATCGTTGATGAATGTGTAGCTTCTCTGCTTCCCCAGAAAATAGTTCTTCCCTCTGGATCCGGACCCTATATATATATAAACCGTAATATTACCGGTTTATAATAATAATAAAAAAATTAACCTCTTTTTCTTATCTCAAACACACTATAAATACACATACAACTAAACTCAAATCTACACACTTTTTATCATATTAATATTACATTCTATACAACTATTATCTATATAATTTCACTCAGTTTTATCAAATCGTAATGGATTCCGATTCCGATATGGAAGAGTTTTTGGCGATCAAAGCTTGTTTCGATCTGACCGCTATGATCAATATTGTTAATTTGATAGACGCAGATGAGGAAGACAAAGCCAAAAGTTTAAACCGGCCTCAAATAACACCAAGACGATACTTACTTAGAGATCGTCACGGTGCTGACGAACGTTTGTTTCAAGACTACTTTGCCGAGAGCCTAAAATTCCCGCCGGATTACTTTCGACGATGATTTCTGATGACCAACGCTTTGTTTCTCCGTATATGTCAAGGTATAACATCGTACTTCAAGTTCCACTACCTCCAAATGCGTATGGATAAGAAATTACGCGATTGAAATGTGAATAAATCTGCAATTTCTTGAAATCTCTCTTCTGATTCAAAATCGTACATCATCAACTTCGCAATGCTCTTATCGAACAAATTTCGCAGCTCCCATCAAAGTGCCGTCTTCGTCCTTAATTATTTTTATCGTTTTTATTTTTCAATAAATGTAATGTTTTTTTTATACTATTGTGATGTTTTTTTAGTTAATGTAATGTCTTTTATTTTGATAAAATTGTGTTATTTTAATAGTGTTTTAAATATAAAGTAAATAATGTATAGGGTTCAAAAAAATTAAGTGATCAGTCAATGTTGACAATGGTCAGTCAGTTGTTAGTCAATTTCATTCAGTTTTAGAAAATGATGATTTGACAAAATAAGCTCTCGTGCATTATCACCCATAGTACAAAATAGATATGGAAATTGCCCTTTTAGTAGACATCCAATGGAAAATAAAGTTACAACTGACGTTAGAAAATGGTCAGATAATAGTGAGAATAGGACTATTGTTGGGGTAGCGACACCTTAAATTCTCTAATTCACATAATTCAAACATTCTTCTACATTACTAACTATTGTTGGACTATTGTTGAACTTTTATTTTCATAAAGAAAATATGCATAGAAGTTGATTCACACTACAAATATAATGTTGAAATTATACTACCAGTTTCATTTCATTAATAAGAAGGAATAACCTCATCAACATGAAGCACTAACACAACCATTGACATTTTTTATCTAATCTCTAAACTACTAAAAGACCTCAACCCTTTGACCTTTGACTTTTGGATCATCTCAATCTTTGAGTTTTGGATCATCTTCAATTCAAGATTCTAAGATATGGTTCAAATCTTTCTTCCCAGAATGTTGCTTAAAAAACCACTTCCATACCTTACTATGCCCTTTACTACCCTTCTTTATACCTCTTTCATTCACTGCGATCCTACATGATGATGATCCACCACAACTACCATCTAATGGCTTCTTGAAAACAGAGTGCTCTGTTTTAATCTGATCTGATAAATCAAGTTTTAAATCAATAAACCCTGAATCATCATAAACTCTACTAAATTCACTCTCTTTTGCAGTAAACCCACTTTCAAAATCCATCAGTCCACCTCTAAAACCACTCTTTCTTGGCTCAGATTCATTAAAATCAGAAATCTTTGCACTTGAAGAATAAGCCATATCACTACAACCATCATGATCAAAAGTACTACCACCTCTAAAACTACAAAGTGATCTTGATCTTGAAACATCCATTGGACAATCAGTCACCCAAATCTCACTTTTTTCATCAAACCCATATCTACACCCTTCCTTTTCTCTCTTTTTCTTGAAAAGTTTCCCAATTTTCCAAAACCCGTTACTTTTTTTAACCTCAACAACACAACTATTACTCCTTTTGAGCAAAATCACATCATCTGCTTCTCTTTTCTTGACCTGCTTAATATGTGAAAAAAGTGTTTTTTGTTCATCACCACTACCCACTTTCTCATTCTCAATCAAAAATGAAATTCTACCAACACTTCCCACATCAACAGTACAAGATGAATTCCTATATGATGAAACATCAGAACAAGAACAAGAAGATAACCTCTGTTCACCACAATCTGAACATACAAGTTTCATAAGTCTATCTTTAAGACAATATGCACAGATTCCAACTTGGGTTGAAGATGGGTGTTTCTTACATGGAACACCGGATGATGATGAGTAATAAAAGTTGTAATCTTGGCAGAAATTGTTGTACTCTTGATCTGATTCAACAGATTTCCCTCTCTCCTTCATGGGTATTTACTATAGTTACTAAATTACTAAAAATCTTGAAAATATGAGTCTTGCAACTTTTGGTTGTGGAATTTGATTTGGGTTTGGATTTATAGAGATGGGTTTTCAAGAAAGACTCAAGATTGAGAAGATTTGGTGGGAAAAAGAGAGATCTTGTTTTGTATTGATAAAAGAGATGAAATGAATGTTGTGTAAATAGGCTGACAATGTTTGTAGGAGGGTGAAGCTCAAGGATGTTGAGTTATCAAGATGGAAGATACTATGGATTTTGACCTATGAGGGGGATGTAAGTCACAAGTTATTAAGTATGTGTGTGAGAGAGGGTGGGGTAGGATGGGTAGGGGTCATGTATTGTATGACTGTATGTATGTATTTATTCTTTAAAAAGGAAGGCATGTAAGAAGAAATCAAGAAAACTTGAAGTTTAAGTTAAGGTAGTGATGTATGGAATTTAAGCACTATTGTATCTGTCTGCAGGCATAATTGATTTGGTGAAAAGTGATGTGATACAAGGAGTGAAAGAATGGAACAAGTAATCCTAAATAGGACTGTGTTGTACATGCTTTAATGCCTCAAGGAGTGAACAATGCTTGTTGTTGATGGTGTTTGTATTTTTGCAATTTTGCATTTTACTTTAATTGTTTACAAGTGTAAGTGTATAGTAAATTGAGTTTAGCTGATTCATTATTAAAGAGTGGTATTATTTTTGCTTGTCTTGATTCATAAACATGAACCAAATATATATAGCGAAGATAAACCTTAATTGATAATATGTCTACTAACAATTATGTGACCTTATTATAGTTTACTATACAATTAGGTGGTCAAATTACAGATGAATTGCCACCTTAATAAGTGAAGTTACTTTCTTAAAGATTGATCATCGTAATAGTGATATTATTACGGTGTATTTGGTTCGTGAAATGTTTTTGATGAAATTGAAATTCATCAAAGGAATTGAAATTCCACGGATTTTTAGTTCCTCGGGTGAAAGAATTTCATGACTTCAAAATCAGTTAATTCGTGAACCAAAACACCATTATAAAATGAAATTGAGATTCCAATTCCATTGAATTCTGTTGAATTTCGCGAACGAAACGCAACCTTAGTCTTAACCAACCATAAATGAATTGACTGAACTACTGGGAGATAAAATCGGTATAGCTAACAACATGGATGATTTTGTGATGTTTGATTTAGCGTCATTGTATGTATATAAAAAATAGGTTGAAGGTTAAAAATATAAAATGTTGTTTAATCAGTGATTGATTATCATCACATATATCATATTTGTGGTGTAACAAGTATAGATGTTATCTTCTTTGCCAAATATGAGGGTTGCTCATATTCACATATACTAATATTTTTACATATTTATATGTGGATATGGATTTGACATTGTATGCGACGGAAAAAGGGTTTTGCTCAAGTGTATTCATAATGTGCCTAACTTGTGGTTGATATTCTCTGCCAGTTACATATGATTGATTTGAATTTTGATGTGGAAAAATTGACATCCATTATTCTCTTTAAACTTTTGTGCATGCTTATCTGTATCACTCAACTGTATGTTGGTTTCTTGGTATTTTTACATTGTGTAATAACCTATAGTAAATAGCAGGTAGAAGAACAAAGTGTATCTCATCATCAATTCATCTCAAGAATATTTGTATTGAGCTTCCTCATGTTGTTTTGTATTAATATATCGATTTCGTTTTTCACCAAAAGAAAAGTAGAAGAACAAAGTAGTAATCTGCTTGATAGCTAATAAGAAAAGTTTAATTTTTGGGTAAAGATCGAAGAAAAACCATCCACGTGGTTCTTAAATAATGAACCAAAATGTATTAATCTTTTTGTTTGGTCGAATGTGTCATGTCAACTAGGGATGGCAATTCGGGTTGGGTTGGGTTAGTGGGTTCCGGTTGGCGGGTTGGGGGGTCAGAAATGGTCAACCCGAACCCAACCTGATTTTATAATCGGGTTGAGTATTTCAACCCAACTCAAAACTCGATAACCCGAACCTAACCCGATTTTTAATCAGTCAACAGCTTTTCGGGTGATTTTCAAGTATTCGGGTCGGTTTCGGGTCATAGCTAATCATTTATAAGCATAAACATGCTTATAAAATTTCAAAAGTAATAATAATACATATTATACCCATTTACATTCATTACCAAAACATCAATAATTTACAACTTCTACCAAAATATAAAAGTATCAAAAATTTCTAAATCGAAATTTTAGAATTCAAATGCACTATACATAATTACAAATGATTCATCTCCATCGTGATCATCTTTGATTCTTGAAGTCGTCATTTGTAACATCCACCCTAAGGGCCTAGTATTATTCGGGTAATTTCCTAACTTAAATTTATTATTTAATGTGTTAGGAATATTTTACTATTATTATGCTTGATAATATTAGTAAAACGAATAAATGAATTATTGTGACTGATAAATAATTCATTATTTTAAACCGAATTAGTTGACGGTAAAGTAGAATAATTGGTTTTCACAAAATGGTTTTAGGTTCCCGATAATAGATTAAGAAGGGAACTAAAATTGTAATGGTATTGGGTTAGATTAATATATATATATACATACCTTCTCAATTCTTCTGTACAAATATACACACTTCTTAAACATTCCTGCGAACCGACTTGAAATTCCAAAAATTGAAAGAAACCTTCTGTGAAATCTTAAAACAGTAGAATAATCACCATCTTGTTACAAAAACGAATTCCAGTAACATCCTCATCATCACTCTGTTCCTGTAAGTATTTGATGTTTATAATTGTATTTTGATGAAATTAGCAAATTCTCGAATTGATATGAATTTTAAGCTTAAAAGATGTTATATGATGTTATTTGATGCATATAAGTTGTTAGAAAGCTTATTTAAATGATAGGAAGTCAAATTCGTGAGTTTTGAAAGAATTCAGTTCGAATTTCTGGGTTCGGCAGCGAACTTCGCAGCTTGAAGATGAACTCAGTTAGCAGAACTTGATTGTGAAGCAGCTACCACTGTTGGAAGTTAGTTTCCACTGTTTATATAATTAACACTGTTAGTTAAGAATTGTAAGTAGTTTCCACTGTTTATGTAATTAACACTGTTAGTTAAGAATTGTAAGTAGTTTCCACTGTTTATGTAATTAACACTGTTAGTTAAGAATTGTAAGTAGTTTCCACTGTTTATGTAACTAACACTGTTAGTTGAATTTATACTTAGACTTTCATAAATGAAGCAGTTACCACTGTTGGAAGTTAGTTTCCACTGAATGTTCAAATGTGGTAGTTAATACTGTTTATGACTTTGTGATAAGAATGAGTCTGTTATGGAAGTTATCTAACTCATTATTTGTTGTATTCTCAGATCAGCAGAAGACTCAGTGATATTAGACTTCTGAGTTGTGGGACTGAGACCAACATGTGAGTGGATCTGGAACTCACATGTTTGATTCAGTTGTAACGATTTGGTTGCAACAAGTAAACGTAGATATAATTGATAGACTGTTTAGTCTGATATGCTGATATGCTGATTACGAATCTACGTGCAATGTGGCCTCTGGGCATTGATTGCTAGTAAAGAGGTCAACAGATTGTTGGACTTGATGATTTACAAGATTACAGATATGGGGTGTCGTACATGTGTTGTACTAAACCCATATTGTGTAGTGGTAATATCAAGTTATCGGTATATTCTGTAGTGGCCACTACAGATTGTGATAAGCGTTTCTTGAGGGCCACCGCGGCAGTAGGGTTCCTCAAAAACCACTGATCCTCTTTGATGTTAATAATATGTGTTGACGGTTATTTGATGTAAACAAATGGTTAAGCTAAGTTGAACTGTTAGTTTCATATTCATTCACTTAGCTTCGTGCTAATTCCCCATCTTAATCCCTGCAGGTCATGTTTGAATGGGCGGATAGGCAGGATTTTGTTCACGGAATGTTTGACCGGCTGGCAACTCTGATATATTTTGATAAATATTGAAAATTGAATTTTGTAACCCCTGTTTCAGTACAATGTTTTAAACATTATATGTATGTACTTTTGTAAATATTGTTAATATAATATATTTTGACCTACGCTTCCGAATAAAAGAGTATTTTATAATATAGTAAGAGAGGGGCGTTACAGGTTTTGGTATCAGAGCTTAGGTTTGGGTGAATTGGACATTGGTAAAGTGTTCAATCCCAAATCTGATTTTGTGCTTAGTCAAACATTCTATGGTGGGATTTAGTATTATATGTGAATCGGGTAGTATGTTAGGTACTAACGATTAACGAATTATGAGATGTTGTTGTGAGTGCAGATATGGCAGATAACGAGCACCCGACCATTACCCCTAACAATGCCTCTAGAACCGATGTTCTTCCTCCTGGTAATCATGATGATAGACATGGACATACTGGTACTACATTCTCAGTTGGAGAAGAAACAGACAGAGATGAGTATATTCTGCAGTTAGAGGATGAATTACAGGAACTCAGAGGTTTTAGACAACGAGCTTTACAAGATCAACAGGCTGGATCTTCTCAACAACCTGTGCCGTTGCAACAGCCTACTATCAGCACTATTCCACCTCCCCTTGTGTCAACCTCGCAGATATCAACCTCATTGCCATTTTGTTATCAGCAACAGCAACAGAAGGTTTGTTCATTTAAAACATTTATGTCTAGTAAACCTTCCGAGTATCATGGGAGTTCAAATCCTTCAGTCACATTAGATTGGTTGCGCGATGTGGAAAGGAAATTTGAAGTTTGCAGGTGTGAGGAAGAGGTTAAAGTTCCATATGCAGTTCAACTTTTGAAGGGTCAGGCTATGTCATGGTGGGATTCTATTACAGCTACTTTGACTCAGCAGCAAAAAGAATTGATCAGATGGCCAGATTTTTATATAAGAAGTTTGTCGACAGTATTGTTCTGAATTTGAGATGGCTCGCATCAGGCGGGAATTTATGAAATTACATATGACTGAGCGGATGACGATTGATGAGCTTATCACTCAGTTCTCCGAGAAATTGAGATTTGTTCAGCAATGGGTACCGGATGATAGAACAAAGGTGGAGCACTTTGTTGGAACCTTACCACTTGATTATCGTACTACCGTGAGATTAGCAGGTTCTCTTTCTCAGGCTTTCACTCTTGCTCGTTCTATAGATAGTGATTTGAGAGCTCGAAATGAACAGAATAACGATAAGTCATTTCACAGACCTAAAGGTAATTCTTTTGGTAAAGGTAAGCAGAAATGGCAGGGTAACCAACAGAACAGGAAACAAAGTAATCGTGATAATTTTATTGATCGATCCACATGGTGTAGTAAGTGTAAAGCCAAACATACTGGACCATGTACTGCACAAACAGCCCGGCGTATCAGATGTGGTGAATTTGGACATGATGTTAATGATTGTAGATATCCTAGCAATGTTTGCTGGAATTGCAAGAAAGAGGGGCATAGAGCTGGTCAGTGTCCTGAGGCGGGGAGACGGGGTTTTGGTATGGTCGGTGGGTCGTCATCTTCTGGTCAGAAGCGGAAGAATCCGCCACCAGCAGCAAGTAGAGCTTTCCAAATGACAGTTGATGAAGCCGTCAGAGCAGATGACGTTATCACTGGTACTTTTCTTATTAATTCTGTGCCAGCACGTGTTCTTTTTGATTTTGGAGCAAATTGTTCCTTTATATCTGTGTGTTTTTGTGATAAACTGAATGTGACCCCTACTGTGATTACCACTCCTATTGAAGTAGAAATAGCTAGTGGCAAATTGGTTCCTGTTACTACCTCGGTGACTGGAGCTAGTATATCGATAGAGGGTCAGACTTTTCCAGTTTCATTTCTGTTAATGCCAATTTTTAGTTTTGATGTAGTTATTGGTATGGATCGGTTAAGTCATAATAAAGCAAATATAGAATGCCATAAGAAATTAATAAAAATCCCTGTTTCTGATGAGTCATATGTCGTGGCTCGAGGAGAACGGGAGAATGGGCGTATTCCTTTAATTTATGTGATGAAAGCTCGGAAATCATTAGCAAAGGGCTGTGAGTCTTTCCTGACTTATGTTATTGATGCCAAATTAGAAAAGAAATCTGTTTCTGATGTTCGAGTGGTTTCTGAATATCCGGAGGTATTTCCTGAAGAATTACCTGGGTTGCCTCCTGTTAGAGAGGTAGAATATCATATTGATCTTGTTCCAGGCTCAACACCTGTAGCTAAAGCTCCATATATATTAGCTCCTGCAGAAATTCGTGAAATGATGAATCAGATTCAGGAATTGTTAGATAAGGGTTTATCAGACCGAGTTCTTCCCCATGGGGTGCACCAGTTTTATTTGTGAAGAAGAAAGATGGTACTTTTAGAATGTGCATTGATTATCGAGAATTGAATAAAAGAATAGTAAAGAATAAATATCCTTTACCCAGAATAGATGAGTTGTTTGATCAGTTGCAAGGATCTTCTTTCTATTCTAAAATTGATTTGAGGTCAGGGTATCACCAGGTTCGTGTTCGTGAGGAAGATATTCCTAAAACTGCTTTTCGTACTAGGTATGGTCATTATGAGTTTTTGGTTATGCCATTTGGGTTAACAAATGCTCCTGCAGGTTTTATGGATTTAATGAACCGGGTATGTCGATCTTTTCTTGATAAATTTGTCATTGTTTTTATTGATGATATTCTGATTTATTCGAAATCTGAATCTGAGCATGATTTACATTTGAGAACGGTTCTTGAGACGTTAAAAAGAGAACATCTTTATGCTAAATTCTCAAAATGTGAATTTTGGCTTCGGGAAGTACAATTTCTGGGTCATGTTATTTGTAAAGATGGGATTAAAGTGGATTCATCTAAAGTTGAAGCAGTAATGAAATGGAATGCACCTAAAACATCTTCTGAGATTAAAAGTTTCCTTGGGTTAGCGGGTTATTATCGAAAGTTTATTAAAGACTTTTCTAAGATTGCTGGCCCGTTGACTAAATTGACTCGTAAGGATGTAAAGTTTCAGTGGAATGAACAACAGGAATCCGCTTTTCAGACTTTGAAACAGTTGTTGTGTCAGGCTCCTGTGTTAGCATTACCTGATGGATCTGATGATTTTGTTGTATATTGTGATGCATCTTTTGCTGGTTTAGGTTGTGTTTTGATGCAGCGAGATCGAGTTATTGCATACGCTTCTCGTCAGCTTAAACCTCATGAAAGAAATTATCCAACCCATGACTTAGAACTTGTAGCGGTTGTATTTGCTTTAAAAATTTGGAGACATTATCTATATGGTACCAAGTGTGTTATCTGTACAGATCATAAAAGCCTTCAGTATATGTTTTCCCAAAAAGAGCTGAATATGCGTCAGAGACGATGGTTGGAATTGATAAAAGATTATGATTGCGAAATCTGATACCATCCTAGAAAAGCTAATGTGGTTGCAGACGCTTTGAGCCGAAAGGTATCCTCTGACAAAGTTTATTTTATGCGTTTGGAAATTTCTTCTGATTTAATGAATCAAATAAAAGCTGCCCAATTAGAGGGTTTGATGGATCATAACTTGAAATCTGAAATCATGTTGAAAAGAAAAGATTTATTACTTGATGATTCGAGGGGATTAAAAACTTTTCAGTCTCGTGTTTGGATTCCATTGATAGGAGGTCTTCGAGATGTAATTCTGACTGAAACTCATAAATCTCGATTATCGGTTCATCCAGGAAGTAATAAAATGTATCATGATTTAAAACCTTTATATTGGTGGCCTACGATGAAGACAGGCGTGGCACGATTTGTAAATTCTTGTCATATTTGCTCTCAAGTTAAAGCTGAACACCAGAAACCGTATGGGTCATTGAAACAGCTTGAGATTCCAGAATGGAAGTGGGAACATCTAACTATGGATTTTGTAACTAAACTTCCGCGGACACCTCGAGGTAATGATATGATTTGGGTGATTGTGGACAGATTAACGAAAAGTGCTCATTTCCTTGCTACTAGTGAGACAACATCTTTAAGCAAGTTAGCCCAGTTGTATATTAATGAGATTGTTTCGAGGCATGGGATTCCGTTATCTATTGTTTCTGATAGAGATTCGCGATTTGTATCTCGATTTTGGCAAAGCCTACAACATGAGTTGGGCACCAGAGTAAATTTAAGTACAGCTTATCATCCTCAGACAGACGGCCAAACAGAACGTACCATTCAAACTCTTGAGGATATGCTACGTGCTTGTGTATTAAAATATGGTGGGTCTTGGGATTCGCATCTACCATTAATTGAGTTTGCTTATAATAATTCTTATCGTTCGAGTATTGGCATGCCTCCCTATGAGATGTTATATGGGCGACGTTGCAGAACCCCAACTTGTTGGTTGGAGGTCGGAGAGAAACAATTTGCCGGTCCAGATATTGTTCAGATTACAGCTGATAAAGTAGCTATTGCTCGCAAGAAATTAAAAGCAGCCCGAGATAGACAAAAACAATATGCTGATCCGCGTAGGAGACCCGTTTCCTTTGTCGAAGGTGAATTCGTATATTTGAAAGTTTCCTCATGGAAAGGTGTAATTCGATTTGGAAAACGAGGAAAATTGGCTCCGAGATATATTGGTCCTTTTAAAACTCGACGCGTTGTTAATAACCAGACAGTTACTCTTGATCTTCCACCAGAACTTGCTGGAATTCATGGTACTTTCAATGTTTGTTATTTGAGGAAATGTTGAAGATCAGACTCAAGTTCTTCCTTTTCAAGAATTTCGTGTCGATCAGAATCAGAAAATAATTGAAGAACCTGTGGAGATCGTAGATAGAAAAGTGACCAAATTGCATAAGAAACAGATACCTATGGTGCTAGTTAAATGGAAGCATAGTCTAGGTCCGAACCTTGCGTGGGAGACCGAAGAAAGCATGAGATCACGCTACCCTAGATTATTTGTCTGAGATGAGATTTCGGGGACGAAATCTTCTTAAGGGGGGTAGATTTGTAACATCCACCCTAAGGGCCTAGTATTATTCGGGTAATTTCCTAACTTAAATTTATTATTTAATGTGTTAGGAATATTTTACTATTATTATGCTTGATAATATTAGTAAAACGAATAAATGAATTATTGTGACTAATAAATAATTCATTGTTTTAAACCGAATTAGTTGACGGTAAAGTAGAATAATTGGTTTTCACAAAATGGTTTTAGGTTCCCGATAATAGATTAAGAAGGGAACTAAAATTGTAATGGTATTGGGTTAGATTAATATATATATATATATATATATATATATATACATACCTTCTCAATTCTTCTGTACAAATATACACACTTCTTAAACATTCCTGCGAACCGACTTGAAATTCCAAAAATTGAAAGAAACCTTCTGTGAAATCTTAAAACAGTAGAATAATCACCATCTTGTTACAAAAACGAATTCCAGTAACATCCTCATCATCACTCTGTTCCTGTAAGTATTTGATGTTTATAATTGTATTTTGATGAAATTAGCAAATTCTCGAATTGATATGAATTTTAAGCTTAAAAGATGTTATATGATGTTGTTTGATGCATATAAGTTGTTAGAAAGCTTATTTAAATGATAGGAAGTCAAATTCTTGAGTTTTGAAAGAATTCAGTTCGAATTTCTGGGTTCGGCAGCGAACTTCGCAGCTTGAAGATGAACTCAGTTAGCAGAACTTGATTGTGAAGCAGTTACCACTGTTGGAAGTTAGTTTCCACTGTTTATGTAATTAACACTGTTAGTTAAGAATTGTAAGTAGTTTCCACTGTTTATGTAACTAACACTGTTAGTTGAATTTATACTTAGACTTTCATAAATGAAGCATTTACCACTGTTGGAAGTTAGTTTCCACTGAATGTTCAAATGTGGTAGTTAATACTGTTTATGACTTTGTGATAAGAATGAGTCTGTTATGGAAGTTATCTAACTCATTATTTGTTGTATTCTCAGATCAGCAGAAGACTCAGTGATATTAGACTTCTGAGTTGTGGGACTGAGACCAACATGTGAGTGGATCTGGAACTCACATGTTTGATTCAGTTGTAACGATTTGGTTGCAACAAGTAAACGTAGATATAATTGATAGACTGTTTAGTCTGATATGCTGATATGCTGATTACGAATCTACGTGCAATGTGGCCTCTGGGCATTGATTGCTAGTAAAGAGGTCAACAGATTGTTGGACTTGATGATTTACAAGATTACAGATATGGGGTGTCGTACATGTGTTGTACTAAACCCATATTGTGTAGTGGTAATATCAAGTTATCGGTATATTCTGTAGTGGCCACTACAGATTGTGATAAGCGTTTCTTGAGGGCCACCGCGACAGTAGGGTTCCTCAAAAACCACTGATCCTCTTTGATGTTAATAATATGTGTTGACGGTTATTTGATGTAAACAAATGGTTAAGCTAAGTTGAACTGTTAGTTTCATATTCATTCACTTAGCTTCGTGCTAATTCCCCATCTTAATCCCTGCAGGTCATGTTTGAATGGGCGGGTAGGCAGGATTTTGTTCACGGAATGTTTGACCGGCTGGCAACTCTGATATATTTTGATAAATATTGAAAATTGAATTTTGTAACCCCTGTTTCAGTACAATGTTTTAAACATTATATATATGTACTTTTGTAAATATTGTTAATATAATATATTTTGACCTACGCTTCCGAATAAAAGAGTATTTTATAATATAGTAAGAGAGGGGCGTTACATCATTAATTCTTCAACCCTTGAAATTAGTACAGAGAGAAGAATTAAGCTATGAGTCATGGGACTGTGACTGTGATTGTGTGAATTTTCCTATCACTGCTATATTATCAAAATACAAAAACAAATACAAAGTCACAAGCAACATACAACCACTCAAGCCACTACACTTCTATACTTCTATGACAAAAGTAAATGATTCTATATAAACTTCTATTATTAACAACTTTTAATATTAGCAATACTCATAATATATTTAATTTACCAGACCAGGTAAATCACTAAAGGTTTTGTTCATAAACTTCTAAGCAACAACTAGTTGTCTAAATTTCTGTTAATTATGAAAACATACAGCTTTTAAAAGTATTCATATGCCTTTAAGCAAATTTAAATACACACAGTAAAACCCGAATGATGCAAATCATGTTTGAAACTCAACACCAAGTTATGTTAGGTTTTGATTTGCAGCCCTTGTTTCATCTTTGTCGTTATCCAAAGCCATTACATTTTGAAGTACCTCTTCAAGGCCATCATGTTATAATATTACATAATCAACAATTATATGATAAGTGAAAAAAATAGTTAATCGATACATATAAAATTGTTATAATATACGAAACAAACAAAAAACTTACAATTTTCCCCAAACAACCAATCTCGGGTACAAATCACAGCTTCAACAATAGAAATTCACATTGAACTTCGATATTGATCCAAAATTCTTCCTCCAAGACTAAAGGCTGATTCAGAAGTCACTGTTGCAACTAGAACACATATTAAATCCATAGCTAATTTAGCTAAAAATGGATACCTATACCGTTGAAATTTCGAAAAGTCAAGTAAGTGAAAAATAGTTTTGGTTCTTGGCTCAACGAGATATAGTTACAATTCAGTAAATTCATCGGAACTTGAACTTTCAGATTATCATATAAATCAAACTCCTGTTATTACGGAAAAAAAACTAGTTAGTACATTCTACAATACAAATGCATAAAACTGAAACCCCAAATTCATACCTTATAAATACTTTTACCAATGCCTATTTTTTCTTGATTTCCTTGTTTGCTACTACCACTATATGATGCTGAACTTGTACTACGTTTTGATTCTTCAAATATTCATCAAAAAGCCCCCGTCAAGTACTTCTCTAACCGCTTTTAACGGTGTGAAATTGAGACCATAAAGTTTCTGATAAGAAAACTCAAGGAATAAATACTTATATTTAGGATAAAATACGATAGCTACAGCTAATAATGTATTAAAATGAGCCTAATATTTAATAAACTTCAACTACACTTGATCAGATATATGCTTTATATAAGGATTCTCACTTTTTAACTCATTAACCAACTAGAAAACTAACAACTAGCAATTTTCCTAACAACTAGCAAATAGTCAAATAGATTCTATAAAAAGACAAACTCACGATAATTAAAATATTGTAAGCTTCGAAGGAAGTTATTAGGACTTACTATTTTATTTGGTTGTCCAGCCAAAAGATAGTGAAATTGGGGTTGTAATATAAGAATTTGTGAGAAACTAGGAGCTGAGAAAGTGAGAATGCCAATTAGAGTAAAGTAGATAGTCAATTTGGAGGGAAAAGAGAGCCCGTTTTGAACTTTTGAGTGTGGGACACAGTAAATGAGAAAGTCCACATGTCCAATGTATCATTCATATTTAAATTTAAAATAAATTTATAATAATATATTAAACAAAATAACTTTTACTACCTTTGATTCTTTCAAATATTCATCAAAAAACCCCATCAAATATTTCTCTTACGGCTTTCAATTGTGTGGAATCGAGACCATAAAATTTCTTATAAGAAAACTCAAGGAATGAATACTTATATTTAGGATCAAATACGATAGCTACAACTAATAATGTACTAAAATCAGCCTAATATTTATTAAACTTCAACCACATTTGATCAGCTATATCCTTCATATAAGGATCCTCACTTTTTAACTTATTAACCAACTAGCAAACTAATAACTAGCAAGTTTTCTAACAACTAGCAATTTTTCTAACTAGCAAATAGTCAAATAGATTCCGTAGAAAGATAAACTCATGATAATTAAAATAATGCAAGCTTTGAAGTAAGTTATTAGGACTTACTATTTTATTTGGTCGTCCAGCCAAAGGACAGTGGAATTAGGGCTGTAATATGTGAATTTGTGAGAAATTAGGAACTGAGAAAGTGAGAACGGCGATTAGGGTAAATCATAATGTCATTTTGGAGGAAAAAGAGAAACCCAAATATCACGGGTTTTGAACTTTCGAGTGTGGGCCACAGTAAAATGAGAAGGTCCAGATGTCCACTATATCATTGATGTTTAAACTTAAAATAATTTTATAATAATATATTAAACATCGCGTTGTCTGGTTCAATCCAAAAACCCATTTCTTGAACCGGACCCGACCTGAAAAAATACCAGGTGTTGGGTTTCTGGTTGACGGGTTGGCACCTCAATAATCGTGACTCAAACCCGATTATACTCGAGAGGGGTTCGTGTGGGGGTTTCGAGTCGAGTCGAAAATTATCAGCCCTAATATCAACGCAATCAACTTCTTGTGTCCACATGGATCATAAACCATATTACTTGGTAAATTATGGTCTTTTCAGTAAGGTTGTGTTCTTGGAATCAAGAAGGTAGTTTAGGTCAAAATTTAGCTTTTGGATCGTGATAATTTAGTATGGTCATTTATGTTGTAATTCCTAGTATTTTGCTTGTTTTTATTAATATATATATATATATATATAAAGTCTGCCCTTTAAAAAAAAAAAGTCATCCTAGTGAAAACGGCTAGCAAGAAATTAAAAGGTGATTTTTTTATTTTATGACAAAATTTTGAAATGTGACGTATTCTTGTAAATCGTCATTGCAATAAGTAATAATGGGTAGTCTTTAATTAATGAGATAATTTTTCATTAAGTAAGTTTTTCTTTTTCATTAGTAATTTTTTTTTCTAATAAGAAGAGCAATAAAACATGTGATGGCACTTGTTTGAGGTGATGGAGTTATGGAACCACTTTTATTAAGTTAGGTGTTGTTTCTAATAATGATGTTCCCCCCACCTCTTATTCTCTTTAAGTTTTAATTCCTTGAATCTATACAAACATAGGAATATCAATTCAAAGAACCAATCCAACCTTTACAATAGACTATGATCGAAGTACGTTCATTTAAAAATTATTTACATTGAATGAAGGTCACATACGTTAAAAGTATTCTAAGTACTTTTAAAAACCCGTACATGCACACGAACATATAATAAAAATATTTTATGTCTTATTAAGTGTAATTTATATCTTCAAACTATAAATTGTAAAAATAAATGATAAATTATTTATACTTACTAATGGAATAAATAAATCATACATAACTTGTATATATTTATCCCCAATTGTTACTTATAAAAATAAATTTTGGTACCGATTATTACTCGGATAAAATAAATAAAATATGTGTATATTCACAATTGTTATTTTGATAAAATAAACAAAAATGTTAAAAAATATGTTTATGTGACCTACAAAGATTGTTAGTAATAAATGCTAAATTTTAAATAGTAAATAGGTTTAGGGTTTAGGGTTTAGAGTTTAAAATTTTCTTATAATTTAATCCATAACAATTTTCGCATTGAACCCACGAATGCCTGTATTTTTGAGTTACATCCAGATCAATAGAACTTTCTCGGGGCCCCAATTGGTAGAAAAAAACCCACAACCCCTTGGGGTTATCCTGCATTTAAATTAAATTTAATTAATTCATAAAATAATGAATTAATACTGAATTGTGATTGATCAATTGGATTTTAATTTTAAAATTAAATAGCTTAAGTCCGTTTGCTATAGTATATTTAAGATTGAAGTACGTGTGACAATTCGTGTATAAAACATTTGATAAAAGTTGACACCAACGGGTGTCGGTAACTATAATATGTCAACCATTTGTTCCAAATAAGATAAATGTTATAACTTATATAACAGAACGAGTGATTCGGTGTTGAACTCAATATTGTATTTAATATTGAGAACAATTTTCAAAGGGAATGCTACGGTGTTGAATTTGATGTGAAAAATAATTCACATATTAATTTTTTTAATCCAATCTATATATATATATATATATATATATATATATATATATATATATATATATATATAAAAGAAAGACCATAAAAGAATCTCCCCCCTTAATTTTTAAATAATCCTTCATAAAACAACCCTAAGATTAAACCATGACATCATTTAATTAATTAATTGTGTAATAAAATACTAATATACCCTTTATTAAACAAATCCCTTAATTCAGCATATCAGATCTGCAAAACATAAACCCCCTACCTTTTTCTCTTTGTTCTCCAGCTCACCTTCCCAATCCCCATCCGCCGCACCACCTCAGCCGCACCAAATCCGTCAAACCCCTGCCGTCACAAACCCATCTGCACCATCTCCGGCTCTCACCCTTTGAACATTCCTTATTTTCTTCCTCATTCCAACTAAATACGCCCTTTCAAAATTAAAAAAAAACAGCTTTTTCCTTTTTGAATCGCTCCTCCGATCATAATATTCGTAGAGATGAAGATTGGATGTCATTATCTGGTAATTATTTGATTCGACTTCTTAATCATCTGGTCATTATAATTACTTGAATATATTTTGATTTATACAAGCAATTAAATGGCTTATTGATTCTGAGTTTATAAAACTTTTGAAGCTTGAAGGAGGTTTCTTGGGGATATGCAGTCACAATTGCTAAACGATTTTAAAGAGATAGGTATATGAAGTTACTTATAAATGTACAGCAAGTCGTTATCTTTCTTGTACTTATTTTTGCCTTTTCGTTCATCTGTTTTCTAGGTGGTGTAATTTCATCGATGTATTGCATACTTGAAGTTTTTAGGACGCACACAAGGTGTTCGATGTAATGTCAATGACAATATCTGAGGTTTGTATACGAGTTCATGGTGTTTTAATCTCTGGTCACCGGTTAAATGTGTTAGTAACCGGAAATTAATTTTTTTTTCGTTAACATTACTATATGGGTTGCACATTATATTAGTGTAGATAGGTAAATAATTTATATCTAAAATAAAACATTAAATTTTGGTCAAGAATTTTTTTATACTACATTTCGTTCCAAGTTGATGTGATGGAGTGAGATCTTTGACCAAAATGAATATTAGTGTAGATTTTGTCCAAATCAAGATATTAGGAACTAAATTAGATCATATAGGTACTTTTATTTTATTTTAATATAATAAAAATAAAGTGTTTAATATGTTTTAGTATGAAATTTGGATGACTTGATAGCCTTTTTGAAATTTCATAAATATTTTTATGCTTATTTATTTATGATGAATTATAAAGTTAGAGATTGATATATTTTATCCATTTGACTTAAAATTGACTTGTAAACTTAAACTGACGTAGAAATCTTTGAATTAGATGTATATTAGTAGGTTTTGGGTTAAATTGAAATATTCAACCCAATTGATTAGATTAAGTTTGAATTTGACTAGTTTTGATCCGTCAGCCCAATAGCTTAAACGGGTCAACTCGACACAACCAAATTGTCACCCCTGGAGTAGAGCATCCTGTTGAAAAATACCTTTATTCTCATCTTCTTTCTAGTCCATAAACAGACACAAACACAAAACCCACCTCAACCTAATCTTCACCCGCCGGTCCCTCGGTCGCTTCTGCTGGTCTCCGATTGCTCATAACCTGGCCTCCATTTTCCATCCACAAGTTCAATTATCGTTGAAGCACCCATATATCTTGTAAGTATTTATTCTTTAATTGCTCGTTTATTCTATTTCTTCTATGCAAAAAGTTGCACATTATATTGTTTAACTTAAAAAGTCTGGTTTTTTTTTTTTTGCTAACCTGAGCAGGTTACATGTAAATACTCAAAATTGTAATTTGCTTATTAATTATTTTTAAATGTATTTCTTGCATTTTGGGGGTGTTTGGATTAGTTTTTTTAGGAAGCTTTTTTGGTTATTTTCTATTTAGATAATGCAATAAACCATTCTTAGGTGCCAAACACTTTTTGTGAAGCCTAGGAGATGGAGCTTATTGAAAATGGCTTTTTCAGCCCTGTTTCATATGCTAAGCTAAACACTATAGAATGTATTTGATTGACCAGCCATCATTTATTCCTTCTTTATGATCGTGGTTAAACGTTTTATCTTTGAACAAGTTATATGTTAAGAACTACCGAAGGGACAATATGAAAATGACAGAGCAACTCAAGTGATTTAGATAGAATATAGTCCGTATGGAGAGGACCAGACTCCAATACAATGATTCATGAAATATTCTGCTGTCTAAAACAGAATAATCACCCATTTATTTATAATAGAGAATAGATAAACATAAGGCTATAATTAAGCTAAACAAAATGGAAGGTGAAACTCATATGGAAAGTAGTTAAGCTAAATAGCTATAACAATCCCTTGATTTCTGCAACAGTTGTTGACTTCTTTAAAGATGAATCTTTCCATATTCTTGTGGTGATTTATTTTTCCTTCTAGAATAAGTTTTCAAAGGCGGTATTGTATCAATGCATCCCCCCTGAAAAGTCGCCTTGTCCTCAAGGCGAAACGTGGGAAATTGCTCAGCAATGAGGTCATATGCTTCCCAACTGGCTTCTTCAATAGGCCGATTTTCCCATTGAACCAACAATTCAAGAGAGCAAACACCAGCTACAGTTACCCACCGATGCTAGGCCCATACTAGGCCCATACCAAGCCATAAGCCCAAGTGTAGAACTCACTCCCAAAAGCTAGCTTGTAGGAGGAGGGGACACCTAGACTTATAAGCCACCAACCAATCCCATACTTGGGCGATGTGGGATCGTAACAATACCCCACGCTTTGAAGAACCAACGTCCTCGTTGGTCACGGCTATGTTGGTCACGGTTGGCACCCTCTTTTTGGGTCCAAGCCACCACTCCATAGGCCACCACTACGAGGCCTCGTTGGTCACGGCTATGTTGGTCACGGTTGGCACCCTTATTTTCGGGTCCAAGCCACCACTCCATAGGTCACCACTCCGAGGTGTTGGAACCTCGAAAGATGGGGCTGGCCACCAACCAATCCCATACTTGGGCGATGTGGGATCGTAACATTATATGCGGCATTTAGATTCATTAATGTATTGACAATGCGTAAAACCTCCTAATTGTTGTACATTAGAGAAGAGTAGTGATATTTAGGCCTAAAATGTAGGACTATGTTTGAATTAGTTTACCATTACCTTTAATCATATGTTAAAAAATAGTTTTGTGAAGTTCAAGAAATCGAGAATACAAAAACTGTTAGTGGATTGACCTGTTGTGACCTTTTACAGTGTTACCCAACCTTTCCAGCGTGCACATTTTATAATCTCTAGTTATTTCCTTCCGTCTTGAATTTGCAGTTTGAAATGATATTATTCACTCTCTTTCTATTTCATATTCATTTTTCTTTATGTTTTCATGTTTGTAGTGTTTTGTTGCAATAAATAGAAATAGAACCATTGGTGAAGAACATGCTTGCTTCAACAACCATGAACATTCCCAAGATTCATGGTTGTTATCATCTCCAACCCTTAATTTCTCATCTTTCCAAAAATGTCAATCCCACCTCTCCTACTTCATATAATAAATCCAAGCTCTGTCACATCTCATCAGCCACAATTCATTCTTCTTCTCCCCACTTTTCTACCTTTAAAACCAGTTCAAAGCTCAGAAATGTTCGGGTTTCAGAAATTGGAGCTCCATTATGGAAACAGAAAGATGATGATGAAGAAGATAACACTCGTTATTCTGAGGACTTGACTATGAACGGAGATGTTTATCAGAAGACTCTGAGGTTGGTGGAATGTTCAATGTTTGCTGCTCTTGGTGGGTTAGTCTACATCTTAAGCAGCTCTCTTGCCATTGAGGTACTATTTTGATGCAATTCTTCTTGCTAGATCATTTTTATTCTAGTTCAAGTTAATAATTAGGGATAAAAGACTTTCAAAGATACCAAATCGTGGTTGAAGTCTCCTCTTTGATGTAATTCATTTCAATTGGAATACTAACAATGTGTGGTATTGACAGAACTACTTTGGTTGTTTCTTTGCCTTGCCTATAGTGTTCTCATCAATGAGATGGGATATTGTTGCTGGTAGAAAGACTATGGTATCATCCATATTTTCCAATTCCTGAAAATTTTATCGTTATCTTGTTGCATCTTTGTTATATGCATTTCATATTTTGGTAGGTGGCAACTGCTACACTTTTGCTTGTCTTGGCTGGGCCGATAAAAGCAATAACTTACCTGGTCAGCAAATGTTCTTTTTGCAGTCGACTATAATATTTATTACTTTAGTTGGATATATGGTCTAGGTTTTCACTTATTTTCCAATTCCCTTTTTGAATTGAGTGCTAAATCATTATATCTAATCTGTATATATTCTTGCATCTCAGCTAATGCATGGTTTTCTTGGTCTGGCCATGGGCTCTTTATGGAGGTATGTAATTGTTCATCTCATCTCATCTCACCTCTATTTGTTGTTGTCGTCATATCCGTTATTTGTCTAAGGCTGACCTTTTAGTTGTTCCAACTGGCCCCCTATCATTTTCCTTTTTAATTGATCTTTTTTGCTTTTGAGTCAACTTGAAACTTGTGATATAATCAAGGCTTGAGTATGGTATGCTGAATGATGCATTTGTGACTCTTCCGAAAATAATATTTTGCCAACCTTTATAGTTAATACTAGATAGGAGCTTATATTATGAACTGCAACACATGAAGATACACTCTCGGTGCATCTTGTTAGTCACTTGGTATTATTTGAGAACTGTAAAAAAGGTTGCATATTATAAATGGAAAGTGTAAAGTACCATTTAGATTCTTCTATCTAGTATTAAACTAAGATATGTACATAGTGTAATAGTGTATTAAGCATTTGTGAAGTTAACTTTAGTTTCCATGGCTCTTTCAGTTGGAAAATTGTTCTAGCATGCCCTAGGTTGCAGGTCTTGTATAAACTGCACATAAATATTCTATAAATTTTCTTTTATAGTAAGTTTACATTAAATTTAAGAGTCAAAGATCATACAGAAAATGTTTAGCAATAACCTTTACCCTGACGGCCTTACTACTTGAAGATTTTGAAATAGGCCACAGACTGTATAGTGTGAAAATAAGATTAATTTCTTATTCATGAGGGAAGATGCACTAAGAAACAATGCTAAACGATTCCTTTTTTACACTACCATTTCAACATCAAAAGTTTTAGTTGAACTTCAGGGCTGTTTTCTGTAATTTTAGCTAACCGTAGTTTAGTTGGCAAAAAACTTGGTTATGTTACCTGTTTTCATCCCTGTGTATATATCTATCATCCACTGATTGATTTAGAGTTATTTTTTTGTTATCAATCATTTCGAAGGTCAAAAACTAGCTGGGGTGTTTCCGTATTTGTGAGCGCAATTGTAACTCTCTTTCTCTCTCTCTCTCTCTCTCTCTCTCCCCACATCATTTCCCACAATTTGGAATCACTCTCTCCCTTCTTTTAAGGATCAAGTTTAGTGATACGCATCTTAAAATATTGCAGGTTCGAGCTGCGGGTGCCCTGGGATATGTTGTGATGTACTCTTTCTTAATCAGGGAGAACATCCTTGCTTTGGTAACGATTACTCCTTCATAAACAAAAACACACTTATTTGGATTTTCATCTGAATTGATTATGCTTTTCATGTAGATCACCATAAACATTCATGCATCAGCCACATTTATCCTCTCATCATTAGGCTTCTTGGCAATTCCATCAATGGATGTGATATATGCCATTTTTGGTACCTTGGTTCGTCTTATTACCTTTTCAATTACTATTACTCCGTTTTAGTTAAGGAAGTACAGACTTTTGAGATCTGAATGAACTTCAATATTAAAAAATCTTTATCAAAATGGATTATGACTGTAGTGGTCGCTGATTATAGGAAATGCTGGTTTTGAACTATTAATAAATCCATACAAATTAATAAAATCAGAAGTGATAACCTCGACCTCCAAAGTCAAAATGGAACTTCTTTTGCAGAATTAAAGGTGTTGATTATCATTATCTATAATTAGATCCCTCTTCTTTTTTGCAGCTGTTACTTAATTGCTGTTTCTTTGTGTTCCTGCTACATCTTCTGTACGCTCTCTTCTTTTCGAGGCTTGGAATGAAGGAGTCCCTGAGATTACCAAAATGGTTTGCTAAAGCCATTTGACATATTACACACCCTCCCATCATTGCTTCAGTAGGACAATCAAGTCTGTTCCTCCAAAATCTCGAAAGGGAGAATTTTGAAGACCAGGCTGGAACCTAGCTAGGTTTAAGAGGTATGATTTCGATAATGTATTTATAAGCTCGTAAATATCCCAGTCAATGTTTAAACTCTTGAAAGTGATATTATATTTTATTACAAATATCTTAGTTACATAAATGTTGGTGTTGAAGTACATGTCAAAGTTGTTGATAAGATTTCTATTACTATCTAAAACATTCATATATGATGTTTCTGCTATTAAGCACATTAACATAGGCTTTCTAAGACAAAATAGTTTGTTCTACTGATTATTCCCAGTGTACTGTATTCAAATCATTACAAACCAGCCCTCTTATATCCATTCTCCATTGTTGTTTGGTTGTTCATCTTCATGCAAGTCACTGATAGTTCCTTAATTTTTATTGTTGAAGTTTTGTATGAAGGTACATAAAACAAGAGATGTTGATGAGAAAAACTAAATGATGGAGGATTATGTTGGGGAAAAGACGACTTCATATGATTAGGTAAATTTAAGTGGTTGTAGCCATATGTCGTTTGATTCAGAGATCCTTTATATTAATTTAGATTCTTGAGAATGTTCAAGGGATCTGTATATATCATATAGAACTACAGTTAGGCAAACATCGCAATTGATCTGATTGTTGAGAATATTGAAACTTTGTAGAGATCATTTGATGCTTCTTCACCGATTGCATTCGAGCTATTGCCATAAAGAGTTTATAAAGATTTAAATCTGATGAACTTCTTACTTGTGTTCCAACTGTTAACTTGAGCAATGATTCGTATTGGAGTGGCAAGATTGTCGGAAAACATGTAAGAATCGGGTTCAAGTTGAAACAAGTCGTTTTGTTTGTGTGTTTAAACAAGGCATTGGTTGACCATCAATTTCAATTGTCAAATTTGAAAGCTAACCCAAAAAGGATGGCATTCAATGAAAGGGGACGATGTCCGTGATACTGACAATAAGCATTTCAATGGTATCATGAAGTGGCTTTTGTGAAGTGTGGGCATATATTATGTAGTTCTATTTGACCCCTGCAGCATCTTTGGTCATTTATATATGTTTCTCTACCTTACATTTATAGGAACCGTTTTCAAATACGGCGTTCGGTTTCCAGAAGAATAAGAGCTTTCAACAATTATGAATAGTAGTACAATCACAAATCCACATTCAATATATCAATTGTACGCTAAAGATCAAGCTTAAGCTCAAGTTGGATTCAAGCTGTAGATCCATTTAAACAAATAAAACTTATTCAAGAAAATTTATGCTCAGAAGCAAAATCCAATATTGTTTTGAGAACACTGCTTGTGTGGACGCCAATTTAGAAACTCAAAAAATTACCAAAAGGAAATACAAAAACCTATCACTGATCTACGATATCAAGGTGATCTAACATTATTATGGGTTTGAGTCCTGTTGGGATAAAATGTAATATTCTTGTTGAGCGTGTGAAATTATTTACCTTTTGAAGAAATAAAAAAATATAGAAAACAAGTAGCAGCAAGCAAATAATCGTCACCCATCTCAACATTTACTTTCAACATAGTTGAGTGATTTAAAGCCAACTTCATCTCTAAGGCATATATTTAAACGCGACTCTCAATAATGATTTCTACCGTCGGTGATGCAGGTGGGAAGCTAAAGAAGATTTCTATCATCTCCAATTCTTCATCCTTAGCAACCTTTTTGTTAACGAATATCCTCACTTTCATGAGCATAGGTGAATAGGCCAACATTAGCTTCACAAACGCGAAGTCAGGCTTCCTGTTGCCAAAATTTTCAATCTCCAATTCATTCAGATTTTCTAACCAAATATCTGAATAATCTTCCTTGTAACTGAGTCCTCTATCTTCAACTTACTAGGAAATGCCACTGTAACCCCTTTAACCATCTGCAAAAAGGGTATTTTTTGGAGTCCGTACATTTTTGGTATAAAAATAAAAGCAAAAATGAAAGAAGAGAGTTATCATATTTACGTGTAGCTTGATTTTCTCTAAGTTCGGAGAAGCTCTGATCAAAAGTGCAAGAAAAGGCAGCTTATAACTTCCTACGAAACTCATGTGGTATAGACAGATGTATTTGAGGTGGACTAATGAGGTTGGAAGCTCTCGCACGACTTCAAAACACTTTAGGCGAAACAAAGATTAACAATCAAAGATTTTTGTCCCCAGGTTAAATCAAATATACATCATCAAGAAAAAATATTACCTGAATGCCGGAGACGTAAATAGTCAAATGTTCAATCACAGGTAAACACTCAAATAGCTCACCAAGACCGGAGTGGTGGTCATTATAAATATGCCCATCATCTCCAAGCTGCAACAACTTACGATATTTAGATAAGTGATGAAAACCAATCAAGATCGATATTCTAGTAACAACTAACCAGACTGAACCTTTCGAGTGATGGACAACTGGATAAGAGTCGTACAAGAGTTTTTTTAGAGATATCTACATCCTTTATGCATAAGGTAGTAAGGCTACCAAGTGTACTGGATGTTGATTCATTTTGAATACGGGAGTAATGAATATATAGGTCCTTTAATTGATGCAACGAGAAGACATTTGAGGGTAACCTATACAAATAATCCAAGCGAAGTTTCTTGACCATATTCATTCTTGACAAATGAAGTATAATTTGGTCAATTTTCATCATAGGTGCCATCTGCCCAAATGGAAAGGGTAAAATCAAGTATCGGACCTTGATGCAGTAACATAACTTGGTAGACATTATAGAAATCGTTACACATTTTGGTTATGTTTTCCTTTGACTTGGTAAATGTTCAAAATTTTGCTGCAGAACTGAGGGCTTAACATGAAACGTATTGTTATCAAACACAAGTTTAGGAATTTTAGTCCAGTTGTACCTCCATTCCTTAGAAAGGATACTTGTCTTTGCTGCCTCTTGGATCGGTACAAGACATAGGATGTTTTTTATTACGTTTTGAGGAAGGGTACCAAGTCTATCTACAGACAGATGTTGAGTTTTGATCTCCGGTCAAGGCTGTGAAAATCAATTCAACATAAACAGAGTTTAATACGTAACTGCATTTTTTTAGGCATAAAAACGGATTATATTAACCAACAAACTATAAACAAGTACAAACAATCCAAAGATGCAATAGGACATGCCCTACTCATCAATACAAACCAAGAACTACTAACATACTTAACTACCAATCAAACCAAAATGACACATTCTTACAATAAACAACTACTATATCCATCATCTCAATTTCCAAAACAACTTAAGAAGCTGTCTCATCTTTCATGACACGCTAATTTAAGCGAAAACCCCACAAGCACTTCCTAACCACATTGTAAAGCCATATTGACCCATGTTAAACCCCACTGATCTGCAGCTTTTAGGACTGCCTTTGATTTCTTGATTCTTAAACTCATCAGTTTAAGTCTAACATTTTCCTGCACAATCTTAAGCAAATCATCTGCTGTTCTCTTCATGCTTTAAAAAAATCTCTGGTTCCTTTCCTGCAATATAAAATACACTGCAATAGCCACTACCAATCGATTAATAACATTCCAAATACTATTTTTGAAAGGGTATCTAACCAAATCAGAAATTATTGTCATCAAATTATTATGCAGACCTCTGTACAACAATTTTGACTTCATTGTAGTCTATACCTTCAATGGATTGTCTCACTGAAAAAACAAATGCCCAGGTGAATCCATAAATCTATTACAGAAAACACATTTATAGTTTGTATGAGGATATCACACTTGCAATCTATCCTGAGTTGACAATCTCCCTTGGACAGCAAGCCAAAGCACAAAAGCATGCCTTGGATTAAACTGAGGGTACCAAATCACATGATGCCAAGTCAACTTGTTTAGTAGAGTATTGCACTTTCTTATTACCATTGGTAACCCACATAACCTCATCATTCCTGTTTTCAACTAATTCTGGGACTACAAATGACTGCAATTCATGAAACTTTATAGCCCAATCATTTTGGCCACTTCCATTGATTATCCTGAATCATGCTTGCCAATGTCATCTTATTATTTAACCTTGCATCATATAAGTCCCTTTGTGAAACAAAATTAGCTACAGGACCACTTTCAGCCCATTTGTCATACCATATTGAAGTTGCTTGACCATTTCCCAACTTATGAAATACATGGGGTCTCACTTTATCTCTTAACTCAAGAAGTTGTTTCCATAACTGCATTTCAGTTCAAGCATTTTTATATAAGTTACATATATATATATTTCCTCCTCTACTTTAGATATATAAGGGAAGGCATCCGTACTGTTAACATTACTTAACTTACATACTGCCAAGCTAAAATTTTATTTTTATTATAATTATAGCACTTATAAGTTTTAAAGTTACATATATTTAACCCTCATTTACTCTTGCCGTTACACAAGCTTTCGTACTGCTAGCGTCACCAGGGGCGGATCCAAAGAAGAAATAGGGGGGTCACAGAGCCCCACTTAAATTGGCCAAGCATGTATTAATTTATTAAGCTCAAATACTAAGCCTAACTAAAAAATTCAGTGGCCCCCTACAAAAGCACTTTGAAAACGTAAAAGTGTAAAAAAAATTCAAACGCTTCACTGACAAATTTCAAGATTAGACCAAACAAACGTTTTCTCCTTACCTTTCCATTGTATTTAACTGCATGTCCTCAAGTATTTCCTTTTTTATTTTTTATTATTTGATTTTGAAGATTCGTCAATTTATCTACATACATATCAAATTATGTTATTAAATATGCTTTTTAATGTTAATTATAAACTTAGATTGTAGGATATTAACTAGATTGTTTAATGATATATACTCTCCTTTATATATGCTTTTTTATCTAACTTGTTTTGATCCGACCCGTTTTGTAAGGTTATCAAGCCTTTGTTATTGCCCTTTATTGCCAAAAGTCCCCCTAAAAAAAATTCATGAATCTGCCGTTGCGTCACCAATCTATATTTGCAAAACACACACCATCAAAAGAGATTATTACAACCATAGGCAGATAAAGTTTCATTACAATCCCGATCCGTGTCTAAATAAGAATAAGAGGTAGATTAAAAAATAGTAATAACTCCTTTTATTTTTTATCATTGTCATGTTGATTTCCGGTCAATTTCGTATGCTATTCTTAAATCCTAACTTACATAGACAATTGATTGAACACCATTCATTTCGGTCTCAATCAATTGGTTCGTATCAAATGCATTTTTTAATCACATAATCATTTTAACCCTAATTATGAACAAATATTAGACAGATAACCAAAAAAAAATCGATTTTAGATTTAAAATCTCATAAAACCCAAACGCGATTTATTGCTGAAATACTTCGTATTATCTATAGGCAAAAAGGTTTTTGGATCAGGGGCTTGTCAATCTTACATTTTTTTTACGAATGACTATTTTTTGCGCTTATTTGCATACAATCTAACTTATAAAGTATACCATCGTAATCCATCTTTAGGGTATCGTTAACGACAACCCTAAATGCTATCAATAATATGCATAAATTGATTGTACTTCAATTGATATTTGTAGGGGTCAACTAAAATTCAGAAACACGGTGAGTTTATTATGATATAAATATAAGTATTAATGCATGTCCTAAACTCTTATCGACAAAGAGGCTGTATTTATCATTTTCCTACATTTTTTCATTGGGCAGTGATTCGTACAACACCAAAAATGCTTTACGTTAGGTTGTTGTAATGTACAACGGTCTAAAATATATTTAGAGGTGAACGGAGAAAAACAGGTGGGTGGTGTACGAACGACGGATCATCACATTTTTTTTTGTTTTTGTTTTTGCATCAATTTAATACTTTGATGAGATATAATCCAATATGTGCTTCAAATACATATGTTACAAGTGTTAAATGAACATGAAATTTTCTTTTATTTTGTAAAATGCATTCAATAAATGTAAAAAGATTTTGGAGCGGCATCAGGCATGAAATATTATATCGATGGTAGAAACATCTGAGCACGATAAAATTTTAACACAATGTAGATATGTATGTCTTGAACCATATATCCAAAAATCAACTATGACAAATGGTGATACACGTGACAATTTAACCATGACATTCAACTATATTCATTTCTTCCACGAAATCACCAACAATTTCTACCATTGGTGATACACGTGTGGAGGGTATGAGAATTCTTTGCATCTTCAACACTTCATCCTTATCGTTTATCATTAATCTGACCTTCTTGAGAACGGGTGATTTGGCCAATATAAGCTTCACAAACTCTAATTCAGTCGTCCTGTTGCGAAAACCTTCAATCTCCAATTCAATCAATTGTTCCAACCAAATATCCGAATAATCATTCATCGAGTAGAAGTCATTGTACCAATTACACGTATCTTCACATATCATCTATAATAAAAAAAATTGTCACTGTATTTTGGCATAAGAATAAGAATAAAGGGTCACTTTCATTTCTCACCTCCTAAAAGTTCAAAATATCATATTTTACAACTTAAAAAATAATATCATGATACTCAATCTGAAAACTGAAAACGCTGATATTTAACCATTTCAGAAAATTCCATGAAAACCAATTGTACATCCATAATGCCATCTTACTTTTCATAGTATAAATAGTATGCATTCACATTAGTTTTTTGAGTGCTCGTATTGTAAACAGGTTTAGCTAAAGCTCCGTGAATTGGCACATGTATTCTATTGACTATATATATATATATACACACACACACACACACATATACATATTTATGGCAACAAATGAACAACCGTCTGAACCAATAAGGAGCTTGCTCTGACCAAGTTTTCAACGTTTTTCATGAAGTGGCGCGTTTAAAATTAGTGTAATTAAAGTTCAATCTTCAATAAGAGTCTCGAATGTTGGAGATTCGGAAAATAATGTGATAGACCTCAGCAGCGTTTTGGACAAGTTTATCACCGGAGAGAAAAAGGATGATGATTAATGAGCGGGTGCTAATTTTATTATTTGTTTATTTGTTTATTTAGTTATGGTAAGTCTTGGAGAGCAAGTATCCTGTTACCCAAGATTAGAATAATTAATTAGTATTAGAGTTATGGTAGGTTTATGATTGGTGGGCTATTTAAGGAGTCTTAGAGTTAGGAATTATTATGCGTATTTTGTGAGTCAGATTGGGAGATCAACCTACTTCTCGAATTGTAGGCTTATTGTCAGGTTTTGTTATTGTTCTCGAGTGTTTTAATAATAAATAAATCGATTAACGTTCTTATCAATCGGTATCAGAGCATTGTTTCTAGGCCATTGATTCTTTGTTCATTGATTACAAAAAAAAAAAGGCCTGTTCATTGACGGAAACACCCTTAACTGCCTGAAGACACTATTCATAGCAGAAACTTTCTATTCATTGTCGAATTTCGTTTAGTTTTTTTTCTTTATATATATATATATATATATATATATATATATATAGGAGGATCAAAAAAGAAGGAAATTTAGGGAGAGAAGATAGAGAAGCAATATGATTCAGCTATGATTCAAAATTTTATTACTATAATTCTACATTGAGGAACAGAAGGTTACACTTCAAACTGAGGTGACTTCATCGATCAAGCAACAGCTTATTGAGTCGGCTAAGCAGCAGAAACAGGAAGCAGTGGCAGCGGCAGATCAACAAAGGAAGGACATAGCAGCTCTAATTAAAAAAGAGTTGTCTCGGTTCATGGAAACGATGAAGAAATCTGCAGGAGAGATGAGTGACCCTAAAACCAAAGAATTGAAAACCAGCCAGTTCGAATACCCTTCATACACGGATATTGGGTTTAAGGCACTGGTCTACGGTAGCAAGCATGATTCTGATGAGGAAGAAGTTTTTTTGAGAACACGGGGCCAATAGCTTTCAAGACAGACCTGAAAAGCGGGTTTTACGAGGATTATGATAGAAAGAATTTTCGCAGACAGTACGATGGCTACGAGAAGGGAAATTCTAATGGAATGGATTACTAAATGAGTAAGCCAAAGATGCCGGTGTTCAACGGGGATGATGTTTATGGATGGATATATCAAGTGGAGTGATATTTCGAGGTACAAGGAATATCCCCTCCCGAGCAACTTCGGGCACAGCAGTTTTATGTATGGAATGTTAAGCTTTATCCTGGTATCGTTGGAACGAAGAACGGTCACCGTTTGCCTCTTGGGAGGGCTTAAAGGTGCGATTGTTGCATCGATTTCAATTGTCTCAAGAGGGAAATTTGTATGAGAAATTTCTGGCAATTGTCCAAGATGGAACTGTTCGGGAGCATGTGACAACAATTTCAATTGTCTCAAGAGGGAAATTTGTATGAGCAATTTCTAGCAATTGTCCAAGATGGAACTGTTCGGGAGCATGTGAACCAGTTTGAAAGATTGGCTAGTCAGCTTACGGGGATACCGGAAACCGTATTAGAGGTGACATTTGTGAAAGGTTTGAAACAAGAAGTTCAGTCAGCATTACGGGTATTACAAACTGAGAACTTAACTTGGCACAAGCAATGAGTTTGGCTCAAATGATAGAAGATAACGGTATCGTTGGAAAAGGGACACGGGGTATCGGGGTCTATCAACGAGCAACTTCAACGGGCAATCAAGTGGTATCCAAGGCACCGGTAATGGTAACAAGCCGAGCTGGGGCAGCAACAACCTACGGGGAAAAGACGGACGCAGTTTCGGGGACCAGTAAGAGTGTAGGACAGTTTAGGCGGCTGACCGATTCAGAATTACAAGAAAAACGGGCAAAGGGGTTGTGTTTTCGCTGTGATGAAAAATTTGCTCCTGTCATCGTTGTGCGAGTCGCGCACTATAGGTTGTTCTACTGGTTGATGAGGAAGATGAGACACAATATTTGGAGGGTGGGGAAACCGAAGATATGGGTCATCCCCAATTGGATATAGCTGAAGTGTCTCTTAATTCTGTAGTCGGTTTAACGCCGGCTAATACTATGAAGCTTCAAGGAGATATCGGTGGTTTGGAAGTCATAGTCTTGATTGATAGCGGGGCGACCCACAACTTCGTGTCGACCCGGATCGTGGATAAGTTAGGGCTAACAGTATGTGGCATTGGTGGATTTAGTGTAATTCTGGGGAACTGGGAAAATAGAAAGAAGTTGTGGAAAGTGTGCAGGGGTTGTACTGACTTTACCAGGGTGGCAAATTGTGGAAGATTTTCTTCCTTTTGAATTGGAAAGTACTGATGTAATTCTAGGCATAAAGTGGCTTCAAACTCTTGGTGAGATGAAGGTAGATTGGAAGAAGCTGATAATGATGTGCTACAATGGGAAACAGACCATAACTCTTTAAGGGGACCCGAGTTTAAGGCGATCCCGAGTGCCCATCAAGAGTCTAGCCATAGCAGTACAAACCACAGGAAGGGGATATCAGGGGATATCTGGTGGAACTCTCAAATCTTTTAAGGAACTCTATAACCGAAGTAAGGGTCAATGAGGAGGTTAAACACATTTTATCAAAATATGAGGACGTTTTTCACATGCCATGTGGACTGCCACCCTATTGGGATCATGAACATGCCATTGTACTAAAGGAAGGGGTCCCAACGGTGAGTGTAAGGCCGTACCGCTATGCACATAATCAAAAGGACGAGATCAAAAAATTGGTACGTGAAATGTTGGATGCTGGAATCATCCAGCCAAGTGTAAGCCCTTTCTCGAGCCCGGTGTTATTAGTTAAGAAGAAAGATGGTAGCGGGCGATTTTGTGTAGATTATCGGGCCTTGAATAAAGTAACAGTGTTGGACAAGTTTCCGATCCCGGTTATCGATGAGTTGTTAGACGAACTCCATGGAGCAATGGTGTTTTCAAAGATCGACCTAAAGTCCCGAAGCGGGAGGATATCATCAGATTCGAATGAAGCGGGAGGATGTATCCTCCCGAAGACCGCATTTCGTGCGCACGAGGGACATCACGAGTTCCTCGTGATGCCATTTGGCTTGACCAACGCTCCGTCTACCTTTCAGTCATTAATGAACCAGGTTTTTCAACCCTACCTATGCAAATTTGTATTAGTTTTCTTTGATGATATCTTAATTTGTATTAGTTTTCTTTGTATTAGTTGCAAGCTGTATTCGAAAGGCTTCGACAACAACAACTGTATGCCAACAAGAAGAAGTTGATGTTTGCACAATTTCAAGTTGAGTATCTAGGTCACGTGGTCTCCAAATCAGGGGTAGCAGCAGATCCCTCTAAAATTTCGGCTATGACTGAATGGCCAGTTCCGAAAACTCTTCGCGAATTGCGGGGATTTTTGGGTCTTACAGGATATTACCGGAAATTTGTAAATGAGTATAGCACCATCGCACGTGACAATTTTAAGTGGTCTGATGAAGCAACAACAGCCTTTCGTAAACTACAAGCTGCCATGACTCAAGTACCGGTCTTAGCATTACCGAGTAAAGTTTGGGAAGAAGTAACCATGGATTTTATTGACGGCTTACCAAGTTCTGAAGGTTATACTGTTATTTTAGTCGTAGTCGACCGATTAAGTAAGTACACCCATTTCATTCCTTTACGCCATCCATATACGGCCTCTTCTGTAGCTGCTGTTTTTCTACGTGAGGTCGTACGATTACATGGGATACCCTAGGGCATCATCACTGATAGGGATAAGGTCTTTCTTAGCCACTTTTGGAGGGAATTGTTTCGCTTCCAAGGGACCACGTTGAAGCAGAGTACCGCCTATCATCCACTGACTGATGGACAAACAGAAGTAGTGAATCGAAGTGTTGAAACTTATTTGCGTTATTTTGCCTCAAATACGCCCAAACAATGGTCACGTTGGTTATCATGGGCTGAATACTGGTATAACACCTCGTATCATACCGCGACCAACACTACACCCTTTAAAATATTGTATGGGCGAGATCCGCCTCATCTGGCGTATTATGGTACTCAAAGCATCCCCCTTGTTTGAGGTGGATCGTTACTTGCAAGAACGTGATCGTATCTTGGATGAATTAGAATCCCATTTGATTAAAGCTCAGCAGCAGATGAAAAAGCAGGCTGATATGCATCGACGCGAGGTTCGATTTATAGTTGGGGATTGGGTTTACTTAAAAGTTCAGCCATATCGTCAACAGACCATGGCAAGACGTCGGAATGAGAAGCTTGCACCGAAATATTTTGGGCCATATGAAGTGGTTGAAAAAATTGGACAGGTTGCATACAAACTGAATTTACCTCCAACAACAACTATACATCCTGTTTTTCATGTATCTCAGCTTCGGAAGGCCATTGGAGATCATTCAGTTATACCAACCTTACCCACCACCCTTACTGATAATATGGAAGTGCTATTGGTTCCCGAAACAGTCGAAGGTGTACGACCAGGGCCATCCTGGATAGCAGGTGATCAGGAGGTGTTAATCCGTTGGAAGGGCTTACCGGGTTACGAGTGCACTTGGGAGCCATTCACTACCATTCAACAACAGTTTCCGGATTTCCATCTTGAGGACAAGGTGGCTTTTCCGGCGGGGAGGAATGATAGACCTCAGCAGCGTTTTGGACAAGTTTATCACCGCAGAGAAAAAGGATGATGATTAATGTGCGGGTCCAGGGGTCTTGGAGAGCAAGTATCTTGTTACCCAATATTAGAATAATTAATTAGTATTAGAGTTATGGTAGGTTTATGATTGGTGGGCTATTTAAGGAGTCTTAGAGTTAGGAATTATTAGCGTTCTTATCATAATGATTGTGAATTGTGAATAGTTACAGATGCAGGTAATGTATCAGATTACCCACCCACACACACACAAAACAAGGTAGGAAAATAACTTAATGAAAGTTTAATTATGGGTTGCCATTTGGTGTAAAAATAGAGAATACATGTAAATTAATATGAGTATTAGAAATGTAAATTTGTTGGTGTAAAATTGATTTTAATGAAATTATTTAGTGAATTGGATATGAATGAGACTTTTAGTGTTTATGTAGTGCATGTATATATTAAATCGTATACTATATTATGTTATTAAGTGGGGTAAATATGACCGTTTGAAGTTTAAGGAGGCGGTAACTGAAAAATCAATTAGTTACAAGATAGATTTACGTTGTTCACCTGTAGCTTAAGTTTCTCCAAGTTGGGGGAGCTTCTGATCAAAAGTACAAGAAGACGCAACCAATCTTCCTGGAGGAAACACATTCTTTTGAAACCTAAGTATTTGAGGTGGACTAATGGGTTTGGAAGCTCTCGTTGAACCGCCTCTCCACTGAAACTCTTCAACCATAGGCCAAAACAAAGATTAAAGAACAAAGTTTCCGGGTTAAATCAATTACATATCAGGTGGAAATTTTTTACCTGAAGGTCCCAAGCACAAAAAGTAAGATCTTCAATCACAGGTAAGCATTCAAATAGATCAACGACGGTGGAATCTTCATCAATCACAATAGTTGCACATTCTGTAAGCTGCAGCAAGTTACAAAACTTTAAGATACGTAATAAAAGCTCATTAGGATAATTCTATTTACAACTTACTTACCATAGTGAAGCTTTTGAGTAACGGGTTATTGGATAAAATATGCATTAGCGGTTTTTTGTAGAGGTATACATATTCCAAATACAAGGTTGTAAGGCTCCCAAATCCATTGAATGTTGGTGTATGGTTAATACCGCAATCATAGAGATATAGGTCTGTCAACTGAGGAAACGAGAAAACGGATAATGGCAGGTCATACATACAACTCAAGCTAAGTCTCTTGACAGGATTCTTTCTCGACAAATGAAGAAATATTTGGTCGATTTCCACACAATCAGGACATGTGTCATGTGGATTCATTTTCCTCACGGAAACGGTGAAGTCGACAATTGGTCCCTGGTGTCGTAAAAGAAATTGGTACATTGCATTCATAAGTTTACATCTCCTACTCATCTTTTTCATTTCACTTGGTGGATTTTCAAACCTTTGCTCGATAATGGGCAGCTGATTTTGATCGGTTGATTCATCATGAAACAGATAATCAGTAAACACAACTTTAGGAATTCTGGTCCAATTCTACCTCCAATCCCTCGAGAGGCTACTTGTCCTCACTGCCTTTTCAATTGGCACCAGACATAGGATGATTTCAATTATATTTGGAGGAAGGCTACTGATTCTATCTAAACACAAACATTGAGCTTTCATCTCGGGATCGATATTCTTGCTAATTACCAAATCATGCTGCAAAAACAGAGTTTGATAAGTAAAGATAAACAGAGTTTTATGAATATATACATTTCAATTTCAACCTATAATATGTATGAATAAAATAAAAAGGATCCTAGGTATATTAGTAGTGATATGAGTTGACTCAAAACTCAGATTAACATCAAACAATCGACTCCAAATAACAAAGATATATATTATACATCAAAACATAGAATTCAGTTTTACCTTTGAAATCTCGAGGCAGTAGAAAGGTTTAGGGTTTATTATTTGCGTGAAAGCGTTTTTTTAAATATTTATTATTATATTTTTATTTTTATATATGAAAGATGATGATATAAATACATTTTTTGCACGTTGACACCTCAGTCCCTTAACTTATGAAGCTTTGGTGTTGTTATTTTTTTTTGTTAATTTGGTACAAGTTCTTTTACTTGGAGGCAAACAAAGAAAACTTAAAAGCACAAATTATATTATTTTGTTTATGTAACTAAGTTTTTACTCAACGGTTGTGGCACAAGAGAGGAAAAAAATGATGATTATATATGTTGGTTTGTGTTTTGAAGGTGTGTAATATGTGTTTTTGTTATTGTTTATAAAGGAGAGTAATGTTCATGAGGACAGTCTTTATTTGGAGGAAAAGGAAGACAATTTTTTAAACCATTCAGGAAGCGCCATGTGTCCATTAAAAATTTTCATTTTGACCCCTTTTACTATACCTAAATTTTATTTTCTTTGCCCATCTTTTTTAATTAACCCTTCCCACCCCACCACCACCAACCACCCACTCCTACCACCGGCCGCCGCCACTAGTCGCCGCCGGCCGCCGTTCTGACGATTTTTTTTTTCAAAAAAAATATTTCAAAATTTTTTTGGAATTCTTTTTTTGGAAATTCTTTTCTCTTAAGAGGGCACTGCATATTACTTCAAAGTAAAAGTATATTTTATTGCATTTTATATATTTTTTCAGCATTAATGTTGCTATTTTGTACTACACTTGTCTCTTTATAAATTCATTTTTACCGCATCATACTTTTTGTATATATGTTATCCTTTTGTACTGCATCATGTATATATATTCATACCGCATATTGTAGTTTTTGTGTTGAATCGTGTATGTTTATTTATTCATTGTTACTTATTTATTTTGTATACGTGTAATCACTTTTATACTGCATTTTGTATACGTGTTAGCCTTTTTTAACTGCATAATGTATAATATTATTTTTCCAACTGCATCTTATATATAAGTCGTCAGCAAAATACAGTACAAAAAAGATAATAATACAAAATGCAGTACATAATAAACATTATTTACTAAAAAATTGTATTTATAAATGCAATAAAAACAATAATATGCAGTATAATTTACACAAAATGCACTGCAAAAAGGATAATATATAATACAAAATGCAGTAATAAAAAATTGTATATACAAAATATAGTAAAAACAACAATATTCGGTATAATTTACACAAAATGCACTACACAAGGGATAATATATAATAAAAAATGCATTACTAAAAAAATTTATATACAAAATGCAGTAAAAACAACAATATACATTATAATTTACACAAAATGCAGTACAAAAAAATAATATATGTAACACAAATGCAATACAAAATAAACAATATGTACTAAAATTGTATATACAAAATGCAGTAAAAACAATAATATGCAGTATAATTTACACAAAATGCAGTGCAAAAATGATATAATTATAATACAAAATGCAGTACAAAACAAACTATAAAATGCTATAAAAAATAATATGCAGTATAAATTTATTCAAAATGCAGTAAAAAGATAATATATAATAAACAAATTTTAAAAAAATTCAAAAAAATAATTCCGAAAAAAAATTATTCAAAAATTCCAGTGGCGGCTGGCGGACGGCGACGGCTGGTGGCAGCGGGCGGCGGTTGCTGATGGTGGTGGTAGCGATGGGGGTGTGTTGGAGTGGGGGTGGGGAAATAATAAGGATAAAGGAGATATGAAGAAAGTGGAGGGATTAAAATAAAAAGTAGAAATAGTAGAGGGGGTGTAGGTGAATAACTAATATTATTTAGTCAAAATACACCTTTTCAAATTCTGGAGAATTATGAACCTTACAATAGAGGGTGAATATTTGTTGCTCTCATTGCTCTCTAAAACATGCTCTTTTGATCTCTTATCTTATATAGTAAGATAGAAAATGTATTTGATTATAGAGGAAGAGAAATTTAAGAGTTTGCTTAATAAATTTCAAAAAGTTAACCATATAACTAGTCAAATATCAGCACAACTAATGCAACGGGAATTAAGTTTCAATATAAATAGTAAATCGTTTATCATTGTTTCCTTTTTCGATAGTGTGTAGGTTTGGCAGCAATAATGGTTGTGATATAAGAGAGCATACAAAAAAGTACGTAGCAACTCTACTTGAGGTGGTGATCCATGATCCGTCAAAGTCGACCTATTTTAAATGAGTAAGACACATCTCAAATACTCAAACCCATCACCCTGTTTGGTTATTACGCGAACATGACTTTACTTTTAATTCAATTCGTGAGATTAGTCATTATTCAAACTCTAAAATTGCAGGGGCCGTGTTCATATAGTGATCGGTTTCTAGTTGGACTTGAGCTCCTGAGGCCAGCAATAATGCAACTAGACTTCCCTATAAGGCTACAAGTCATTAAGGAAAATATACAGTTATTACTGAATATGAATGCATACAAATATCATGCAAACCATCTGAATTTGGGCAGATTAGACCAAATAACAATGCATTTATTACTATTGTTATATGTAATGCACTTTGATAATAAACTAAACCAAAGGGCCTTCATTGTATTGGTATGTAAGAAGGCATCGAGGTTGTGGGCTCAAATCTTGTTGGGGACAATATGCTTATAAATAATGTATGAAACGTACCTATATGTGGAATATGTTGTAGACTTGTAGGTTTTTCATTCTAAAAACTATAATAAAATAAATAACAAGCTAATTTGGGTTTTCTTTTTCTTTTACCATCCATAGAAAACAGAGTGGTGAAAAGGAAAGAAATAATTAGATAAACAAGGGCCAAACTTATGGCTTTTGTTTTTCACATAGAATACATGAGGATGGCGTCATTGACGTGTCTCGCACTCTGCAACCCCTTTGGTCATTTATATATAATCTTGCCGCATACAATTTACAGGAATTATGCTAAATATGGTTCTCGTTAATCTCACGGAATTTTTAAAACTAAGGGTGCGTTTAGTTGTAGAAGACTAAGGAAATAAATTGTAAATGGCATTTAAAATCTGGAATTAGTTTCATTCTATTTCAGACTTTTAACTTTTCTGGCTTGAACCAACTAAATGCATGCTTAAGATGAAGCGTACGTTGTATTCTAGAAGTTGACCCTTTTAAGCAAATTAAACAAGTCCAAGAAAATCTTTCTTCTGAAAAACAAAATTAGATATGTTTTAAGTACACAGACTGTGTGAATGCTCACAACTGCAAAAGCTCAAAAGATTAACCATAGAAAATACAGAGTACAGAAAAACAAGTGGATTATAATCACCGGTCTCAGCACTTACTCAGAAGAAAGTTAAGTGATTTAAAGTACTTTGAAGCCAATGCAATCAGTAAGGCATGTATATAGTTAAGCACGGTTGAACAATGATTTGTACCATCAATGATTTGTACCATAAGTGATGCTTGTGGGCAACTTGAAAAAACTCGTAACATCTTCAACTCATCATCCTCATCCACATTTTCGTTAAGAAATATTCTCACCTTCTTCAGACGGGGTGACTTGGCCAACATAAGTTTTATAAACTCGAGTCAGGCTTCCTATTGCCAAAATTTTCAATCTCTAATTCACTCAAATTTTCCAACCATATGAAAAATCTTCACCTGCATTTAAGTCGTCTTCATAGGCATCTGACACTGAGTCTTGAACCGATGTATCCATCTACAGAAACGGTTTTTCTTGAGTCAGTGTAACTTGGTACAAGAATAACAACAATAATGATTCAAAACAAATTTATCATCTTTACATGTAGCTTGATTTTCTCCATGTTCGGAAAAGCTCTGATCAAAAGAGCACGAAAAGGCAACCCACACCCATTGTTTCCCACGAAACACATTCTGTATAAACAGATGTATTTGAGGTGGACTAATGAGGTTGGAAGCTTTCGAGGATCCACACCTTCACCAAAACACTTTAGACGAAGACAAATATTATCAATAAAAGTTTTCTTTTGCCAGTTTAATCAATCTTATGGAAAAATATTACTCAATGTCCCAAAAGTAAAAAGTCAAATTTTCAATCACAGGTAAATACTCAAATAGCTTAATGAGACCGGAGCGCTCATCAGATAAAATATAATGATATACTTGAAGTTGCAGCAAATTATAATATTCAGATAAGTGATGAAACCCCATTAAGATAAATATTTCAGTAATTAAGAACTCACCAGAGTGAAGGTTTTCAGTAAAGGTGTTGGGATATATTAAATTAGTACTGCCAAGCAAGTCAAGAGTTAGTACTGCCATTCAAAGTTTTTACTGCTGGTTCATTCCATGGATTCTACTGCTGGAGCAAAAACAAGATTAGTACTGCCAGAAGAATCTCAGAGTTAGTACTGCTAGTAGGATTCCAGGATTAATACTGCTGGTATGATTTGTGAAGTTAGTACTGCTAGACCAGTTTCCATTGTTTCTACTGCTGACCTTGTCCAAAGGATATACGGCGCACATGGGTCTGCAGTTACCTAATCTTGACAAAGCATGCACGACAAAGCATGGGTTGCTTTACGGCTTCAAAACATGCTTAGATAGTTTGACTTATATGCATTAATTACTATAACGTGTAATTGGAACTCTACAATCTATAAGTAGAGTTCCATATCTTAACAGCATGCGTGCTCAGATGCCCTGGTGTATAAATATCATCCTTGTGTCTCTAGTACAGAACGACAATACACATAGTTTAGTCAGCTTCAAGGTTATTGTAACCCTAATACAATCAAGTGTATTCGTATTATTAATCTTAATAATATTGGAGTTTTTGTTATGCAACTTGTGTGTTTTATTGTTCTTTGTCTATTGAAATACAAACATCCATACAAAACATACATACAACTTCCAAACTTAACAAGTATTATTCCGCAAATTTCTTGTTAAGAAGTTCAAGCATAGTAAAACTTAATCTTGATCTTGATCAAGTCGATCCTGACAAGTGGTATCAGAGCATCAGGTTGCTTTGAACTTTTGGAAGTCACAATTTAGTTTGTTTAAAAGCTTTTTTAAAAACTTTTAAAATGTCTTCTGAAGAAACTCAGGCAAACAAAATCCCAATACTCAGGCCAGATGAGTATGATATGTGGAAAAATAGGATGAAGCAGTATATGTTGCTTACAGACTATCAACTATGGGATATTTGTGTAAATGGTCCTAAGTATCCTGTTAATGGTGATGGTGTCAGGATTCCAAGGGCCCCACCAAGTACAGATGCTGAAAGAAAGGAAAGAGCTACAGAATTTAAAGCTCTTAGCATTCTATTGATATCCATTCCTAATGAATATCAAAGAAAGTTTGAAAATTGTAAGGATGCAAAGGTTCTTTTAGAATCAATAGAGAAAAGATTTGGTGGCAATGAAAGCACCAAGAAAAATAAAAGATCCCTTTTGAAACAACAATTTGAAAACTTTAAATCTGTAAGGACTGAAACATTAACACAAGTTTTTGACAGATTTTCTAAACTTGTGGGTGATCTTGAAAACCACAATGTTAAGATTGACAAAGATGATCTTAACAGAAAGTTTCTAAGATCACTTGGAGATGAATGGACCATGTATACTGTTGCTTTGAGGCAGGGCAGTAATTTGGATGACAAGGAGCTTGATGATCTATACAATGATCTAAGATCATTTGAGCCAGAAGTAGAGAACAAGAAACAAGCCACTGGATACACTCCAAATATGCAGAATGCTGCATTTATGTCATCAGGAGGAGTACAGGTAGATCCAAACTCAGCATATGTATCTACCTCTAATGTTACAGGTTCTGCATCTGGGTCATCATCAAAAGACAACACTGGTGATCAAGTGTTGGAAGCATTCTTTGCCAGTCATGTGAATTCATCTCTGACAAATGAAGAGCTTGAGCAAGTTAATCCAGATGATCTTGAAGAGATGGATATTAAGTGGCAGATGGCCATGTTGACTGTAAGGGCAAAGAGATTTATGCAAAGAACTGGGAGAAACAACTTTGCATATAAGAGAGAAGATGGAGCAGGATTTGATAAGAGCAAAGTTGAGTGCTTTAAGTGTCACAAGAATGGACACTTTGCAAGAGAATGCAGAAGTACTGGAAGAGCTAATGATAGTGGCCAAAGGGCAGGGAGCTTTAATGGAATGCAAAGAAGAAACATTCCAATTCAAAACAATTCAAACTCAACAGCACTGATGTCACAAAGTGAGTTTGAATTTGATTGGAGTGATCAAGAAGAGCATGCTGTGACAAATCAAGCTTTAATGGCCATTACAGAAGCAGAAGCAAAATCTCCTGAAGTGCCTCAAGAGGTACAAAATAAATTATGTTCATCTATCTGCATGAAAACTGTTAAACACTATAGAGATCATAATCTATTTATCTGTGCTGAACTTGAAAAGTGGGAAGTTAGGAATAGAAGCACAATTGCATCAATTGAAAACCTAGAACAACAAATAAAAGCATATCAGAAGAATGAATCACAATATGTGTATGATATTGAATATGCTAGGTGGGAAAGAGATTGTCAAAAGGACAAGGTTGATGAATTGAGCAAAGATTTAGAGAATGTGAGAACTGAAAGAGATAGCATTAAACTGAAAATAGATAATCTAGAAAATGCTTCTCAAAACGTTCAAAATCTAATTAAATCTCAGATTCATGATAAACTCAAAACTGGATTGGGATACAACAATGTTCCTCCACCTTATAACAACAATTACTTTCCTCCAAAATGTGATACTGAGATTGAAACTTTAAAGGAGAATGTAGAAATTGAAGTTATAAAGGCTGATCCAATCAAAGGTTTAGCTGAACCTGAGATAGATTTAGATAATGTAGAAATCACTAGTTGGGTATCTGATGATGACATAGAAGGAGAACTTACTGAGCTAGTTGAATCAACTAAGAAAGATATTAAGAAAGTAAGTAGTGCATCAGATACTATCTTAACTGGTAATAAACTAACAGAGGGTAAGAGATTATTCAAAGAAAAGGCTAAGTTTATATCTGCTCAAAAGAAGAACACCACTAACAAGAATGAAAAGAATCAAGCCTGTGATAAATGTAATTGTAAAGCAGGTATTCAAATACAATACAATTATACAAAATTTGTTCCTAGAGGAAATCAAAGAAATTGGAACCAAATGGTTTCACAAAAACTAGGAAAGGGTTTTGTCATGATTAAAGAAAAGGCTTGTTACATCTGTGGTAAAACAAACCATCTTCAGAATGAGTGTCATCATAATCCAAGAAATAAAAGGGTTATGAGATCACCATGGACAGTTACTAACAGAATTAATCATCACAACTTTAAAACTAAAATTAATTCTGTTAATACTGTGAAGAAAATAAAGGCTCAATCAGTTAATACTGCTGTGTCAAAATTTACGACAGCAGCATTAATCAGAAACAGAGCCAACAGTACTAAGACTCAAACATCATTAAAAATTAATACTGTCAGGCGTATTAACACTGCTATCAATGTTAATACTGGTAAGCAGAATACTACTGCTTCAGTTAAAACTGTTGCACCAGTTAATACTGGTAGAACAGTTAAAACTGCTCAGGCAATTAATACTGCTAGGCAGGCTGCGAACAGAATTAATACTGCCAGGCATATTAACAAAGTTAATACTGCCAGACATATTAATACTGCAAACAGAATTAATACTGCCAGACATGTTAATACCGTTGGTCATCTTAATGCTGTTAATAAGTCTAACATTCGTTGGATTTGGAAACCTGTGCCTACAATAAAAACAAAAGTTCCCAAAACCAACAGTACACCACAAGCAGTGATTCTTGAAAGAGTTGACTTTGTGGATGTACAAGGGAGACCCAAAACCGGATTGGTTTGGGTTCCCAAAGAAAACTGATAATCCTTATTGTTTTATCTGTGCAGAGCAAGCCAAGAAGTTTGTGGCATGTTGATAGTGGATGCTCAAGGCACATGACGGGGGATAGAAGTAAGCTACAGAACTTCAAGGAGATTGATGGTGGATATGTAGCTTTTGGAAGTAATCCTAAAGGTGGTAGGATTACAGGAAAAGGGACTGTCAACAATGATAAGATAAGCTTTCAAGATGTTTATTATGTTGAACAGTTGAGATTCAATTTGCTAAGTGTGAGTCAAATCACAGAGAAAAAGAATCCAGTTCTTTTTACTGACACAGAATGTTTTATTCTTTCTGATAAATTCAATCTAGATGAAAACATGATTTTAATGAAAATTCCCAGAAAGAATAATGTGTACTGTTGTGACTTAGCAAACATGAAACCTCAACAAGATTTAAACTGTCTTATCTCAAAGGCATCTGTTGATGAGTCTGATCTTTGGCATAGAAGAATGTGTCACATGAATTTCAAAACTATTAACAAACTGGTTAAAAACAAACTTGTTAGAGGTTTACCTGAAAAGACATATTCATGTGATGACCACTGTGTTGCATGTTTAAAGGGGAAGCAACACAAATCTTCTTATAAGACCAAAGGTGTGAACTCAAACTTTTCTTCTTTACATCTACTGCATATGGACCTGTTTGGACCAACCAATGTCAGTAGTATAGGAAAGAAAGTTTATTGCTTGGTAATCATTGATGACTTTAGCAGATTTAGTTGGGTATTCTTTCTTAGAACCAAGGATGAAACAGGTGAAATGCTTAGATCATTCATTACTAGGATTGAAAACCAAACTGATCAAAAGGTTAAAATCATCAGGTCTGATAATGGAACAGAATTTAAGAATCATGAGATGAATAAATTCTGTGAAACAAAAGGAATAGAAAGACAGTTTAGTGCTCCTAGAACTGCACAACAAAATGGAGTAGCAGAAAGAAGAAATAGGACACTAATTGAGGCAGCTAGAACCATGTTAGCAGATGCTAAACTTCCAATGACTTTATGGGCAGAAGCAGTTAGTACTGCTTGTTATGTTCAGAATAGGGCACTAGTAGTAAAGCCTCATAACAAGACACCATATGAATTGTTTTTCAAAAGAAAACCTTTGATTAGCTTTTTAAAACCATTTGGATGTCCTGTTACTATCTTAAATTCCAAAGATCACCTAGGCAAGTTTGAGAGCAAGGTTGATGAGGGAGTCTTTGTTGGATACTCTACCCAAAGCAAAGCATATAGAGTATTCAACCATAGGACTAGAATAGTGGAGGAAACCATGAATGTGACCTTTAATGAACATAAACCTAGTGTTGTAGACAAAGGTCCAGATTGGTTATTTGATATTGATGCTCTAACCCAATCTTTCAGATATGTGTATGAGTCATCAAATGCAGGTACAAATGCTGGTGAATCAAGTGCAGCTAACCAGAACAAAGATACACCATTAGAGTACATCACTCTACCCTTCTGGTCACCTGATTCACCTGAAGCTGTTCATCCTCCTCCACAACAACAAGCTCAGAGTTCAGAACCAATCACATCAAGTCAGGAACAGTATGGTGTTTATGATGATGGCCATACCTCCTCAGATCCTGAAATGCTTCCAGAAGAAGAAGCAAATGGTGTGAATACATCTGAGAATGCAGAAAGAAGTGCAGATGAAATTGCAGAAGAAAATGTAGATGAGAATCAAGATCCAACTAGTCTATCCTTGTCTGAGACTAGCATTCTCATAGAACAAAATGATACAAACTTGGAATCTGGGATTCCTATGTCATCTACTGGTCAGTATCAACAATACAAAGTCTATCATCCATTGGAGAATGTAATAGGTGATATTGACTCTGCAATGCAAACCAGAAGATCTGCCAGATTAAATGAAGAAGACATCAATACTTCTTTATTTGTCTGTTTTCTATCTCAGATAGAGCCCAAGAAGGCAAATGAAGCCTTGAAAGATCCAAGTTGGGTTGAAGCAATGCAAGAAGAGCTGCTTCAGTTTAAGATTCAAGATGTTTGGACATTGGTGGATCTTCCAAAAGGAAAAAGGGCTATTGGAACAAGATGGGTATACAGAAACAAGAAAGACGAGAGAGGCATTGTGATCAAGAACAAAGCAAGGCTGGTTGCTCAGGGATATTCTCAAGAAGAGGGCATTGACTATGATGAAGTCTTTGCTCCTGTAGCTAGAATAGAAGCAATTAGGTTGTTCTTGTCATATGCTTCTTTTAAGGATTTCAAGGTATACCAGATGGATGTGAAGAGTGCATTTCTATATGGCACTATTGAAGAAGAGGTTTATGTATGCCAACCACCAGGATTTGAAGATCCCAAGCATCCAAATAAAGTGTACAGATTGGACAAGGCACTTTATGGACTGCATCAGGCTCCTAGAGCATGGTATGATACTTTATCAGTTTATCTGTTGGAGAATGGTTTCAAAAGAGGTGCAATTGACAAAACCTTGTTTATCAAACGAATTAGAAATGATATCCTACTAGTTCAAGTCTATGTAGATGATATTATCTTTGGTTCAACAAGGGATAGTCTTTGTAAAGAATTTGAAGCTCTTATGCACCAGAAATTCAAGATGAGCTCTATGGGAGAATTGACTTTCTTTCTAGGATTACAAGTTAAACAGCAGAAAGAAGGGATCTTCATAAGTCAAGGAAAATATGTTAATGACATTCTGGAGAGGTTTGGATACAAAGATGTAAAGATTGCTAGCACTCCAATGGAAACACACAAACCATTGCATGCAGATCTTGAGGGGGAGGATGTTGATGAACACCTCTACAGATCTATGATTGGGTCCCTCATGTATCTGACCTCAAGCAGACCAGACATTATGTTTGCTGTTTGTGTCTGTGCTAGATTCCAGGCAAATCCTAAAATGTCACATGTTCATGCAGTCAAGAGAATTTTTAGATATCTCAAAGGTCAACCAAAACTGGGACTTTGGTATCCTAAAAATTCTTCCTTTGACTTGATTGCATACACTGACAGTGATTATGGAGGAGCCAATATGGATAGAAAATCTACATCTGGGGGTTGTCAATTTTTGGGAGGAAGACTTGTGTCCTGGCAATGCAAAAAGCAAACTACAGTTTTTACATCTACAGCAGAAGCAGAATATATTGCAGCATCAAGTTGCTGTGCTCAAGTGCTTTGGATTCAGAATCAGATGTTGGACTATGGTTTGACCTTTCTAAATACTCCCATTTTTATTGATAACAACTCTGCTATCAGTATTATAAATAACCCTGTAAAACATTCTAAAACTAAGCACATTGAAATCAGATACCATTTTATAAGAGATTGTAATGAGAAAAGATTAATTCAGATTTTTAAAGTTCATACTGATAATCAGTTTGCAGATCTGTTCACAAAAGCATTTGATGTGGGTAGATTTACATTCCTGGTTACAAGTATTGGCATGATAAATTCTTCATAAATCTTTGATTAATACTGCTCTTTACAAAACCTTGTGCTTCTTAACGGGTTAATACTGATCCACTAATTTATACTGTATGTATTCTTAGTGCTGTCAATACTAATGCTGCTTGTTACTTTTAGTACTGCTGGTGTTAATATTGATAAGTAATTTTAATACTGCTGATAAAATTAGTACTGTCATTAATACTGCTCTACTACTTAAGGATAAAAGTCTTACTACTGCCAACATTAGTGCTGCTTGTTACTCCTAAGCACTGACAGTATTGATATTGTAATCCTCATTTAGTACTGCTGTTAGTGATTAACATTATTAATACTGCTAATGTAGTTTCCATTACTACTGTTAGTCATTATTAATACTGCTGTCTGTAACTAATATATAATAGTACTGCTTTCCCTAGTTAGTACTGTTAGTTATATTAGTACTGCTGGTTGTGATAAAACGGTTTCTACTGCTAGCATAATTTTAGTACTGGGCATGTTTTAGTGCTGCTAGTACAAAATTTCTAATTTAATACTGCTAGTGCAATTTATTCTATTTTAAAATTAGGGCATTTAATGCTGCTCCTTTTCAAATAGTATAAATAGCAAACCTTTTCACTATTCGCTTTTCACCTACTGTTAATCTCAAACAACCAAAAGCGATCACAATTCATCTTTTCACAAGAAAACTTTTCAACTTTCACTTCTAAAATGACTTCTTCTCCATCTTCTAACGCCGTTTTACCAACTGCCGATAAGCACAATTTGCGTGCTTATCTGCTAAAACCCAAAGGAGCAGAAGATTTTTATGAAATTGTAAATTTTCTTAAAAATAGCAACTTAATGGTAGCACTTTCTGTCAACCCTATCATTTTTACTTTACATATAAACGATTTTTGGACTTCTGCTGAAAAGACAGAAGTCGATGGGGTGGCTACCATTATTGGTCAAGTTGCAGGGCAAAATGTCAAAGTTACAGAAGCATCCATTCGTGCTCATCTTCAACTCCACGATGAAGAAGGTATCGAATGCTTATCTGTATCTGAAATTTATGAAAATCTATTGTTGCTAGGGTATGAGGGGGAGTTGAATAAACTAACTTTTTGGAAATCCATGTTCTCTCCCCAGTGGAAATTTTTAATTCATACCCTGCAACAATGTATATCTCAAAAAAGGACTTCATGGGATCAGTTCAGCAGTAACATAGCCTCCGCTTTGATCTGCTTAGCTAATAACATGAAGTTCAATTTTTCAAAAATGATTTTCACTGGAATGTTGTATAACCTGGAACATCCCGACTCAAAATTTTTGATGTATCCAAGGTTTTTACAACATATTTTTGATAATGAGTTAACTAACCTACCAAGAGTTGGTGGTAAAATTGTTCTCCTCTCTCATACACAAAAACTATTTTCAAACATGAGGAGAACAGGGTTAGTTAAAGGTACCACTTTTTCTGGGAAGGTCACAAATTTGACTGCACATATGCTTAGTGCACCCTCCACAACAGATGAAGAAGTAGCCATACCCACTACTTCTCAACCCACATCTGCTGTCAAATCCAAGAAAACAAGGGACTCCAAGCCAACCTCCAAGAAAGCCACAAGGGCTAAGAAACATGCATCTGAGGCTCCTCTTCCTCAGATGCATCAGCCAATTGATTTAAATGAGGTGGTCAATGAAGAGGTAGGTGACCATATGGAAAGGGCTGCCACTACTGATTATGCCCCATTGGGAGAACAGGACAGTGGTATTGGAACTAGGACCCAATCCATGGCAACACAGGAGGCAGAGATTCCATTGGATTCTTCTATTGCAGAAGATCCAGTGGATATCAATGCATTCAGTGGTCCCCGGTGCCAAGAAACCACAAGGGGGGCTAGTGATGCTCAGACTAGGTCTGAGACACTAGCTAAATCTTCCAATGATCCATTAAGAGAGGTAACACTTCTGGAAATGGTGAGGATAGCTTATCACTAAATGAATTGACGATTTTATGTACCAATTTATCTGAGGAGGTGGCTAGGCAGAAGGAAATGCTAGCATCTCAAGGTGATGAGATCTCCAGGTTGAATGAGTTGGTGAAAATGCTGCTAGAAAAGATTAATACTGCTCCAGTTACTACTGCTGGTATTGGAGTTAGTACTGCCAGTGCAGAAGGAGTTAATACTGCTGGGCTTGGTGAGCCAGTTAGTACTGCCAGTGCAGATGCAGTTTGTACTGCTGGGATAAATAAGCCAGTTAGTACTGCTGTAGTTAATGAGGAGATTGCTGCTGCTGAGGTATTGATAAGGGTGTCTGAGAGCCCAAAAGAAAAGGAAAAACAGAAGCTAAAAGGTGTGAGCATCCAAGAACCATCAGAACACACACCGACAAGAAAAGCACAGCAGATTGGGGCCAAAGATAAGGGTAAGGGATAATGATTGAAGAAGTCAGACCTCTGAAAAGAAAACATCAAATAGAGGCTGATGAGGAATTGGCCAGAAAGCTACAGGAGGAGGAAAGGATGAGGTATACAGAGGAAGAGAGAGAAGCTGAGCTACAGAGGCTACTAAATGAAAAGAAAAGGAGAGAGTCAGAGGCTAAATATAAGAAACAGAAAGCAAAGCCAAAGACTAAGGCTCAGTTGAAGAAGGAGTTCATTACATTCCTCAAGGGAGCTGGATTTCATGTAAAAATCCTAGCAACCCTCCAATTTGAAGATCTAAAGAGGATGTATGAAAGGGAGCAAGAAAGAATGAAGAAGGGAACAGAAGATATAAGGATGGAGAGGGAAAGGGAAATGAAGAGTATGTATGATATGCCTGTTCAGCAGGGTATCAAAACCTTCAAGAGAAAGAAAGATGCTGCACAGAGCATACAAAGTGAAGGATACTTTGAGAAAATGCAGAAGAAGCATAATGATGAAAAAGATGTGCACACTGAGGTGCCATCTACAGATAATAAAGGAGAGGAGGATAACAGTAATAGAAGTTTGGTAATCATAGATACAGCCGAATGTGAGCCCTTGAAGGTGGAATATCCAATCATAGATTGGTACCAAACACTGGATAGTGCAAATAGGAGGTATTATAAAATTGTTAGAGCAGGAGGGTCATCTGAGCTATACAGAAACTTCTTTTCAATGCTCAAGGTTTTTAGAAGAAAAGACTTGGATGAAATGTTTGAAGTCGGCTTGAAGAAGTTTGGTGAAAAGAGAGGCTATGATGATGATCATCAACTGTTCGAATATTTGAAGCAGATGTACTTGCCTGAAGCTGAAATGAGAATATTTATGAAAGCATTCTCACCTGCCAACTACTGGTATTGTTTTGATAGTTGTAGAGTACATATGATAGGCCAGGTAGATGGAGGTGTAGGATATTTCTTGATGGGCAAAGAATATCCTTGGAATCCTGCTGTAATAAAAAGCATGTTAATGCTCAAGGTCAAATGCTCAAATCTGATTGTTGCAGCAGTTTTGGTAAAAGAATTAAAAGATTATCTGGAAAGAATGAATAAGCAGAAGAGGTGAACCACAATCTGATTAAAAGGCGAATCTGGAGAAACTTAGTGCTGTTGGGAAGAAAGCATAAGTTTAGGGGGAGATTGTTGGGATATATTAAATTAGTACTGCCAAGCAAGTCAAGAGTTAGTACTGCCATCCAAAGTTTCTACTGCTGGTTCATTCCATGGATTCTACTGCTGGAGCAAAAACAAGATTAGTACTGCCAGAAGAATCTCAGAGTTAGTACTGCTAGTAGGATTCCAGGATTAATACTGCTGGTATGATTTGTGAAGTTAGTACTGCTAGACCAGTTTCCATTGTTTCTACTGCTGACCTTGTCCAAAGGATATACGGCGCACATGGGTCTGCAGTTACCTAATCTTGACAAAGCATGCACGACAAAGCATGGGTTGCTTTACGGCTTCAAAACATGCTTAGATAGTTTGACTTATATGCATTAATTACTATAACGTGTAATTGGAACTCTACAATCTATAAGTAGAGTTCCATATCTTAACAGCATGCGTGCTCAGATGCCCTGGTGTATAAATATCATCCTTGTGTCTCTAGTACAGAACGACAATACACATAGTTTAGTCAGCTTCAAGGTTATTGTAACCCTAATACAATCAAGTGTATTCGTATTATTAATCTTAATAATATTGGAGTTTTTGTTATTCAACTTGTGTGTTTTATTGTTCTTTGTCTATTGAAATACAAACATCCATACAAAACATACATACAACTTCCAAACTTAACAAGTATTATTCCGCAAATTTCTTGTTAAGAAGTTCAAGCATAGTAAAACTTAATCTTGATCTTGATCAAGTCGATCCTGACAAAAGGACAGTGGGTTAAGAGATTTACAAGTGATATACTTGTGGCAAAGAAATTCTCATAGTTTCTAATCAGATTCTTTCTTTTATGATTTTTCACAATTGTAACACCCTCATATTGACAAATAAGAGTATCCCATATCTCCTTAGTTGTTTTGCATCCTCCTATTTTTGTAAGGATAGGTTATGAGATAGCAGTACCAATTATACTCTTTGCCTTTGCATCAAGTGCATACAATGCATGGTCTTGTTTAGTCCATTTTTCATCTTGTCTTCTCCAGCCATCTTTCAGGCTCTATTATATTACCTTCAGCATCTTTCACAACCTCCGTCAGAGTGGAACTCATGATTGGTCCTTCCCTGATAGTTCTGAGCATCTCATCATGCACACCAGCAAGATGTCATTCAACTTTGAGTTTCCGGTGAGCAAAGTTTATTCCATTAAAAATTGGAATACCTTTTCCAGCCATAATTATACGTTGCATTACTTGAGCAGTCATTGTGTGATTTGATTTTGGTTAAACTTAGATCGTTAAAATTTATATATTAACAAATAAAATCTACTCTGCTCTGATACTAGTTGTTAGGTCACGTGATGTGTTTAACCAATTTAGTAATCAATTACAAACATATTGATTCAAACTTTTAATACTAAATTGATTTAACAATTATAAGTATTTTTTGAAGTGCGGAATTAAATCAACAAGAACAATCAATCAATAACTTCGTTTGTATTGATATGTAATTCGTATAGGGTGTTTACAATTCAAGCATTAGATTCTTCTAAACATATAACTCCCTATTTATATAACTATTAGAGATAGGAAACAAAATCCTTCCGTATCTCTAATATATCGATTGTAAAAAATAAAACCGATAACTATGAAAACAAGATTAAACTCTAAAATAATAATATCTTCTAAGTTTTTGAGTTTATCTTCGAATCCTTCAGATGCCAGCTTTCGATATGATCTTCTAAGTCTTCTGGAACTGAAAATCCAAGTCTATAGATGTTATTGTGTGAAATCCTATGAAACTTGTCAAAGTCTGAAGTTCCAGACTCAGTTGTCAATGTCTGATGTTTCAGACTCAGTCGCTAAAAACTCTCTTTTCAGATTATAATTTAATACTTAGCATATTTTACTAGACTTGGACATTTTGACTCATCAGATTCATAAAATAGGATTGATAACAAATATATATATATATATATATATATATATATATATATATATAAAATAAAGATAATATATACATACATATTTAAATTAACATATAATTTTTTCGATTAATCATTCAAGTCAAAATCGTGAACCGAAATTGAAAAGCAAAAATATATTGGATCAGTTAACCAAACCGAAAACTAAAAAAAGGCGGTTCGGTTAACTGAAAATTTTGTACGGTTCAACCGGTTTCCAATTCGGTCGTCGGTTTCAGAATATTTTGAACACCCGAATACATACAACAAATTCAAAACATACAAACATTTTAGTTACAAAAATTGTTAACGAGTAGACATGAAGAAAGCGCATAAAACACATAATACTCAGATGATAAGTAACCTGATCAAAAGGGGAAATTACACTAACCTTGGCGCCACTCAGTGAGTGAGAGAGGAGAATGTGAGTAAATTATACTCCGTATATAATAACAATAGTTAAGTTATGTCATGAATAGTGACAATTTTGTCACTTAATATTTTTTTTATCCTTAAATTCTTTTAAATAAAATAAATTATAATACATAGATATTTTTGTTATTTACCCTATTTTTTGGTGAGATTGAGTATTTTTGTTTTTAATGTTTTTATTTTTTATAGAAATTAACTATGTTCACATTTCATACACATTATCATTTTTATTTTTTTTCTTTTATATGTTCGTTGCATAAATTTTGTATCCTATAATTACATTAGTTTTTTTATCAGTATAATTTAAAATTATTGACGAATGAAATTAATTCTACCGCTTTTGTATTCTCTGATTACATTAATTATTAATAAGTTTAACTTATAAGTATTAATGAACCAAACCAAACGAAACCAATTCCACTTATGTACTAGGATTTTTTGTTTTGCTAGATAACAGTTAATTAAAAAAATTGATTTTATTTCAGATGTAATTTTAGAATCTCGTCGTGAAGTGTGGGGAACAATCCCCTTTTGACCTATTTTACTACTCGGATACTTTTATACATTTGATCCTCTATATTTAGATGACTTGCTATTTTTGGTTGTAACTCAAACTCTCGTAATCTAATAGTTCTTTGTAATGTTTTAAAAGGATTTATTCTTTAAGTTTAAAGGCATCTGATGTAACATGCTAAACACGTATAAAAATTGTTAGAAAAAGTTTGATAGTTAGAGCATACGAAGTGATAAAATGAACCCCTCTCAACCTCATATGACACATCAATGTCAAGTAATGATTGTATAAGAATATGTTATATACTCGCATTATGAAGAAAAAAAACATACTAAATAAAGTAATAAACCAAGTAATGATGGTAACTGTAACAACCCATTTCGAAGGCGAAAATCGGAGGTTACAAAAACGATATACACAAGAGCAAAATTCATAATATAAATGAAATCTTAACTAAGTTTTCAAAATCCCCAACCGAAAGTACATTGCATAGTTCTCATACGAAAATGATCAACAAATATGTAGAAATTACTAAATTGTCTAAAGCCAACCTATAACTAACTTCTCTCGCGTTAAAGATCCTTGCTACTGATTCCTTCCTTTTGCCAATCGATTACCTGCCGCATGGAAAGGAAATGCGGCTGAGCCAAAAGTCTAGTGCGCGGATACAAAGTAAAGCAGTACAAACAAATATATTTGATGAACATGATAACAATGATTTATCAACGAGATCTGAACAAATTAACAAGAGTCCAAAGGGATACGAAAAACTGAGCTTCTAAAACAAAATTTAAACGATACACGGACCTGCAGATCCAATGTACCACCAAAGGTAAATGAGGCGTTGGGCACTACACCTCCATCCACAGTCAAACACAAACACAAACACAAAACAAAAGCTATGGCTAACCAATACGCCTCCTAAAAATCTCTTATCACACCACACAAAGAGGAGACGCCGCAGACTAATCACACTGTCACAGTAAGTGTGACGCCGTCGATGCCACAATGACGCCCATATGGAATCCCCCATAGGTAGTAAATAGCTTACTTACCGAGAGTAGAATAAAGGTCGCTAATAAACAAATGGCCTATAACAAAAAATTCTAACAACAAAGTACTAACAACGAAATCAAAGAGCACAAATCATAGGTCAGTAGCAAGTTGCAAATAATATCAATGAATCTAGATCAAATGAAGGTCAATAACCGTACAGAGTCCAGTGAAAGTTGCAAAACTAATTTGATCACATAATAACAATTTATGAAAACTTTTATCAAAAGGGTTCATACAATATATCAAATACCATTCTATAAATAAGATAAAAATTCATACAATATATAAACTGAAATCATGTAAAACAAGTTCTGAATCTGTACAAATAGCCAAATGACATCTTATAAATAAGCGCGTACCTTATACGCCGCAATAGAACTAGTCAATTAAGCCTTGATAATCCGAATCCTATTTCCTCACAACCAATCTATATGAGGTAGACATAATCATTAATACCAGGTCTTACTAATATTTATCTAAAAACTTGTGTCCTGTTTTATGTCCTTCATCGAATTAGCCAACAGTTTTTTTACCAGCTGATGATTTCCACATTTCCAAATGAGCTTAGCCAATTATTTATTTGGTTACCATTTAACTAATTATTGTTCTTAGTATATTTTCTATATGTCTACTGTGTCATGTTTTCTAGAAGAAGTTAAGTGTCCCCATATCATTCTTGATTAAGTTATTAGTAAGGCTTTGAGATTAAGTACTAACCCATTATTCCTGTAAGACTAAAAAAGTCGTAATCAATATAACTTGATGATCCCAACTAACCTAATTTCTTATAACATTATGTTATTTAAAATATGTTACTTCGTCAGTTAACTTTACAACAGTTGTAACCTACAAATTCAACCAAAATAATTCAAACTACAAATCCAGTAAATATGACAAACATCTAAATCTATTTACATACAATATTACTTTGAATTTAAAGAGTTGTTTACCTCAAAGTGATATAGACACTGAAACGAACTGTCGATCGATATATTCACCTTGCTAACTCTAGAGGATTTTATTAGGATTCATGGTTTTGAAATTTCTGTATGAGTTTCTTGAATCCGTTTCCAATGAGCTCACCTATCTTATTTATAAGCAAAGATCATAACTGAATTACCATCGTATCCACTCGTGATCGTGCAGGCTGCTTCGGAGTTCCAGTCTCTTCCAGTTCTTCATATCATCATATAGTGTGTGGGTTTTGACTAAGTATAGTAATTAACAACCATGTTGGGCTAATAATGTATTAATCAAGTAAGAGGCCTTTTTCCAATATCTATTTTCTACCTCAAGGCCCGACAACATGAGTTCTAACTTTGTCTAATTTTTTATTATTATTATTAATGTTATTATTAGTCTCTATTTCTATAAATCTATATATGTCTAAATACGATAAGGTTATAAAAAATGCAACAATTTGTCACATGATTCCAAACTTGTTGCACAATTGGCGGATTAGATTCAAAAGTGTATTTTAAATTTATAGGATAAGAATTAATAAAACGTTACAAAATAAATCATCTTATCGTATATTCAAAAATTAAATCATCGTCAAATAATTGAACAGTTATTATTTCCGTACATTCAATAATGTTTTGTAGGGAGTGGTTGATGTTAAATGCAGTAGCATCTTTTTCTTCATTTATTATTTTGGAGAAAAGTTAACATGAAGGAGTGGTCCACGATTATGTAGGTATCAAATGGGTGATATTCGTGTACCACTTTTTTTTTTTTTTTTTTTTTTTTTTTTTTTTTTTTTTTTTCTTTTCTTTCTTTCTTTTCTTCTGTTCATCACTAATTGTGCATTACAGTGTACCACTTTTTTTTTTTTTTTTTTTTTCTTTCTTTTCTTCTGTTCATCACTAATTGTGCATTACAGTATTGTATTCTACAATATTAAAATGTATGATTAGCTATATTGTATTCTACAATATTAAAATGTATGATTAGCTGTGTAAGGAGAAAAAGTGATGGTGTACGAATTCGGATAATTGTCATGTCTTTCTAAAAGGATAGCATCCGTAATGTTGATATTACCAACTTGAGTGATGTTAAGCCTGAATGGAATAAAGCTATGTAAATTTCTGTGACCACTATTTTACGGTAACGTTATGGAAAAAACATTTCTCCAAAATATTGAGTTTTTTTCCGGAAGTATGTTCCAAAAATAATTATAGAAAGTATAGTGTTTTTAAAAACATTTTCAGAACTAGTAGAACACAGTTTCTAAAACTCGATTTCTAACGTCACAGACACAAATTTTCGTCAACCATGATTTGGGTACTAGGTTGCATTACAAAGTTGAGGAATGGGTATTGCAAACCCGGGTTTTTAAAAGTATGTTAGTTCCAAAAACAAGTGTGCATCATCAAGTTGTTCTTCGTTTCTAAAACTGAGTTTGTAAGACGCGGTTCCTAAACTTTGTAATGATACCCCAATCATTTCTCACGAAAACGTGCGTGGCACTAATGTTAGAAACCGGGTCTTAGAAACCGCGTTATACTAGTTTTCAAATACTCTATACTTTTCATCAGGGCGTCCCTGAGATTTTCGAGGCCATGTGTAAGTTGTACAAATGAGGCCCTAAAAGATAAAGGCGTAACATAAACTGCAATGTATCCGGACTTAAAAGCATATTTTTCTGATAAAAAAGGATCGTGTAAATTATTCGGGTTATATTTTTTTATACTGTAGGAAGCGTTAAAAGAGTAAATGGGATCAAAGTGTGTCAGTTGGTAGAAGTCAATATTGCTATATTTGTTATATAATATAACGATAAACAATGGTGAAGAATATAGATGGGCAAACCCTTTATTTTAAGATCAAAGTTTACAATCAATGCTCCAGTGAACAAGTAACGTTTATACAAATTTATGATTTAATCTTAGAAGTATACGTTAGGGACATATAGTTGTATTTTTATAAGAGTAAGTTTACATATAGTTGTATTTTTATAAGAGTAAGTTTATATATGTCGCAAAAAGATAGACCAACTAATAATATACAAGACAATTGGCATCTAACAAAACAACTAACAACTAACAATAAAATCATATGATGCTAATATACAAAACTTGCATTAATTTTTACGGTTTAAATCACTTTAACAAAGCAAAACTAATATTCAAGAGGGCAGACGTAATAGAAAGAAACACTCTAACTAAATAAATCACTATAAACCCCTAAAAATAAATTATTTTTATTTTATGAAACTTGATCATTATGGCTAAAAATCTATACTACCGTATAATTGAGATGACACTCTCTCTCCAAATAAAAAATAAAAAATTAAGCCTTCATTTCAGATATAAATTTCAAATTTTAAGTAGTACACCGTTTATTGTAAATTTTACATGTTATAAAAAACAAAACAAAACCATCACATATTTATAAAAAATTAAGAATTTATAACTTACTTTATTTCTATAAGTTATTAGAAACACTTAAAATAATTTTGTATGAAAATATTTCAATAAAATTCTCTAAAAATTAAAAATATAAATATAATTATATGTAGAGAAATACTAATGGAAACAAACTAACATATGTTATATAATTAAATAAAACACATTTACAAAAAAAGTTTCACAATATATACTAAGCAAATGTTAGTGTGACATTGAAATAAAATGAGTTTTTCTAAATATTTCACAAAACACAAATACTTGAACAAATATGTTATCGAATAGATGTTAATTATTTTCGCCGCATTGCAAGGGTAATATGCTAGTTAAATGTGAAACATAAGAATTTCTCTTACCAATTCTCACTTCTTACCAATTCTCACTTACTAACGAATGACGAGAGGTGATTGATCACAAACAAGAATTTCTCTAAACCTTTGATGTTAACAACTAATATAGTGGTAACTTGTTTGCATATTTTTAGGCCCTAAATATTCGGAGGCCTCAAATACTCATGATATCTCGTAATCTTGTACCAAACATTAACAACTATTAGTTTCAAATTTAATTTTGAGGCCCCTAATATTAAGAGGCCCTATGCGCCCGCACCACTTGTACACCTTTAAAGACGGTAGTGCTTTTCATGCATGATTGTTTTTGGAACTAATATACTTTTGAAAATAATTCCAAAATATTTTGAGTAATTTCTTTGGAGAAAGTTTAATATAAAATGCAGCTTAAGTTATCCATATCTAAAACTAATAACATTATAACCGACACCTTTCGGCCTTTAATTTTGGTTGGTAGAGAATATGCTAGAAACAAACATATGAGAAAATAAAGCTATTTACAGTTTGAGCAGTAAATTTCTTTTACCCTCTACTCTACGGTAACATTACGGGAAAATCACCAGGGTTTTCAAAATATCCGTATTCAAATTTGTAATTCGAATATCCGTAAATTTGATCCAAAAATATCTGAAAATTCGAATATTCGAATTTTGAATATCCGAATTGTCAGATTCAGATTCGGATAGTATTTTTCGGATATCCGATATCCGAAAAATTAATTTTTTTTTAGTATTTTTTCTAATATTATGAAAAGTGTAAAGGATAAATATATTGTAATTGTTGAATATTGATTAATAATGATATTACTATGGTTTAATATTTTCTATTTCCAATACATAAACTCAATAGCTTAAGCTTTTGTTATATAATGTTACCTTTAGAAAGATTTAAAAATTAATTTTATAGTTTTTGGATATTCGGATATTCGAAAATTCGAATATCTGAATTTCGGATATCGAAAATTTCGATTTTGTATTTCGGACAACAATCCACTATTCGAAATTCCGGATATCCGAATTTGAACACCCCTAAAAGTTACTTCTCCAAAATGTTCTCCAAAATGCAACTGACGTGCAACAATAGTGACAACCAAAATCTAAGAAAATAGTAAACTGAGGAAACCACAATATGTACCGTAAATAATTGTGATCCATAGTTAAAAACCACTGATATCTCAATTTTTATGAACTCGTAGCATAAATAAAGAATGCAACAAAGAATACACTTTTCTATAAAAACACTTCGTATAAGCGAATAGACCCGTAATTACGACTACCCTACAAGTGACTCAGCCCGCATCTAATACTGACAGCTATTGGCATTTTGGTAGGTCGGAGATATGCTAGAAATGGCCATTGTCCATTGTGAAACATGTGCCAATTGTAATAATATTATTAAAATAGACCAGTGACCCCATTTACTATCCAAATGACTAAATCTTAATACAGAAGAGTTAGATTGAAATTATTACTGTATTATATAAGTTCAAGATTGGAACTTGAGTGACTGCAAGTAGAGAGTTAAGAACTGTTTGCATCCAAAAATGGAAGCCAGATACATAACACTTTCCATATTCGTCATCTCTTTATATCTCATTGCATTATCACACTCCAAATCAATTGTCAAAAATCTCCCTGGGTTTGTTGGTGATCTTCCGTTTACTTTAGAAACTGGGTATGTTAAGTTTTAATCTTCTTTAATATACAGTTCAGATGATGATGATGATATGATTAATTTTGTTTTGATGTTGGAAGATACGTGGGAGTTGGTGAACATGAAGACGTTCAATTATTTTACTATTTCATCGAGTCTCAAAGAAATCCATTTGAAGACCCTCTTCTTCTTTATCTCACTGGAGGGCCTGGCACTTCTGGACTTTATCCGATGCTCTATCAGATTGGTAACAAATCGCTTATTTATGCTTTATACTACGAGTAGGAACGTGATTTGTACATCATCACTTTTTATTCATTCATCGTTAAACGTAGTTTATGGTGTTCAACACTTCAATATTATACCACATGCTTTGCTTTGTTTAGTGGTGAACGGATAAAAAGAGATACGACACACCATTATATTCACGTGGACAGATTGATATCACTAAATCCTTTTTGTGCAGGTCCACTAAGTATTCATATGGACACTTCTTTAAAGGAAAACGTTACTTTGCAATTGAATCCGAATTCATGGACAAAGGTTTACACTCTTAATTATTAATTATATATAGATATAGATATATGGATATTTAGAGTTTGTTTAAAAGTGTGCCTAATGTAGGACTGACATTAGTGAGCAACTTATTGAATGAAGAACTGCCCGTAGTTATGACGGATCCATGACATACTCACTCACCCAGACCTACTTTTCTTACTACTTTTCTTATTTTCTACTCCCTCCATTCTAAAAATATAGTTTATTTTTTCTTTTTCGAAAAATATAGTTTATTTTTTCTTTTTCGAACGTCTTAAATTAGTTGTACACTTTCAAAAATAAGAAAAGTTTGATCGTGATTACCATATTATCATTATTTAAAATTATTATTATAAACTTTAAAGAAAACAATAATTAATTGGTTTAGTGTAAAACCGTCATTTTACAAAAAGTAAAAACAAAGAAAACAATAATAATTATGTATTTATTAAATTGTATGTTTTGTGGGGTGACAATAAAATGGATGAATCATTATTTAATTAGTTTTTTTCTTTCTTTCTAATTTTCAATTTTCTATAAACACGGACAACATTTATAAACAAAAATTACGTTAACTAAAAGATTGATATTGTTGAAATGTCCTATATACTTTCACATAATATCCGATTAAGTCCCTATAATTTTTGTAATTGATACAGTCCCTCAATTATTAATAAAATTATAAGACGAAGTCGCTTTACAGTTATTGTGATTGTTAAAGTTCCTCATATATTATCATCTTTTTTTTTTTTGAATTTATATATCTTGCTTTTTATTTATTTATTTATTTATTTATGAATTTATTTATATATCTTGCTATTGGCGACATTTTTGTTTTCGGTAACGATATCCTCTAGTTGACATATACGTGACATTGAATAATTTAAAATGATGAGTTGTACAAGCTTACGTGACGAATATGTAATATAAGAGGTTTTTTTAAAAAAAATACTCATTTCGTCTCAAAATTAGTGTCTACTTTTCCATTTTAGTTTGTCCCAATTAAGTATCCACTTCTAAAAGTAACATACTAACTTTACCATTTTATCTTCAATATATTTTTTTCAAAAGTGATAAATGGAAGTCTATGCAAAAAGTAAAGGTAATAGTGTCATCTTCAATACCAGACAATTTATTTCTTAAATTTTGTGAAAAGTCATTGTGAACACTTATTATTGGACGCACTAAGTAGCAAAATAGCCCTTCATGTTTGCACCCGAAACATGTGGGAGATCTTTGAACGAAATATTGAGTATTCCGTTACTATTTTCCAAACGCTTTTATTAATTTTAATTGAATAAATGTCACGTAAAAGTTACCTATACGGTTACCCGATACAAATTAAAACGACTACTAGTAAGATAAATAAATTAAATAAGACAATATAAAAGAACTTAATTTTATATTATTCAGGAATTAATGCGTGAAAATGCACTTAACTTTAGCCAAAACTCTATAGTGTGTATCCAACTTCATTTTGGTCTATTGTGTATATCTAACTTTCAAATATCGATATTGTATATAATAAGTAGTACTTTTAATGATGTGACAACTTGTATGGATGTCACGTGATACCTTACACAGATGACATGTAACAAAAGTATCATTAAATACATACAATAACAACATTTGAAACATGGATACACAAAATAGACTAAAATAAAATTGAACAAACAATATAGAGTTTGAGCTAAAATTGTGTTCTGACACTTTAATACCTAATATATACGTACATGATACATTACCCACGACTAGTCACACCTAATTGTACACAACTAGTCACGAAGGACCAGGTCGGGCTTCTTGATGAGCCCATTGTAAGCCCTCTTACGGTATACATGCATTAACTTTCATTTATAATACACTAAAACTTTACTATAAATGATATACTCCCTATGTCCGCTTATATCATCCTCTAATAAAAAAATCTTGACTTAGAACGTTCATATTATTATTTATATCTTTCCAAAATTATTTTTTATTTACAAAAAATAACATTAAAAATTATTAAATTTATCATTTTACCCTCATTTATTACTTTATATTATATTTTTTAAATAAATTCAGTCAAACTTGTTTTGAATATAAAGAAAAAACTGACATTCACCCACTCTATCTTAATCCAAACAAAAATTGTTAGTAGACAATTTTTGTGGACATATGAATCATTATTTTTGCTCTTATATTGAAAGTAACTTTGACTTTGAAATATATAAGAAAAAAGAGTTACTAAGAGTAATAACCGAAGATAAATTTGAAAAAAATTATGATAATTAATAATTAATTTTTGGTAGGTAAATATTTTTTTTTTCTTTTTTGATAAAGAAAAAAAGTAATGCGTATAATGAAAAATAGGAAGGAGTGAGCATAAAATGTTATTTAATTAAAAAAATATTTTCCTTTAATAGATGTGTATTAATATACTTTTAATTTTAAAGAACACTGATAAATAACAATGAAAATATTGTAGGAAGCAAATGTTATATTCCTAGATCTACCAGCCGGTGCAGGATTTTCATATGCTAAAACATTTGAAGCATCAAGGAGTAGTGATTCTCTTTTAGCTATACAAACTTATGAGTTTATAAGAAAGGTAATTTCTAAAACATTAACATTAAATACTTTAATGTTTGTTCATGTTTTATTCATGCGATGTGTATATGTAAATAAGGCAGTGGCTTGTGGAGCACCCGAGATTTCTCAAAAATCCATTATACATATCTGGGATTTCTTACATGGGCATTGTCGTACCAGTTGCCACTTTCGAGACATACTATGGTAAGAACGAGTACTGATATATATGCCTAAAATACAAACATAAATACACGACTAATCTTCTCAATGAATAACACACAGATTATTATTAGTTTACAATGTGTACATATCATTAGACAAATCTTTTATTATGAATGTTTCTCACGTTTCTAGTAAGAATAAGTATTCTCTTGGAAACATGATAATGTTGGTCCCAAACTAACAATGGCAACTTGTAGATGGGGGGAAGTGAATATAATCTTTTCGACTTAACTAACATCTTTATCCAAGTTATATTGAGAAACATAGGTTATAACTTTTACCAATTTCTTTATTGATTATCAATAAAACAGTTACAAGTTAGCTTAGCGGAACCATTAACCGGTTGAATACAGATTTAACACTTACTCATGATTAGAGAACAAACTCTAAGATGATAACAAAAGAATGCTAAACTATCTTACACAAATGCTCTCAACTTGCTCTAGACTAAAGTACTTATGTCCCCAAAGGGAGTCGTGTATTTATAGTTGAGAGAGAACATTCTTCAGCGTCAAATCAGCCAATTAACTCACTCAATCAGAAGCCTTTACAAATCATCATTCTCATTGTAGAATTATGTGCATGTTTTCTGTCTGTACAGCCATACATGATATTCTGGTAGTAGTTCATGTTGGGAGTGAAGTGTCCCATTGGTTAGCATAGTTATTGGGAGCAAGTTATCAAAAATGGTCATCTTTGTAGGAATGTGAATGTTTTGCAATGTTGGAGATGCCTTTTGATAAGGATAAATGCCCCCAAGTGTTAGTGAATCATTACAATCTAATATGCGACAAATGTGATGATTTCATTCTATGAAGTGGCTGCAAGTAGAATTCAATCCACCATTGGGTCTTGACAGGATCGAAATTGATCTTACGAAGTCAATAATTTAGCAATGAATACTTTATAGAAATACCGCGGAATAGTAATCTATAAATTTAAAAGTAAAATTAACTCTGTTTGAAACATAATTCAATAAGAAGTAATAGCACAGTATATATCATTAAGCTTCAATATTACTTCTTTGAATAATACAAATACACTTAAGTATCAGGGTTATAATTAACTTTGAAGCTTACAATTGACAATTATACAAGCGTATCAATCTCTGTTTTATAGTATTGATTTCTATCTATTGAATACACTTATCACTATTTTCACTCTTGTATATTGAAACTGAGGAGCCCTATTTATAGAATTATAGAGCTCCAATTACACGCTACAGTAATTAATGAAAAGAACCTTTCTATCTAATCGTCCTATCGTCTTGAGCCATGCTCTGTTTTACTGCGTGTTTTTTGCTTTTGCAGAGCCGATATTCGATTAGCCCACATGATTAGAAAGATGCTCTAATCATAAACAGTAGAAATTACACGGGCAGCATAAACTTCTGAAGAATAGTAGAAACTCCGAGAACAGTATTAACTCAAAGCAGTAGTAAGTTATAAACAGTAGTAACTTACTTGACAGTAGTAACTTAGTACTGGCAGTAGAAACTTCACCCGTCAACATTAACTTTGTTCTGGCAGTACTAACTCTAACTTCTCTAACAGTAGTAACTGTTTCTACTGGTAGTACAAAACCCGGTAGCAGTAGTAACCTTTCTACTGGTAGTAGAAACTCTTATTCACCAGTAGTAACTAGCAGTTGTAGTCTAACCAGCAGTAGTAATCTTCAATCAAGTTCTCTAGCTATCTTTAGACCCAACAGGTCTTCATTCTCTATCTTCAACTTCATCTTACTCATGAAACAACTTTCAAAGGACGGCTTGAAAGTTGAATGTAGGCAATCTCCAACCCGGTTGAAGTTACAGTTAGTTCTTAGGATTCCTTGAGTTTCAACTCAGACAACATAAGTTATGAGCTGCTTACACTATCTTTCTAAGCTGTAAGTTGACCATAAACTCTTATAAAGTTCTTATCAAGTCACTATCATAGGCAAATCAACATAGAAGGATCATGCCTATAAGTGTGAAATTCAAAGCATGATAGTATGTTTGAACTTCTATCACATATTTGGGCAGCATAATCAATATTAACGAATATAATCATGTTAAATTATCACAAATCATTATTTCATAAAGAGGTTATTTGAATAGCGTGAAAACCCAAGTGAACGGTATATTTAGAGAAATAAAAATTTAAATCTTGAGAACTAGAATTATGAGAGTTCTCAGTTTTCAATGGCTGCATACTTTCCAACTTATAACGAGTTGTAAGAGTACACATAGTTTTTATGCCAACTCTAAATCATGTATATTTCTCCGATGAGGAAGCCTTATTCGCCTTTCGTAGCAAAGTGCTAATCTGCAGGAATCCTCGAATCTTGATGATCTATATATATATATATATATATATATATATATATATATATATATATATATATATATATATGACATCTTCTTTGTAAGTCTCACACTAATAACATCCAAGTTGTAGATGAGGGAGGGGTGAATACAATCTTTTCTTCTTTTTTATTAACCTAAACATATAAATGCAAGTTGTATTTGAGAAACACAAGTTATAATTGTCAACTAATTCTTTATTTGATTGAATAAAAGAATTACAAGTTAGTTTAGCGGAATCCCTAACTAATTTAATACAGATTGTAACACTCACTCACTATTTGAGAACAACACAATGCCCTCAACTTGCTCTATATTCACACACTTATCACCCCAAAGGGAGTCGTCTATATGTAGTTGAAGGAGAACATTCCTTGTACGATCTTTAGCCAATCTGGTGCCTTCACGAATTGTCATTGGAGAATTATGTACATGCTTCCTACTTGTATGATATCCTGATTCTACTTCTTGTCGAGCTAGCGTATTACACGCGGTGATATAATTGGCTAACATATCAGTGGGAGCACCTTGATTCAAAATGTTCATCTTTGCAAGTATGTACATGTTGTTGGTGATTCATCACAATTGAATCTGCAACATATGTGATGCTCTTCATTCTCTGAGCTAGCTATAAATCAATCTCACCGTTTGGTCTTCATTTTCTATTTTCAAGTTTATATTCAACTCGTTGAATGGTATAAGTGCCTTGATCAGCTCATGAAACAACTTTTAGTGATTGAAAGTACCCAAATCTCAGGATTTCCTTGACTCTAGGATTCTGGATTCTTTTAGTCCTCATACAACAAAATTGCGAGCTGCCTACACCATCATTTTAATCTCTAAGCTGGCTATACATAACCACTTTTAAAGTCATCATAAAATTATCATACAAATTAAAGATCATGCCTGCTCAAAACTATGTACCATCTAACTCAATTTATAATTCTCGTTCATTAACAAGAATTTGCATACACTTTTGATTATTTAGATCACAGCCTAAAACGATCAAATCATGATCTCTTTAAGGTCTGTGTTGTTCACTGGATAAATTCTATTAGTCAATTCTATATAATATTTCTTGGAATCGGTACGCATCTTTCATAAGAGCGTTGACTTCTGTTGCATTCTATTTATTATATTGATTTGATTGCAGGTAATGAACAAGGAAATCAACCACAACTGAATATCAAAGTAAATATCCAGCTAACTCTATAAACTTTATAAAATCATTGTCTCGCTTATAAGTAAAACTGTTTAGTTACAAATCATTTGTGACCTCTTTTCTTCTTAAATTATTCATTTCGGGTAAATAGCCCAAAAAGGTAATGTAAAGTCCAAAATTTCCCAATTAAGAGAATATCACTTTTTCAATCGCCCAAAAAGGACCTATATTTTTTATTTTTGCCCGATAAGGATAATTTTGTCAAAAAACATAAATTAAGGGGAATATCACTTGATAAAAAAAATTATACAAAATTGACTTTTGAAACGACTTGCAGAGGTTTCTATGTGTCCAAGAGATTCACATTCTTGCATTATCAACACACAAGCAACCTTCAATTTTACGATTAACCATCTTTTAGATACGAATTTGTCACTTCAATTTTGTAACCTTAAGGACTATATTCATGACCCCAAATGTTTTAAACCATGATTTGTGGTATAAAGTATTTATAAATGATGTGCATTACCCTTAACCGGCCTTAATTTTATATATATATATATATATATATATATATATATATATATATATATATATAATTGATTAAGCGATATACCCCTTAATTTAAGATTTTTCATAAAAACAATCATTTTCTGACAAAAATTAAAGATTAGAGTCCTTTTTAGGCAATGGAGAAAGTGATATTTCCTTGATTGAGAAATTTTGAACTTTACATTACCTTTTTTTGGCTATTTGTCTATTCATTTATAAGGCTAATTGTATATATAATGATTATCTTTTACATGGTCTATTATATTTGCATGAAAGTTGATATCTTCTTATATCGGTTAAAGTGCACAAGATTATAATTATTTATTATATGACATGAAACAAAGTAATCGAGGTTACATTGTGTGTAATGAACTTTCAGTTTATTTCCGTTGTAAGTATTTTGGTCACGTACATGCCAACTTAATGAGGCCACGTGTTACCTCATACAACTTACACATAAGTAAAAGTACCTAAAATTACATACAATGTCAATGATTAACAAGTTCATTCCATACCATGGAAGCCTAAATAGTTCGATACAAACTATGAATATCAGAGCATAAATAATTATATTTTCGTGTACTTGCCTTCGGCAAGGAAACTAATCCTGTCAAAATAAAAAAATTGGGAACTAGGGTGTTCACAAAATTTGAATTAATTAAGAACTTTCAATACCAAATTAACAAATTGTCTCCTCATTGTACAGGGATGCCTAATTGTTAGCCCTCTCACAGATAAATTTATCGACTTCAACTCAAGGGTAGAGTTTTCTCACCGGCTTGCACTTATATCAGATGAAATCCATGAGGTAAGTAAAGATCATTATTTCAGCGTCATGAGAAATATTGTATGTGAGTTAAATATCTCATCACATCTAATTGAGTTGTATGTGTTGTATATCAGTCTATAAAGGACACATGTCAGGGTAACTTTGTATACATTGATCCAAACAACAACCTATGTTCGAATAATCTTAAAAGGATGGATGAGGTAAGTATGCATGGATAACTTTGATCAGATATGTAGACTTTGATGTATCGCGATTTTAATCCCACTTCTCAATTTCAGTGTTTAAGTGATATCAACTTTGCAAATATATTGGAGCCTACGTGTGGAGATGTAAATCTGGCGCCAGATTGCCCTGTAATTTTTCTTGTTCCAGTTCTTAGACCCAGTATATTTTTGTGCTAACTAAATAGTAAATATCTCATTATTTCCTTTCTGTAAATGTCAATTTTATAATCAAAGAGAAGATTGAGGAAGTATGACCTTACAATTTATTTTATTTTTTAGGCTGTTAGTCAGAAAATTTTAGGTGTTTGGGCAAATGATAAAGATGTCCAGAAAGCTCTCCATATTCGTGAGGTACGTCACTCATTTCGCAAGGACTACACAAATTATGAAAATTTTAAATGGTTGTAGTATGTGATGACTGTTCACTCAGAAGTTGTTTCTGAAAGACAGAAGATCACACCTTAAGGATGAAAATTATGAATCTTCTTTAATTTCTATCTTTTCAAAACTTTGTACCATTACATTATAATCAGCTAGAGATTAGAGACAACTTTGCCTGACTTACTAATTTACTCATAGGCTTCTTGCTTTAACCGTAAAAAAAGGGTTCCCTGACTTCACTATGACAATTGACGTGTGGTTGTTTAAAATGCCCTTTTCTATTGTACAGGGAACAATTGATGTGTGGGAAAAAACCAATCTAACTCTAAGTTGGAATCTGGGAGAAGATGACACCGTATGTTACTCATATGATGCCTTCAGTGTTATTTCCTACCATCAAGAGCTTGTCAATAGAAAATCCGAAGTTTTGATCATTAGGTACTACCAACATCGATCCAAAGAACCTTGACCCCTCATAATATAAGCTTTTCAACCTTGCAGTATTTGTTCGTTATTGTTTCAAATCCCAACACTGGTACTTTTGATACCAACGTTGCAATTTCGATAATTTTTTTTTATAAAAATCAAAATTTGTTAAATAGCATATAATCATAGTTAAAACTATCTTTTACAGGTCCTTTACCCGTGAAAAAAGAAAAAAATATATATTTTACAAGTTTTGAGTCAAAATAATATTAATCAACATTTCGAGATAGTTATAATGGTTATTTTGGATTTGGATTATGATTTTCAAGTTATATTTGTCAGGTACGTCGGACACAATGTAATATTAAACAAGTTCAATTTATATCAATTAATTAAAGACTTAAGTGCATAGAAATACTTATGCTCTGACATTTTTATATTGCAACGAAGTACTCGGGATTACATTATGTGTGATAAACATTAAATTTATTGCTATTGTATGTATTTTGGTGACGTAACAATTTGTAATGATGCAACATGTCACCTTATACAATGACACACAAGTAAAAGTACCAAAGTTTTCATACAATGACAATGAAAAAACCCGAAATGTCAAAGCATAAATAATTACCTTTCTTTGCACTTAGACCTTAAATAAATTAGTATTATTTAAGATTTGCACTTTTGCTCATGGTAATAACATATGACTTTCTTTCTCCAAAATTATTTGCAGCGGTGATCATGATCTAATATTCCCATATGTGGGAACAGAAAAATGGATAAAATCACTCAATCTTTCGGTTGTAAGACCATGGAACCCATGGTTTGTTGATAATCAAGTTGCCGGGTTAGTTTTAATCTCTAGGTTTTTTTCTTTTCCTTTTTTGTTTTTTAATTAATTTCCAATTTTCCATGTGTGGTATACATCATATTTTAGTATTTATTATTCAGTTGTCAGTTTCAACTCATCGAAGCCACTTGATTTCATATTATGAAATGCCTCACACAAAACTAATGTATTCAATCAAATTATTATTTTTGCAGATACCAGACTGGATACGAAAAAAATGAGTACTCATTAACATATGCAACAATCAAGGTAAGAAACATGAAACTTTAGCAAGTCTATTAGTTGACACATATGATTTATTGCCTACTGTAATCACGACTTATGGAAGCCTAATTATGCTCCTAGGGAAGACTTCGTTATGCTCCAGTGATGTCTCTCGATATGGACGACATAAACCTTTATTTCTTATAGTCGTACAGTTAGGAAAATGATTGAACAAGAAAATAAAAGAAAAATTGAATCGCTTATGTTTTATGTAGGGTGCGGGTCATGCTGTGGCATTGAAGAAGCCTAAAGAAGCTATGGTCATGGTGAATTCGTGGCTAGCTTCTCATACTTATCTAAGCGACTCCTAAGCATACCAATATATCATTATCAGCTATGTTGAAATTGTTTTATGGTACGCAAGAACATGTTGTAATAAGTTTCATGTTAACATTGGTAACAGTTTAGATTTATGTATGATCTGTTAGACTTTTCCTAATTTATGTATGCGTTCTTTAACTGTTGTAGGAGTTCTTAAATAAATGAAAAGGAAAAGTTTGGTGAAGATGCATGGTTAGGGCTGTTAACGAACCGAATTGAGTCGAGCAGTAAGAATTTGAGCTCGACCCACCCGTTTGAATCGGTTCGAACTCAACTCGAACTCGAATATTTTTTTTCTGTGTTTGAACTCAAACTCAATGTTCGTTTAATTTTTAACGACTAAGTGAGAAACTAGTATTTGAGCTCGAATTCGAGCTCGATTAAGATCACAAAAAAAGATCTTTTTATAGTAAATATTTTTTTGTAACAAATTATTAATAGTTTAAATTCTAAAGGTTGATCTTTTTATAGCTAATATTAAAGTTGATGTCAACTTTACCCTTTATATATAGTGCACTCCTATTGTGCCATTTTTTTTCTCCTCAAATGTGGGATGACCTTTGTTTGTTTTTTTAGCTTTTTTCATGCTTAACTTTTTCTCTAAATAATATTTCATGTTAGTTACTTAGTGATTTATATGTTTTGCTTTCAAATTTTATTGACTTTCGTTTTATGTTTATCTTTAAATTTATTTTTTAGTTTATTATTTATATTTATTAAATTTTACATAGTATTATCAAATCTGAATTTATTTTATACTTGTGTATAGTAAAAACTAGATTTTAAACTTGTGTATATACACGGGCCGTTGATTGTTTATTTGAAAGACAAGTGATAATTTGTTCAATGAATAACTTACTTTCAATTCGAATATATACAAAAATATACATGGAATAAAGGGACGTAATTGACAAATAAATTCTTGATCATTTAATTTAGTAAAATTGAGAAATTTAAGAGCGTTTTTTTTATAAAAAAAATTATGTGAAATTAAGAGACTTAATTAACTAATTGAAAATTCTTAATTGACGGCATCATTAAGGTGTTTCCTATATTATATTTAAGATAACTAAATATAAGTGTACTGTTACTTTTTAATGTGTATTATTCATATAAAAGCGTTTCTTTTTAAGTCTTATTGCTTATAAGTTTTAATATGTATTGTTGTCATAGTATAAAATAATAGTATATGTTATGTACGTTGTATAAATGTAGTGATATATATATATATATATATATATATATATATATATATATATATATATATATATATATATATATATGAATGGGATAAAGGGAGAAGGATTTTTAGGGAGAGAAGAGGGAGAAAGATTTTTTGTTACTATGATTCAGTATTTTTATTTTAAAATTCAATTTTTTGTTACTATAAACTTTTGAATCATAGTAACAAAAAAACTAAATCTTATTAATAAAATATTGAACCAAAGCAATAAAATATAGAATTATATTAATAAAAATTTGAATCATAATAATAAAGTATTGAATCATAGTAACAAAAATTTTTTCTCATTCTTCTCTCCCTAAATTTTTTTTATCCTGTTATTATATATATATATATATATATATATATATATATATATATATAAATGTGTGTGTGTATGTATGTAGGCGTATGTGCATGTGTATATATATATATATATATATATATATATATATATCAATTACAAAAACGTCTTTTTTGATTGGATGGGAATGTCTTTTGATTGGATGGGAATGAATGAAAAATTCACGGTGTCGGGGGTTCGAATCCCTCCTCGCCCACAACCGGCCCAAAAGGGTATATATATATATATATAAACTTACATTGGTTTTGTATGTTAATATCAATATGCATATGTATGTATGTTAGTAGTTATATGTATGTATACATGTATAAGCTAGATACAAGTTTATGGGTTTATTTGTATTAATGTGCATGGTCATATATATATATATATATATATATATGTATATATGTATATATGTATATATGTATGTATATGTATGTATGTAGGGTTGAGTTGGATTCTAGTAAAAACAAATAATTAAAATAAAAACGGTGAAACGATTTCAATTTGAGGCTGGGCTGACACCAAATTGCATCTATTATTCACGAGTTACTATATAGATATAAAGATATATAGATATCAATTAGGAACCTATACCAAGACAACATAAACCATTCAAATGGAACTTCAAATTTTAAAAGCCGAAACTGAATAGAAAAATTCAAAATTTAAGATCAACACACCATTGAAAGTATTTTGCAAAAATTAACCACCAAGCAAAACTTACTCGTCAAACATGATAGCAATGTCACATTTTAAACACAAAATGATTAGTTGTTGACTCATTGGAAACCTAGGGCAAAAAATCAGCCACAGCCTCTATCTGCAAGTCACCTTTCCCTTGACTAAATTTTATGAAAAACAAGGTCATGTGACGCCATATCTACTATTACCGATGTCCCTGAACCCTGAAATCTAAGAAAAAACAAGACAAATGACTACATCTATTGATGTACTGCAGTCGCCAACTGGCCAGAAATTAGATCAAGTCCAACTAAATCTTTCTGTTTAACTCTTAACTTCCAGTATGTTTCGACTACACTGTAAGCCAACAACTTAATGACTCAAAAAACAAGAAGCAAAAAAGTACAGAATAACAAGCAGCAATTTAAGAACAATATATCCTCTACATCAATCTCTAGAATGTCAGGAAATATATTTAGACACAATGCTGAACGAAGATTTTTACTACATCAATCTCTAGAATCACAGGAAATATATTTAAACATCTCCTGCTCTTCATCACTAGAAATATTGTAGTACGGCACTATTCTCACCTTCTTCAGAGCAGGCGACTTGACCAAGATAAGCTTTATAAACTCCAATTCAGACTTCCAGTTGCCAAAATTCACAATCGTCAGTTCAATCAGATGCTCCAACCAAAGATCTGAATACTCTTCTAATGTAACAGAGTCTATCTCCGATTGTGAATATGCATCTGCAAATTCAGGATATATCTGTGACATATATTTTTGTGTCAGTGTATTTTGACATAAAAATAAATGATATAAAATAAAAAATAGGATTAGTCATGTTATTTACCACTAGCTTAATTTTCTCCAAGTTTGGGGAGCATCTAATCAAACAAACTAGAAAAGGTAACCCATGCTTGTCAATGAAACAAATGTCATCTAGATGAAGGTATTTGAGGTGGACTAATTTGGTTGGAAGTTCTCTTGGAACGGCATCTCCAATAAAACACTTCAACCACAGGACAAGACAAACATTAACAAGGAACCGACTAATATATCAAGTGTATAAATATTACCTTAATCAACCAAATCGAAACAGACAGATGTTCAATCACAGGTAAAGACTCGAATAATTCGTTAATGGTGGAATTGTCATAATTGACAAAATACGATGGGCATGTAAGACCATTAGGATTGGTAGTATATTCACTTGTTACCAAATTTAAGCTCTTGAGTAATGGAGAACTGGATGTCAAATGGAGAAATGTTTTTGCATCGATGAATACATCTGCCATAAATAAACTTGTAAGGCTCCCAGATACATTGAATATTTGTCGAATATCAACATAACACTCTCGAAGGTCTAATTCTGTTACGTGATGCCACGAGAAGATAGATACAGGTAGCCGATACGGAAAGATATATTTCATTTGAAGTGTAAGTTTCTTGAGAGTTTTGTTCTTCGACAAATGACGTATTATTTGGTCTATTTCAACAGAGTAGTCCTTTGCATTAATGTAAAGGTTGAACTCAAGTAAAGGACCCACGTGCAGTAACAGAACCTGGAAGATAGCATAGAATACTTTACATCTTTTAGTCAAATGTTTCCTTTCACTAGGTGGTTCCTCAAACGTTTGCTCCAGAATGGACAACTCATCTTTATCAGTGGATTTATCAAACATCTCTGTATAATTAAACTTAAGTTTAGGAATTTTAGTCCAATGGTACCTCCATTCCCTAGAGAGGATACTTGTCCTGACAGCCTCTCTTAGCGAAACAAGACATAGGATTGTTTCTATTATGTTTTGAGGAAGACTGCTTATTCTATTGGTCGACAAAGATTGAGCTTTCATCTCAATTTACACTTGCAGATCGATGCTAGATAATGCTGCAAAAACCAACTCAATATAAACTATCTTTAACAGATAAGTGCATTTTAGTTTCAAGGGTATTAATCATCTTCAACTCTAATGTCTAATAAACATACAAACACACACAATTATATTATTCCCAAAATTTATCCAAAGGTTAAAATGAACTTCATAGGGTCGTGATGTGTGTTCTAACTTCTAACTGTAATTATTACACTTCAAGCAACAAAAATTAGTTTCTAGTGTTTGGGTAATGACTGTCTACTTACTTAAGGCAAATTATATGACGCTTGAATTACGTGGTCTAAAAAACTTTTTTGTAGTAAAGGAATAAAACCATTGAACACATCTTTCTTTTAAGTGTTAACTATAAAGAGTCATCAGGTGATGATATGATAACCCAAATTGGCGAAGGTTAAATGAGGAGTCACTACAAACAAAATGACATTTAGTGGCACACATTTTTTGTGGCAAACATATCATGTACCACTATAGACGGTTTTTTAATGGCAAATTTTTAGATGCCATAAAAAGTATTAGACATTTGTGGCACTTTACACTTTATGCCAGTATTGTACGTTAATTTAATGGCACATTATCTACTATGTCATTATATATCACTAGAATTAGTGTCAATTATACATGTTATGCCATTAAATATATTATCACGTACTGTATTTTATTCTCTCCAAATGTGCCACTATTGACAAAAAAAAAAAAGTTTTACAGGCGGGTTGTCCCTCCGCTTTTTCACTAAAATATTTTGATATTTCCTCTTACGCGGGCTTTTTCCCTCTTCCATTTCACTAAAAAGTTTTGATATTCCCTCCTAACCCATTTCATTTTCCAAAAAACCCCCGAGGCGTGTTTAGTTACGGAAAAGTATTTTCAGTTTTCCTTTTCTATTTTTATAGAGTTTTTTATCCCTTGAAAATCATAAAGGGTTTAGAGAACGCGTTCAAATGTAAGAGATGAAATTTTCATTTTTTCAAATTAGGAAAGCTAGAAAACCTTAAATCATATATTTCATTTTTTAGAAAACTCCTCCGAAAAACTACCAACTTGAACGCGTTATCTAATTTTCAATTTTTTTATAAAATTTTCTAGAAAAATAGTGGAGTTTTCTGTAACTAAATGCGCCCATAGATCTTCCTACCCATCCCTTTTTATCATTTAGGTCAAGAATTATTGGTTCCTCATTTTCTATTTGCAAAACTACTCAGGCACCAGTTGCTACCATTCACGCACTAGCTTCTCTGTTCTCTGATCTTAGGTTTGTTTTTCATTCTCTTTCAATCTCAAAACATATTTCTATTGTATGATTCCTTTAGTTGCTTGCTGATTTGGGTAAAGTATGAAATTCGAAAGGTTAGGGTTTTTTCCTACTTTAATAAAGGCTGATGTTTTAACCTTTTTTATTAATTGATTTCGTGATCTAAATATATTTAGAAGACTACTGATTTAAGTTAGAGATACGTTACGGTTGATGTTATTTGAAAAGGGTAGATTCAAGGTTCTTTGAAAAAAAAAAAAGAAGCATTTCTCACTTTGATTGTTGTCAAATTCCTTTGATTGTTTCCGATAGTGTTACTATTAAACTTTTCACTAAGAATGTGAAAAGTGGGATCATTTTGATTCTAGCAAAAAGGGAACATGTCGAAAGTTAACCCGTGGGAAGTATTTGCTTTCATTTTATGTCATTTCTCATTAATGTTTTGTATAATCAGGGATCCTAGTTGATGGGAAAGCAGCAACAAGCTATGACATTACCGACCCATGGAAGGTTGATTCTAGGGTCCTTAAAAAATTGGATGGATCTTTTTTCTATTCAATTGCAAAAATGACGCCTTGCAAACAATGTCACGTATTTCAAAAGTTCATTTTAGACTGCTAGGACAACAATACCAGAACTTTCACATTTGGCCCTAATGGAGATACTAAATTATATTTTGGCCTACAAGATGTTTATTGCATATCAGGGATCCCAGTTGATGGGGAAGCAGTTATATGTGATGATATACCTACTGGGAATCTTTGCATGGATAAGCTTGGCTCTTATGAACAACGTGGTGGAAAGTCAATGCAATTGTCTAAAGTATGGTTGAAAGAAACTTTTGAAGCAGTTCCGGAAAACCCAACAGAGCCGGAACTTCTTAATCATGTACGGGCGTATCTATGTTACCTTATTGGAACTAGAATTCTTCCAAATAGTGCTAATTCTGGGTTTTTTCCGGCCTACTGGTTACAATTTTTAGATAATCTGAATCCTTGTAGATTAAATAGTTTTGCATGGGGCGCTACTGCCCATTGTCTTTTGACTTCAACCATCACCAGCAACTCCACCAATGGTCTCTTGGGAACAATGTGGCTCTGAGGTATTCTATAAATTCAGACTTGATTTTATTTTATAAACTATTTTTATGATTATTCTGACTTTATATAAACTATTTTTATGATTATTCTGACTTTATATTATGAACTATCCTTATATGTTTTCTTTGGAAAGAATCCCCAAAATAAAAGATGTTTTCTTGGGGTGGGCTTACCTGACGAGTCACAGAAAAACATCCCTCTTCATGAGTACTATAGCCCACTTATGGTAGATCCAGGGAAAAAAACGAATAAGAAGGTTGATTTAAGGATTGTCTTGGAGAATATCAGGTGCAACATGACGGATGAGGTATGTATTTACAAATCCCCATTTTCAACACCCATAGAGCCAATATCATTTTCAACTTTAGGTAGTTTAAGTTGTTAACTCATATTTGGGTTATATTTCAAGATATAGTCTGGACACCATACAAGGATTATCTGGCATATAGGCCTCAAAGAATCTTTTTTTCGCGGGTTGTTTTGATCAACTTTAACAAAGTACACTACCATGAGCCGGAAAAGGGCCCCAGGCAACTGTCAATTGAAAATCTAGAAGAAGTGGGTCATCAGGAACATCTGACCATGAAGACATCTAGGGGAACACCGCAGAGAAATTACCGCAAAAAATATGCAAAGTACATAAAAATGTGGGAAGAAGAAAGACATCTAGAAACCATGTGTATCAAGGACACCGCTTGTTCTTTTTCACTTCCACTTCATCCCATCCAAAGAAGTACCCAAAGCAATATACAAACAGTCGTTGAAGGTAATATTCATATAAATACTCTTTATCTATCCGTCAATTACACCTAAAATATTTGCAAGCATATTTGACATTTTTATACATTGCAGATGAAATGACAGTTGAAGAACCAAATATTACTGATGGACTTTCCTAATTTTAATGTTTGTATTTACGTTTGACATTTTATATACTTTGGAGATGAAATGACAAATGAGGATGATGAGGATATGTTTGCTAACCCATCTCCCAATTTTACCAAAAAGGAACCAAATATAATTGGTTCCGCCTCACTAAATGATGAACAGTTCTTCAATGATGGACCCCGTCCCAGTCAATAGGCCATTTCCAGTTTCCATTATCAATCGTTTTTGCATTTTGAGACAAATCAGTGTTATGGACTTGACTAATTTTAGTGTTTGTATTTACCTTTTGACAATTCAGATGATGTTCCACTTGTAACACTATTGAATGAAATAAAGAGGAAAAAGGGCAACAAAAAGAAAGCAGATGAAGCCGGTCACAATAAACCAGGTTCCTCCAAACCAGGTGTGACACCCGGCAAATTTGGCCATCATTTGTACCTAAGACAGGTTATTATTACTTATAATTAGTGTGAAATAGGACTAGTTACAGTAACACTTTGTATATTGTATTGAATACACGTACGTAATTAATTGTAATTACGCAAATTCGATCGGAAAAAATTCGACACAATAAATATGGACGTTGGTGAAAAACATTTCCTTAAATAACGCGACTATATTAAATAATCGTTATTTAACTTATATTATTACGAAAATATATTAAACGTTTCACGTTTCATTTCCTTTTAAACACGTCCCACCCATTTGGCCCATCTCTTTCCTTTTAAACACTTATACACCTCTCAAAGTTTCATTTCCAAATACACTTTTAAACTTTTGTTTCTTGTTTCTCTCTACCCTCTCTTCCAAATTACAGCCATCATTCACCACCAACACATCCCAAATCTTCTTCCAAGAGCTCTAGACTTCATCTTCATCATCTACGACACGCAAGGAAGAAGAACAAGCAAAAGAAGGGAGAACCGACTCACAACAGCTCACCCTCTCTTATTTCGGCCCTAGATTGAACGTTTCTTGTAAGAACCTCTTCAAACTTTGTTAATCTTCCTTGGATTATATTAATATACATGCTAGGAGTTCGTTTTAGCTAATTATGTGCAAGATCTGAACCGAAAACCAAAGGATAATACGAAAAACTATCGGACAAAGCTATTAACCACTGGACAATAACTAAAACCGACTTTGATCTATGATATCTAACTCATTTCTTAACTAAATCGAACGTTTCTTGAGCCAAACATCAAGTTTAGGATGTTAGCTTTTGAACCCATGTGGTTTAGTATTTTTCTGAGGTTGTTTGGTATGGGAAAACGATTTTACAAAAGAAAGTGTCCGGACTGTCCTTTCGAACAGAAAATTTGACCAACTTTGAGAAGGCATATCTCGAGATCTACAAACCCAAATCGACTGAAACCACTTGGAAAAGTTCACATTTTCTGTTACCTTTAAAAGTAGTACTATTTCGCTTTCTGAACTTTTGTAAATCGTGAGATATGGACTAAACAATGAGAAAAGGTCAGGAAATTAACCCACTGGACACATGTTTGGTTCTTGGACGATTTCATGACTTGTACTTGACGAAAAATTATGGAAAAATATGTTTTGTAAAGGTAAGACATAGAGGAATACCGTGAATTTTTCTTGGATTTTATTTCGAATTTTACCTAGTTAAATCGAGCTCCGAAAAATGCATAAATATCGAAGAAACTGCGCTAGGGACTGATTTGGTATAAACTTTGAAACGACACTTTCGGGTTAACCACAAAACGTAACGATAATTTTTTCAAGCTCTAAAAACATATTTAAGACTTCCCTAAAAGTTTCGGGTCAAACCGAGCACGTTTGACCAAGTTCCCCAACAACGAAAACACATCAGGTCGTTTGTGTCGCAAATGGTCCAAAACCATTGCGACACAAGCCCTGTGTCGCAACCTCTAAAATCCGCAGTACTAACCTGCGACACAACCCTTGTGTCGCAATACTGTTCTGTGGCACTCCTCCAATTATGGTATAATCCCGTACTTAAACACATGCATTTCTTAAGTTAATTCTCCGCTAAAAAGAAAACTAAACTGTTCTGTGAGATAAGTCTAGCAAAGCCCAGCAATATAATACGTAAAGTATTACTATTTTAGTAATTATTTATAATTACGTGCGAAATTATCGGAATGAGTCCAACAAACAATTTAAAAATCGTTGGTGATAAAGTTTTGAGACAACGCGAAAACTATTTTTAAATAGTTATTATTTAGAAGTATTTTCGTAAACAACGAAAATAAAGACAAAACGAAAACATTTATACTTTTATAAAAGGTACCGTATGCGACTGAAAAATAATACAAAATGTACCCAGCAACTGAAATTAATAAAATTATAATTTTATTAGTATTATAAAGTATTCGGGAAAAATACTACCAATTAAAATTTAAAATATTAAATTTTACATTGGACATAATTGTACCCGTACCCGAAATTTACGGGTTAAATATCTACACTAAATATCAAGCAAACAAACTGGTTGATCGACCATGCCCCTGAGTCGTGTATATCTTCCCCCATTCCTCCTGATCAAAACATAATCCACCACCCTCACCTACAATAATTCATCACCATCTTTTTCTTCCTCTGTTTTCTTCTGCACGACACAAACCCAACACCAGATCATCATCACCTTCATCATTTTGAAGCAGGAAGAAGAAGAGGAGGAATCTAGCATCATCTTCATCATCTTCATTCCTCCATTTCTTTATCACAAACCCTTGTAAGGATCACTATATAATCTCTAACTTTCATATCTAGGTTTATATACATGTTGTTATACATTTCCATGAAAATTATAAGCTGAAACATAACCAACAAGTAAGAACATAAAACTTTGTAAATGGTTATAGTTTGCACAGAAAAATGCAGTAACTTTGAAAAATCTTATAAAATCGTAGGAGTAAAAGAAATGCATGAAACCTATGCCAAAATCTTCGTATGTTTGTTAAATACAACTTTCATGTTGAACATATCTCCTGAAAATACACAGAAATTGAGATATGAGTCGATTTGCACACTGAGGTCATGAAGAACACGTATTTGTAGACTTTTTGATTCACGAATTTATTCGACAAGTTATAGACCTCTAAAAATCATGTAAAAATTATTGGAAGTAGATGACATATGTAGGAATGTTGTGTAAAAATTTCGGAATTGTTCGATAAGTTTTGATCCGCGAGAACGAGCTCGAAAGAAGTCAAAAAATCTGGAAAATGGGTTTCGGGGACTGTTTTGGGTGTATTTTAATTAACGATACTTTTTGACCAACTATAAAACGCAACGATAATTTTCCTGAGCTCTGTAAACATATTTAAGACCTCCCAAAAAATTTCGGGTCATACCGAACACGTTTGACTAAGTCAACCGAAAACGAGTCTCGGTACGAAAAACGTGAAACGAAATGTAAAACTTTAGATTTTGGCTCGAAACGAATAATTTAAATATTTTACGATGAGACTCGAACAAAAATAATGGCAATATGTGAGAAACCAAAAACGACAAACTTTTCATATATATATATATATACCTACACATACGCGCGACTACAAAAATTGAATATTTAGTTATATTCACGAGTAGAGATTTTCATGACAAACGAAACTTATATATTTATACGTTAACAAAGTATCGAAATCATATATATATATATATATATATATATACACATATATATATATATATGTACGACACTTGTGATTATATATCTTTATATACAAATAGAACTCACGTTTTACAAACGTACAATGTATAATATACGACAAGTATATTTGTATGCATATATATATATATATATATATGCATATATATATATATATATATATATATATATATATATATATATATATATAACAATTATATATATGTACAAAAGAAACGAAACGATAATATACACAACTATATACATGTATATATATATACGTAACAAGCAATACGATTCGAGAATTTTTAATTATTTTTCAACAAATAATCACCAACGACTTGTTCAATTTAAGAAATCAACAATTTCTTCAAAAACAATCAAACCATTAACAAAATTTGACAAACAATCAAAATACTTATGTTAATATATATTATGCGTATAGGTTGACATACCTTGGGCGACGCTACTCTCATCTGCTAGCTATCACATCACTACACCAACAGTGAGTTCACAGCCCCTCTTTTACTACTTTTACTGCTTCTAAACTTGGGGTGAAAAACATAGCAAATGCTTTTGCTACGATTATATAAATATTTTCATGTTTTATACACCGTTTATTATGAAGTGTTTTTCATAACTATTTTGGGAACATGACAACGAATCTTGGTACGGACCTAGGTTTACGAGAGGTAGTTGTAGTGCACATAAGTCCCAGTGCTTGCAACCTATAACCATTAGCTAGGTGACTCTAGCCACTAAATGTACGGATAGTACCATCGAGATGACAGCCCTCCCACTATTATAACTTGTTGGTCGCGCCAACCGCAGCGACAACGGTCGTAACGAGGAGCGTATATTTAAACTGTTACAAGGGCAAAAACGAAACACAAGTCGTGGATTGGTTATAGCACTAGGAGTCGTTACCTTACTCATTAGGCCTAGCTAGCCTTTGGGTGATCACCGTCTATGTTTATCCCAACAAATTACAACTATTATTTTGGAAATATGGCTTTCCAACGATACTGATTTACATAGGAAATGTTTTTTTTTTCATTATTGGACTAACATGTGTTTCCTACGATTTATATAGGAATGTTTTCCTACAATGTTGATAACGATTTGTTAGATTACACTAGATGTTTTCTAACACATACTTACTGGAATGTTTTTCCAACTATTACTTTTGGATTGCGATCCAACATAATCATGATTTGATTACTATTTGACTAGAGGTCAACTATTTAAAAACGAACTGGGTATAACAAACCAACTTATAAACCTGTGAATTTACTCAACAATTTGTTGATATTTACTCACTATGTTTTTCAGGGAATTAGCAGAGTAGGTAAGATCTGCATGCATCCAGGATGGACTACACACGCAACATTAGGATGCCACTTCTTTTGGGACAAACGGGATTTCAATTGTATAACTACAACTACTGTAGTCATACTTCTGAAATCCACTTTTAAACTATGTATTATTGTTTTTTAAACCATACTGTTATCGTTACAACTTTCCTAAGTTGTACCCTTTTGTAATAACAATTATTCTGGCATCTTAATATACCATGTTTGGCGATAGCCATATGCTCTGATATGTATGTATGTTCATTAATTACGTCAGCACCCCCGCTTAACACTAATGCTTCCGCTAAACGAAATTACCGATTTTGGGGGTGTGACAGACTTGGTATCAAAGCCATTGGTTATAGCGAACTAGAAGTCTTTAGGTGAACTGAAAACCTTAGAGACCTAGACTATAGCCTTGGCCAAAACATGCATTGCATTCATACAATTCAAACAAATGCAAACACCTAACACGTCATACACATTTTCTTTGTAGCAACATGTCTAGAGAGAACCCGTACTACATCTATGCCTCAGACGAAGAACCCACAGAGGCCACATTTGACAGTAGAGCGACGTCAATACATAAGAGCCCGTCTATCCACGTTAGGGCTACGTCAGATGAGACTAGTGATGCACCACACACTGCCTGTGATGAGACCCATCACCACACCTGCTGTAGGAGAGACCTCGCGCAGACCACTGACGAGGCGGACTCCCTGGATGGTCATTAGGGATTTTCCCACTGGACCACTAGCACCGCGCGATAAGGCGCCGACGGCTGAGACGGAGACGCCACTTGAGGAGCCTCCACGGAGGATGCCCAGACCTGCACATCTGGAGTGGATGCACCGCCTACTGGGTGAGTGGAGAGCACTCGAGGGCATTCCCTCGACTTACGAGACCGGAGAGTCTTCCCGCGCCGCATCTTCCATGCCACTTACTGGTGAGCCGCTGGAGCAGACAGTTCCCACATTGGTTGCTGTCATTCGCACGCTGTTCAAGATTTCATCTACAAGTGCGAGGACATTCGGGAGCTACAGAGTGATACGTCCCGCTTGGATGGGGACATGATGTCCGCATATGAGCGATTAGACTTTGTGGAGAGCCACAGGAGGGCGGACAGGGAGATTGCTGAGGCCGCCAGGGCGCGAGTGGAGGTGCTAGAGGGACGCATGAGGATAGCAAGGATGATGGTTGGAGCTTGTTTTATGTTGGCAGTACTTAGGACGGTCGTGAGGACGTACTTTCCCTACTACCGTTAGACTTACGTATGGTGGGTTGTGCCTACGTAGTATTAGGTTAGCTCGACGAGTATAGAAAGACTCGTCACATTTTGTATAACTCTTGTGTTGATGGGTATGTATGAAACCCCATCACTTTTGTATGACACTTTTGTACAAACACTTTAACCGATGTTATGATAAGATACATATTTGGTTTACTGCTTATATTCTTTATGATTAGTATTGACTAGTATAACTTATACATATTTATTTAATTGTGCGAGTAGAACGAAATCATGCCACCAAAACAAAGAAAGACCCGGAATAGTAGACAGAATGAGCCACCCCCTGTTGTCGAGGAAACAACAGAACAGATCATCGCTAGAAGGGTAGCAGGAGCTATTGCTCAGTACGAAGCAAGTCGTATGATAGGGGTACACACAGTGGAACAGGGGCGGGAAACCCTGTGAATGAAACACCCGTAGCTGTCGAACGAGAGTGTTCGTATAAGACTTTTCTAGCATGCATGCCTAGTACTTTTCGAGGAACCGAGGGTGCTATAGGTATTGTGCATTGGATAGAGAAGATGGAATCCGTATTAGATATTAGCGGTTGTACACGTGATTGCATGGTTAAATATGCCACCTGCACACTGGCTGACAAAGCGTTAACTTGGTGGAACGCACAAGTCCAATCTCTTGGACGAGAGACTGCCCATGCCATCTCATGGGAAGAACTGAAAACAATGATTCTAGAAGAGTTCTGTCCCCGCAGTGAGCTACAGAAAATCGAGACAGAGCTCTGGGACATTAAAATGATAGGAACTGATGTTGTCGGTTATACCACAAATTCCAGGAACTTGCACGTTTAGTGCCACACATGGTGACACTCGAGTATAAGCGCATTGAGCGGTATATCTGGGGCTTAGCACCACAAATCCGGGGCATGGTAACATCATCTAAACCGGATACTTTCAGGAGCGCAGTTACTTTAGCACAGAGTTTGACCGATGATGCGGTCAGAATGAGAACTTTGGCTAAGAAAGCCGCAGCAGGGAAAGGTGAACCGCACAGCGTTGATGTTGGTAGTTCTGGGGAAGCGAAGCGGAAATGAAGCGGTGGAAGTAGTGACCGTGAGGGTCAACAGAACAAGAGGAATGTAGGAAACACGAGGGCGTACACTGCCACCACTACCGAACCGAAACCATATCTAGGAAACAAACCAAAGTGTGGTCAATGCAATGGACACCACGAGGGTGAGTGTACTTTTTGCAACAACTGCAAACGCCGGGGTCATCAGACTCAATTCTGTAGAACTAACCCACCCCCTCGAGTAAACAACGAACGCTAGAACACGGCATGTTTCGAATGTGGTGACCCAAATCACTTTCGAAACCAGTGTCCTAAACTCAACAACCGTTACAACAATAACAACCGTGGTAACAACAACAACAACAACAATCGGACCAACAACAACCAACCAGCTCGTGGAAGGGCATTTGTGATCGGAGCACATGAGGCACGCCAGGACCCTAACACCGTCACTGGTACGTTTCTCGTAAACAACCATTATGCCTCTGTGTTATTTGATTCCGGTGCCGATTTAAGCTTTGTGTCTACTGAGTTTAGACCACTATTAGAAATTGAATCCCTTAAGCTAAATAACATGTACACTATAGAACTAGCCGATGGTAAGTTGATTGAATCAGGAGAAATTGTACCGGGATGTACCCTAACGTTAGAGGGTCATTCCTTCGAAATAGACTTACTACCGGTAGAGTTGGGAAGTTTCGACATCGTAGTCGGTATGGACTAGTTGTAGAAGAACCGAGCCGAAATCATCTGTTTTGATAAATTGGTACGCATACCGCTACCGACAGGAGAAATCTTTGTGATTCAAGGGAGAAACGAAAGAGTGCCACTAAGATGATTACTTGCATGAAAGCCAGCAAGTATCTACGGAAGAGATATCAGGCGTTTTTGGCGCATGTGGTTGAAAAGAAACCCGAGGAGCGACGCATAGACGACATACCCATCGTACGTGACTACCCGGGAGTGTTTCCTGAGGATCTACCGGGATTACCGCCCCCGCGACAAGTCGAGTTTCACATCGACCTAGTGCCCGGAGCCGCACCGATCGCACGTGCACCTTATCGTCTAGCTCCATCGGAGATACAGGAGCTGTCTACGCAGTTGCAAGAGCTCCTGGACTTAGGATTCATCCGACCGAGCTTTTCGCCTTGGGGAGCTCCTGTCTTGTTTGTCAAGAAGAAGGATGGATCGATGCGGATGTGCATTGATTACCGAGAACTGAACAAGATAACCATCAAGAACCGATACCCATTACCATGCATTAACAATATATTTGATCAACTCCAAGGATCGAGCTTCTACTCAAAAATCGATTTAAGATCTAGTTATCACCAACTGAAGGTTCGAGAAGAGGATGTGCCTAAGACCGCATTTAGGACTCGCTACGGTCATTACGAGTTCCTAGTTATGCCTTTTGGTCTTACGAACGCGCCTGCGGTTTTCATGGACCTCATGAACCGTGTATGCAAACCATACCTAGATAAGTTCTTCATCGTATTCATTGACGACATTCTAGTGTACTCACGAACGAAGGAGGAACACGAACAACACTTGAAACTTATCCTCGAACTGCTAGAGAAAGAGAAGCTTTATGCAAAGTTCTCTAAGTGCGAATTTTGGATGAGGGAAGTTCACTTCCTTGGTCATGTGATCAACGACAATGGGATTCAAGTGGACCCATCCAAAATTGAGGCAATCAGAGATTGGGAAGCCCCGAAAACCCCGACCGAAATACGACAATTTCTTGGCTTAGCTGGCTATTACCGTCGCTTTATCGAAAACTTTTCGAAGATAGCCCAGCCCCTCACCACTTTAACTCAAAAAGATAAGAAATTTGAGTGGGGTGAGAAGCACGAAAACGCTTTCCAACTGTTAGTACATAAACTGAGCAGCGCACCCATCCTATCGTTGCCCGAAGGGGTAGAAAACTTTAGTGTCTATTGCGATGCTTCGCATCATGAATTGGGTTGCGTGCTAATGCAAAACGACAAAGTTATCGCTTACGCATCTCGTCAATTGAAAATCCACGAGAAAAACTATATTACCAACGACTTAGAACTGGGAGCAGTCATTTTTGCACTTAAGATGTGGAGACACTATCTTTACGGTACAAAGTGTACCGTGTTCACCGACCACAAGAGTCTCCAACACATATTCGACCAAAAGAAACTCAACATGAGACAACGACGTTGGGTCGAATTACTGAACGATTATGATTGTGAAATCAAGTACCACCCGGGCAAGGCAAACGTAGTAGCTGATGCCCTGAGTCATAAGGAACGAACCAAACCCCTCCGAGTTCGAGCTTTGGGATTGACTATCCACTCGAACCTCGTTACTCAAATTCGTGACGCGCAACGAATAGCCTTTACTCCCGGACGCCTTAAGGATGAGTCCTTGAAGGGAATGGAGAAACAACTAGAAACTAAGGACAACGAGGCGTTGTACTTTATGAACCGAATCTGGGTACCATGCGTAGACGAATTGCGCAGATTGATATTGGACGAAGCTCATAAGTCCAACTATTCGATACATCCTGGTGCAGATAAGATGTACCAAGATCTGAAAGGCTTCTTGTCGCACCCCCAAATTCATGATTTATGTTTATCAGATGGTTTGCGGAAGCATTAGTTCGAGTGGGGGTGTCGACGTAAACATTGGACATTCATACATATTAGAGCATATGATTATCGCAGAACATATATGTATTAAGATGCCATAATTAATTGGTTACAAAAGTTTACGATTCATCGAATTGTAGAAGTAGAAATGTAGTTTAAGTTATACAAAAGAAATCCCATTGGCTTCAAAAGATGGCATCCTAAATTCTTCGTAGGTCGCCTAGTTTCATAAGTATGCATGCAGTCTCACATGTGCAGCTAATTCCCTGAAAAACATAGTAAAAAGTCAACAAAATTGTTGAGTGAATTCACATGTTTTATGTTTGCAAGTATAGTTTGATAAACCAAAGTTGTTTGTAAATCGTTGTTGCCATAACATTCAAGACGTGGTTTCGTTGGTATGTTACCCCAAAATACAGTTTAGTTGGGATGTTACCCAAAACACAGTTTGAAAATACGTTGCCGGTCGTTCTCCAGCGTTTTCAAAATAGTACCGGTCATTCTCCGGTTTATCAAATACTAGTCGTTCTCCAGTTTAACACGGCCGGTCGTTCTCTAACCTATAACATGCTGGTCTTCTCCAGCGAATCACAATACCGGTCCTTCTCCGGTTTATTACGTACTGGTCGTTCTCCAGTAAAACACTACCGGTCGTTCTCCGGTTTATCACAATGCTGGTCGTTCTCCAGCGTATCAAAAGTTACCGGTCGTTCTCCGGTTTATCACAAGTAGTAAAACGTTTTTGTAAACAGTTCGTATAAAATTTCGAAACTCATTTCATAGTTGCACAATAGTATGAACACGATCATAAACAGTTGTATAAAAGCAGTAACTATGATTATGGCAAATAGTAAAACAGCAACTATGTTTTTCACCCCTGTTGGAAAGCATGTAAAAGCGGTAAAAGTAGGGTTGTGAACTCACCTCGTGAGCTAAATACGTGAGTGCTAGCAAAGCGTGTGTCCAAGTAAAGTCCCTAACATCCTAAACGCATGATATTATAAGTATATGTAAGTGGATGTTTTAGTAGACCGCCCATGCTAGTGTTCACTCAACTAGAAATGTCCAATTGTTCGGTTATCGTTTGTGTTTAGAAAACATGTTCGGCCCGTTGGTGACGTTTTGTAATAATAATTCCCGAAGACGTTATTAATATGTTTTGTTTCGAACTAAAATATTTGGGGTTCATTCTCGGTTTTAAAACTAAATTTTGAATATGTCGGTTTACGTTTAACATACGAACTATATTCGTTGACTTTGGTCAAACCAACTCGGTTTGACCCGAAACTTTTACACAACTCTTAAATATGTTTAAATGTCACAAAAAGTCAGTTTTTCCATTTTTTTGTAAGTCCACATGTATTGGTTTTTATTTTTATACCAAAACAGTCCACATTCTACATTTTTCAGAAAATGTACATTTTTGTTGGCTTGATTTCAAAAATCATAAATCCAAAATAAAATATTAAAAAAATCACAGAGGTTCCCCTATGTATTGACTACTTCAAGTAATTTTTCTAGAATTTTTAGGCAAGTCTAAATATTTTTAAATATTACGTTTGTCCTCTGAGGTTCAAAATTGACCAATCTGGACACATGCAACAAGATCTACTTTCTGGGAATAATCTATACATTTTCAGAAAAAGTAGTCAACACGAAACTTGTAGCCAATAAAGTATTTAAACTTTTTGCGGTGGTTTCAGGTCATTTGGTACGGTGTAGCTCGAGATATGGTCAAAACCATAAGACTAATGTTTCTGACTTTTCTTGGCAGAAAATGCATGTTGCATTTTTGTAAGTGGATGATGATGAAAAACGTTTTTAACAAGGTTTTTGGACATGGATCTTTTGAGTGAACCTTTTAACATGACATTCAAGTATTTTAGAAGTAGGAAAGATTTTCTTACAAAGAAAATGGAAGAAGGAAAAGAGGGTGGTGGTGTAGAGCTTGAATCCTTGTAAAATCCTTGATCTTTCTTGCAAAATGGTGAAGATTTTTGGTTGTATTTCTTGATGAATGTAGATGTGTTTGGAGAAGATTTTTAGAGTGAGAAAATGCAGATCTTAGTGAGAGGTTGGAGAGTTTGGGAGTGATGAGAGAAAAAGAATTGAATGAATGGTGAATGGGTTTAGGGAGTAGGTTATAATGAGTAGAAAATGCATGAAGGGAGAGTGTGCACATGGGGAGGGGAGGGGGTGGCACATGGGGGCAGATTTTTGAGGGTCCCATCTCATGAGTTTGTGATTTAATTCTCAGTCTCAGTCAGTGTTACGTATTGTGGTCGTTTACCCGTTATTCGTGTTAAAACGTTAAATCGCCTAACGTTTTCTTGTGTCGTTTTAATTTACGGTATATTTGGGAAAATTTTCCATTGAAGTGTTATTAAAATACTTTATTTTGAGTTACCGAAATATTTATCGAGTTTCATTTAGTTGCCGAATTCGATTCGCACGTTTTTATTGCGTTAGAGACGTTTTAACCAAAACGTATAGGTTTTTCGTGTATTATTATATTAAAATAATAATATAGGGTAAATAACTACTAAAAATAGATTTAAGTTATTTATAGAAATATTTTCACCAACGTCGTATATTGTGTCGGACTCTGTCCGATCGTTTCGCGCGTATTTACTAATAATTACAACTTTTGTAATACCTCACGTATTAATTTGTTGGGCTTTGCTAGATTTATCTCATAAAAATAGTGTGAATTTTCTTAAGTAGGGAATTAGCCTAAGACATGCACGTGATTAATGTACGTAATTACACCGAAATTTGAGAGGTGTCACATTCTCCCCTTGTTAGAGAAATCTCGTCCCGAGATTTTTAAATCGTGTCGGAGCGTCAGACGCATGTGTTTCTGAAAAGACGTGTTGTTATCATTGTGGCGTCTTAGGTTGTCGGAAAAGTCGTAACGGCTTTTGGTATACATATCGTTTAGTTTAGTGGATTCCATATCCAATGTGGTCTATGTTTACTAGACCCGAAATTGATGCTCGAATTATATATAACGTTAAACATAGTGGTTGTTTACTAGAAACGTACCAATGTTGGCGTAGGGATCCTGCTGAGCATCCTGCGCTCTAAGAATGTACGCGCGTCCATGTGCTGGTTGCGTGTCGACGTTGCGGTTGTTGTTGTTATTGTTGTTACCGCGGTTGTTGTTTTGGTTGTTGTTAGGATTGTTGAGTTGTGGGCACTGATTCCGGTAGTGTGTTTTATCACCACATTCGAAACACCCTGTGTTTTGTCGTTCAATGTTTGCTCGGGTGGGAGGGTTTGATTTACAACTTTGGGCTAAATGACCCCAACGTTTGCAGTTTTGGCAGAAGGTACATCCACCATCATGGTGCTTCTCACACTTATCGCACTTTGGTTTTTTACCAAGGTAGGGTTTCGGTTCGGTGGTGGCGACAGCGTATGCCCTGGCATTTCCCAAATTCCTCTTGTTTTGCTGATCCTGACGGTCATTCCCTTCATTGTTCCATTTCCGTTTGTCGTTTCCAGAATTACCAGCATCAGTACGGTTTGGTTCACTCTTTCCCGACACATCTTTCTCTGTTAAAGTACCCATCCTAACAACATCATCAGTCAAACTTTGCGCTAGATCCACAGCGCTCCTGAAAGTAGTTGGTTTGGAAGACATTACCAAACTCCGGATTTGCGGTGCTAACCCCCAGTTGTAACGCTCAATGCGTTTGTACTCGGGAGTCACCATATGGGGTACTAGACGTGCGAGCTCTTGAAACCTCGTCGTGTAACCAGTGATGTCAGAGCCAATCATCTTGATGTTCCATAGCTCGGTTTCGATCTTCTGCAGTTCGTTACGAGGACAGAATTCCTCCATGATCATAGCCTTCAGATCTTCCCACGAGATAGCGTAGGTGGTTGTTCGCCCAAGGGTTTGAACTTGAGCATTCCACCAGGTCAATGCTTTCTCGGCTAATGTGCATGTAGCGTACTTCACCATGCAATTGCGTGAACAGTCACTGATGTCGAGTACTGATTCCATCTTTTCTATCCAGTAGACAATGCCAATAGCTCCCTCAGTTCCATTGAAGGTACTTGGTTTGCAAGCTAGGAAGGTTTTGTACGAACACCCTTGTTGGGTATTCTCAGGGTTTTCGGTCGTATTATTCCTTATCGTGTTTCGGCCATTATCAACCCCATCGTTGCGATTGCGACTTGCCTCATATTGAGCAATAGCTTCAGCTACTCATCGTTCGATGATTTGTTCCGTTGTTTCAACAACAGGTGCTGTAGTGGCTCGTCGAGTTTCTGGTCTTTCGTTGCTTTGGTGGCATGGTTGCGTTCTGCGATGAATAAAATGCAGAAGTCAATGCCATAGTAGGGAATGTGAAGAATGATGTTTCACATTGTTTAGTTTTTCAAGAAAGCGGAAAAATTAACGATATCCCCATCACATATTTTACGACTTTGAAACGCCCATATGTACTTAGTATAATATAATCACGTTGGCCAGGCGTCATTATATGATGCTAACTACATACTTTTTTTCATCACTGCTTAATACGATCAGGTTCACACGAAATCTGGCGACCCCAGCGAACTTCCAAAACTCCAATTAAAAAACGACATGTGAAAATTAACTTCGCTAGATCAACGTAAACTTGCCGGTCAACGTATATTTCGTCTAACTATAATTCGCCTAACTTGTGCAATTTTTTTTTTTTTTCCTAACCATGAATATATTCTGCCTAAAAGGTATTTTGCCTAAGCATGGAAAAAATTCGCACAAAGAGTACTAGTTTTCTTTAGAACAAAATGAGAATCTTGATAATTGGTATTTTCATTTCTAATGATTCATTACCATTATTGTAAAATAAATATTAAATGTAAAAATCAGCCTACAACAATTGTATTGTAACTAGATATTATTTCTCGGCGAATTTTTTTTCCACCAGACGAAATATCGTTAGGCGAAATATACGTTGACATGAAGAAGTTAATTTGCACGGGTCGTGTTTTAGTTAGAGTTTTGAAAGTTTGTAGGGTTCGCCAGATTGGTAATTCCTTTAGGCGGAATCCATGACCAAAAATGTCAAAAAATCTCTGATGCAGTCTTAATAAGGAAGATGAACGGGCTGACTGTCCATCTCGATAATTTTCTCTATTTAATATTTTATCCACCAATCAATGTAGCCCATTGGGGAAAAATAAAATAATACCTAAAATCGCTCCATCGTGAGAGTATACATGCATCCAAACATTTTAACACTTTCAAACTAACAAAAATTCCAATTTCTAGCAGTAGACATTACCGAAACTACTTGACTAAGATTAAACCAGTGTTTTAAAAAGCGGTCTGGGCTGTCAATTAATCGGGGTACTGGGTGGTGGCGCCCCGACTTGGGTCTGGGCAGTCTATAAAAGCGGTCAAACTTTGTCAACAAAAAAAAACTTGATCAAACTCGGATTAATTATCCTTCTGCGTTTGATATTCAACCAAGGTCATATTCAGCTTCCAGGTATTGATGGCATCTTCTTGGTGTTCTGGTAAAATTGTTGCCCATATATCATTTATTGCAACTTGTAACCTTGCTTCATGCTCAGCTTTGAATTCAGGAAAAGTAATGCCTCTCATAAATGTTTCTCTATAATATGGTATATCTTCATCTTCAGGATATTCAAAACCCACTTTTTTCTTCTTTTTCACGATTTTGTCTTCTTCTACATCCACTTGTTTGCCTTTGGTTTTTCAGTAGCTACAACATCTTCTTTGAGCTGTGTAGAATGCATATGAATACTTCTGGAACTAGAAGGTTCAGGTATAGTAGTTATGGAGGTAGTTGGTTTATCTTGCTCTTCTTCTGGAGCAGGTTAAGAACCAGTTTTCATTTTCTTTGAATTGTCATCATTTTCTCTTCTTCATCATCAGAATCAGTATCTCTAATCTTTACTCTACTGCTACCAATGACATGTTCATCATCACTGGAGTCAACCACAAACTTTCACTTCTTTGGAGTTCTAACCACATGCTTCTTGATTGTTCTTCTTGTTATAGTCTTCTGCCTTGGTTTGTGTTGATCAGGATCTAGAGCTACCAATGACATGTGCATGAGCTAGTTTGGCTTCTTGTGCTTGTTTAAGTGATTTTGACATATCTTCTTCATTTTGCTCCCCTTCAAATAGTGAGGCCGGGGATGAGCTTGTTTTAGCTCGGCCTGCACGAGTAGCCAACTTATGCTTGATTTGTTAATCTCTTTTAGCATATCTCCTTTTCTTTGATTCTTCAAGTTTCTTTTCAAACTCAACATCTCTTTTTCTTTTACTTTCTTTATGTTTCTATCTTTTCTTTTGTAGAATGCCTTCAATAGTTTGGGAAACTCTTGGAATAGCAACATTATCATCACCAGACATTTCATCATCATCTTTTCTTTGCTTGGCCTGGTGTTCATTTGAATGCTCCCCCTCAGAATGAGCTCTCTTTCTTTTCAGTTTGTGATCTGTACCACAAAAATGCCTACACCGATTTTTACCACCAATGAAAATCTGGTTCATATTTCCCACCCAAAAATCTTCTCACACAATCTTGCACAGGTTTACAATGTGTCATTCAGATCACAGGATGACATACTGTTGGGTCTAAAGATGGCTAGAGAACTTGATCGAAGATTAACACTGCTGGTTAGACTACAACTGCTAGTTACTACTGGTGAAGAGGAGTTTCTACTGTTGGATCAAAAGTTACTACTGCTACCGGGTTTTACACTACCAGTAGAAACAGTTACTACTGGTAGAAAAGATTGAGTTAGTACTGGTAGAACAAAGTTAGTATTGCCGGGTAAAGTTTCTACTGCCAGTACAAAGTTTCTACGGGTTGGGTAAGTTAATACTGTTTATAACTTACTACTGCTTGAGTTAGTGCTGTTACTTGGAGTTACTATTGTTCTTCTGAAATTAGTATTGCCCGTGTAGTTTCTACTGTTTATGATTAGAGCATCTTTCTAACCATGTGGGCTAATCAAATATCTTCTCTGCAAAAGCAAAAAGCGCTCAGTAAAGCAGAGCATGGCTCAAGACGATAGGAGGATTAGATAGAAAGGTTCTTTTCATTAATTACTGTAGCGTGTAATTGGAGCTCTATAATTCTATAAATAGAGCTCCTTACCTTCAATAGAATATATATCAGAATCTTAGCATCTCAATATCTAGCCTGTATAATTGTCATTTGTAAGCTTCAAGGTTAATTGTAACCCTGATACTTAAGTGTATTCGTATTATTCAAAGAAATAATATTGAAGCTTTTGATAATTACTTTGCATTTACTTGTTATTAATGTATTCTCTAAAACAGATTTAATCTTACTTCTAAAATTATAGATTACTATTCCGCGGTATTTCTATAAATATTCAATCGCTATAATTATTGACCCGAAAGGTTCAATTCGATCCTGTCACAAACAGGCCTCAAACCCTTCTATTCCTGAAGATCTCTTTCCTTGTCACCAGGAAAGATGTGAGGGAACGTCATCCACACCCATTACTTCTGGCATTCCATCTTAGTCTGAGGCACCTGTTACTCTGTTGAGCATTCATGATGCTTTGATACAAATCAACAACAAGCTTGATGACAAGCTTGGTGGTGTGCATGCTGAGTTAAACAACTTGAAGAATAACATGGTTACCAAGAATGAGCTGGTGGAGGTAATGGATTGACGACTACACTGCTAGGAGAAAAGGAGTAATAGAATCTTTCAGACTCAGGATACCTTTAGATCAAATGTTCAACTGAAGAGTCTCGAAGGTAGATTAGCATGTGTAGAGGTTGGGATGAACATGGTTTATGATCTACAATCATGCATATATGGCCTGCAGACGGATTTTCATATGGTTAAAGTCTGGCAAGAGACAATATTTGCTGAACTAAAGTTGGTATCTCCCACTACTGAAACTGATGATGTCAAAAAGGGGGAGAAAAAGAGAAAGAGAAAGTCTGTAGAGGGTAAAGAAGAGAAGAAAAAGAGAAAAATCAAAGTACTTTATCCTTGAGTCTGAACCAAAGGATGATCATCAGACTCATGGGGAGGAAACATTTCAGGGGGAGTCTGAGGCTGATGGGATAGCTCAGACTAAGGCTGAAAAGGAACTTACTTATTAGCACAAGAGGCAAAAGATCATTAGAGGTAAGAAAGGTGAGGAGTGCAAATCTCAGAAGGGTCAGACTAAACAAGATAAAGATGATGATCTGATTTCCACAATTTTCAAAAAGAACAAAGGCTTCAGAATCAAGGTCTAGAAAACAGAAAGAGAGTCAACACAAGAACCTGCACAGACTTACATTAGAAGATTCACTCAGTCTGAAAAACAGAAACACAAGAACTTGCATAGACCGATGTGATGAAAGATCCTCTATTTCAGTATGTTGTTGATAGGAAAGTTGCAGAGTTTGGTATATCTATAGAAGAGTATTTAGCCATGGCTCAAGAAAAGGAGAAAAGATTAGAGCAAGACAAGAAGGATGAAAGAACTAATAAGAAATACATTATATCTTGCAAACTGAAAGATAAGTATGTAAATCAAAGATTACCTTCAACTATTGTTAGTAGTGTAGCATACAGAGATCAACCTGGAAGAGTCATCTTTGATATGAAGTTATCATTTGAAAGCAGGTCTAGCATTGAGTTGGATAGGTTGTATATGTTTGGGTTTGAGGAGTGGAAGATAATAGCTTTGTAAAATGATGAAGACTACAAGTATAAAATATCAAGAGGATAAGGGTTTGAGGGAAGAGGTGATGACTGAGGTGATATGCTTGGTAGATGTATCACATGACATGGGCTATGTAAATGATGAAGACTATAAGTATTTTTGTGTGGCATATAATATTAAAAAGCAGAAGAAATCTATGGCATTTTGGGTAGAAGACTTGAATAACAGAGTTCATCCAGTGCCTGAACGAATACAATTTTTAGAAAATACTTACATCAAAACTGAAGACTATGAAGGCTTCATGTACAAAGATCATAATTGTGTTGAGTATTTTCAGATCATAGATAGTCTACAAGGGTCATAGTATTATCATCTGTTTGTTCTACTTGATCTGTGCAAAGGTGAAAAGAGTCTGGTGTTCAGGAAAAAAGTGGTGAAATGTTTGTTCTACCATGTGGGCGAAATCAAAAAGAAACCAGAGCTACAAGCCAAATGTGATAAAATTTTGATAGAGCACAGAAAGTATGAGAAGAATAATCTGGATGAGATTGAGCTTGTAGAAAGAGGAAGAGTAGATAGAGATGAATGGCTGAAGAAGAGCAAGAAACCATTTTCTATTCATGATTTGCTGTAATAGACTAGAAAAATGTAATGACTTGTTTAAATCTATACGAGTCTAGTTTATTTAAATTCTGATAGATTAGAAAGTTATGTAAAGGTTTTTACATCATCAGATAGGGGGAGATTGTTGGGAAAAACAATTGATCATTCCTTTTTTATGAATCTGTAAATTGATAAATTTGAGATTGAGGAAGATTGTGTTTCCTATCTCTAATAGTAGTATAAATAGGGATTCATAAGTTTAGAGAAACCTAACGAAGTGAACGCTTAATTCTAAAACCCTATGCGAATTATATATAAATACGAATGAAGTTATTGATTGATTATTCTTCAACAAATACTTAGTATTCTTAAATCAATTTAATATTAAAAGTCTAAATCAATAAGTCCGTAATCGATAGCTAAGTTGGATAAACACATAGCGTGACCTAACACATATTTTGCTATTAATTTGCTAAATCTATCTTATTAGTCGTAATTGCTTTAATCAAATAATAATTGTTTATATATATATGTGTCGCCAAAATATATGAAAAAAAACCATTATCAAAATCATACGGTAAATACTTTATATATAATATATAAATTTTAAATAGTTAGATAGTTAGAGATTGAAAATCAACATTAGATGTTGAACTAGATTGTTAACTAATGTAGTAATGTATATTTAAAAAATAACGAAGATTATTTAAATTATGTTATAACTGAAAGAAAATCAACTAAATGTATCTAAGGTACAATAAAGCAGTAAAAAATATAGATTATTCAAGTGAAATATAAACAAACAAAATGATGAATGGTAATTGGTGTTATAAGGTTAATTAAATTGTTACTCAAAGAAATATATACGTAATGAATAACCCGCTCATAGAACCTAAAACAATTGCAAATCGATCGTATTGATAGTTAATATATTACTGTTATGTACTGTAACAAAATTAAATTCGAATTTCACTTAAGATTAGAGAAAAACAATCAAACCCAAAGTTGAATGAATTACATGTGTAAAATATATTTGTTAAACAAACTGAACAAACACGAATGAAGCTTGTTCGTGTTCTTTCATTAAGATTTTTGTCGAACACAACGAACGAACGCGAAAAGATAAGTAAAAATATTTTGTTGTTCATGTTCGTTCACTAAAAATATTTGTTTGTTCAAGAACGTACACGAACGCAAACGAACGAATATATAATTTAATGCATTCGTTTGTTAATACGTTCACAAACGAACCTAATCACTAAACAAACACAAACATATATATATATATATATATATATATATATATATATATATATATATATATATATTATACTTTATAGTGAATTGTGAAAGACTAACGTAAGATTGATATCTTTTACATAATCTTGAAAATATCTAAATGTTTAATACTATTATACTTACAATTTAGATGAGATTCAAATAAGATATACAATTATGTATTAATTTAATTTAATTATTAGTAGTATACAAACGAACATGTTATCGAACGTAAATGAACGAATGAGACTTAGTTCATGTTCGTTCGTATAATTAAAGGTTTTATAGTTTAATCTTTATGTTGAACAGTTATATCCAGGGGAGTTATCAATCTGTTTGGTGGGGGGAAACAGGAACAAATCTGTTTGGTGGTAAGCTGGGACGATCTTTGTCACTATTTTACAAACATTTCGCATTTTAACTTTATGTCACTTGACACGGTGTGAAAATGCATGTTTATGTATAACTGGTATTTTTGTTACTTCTTTTAAGATCCTCAAACCAAAGTTCAAACCAGAATCCAAAAGATGAATTTAGTCTTGATCCAAACTGAATCAAAAGATTTTAAATGGATAGTCGTTTATCCAACAACCTCCTCCTCTCAAGTAGAACAAACTTAGTACAAGACGTAGTTATCAATCGATGAAAACATGAACATGGATAGATATCATAATTAATCATTTTATAACAATTTCTCATAAGATCAAAAAGTAGTACAGCCCTAAATATGTAATGTATAGAAGCAAATACAAAAGTTAAACCGAATAGAAAATATAAAATTAGGGTGGAGGTACCTGAGTGAGTTGAACCGGATTCAAAGAAGAAGAATAGGATGTCGTCGGATTCTATCCTCCAATGTTTTAAGCGCGAAGGTGATTTTTGACGACTTGTTATTTGGGTATTTTCAAACCAAACGCACTCTCACCCATTTTTTATATATTTTTAATTTTAATCAACAGAGCCCATTGGACCCTTTCTTATTTTAAAACACAGCCCAAATAACCCCAAAAAAAACAACTCCTTTGAATGTTTCTATTAATTTAAAAAGGTAACCACACGAAGAGTACTAGCACTGTATTCACACTGTTTTCGTGAGAACACGGATGCTCAAAAAGTGAAGGAGTGAACGATATTGAGTTTACAGTATTCTCCAAATTTATTTTTGATGTTTTTAAATAATGTGTGTGTGAAAATAAATAAATAAATAAAGTGAGAACACTGTCGAGAACTTTGATGGGGAGTGGGAGGACACGTTGAGAATGTTATTTTTCTCCCCACTCTGTATGCTCTAAGGTAAAAGATGTAAAATAAAATGTTTTATTTATTGTTTGATTGGTGAACTATTTGAATGATCCAGTTAACAGCATAGTTTATATCCCCGTAAGCAAATATCATTACTATTGCTATAGAACAGGCCTCATTGCAGAAACGCATATGGTAATTGCTACGGCTTATTCAAAAAGTAATCTATAATTTTTTGTTGAGTAGTAATTATATCTTTTCTAGTTTTATAGGTTTAAATCAGCTTATCAGTATAACTTAACATGATCTGGAAGATATTTCAATCCTCCTCTTTTTCAACTTGTTGCATTACTTCCCGTTTATTTGATTAATGGTACATGGAGAATAATAACCATTATGATTGATTTTGTCTATTAAAACTTATAAAGAAAACTGATTCAAGGCTTCTTTGGGTCCCATTTTACATATACAAAATGACATCCCACAATATATCTTATCTGTCAAAAGATAATTTAATTTGAACAAAACAAACCCGTCTAGCAGATATTGTCCGCTTTGGTACCTCTACCTCAAGGTTTTGTTTCTGGATTGGGCCCATACGTCAACCGAAAATGCATCCACTAGTTGAGGGGAGGTTTTGCAATAATCTACCCAGCATCTTCTCCATAAGTGGTCAATGTGGGACAATGAATGTATCAATCTGCAACATGCAATAAGGACTTGGTCGGCCCAGTTATTCCCGCAATGAGGACAGAGCAGCAACCACTTTAGCAGCAGGGAACTGATGCTTAGTTTGTTGTTATTAACAATTTTAATTATTTTAAAGGTTCGTGGCTTTACATGTTTATTAATTTAGTTACTACGGTGATTCATTTACTTTAATGGCAATGTAGTGCTTCATAAACCTTAATGGGTGATCCAGTTTTGATACAATCAGATACTTACTATAATTCTTAAATTATTCACATTCATATAGTAATTTTACACTGGCATCCATATATACTCGAACATGTTAGTATTACGATGTAAGAAATATAATGTGATATTATGGGTAAATTAGATTTGCAGAATCCTTGAGCAAATATCCTTACCATTCTACATTGACGATTACTACTAGATTCGTGATTCAGTTGATATATAAAATTTCACCAATTGCTCTGCAAATACCTGCATCCAAAAGATGTGCACACAGAAGTAAACCTTCTACAAAGTTGGATTAGATCTTCATCCCACCACTACAATTCAATTTTGAGTTATCTAATTACTCAGAAAATTTCCTGTTTTTGACTCGGAACACTGTAAAAACTCAATATCCTCCACTATCTCACTTTTTTCACCATCATTGTTCTCACCGGAACACCAAAAAATACCGGTGTCCAGTGGAGTAGCCACATTGAACATAAGCAGGGCCCATGCCCACCCTAGCTTTTATACTTTTAGTACTAATTATATAGTCTCTAGTAATATTTTTTCTAACACAATATTAGTGGTCCACCTAAATGTTAAAGATAAAAAAAGTTCATCACCTGAAATTCAAAGATAAAAAACTTCATGGCTAATCGGTGTCACGTTCATCGTACTCTTATACACTTTAAATTGGATGGATTATATGGTTTGGGCTTTTGATTTTTGAATTGATTTGATCCAAAACATAATTTATATTCGAACTCGTAGAACTACTAAATTGATTTGGTTAGATATGCAGAGACCCAACCGTTGAAGAGTATCCACAAGTTTTTTTCTAGAGAAAGAAAACAAGATTTATATGTACAAATCATTTAAACTTCTAAGAAAATTTACATTATATTATATTTGTTCACTAAAGCAAATTTTATATTTTACTACTCTCAAATTGTTGACACTGCATATCATTTTCCGAAAGTAATTTGGTCTTCGAAAAATACATAAAAACTCATTCATTTCGGATATTTCCGAATCCTCTCATATTTGAGAATTGAGTGTGCAACTTTGGTGGAAAATGACCCAAAAAGATGATGCACCAAACTCAAATGTAGAATATGACGTTTAGGATAACCTACTCAAACTCAAATTCATGTCATCGAGTGTACACTTGTTTCACTTCACATCATGTAGAATATGACTTTTAGGATATTTTGGTTATTTCTAATGAGAAACACGTCTCAATATATCTAGCGATTGTTTAGTTGTAAAGTTTTTTCTTAATTATCATTAAAGCTTGAATATGGATTGAATCGGAGTAATTGACTTGTAATCCTTCATTACGTTAAATTGTCTAGCCAAATTATTTTGCTATAACCAAATATGCGTCAATTTGGACATTCAAGCTACTAACCCACTTAACATGACGACAGCTAGAACCCCTGGCATTCCACTCTGTTTGACCTTTTTGGTCTTCACCCTTCACGTCAATAAGGCAACCCATCTTTTTAGACGGCAAAAATGTAAACATTAAATAAATATTGTATCTAATCAATGTAGGCCACCGCAGTCGGACATGTCATACTCAACAGGGAAACTTTATACTACTTAAAATCGCTGCATATTGAGACCATATATGCATCCAAACATTTTAACACTTTAAACTGACAAAAATTTTCCAATTTCAAGACCTGCACATTACTAAAACCATTTGACTAAGATTAAAACTGACATATAACAATAAATAAGATGCAGGAATACAACCAACAAATATTTTGGCAATGCCACATTCTTAAACAAAATGACTGACTGAAGCTGAACCGAGCACAATATGTTTCGAGTACATCTATTGCTTGAAGCTGAACAAAGGAAAATAAACAAAAACTAGTAGCAATTCAACACTATTAGATGACCATAACCAATCCAAGAAGGATATTTGATCGCCAGTTAAGTTCAAAATGCATATTACCTTTTGTGTGGATGCTGTTTAAGAATGATTTCCACCATTGGTGATGCACGTGGAGCGGACACGAGAAGTCTTGGTATCTTCAGCTCTTCATCATCATCAGCCCATGGTACAAGCACTAGGCTCACCTTTTTCAACACAGGTGACTTGACCAAGACAAACTTCAAAAACTCCAACTCATGCTTTAAGTAGGAGAAGCATACAATCTCCAATTCATTTAGATGCTCCAACCATAAATCTGGATCATTATGTAGTGTAGCGGGGTCTATCTCATCTCCATGTTTATAAATCTGTTGGTATCTCTCATGTCATTGTATTAAGACATGAGAATGAAGACATATACGATACAGGGTAGATGTATGATTGTTACCTCTAGCTTAAGTTTCTCCAAATTCGGGGAGCTTCTGATCAAAAGAACAAGAAAAGGTAACCCACTTTTTTCAAAGAAACAAATATCGTCTAAAAACAAATATTTGAGGTGGACTAATGCACTTGGAAGCTGTCGTGGAAGTTCAACTTCGTCTTCATTATAATAATAAGCCTAGAGTTGTAGACCAAATCAGATATTCAGAACCGAAATCCCTTTACAAGTTTTAACCAATTATAAAAAATATGTCAACATGTATTACCCGAATGAGCCACATGCAAAGGGACAGACTTTCAACCACCGGTAAATACTTGAATAGCTCATAAATCGAATTATCATACTCTAAAGTCTCATATTCATTATTCATTTCTGTCAACTGCAGTAGCTTACAATATTAAGGATATAAGCTGTGAAAGATTACGAGGATCGATAGTTTGGTAAGAACTTACCAGAGTGAAGCTCTTCAGCTTAGGAGAATTGCTTAAAAAACGTGAAAGCCCACTTACACTGGTGCGTACATTGTACAAGTATACGCTTGTAAGGCTGAGAAATCCTTTTTGCTTAGGGGCAAAAGTACAATTTTGGAGAAATAGGTCCGTTAACTGATTCAACATCATGAAGACAGATGAGGGCAATCTATACCCAAAATTCAAGTCAAGTGTTAATTTTTTTATAGTATTGTTCCTCGACAAATAAGTTATTATTTGGTCGACTTCAGTACAAGTCTCATCTGCATCCATGGAAATGGTGAACTCACGTAATGGACCCTGGTGCAGTAAAAGAACTTGGTGTATAGCATAGAAAAATTTACATGTCCCATTCAAGTCTTTCCTTTTAATATATCCTTCTTTCTCAAAACTCTCATAGACTGTCGTTCTTATCTCCAGACGCTCTCTCGGATGCTTGACAAATAAATCATCAAACATATGTTTTTCTTTGAACACAAGTATAGGAATTTTGGTCCATTTGTATCTCCATATAGTCGAGAGGATACTCGTCCTGACGGCATCTTTAATGGGAACAAGAGATAGGATGGTTTCTATTATTTTTTTCAGGAAGGCTGCTAATTATATCTTTGGACATACGTTTATCTTTTGAGGAACCTTTAGGTTCCATCTGGATCAGCTGGGTATTCGTGTAGGACAAGTACTAAATAACACTGCAGAAACTAGATACTGTAAATATAGATTTAATTAAGATAGAGTAGTACTACAACAATTGGGAATTTTCAAACACAATAAGTCAGTCAAACAATATTCGAAATAATAAGTCAAATAATAATATTCCTACAATCCACAATTAAATAAACCCTAATGCTGATCCAAATTCAGCTTTAAATAAATAACCCCCAAAATGCTCCTCCCAAATTCCTGTTCATATAATCAAAACCCTAAACTTTAAATAAATTAATTTCTTGTTATATGTACGTGTTTTATTAAATAAAATTTTAAAAGTGTTTGAAAGTATATTTTGATGGCTGTATGCCTTTCTATTTAAGTGTTCTATTTTAGTCTTGTTTGTACGTGACCATAACACATATTTGAAGAGCATTAATAGCCAACGGGCCAAGTGCTCAACTAATTCGGAACAATACTATTTTCGTGAAGATCGGTGATGGTGGTTTAAAAAGGGCCGGAGGGACATATGATCTCAACTCTTGATTATTGTGATCTACAACTCAGATTTACTGCATCATAAGTAGACAGTATCATAAATGTACATCGCATTATAACAATACTGTATATTACTCTTACAAATTTGACTGCATCATAACTATCTGATTTTGCCCTTCTAAACCGGACCCATACTATTTTACTTAAATTTAATGACTTCTAGACACGCTAAAAACCAGGTGAAAACATGGGAGGGAGTTAAAAGTTAGATTTTGAGGTTTATATTAAATGGATGTTTTTGATAAGTTTGTTGATTGTGAGGATTGGTTAACAATAACTATTGAAGTATAAATTTAAACAAATGTATAGAGTAGATTACAAACTTTTGTACTAAACCAACTTGATTTACCAAGTGTTTCATCATGCATGCCTTCTAAATTGTTGTACTATAAATAATGTGTCTAAAATACTCATCTAGTACTAACATAATAGTGGCCAATTGCAGTATATAATAGTGTCACATATATCAAGAGAGAAAGAATATACAACAATTTTAGAAGACAATGACATAATGAAATTGCATAAACCCTAAAATCTCCAAATGTAACACAATCAAACAATAATCGAAAACGTGGAAACTTTTTATTAACTGAATCGGAACACAGAAAGCATTGAACAACTTCGTAACCTAAACATAATTGATTAACAAATAATAATATTGAGATACCTGAGCGGAGTTGCAGCACGAAAGAATTCAATTCACTCTGTGAGTCTGTGACAATAGTTTGTGTAAACAACCTCTGTTCTCTTCAGTCTTGTCTTAAGCAAGTAAATATTCATGTTTGGTCCCTGAGGAATATTGTAAGTTCCCATTCTGCCCATTTATATCACTAGTAACCAGTAAGTAGCAACTAGTATAACTAGACGAGCAACTCTAAGTAACTGTAAGCAGTAATCCATTGTCTCGTTCTAAATGTCTATCATATTTTTTTTACTTGTCTGAGAGAAATCTTACTTACAAAAAGTAATTATTAAAAATTATTAAACTCATAAATATACCCTTATTTATCACTGTCAATAACTTTATTTCTTAAATATTTTAAGTCAAACTTATGTTAAACGTAAATACAAAAATATCATTTACTTATTATATCTTAAATTGAAATTTTTGTTGATGGACACGTTTTTGAGACTGTAGGGAGTATCATAAAATAAGCAAGATAGAATTGACAACTCATGACATGTGTTGTCTAAGAATGTTTGAGTCTATGTGAAAATTGTGTATATGTTCAACTAGCTTAGGCATTACCTTGTAGATGTCCTTCAATTCTTTGTGACTACATCCATGAAGGTTGTTTCATGAGCTCGTTACGTACTCATTCAACGTTCAACTAGTTGAAGATCTCCACTTTTTGCGCTCCACCTAACATTCAACAGCTGGTAATTGTCCTTCAAGTCTTTCGACATTCAACAATTGAAATAACATTCGAAAAGACAAACATAGATTCATCTTCCAAAGAGGATCTCTAACAAAACCTTTTTTCTGAATCTTTTTACTATTTGAAAAAGGTTTACAAAGCTTTAGAAAAAACTGTGCATATTTAAGTGTAAAATTTTTAGCAAAGGTTGAGATTTTTCAAGTCACGAGTATAATAGATCTTCACTTTTTGCATTATTTAATAAGGTATTAATGAAACTTGAGTACTTGAATGTTTTTTTTTTCATTGTAGTGAAAGCTTCTTAGTACAAAAAACTTATGAGAAAAAGTTATAGAAAAGGCCTCCAATGTGGACGCTATAATGAAAGAAATGAGTTAGAAGTATTGGTTTGGTGAAGATGACACACATATACATTATTGTACTTCACTATTACTTTATTTCTTTTATACTCCTATAATCATGTAAATATCTGGTGTGACCTTTAACTTTATACTTATTAAATCAACCTCTAAATTAAGTATTTAGTTTAACATAGAAATATATAACTAAACCTTGAATAATTATTGCTTGTTTATAGACTATTTAGAAAGGGCATTTTTCAGTCCGGCCCACCAAAAATATCACGACCGGCTCTGCTCACCAGAGGTCTGCGCTTAAGCAATGGACGGAGTGTACATGACATGTATTTATGGTACTAGTTTTACCATGTAAAAGATAAGCTTGTAAGGTTACTAAAGCCACTAAATGTAGGTTTGAAGTCAAGAACACTACATGGGGCGGTTAACTAACGCTATGAGAAGACTGTAAAAGGTAACCTCTGGATCCGGGAATAATCACTAATTAGTGTAGGAAACAGGAATGTGAAGTGTGAACATCTTAAGAATATTGTTTCTCGACAAGTGACATATTATTTGGTCAATTTCAACACATGTGTCATTTGAATTCATAGTAAGGATTCAAAATCAATAATTCAAGAAGAATGTTTTATTTAATGTCTCTCATGATAAGGTGTAACTGAAGTATGCTAAGAGTTGTAATCAAATGTGGAACAAGTCTTACGGGTACAAGAAAAATCATAAATATGTAAGGCATGTAATGCTTTGATATGGAGTGAAATAAAAATTAACTTTGTTTTCTTCCTAACACACTCAACATACTAAAATCTATCTTAGATTTATCATTACAGCTACTTTAAAAACTTTACATAAAACGTGAGTTTGCTTGTTATTTGGCATGACAATCAAAACAAACTGGATACAAGAAAAAACTTATTTTGCGTACGTGTAGATTACGTTTCTCCAAGTTTGGAGAGCTTATGATCGGTTGCCAATGAAACAACAATTGACTAAATGCGCATATCTGAGGTGGACTAATGGGGTCGGAAACTCGGGTAAAGTAAACTTGGACTATAGGTCTAGTCAAATTAAAAGTAGAGTTTCTCATTCCAAGTTAATTCAATAACATACCATTTCAACAAATATTAACTCAAAGAGGCAAAATTTCTAAATGGCAAGATACAGGTGTTCAATCGCACGATCGCAGGTAAATATCCAAAAAGCTAGCTCATACAAGGAATCACAACAAACAATATTCTGAAAGTTATGAAAGCCTGTGAGAATCTCTCGTTGGGTGCAAACCTAATGCCACATTGGTTGGAGAAAAATTCCAAAGCCAACATATAAGCTTCATGGGTTACTCCATCTATCATCAATTGGTTTTAGAGTGGAACCTCATGTGGGCTTATATTTTGAGTTTGATGGAGATATTGGGTTATAAAAGTTCCCAACAACTGGTATCAGATCCATGGTTTAGCCCAATTATGATATGGATGTGTGCCCTCGGTTTGCCAACGATAAGGGATCCCGATGTGTGCCTTATATCGAAAATCTTTATGATTTGGTGAGTTAGTCAGGCGGCGTGTCCTGGTGATGAGAACGACAGTATAAGATGAATGGATCTTGTGCGGAGTATCGTTGAAGGGGAGGCCCGGTGATGTGGTCTTCGATTTGAGGGGAGGATTGTTGAGTGCAAATCTAATCCCATATTGGTTGGAGAAAAATTTCAATGCCAACATATAAGCTTCATGGGCTACTCCCTCTATCACCAATTCCAATATCACATTTATTATCGTTGAAGATGATATCCACATCATAGCGGAAGATTTAGGGAATTCAAATCAAGGGAGGATTTGTTAGGATTTTGATTGTTTTCTAAATTAGTGTTGAATTAATTTGGTAGTTTTCAAATTGTAAGGATTCTTGTAATCAAGTTAACTTAGGGAGAAAGTTAGCTAACTTGGTGAACAAGATTGTGGTTTCCAATATATATAGGAGTCATTTGTTAGAGAGAGGTGAGGAGGTCGAGAGAAAAAGAGAGAGCTTATAAGAGTCGTCTCCCTCCGTCCCGTGTAGTGGTCTTGATGATTCAATAATGACGGTACGAATACCGTTGTTATAATCAACCGTTGAGAGTGGTGTGAAGACATTCAAAAATGTCGAGAGTTGAGCGTCTCCAATTTTGTAATATCTTTCATATAGTGGATGTTAAGTGGCCTATAAGTCCCGTAGTTTTTACTCTATCTTGATAGATTTTCCACGCAAAATATCGTATGTTATGCGTTCTGTTTTGTTCATTTATTTATTGACTTATACATAGTTGTGTATTTTTGGGTGTGGTAGTGATCGATCCTGACGAGCAATATGAGAGCGGAGACGATCCCAACAACTGATATCAGAGCCATGGTTTAGAGGGTGTCTACGTTTTGATATGAAACAGAGTCTGTGTAGAACAGTTCTTCAAGGGTGTCTACGTTTTTCAGGAAAAAGATTGTAAGGCTACCAAATCTATTGTCATAACTGTAGGGAAAATGTCGCAAATACAATTCATTATTATAAGTGATTTATAATAACTCCAATAGGACACAATTACAAAGCAAACGAATCAGAAATTAACTGAGATACAATTTATTTTAGAACGGCAAATCTACAATCTAACACACATACCTATGTACAACCACCAAGATTATTTACAACTCACTGCCTCAAGTGAGGCTTGAACCCCCAACCTCTTGGTTGAAAGGTTCTTCTCATACCGCTAGACCAAGGGCCCTTTGGTATTAACTTAGATACAATTGTAATAAGTGAAATGAAAACAAATAAAAGAAACCAGTAAACGGAAAGGATATCAACAAATATTAATTCGAGGCACGTGCTTAACACGTTTCCCTTAAAAAAGATTCATCATGTTGGTACAACGGCCGGAACAGTGAAACTGCCACTACCCTAACAATTGTCGGAAAACTGCCTGCATCACAGCTGCGTAATCAGTACAGTAAGGTTGACTGAAACAGAGTCTGTGTGACAGCAGGTTGACACTGCGCTACAGTAGCAGCTTAATAGCTGCTTTACAGCAGCATAAGCCGACAAGATTAAGAGTATATATCTATTTGTATGTGTTTTTCTTCCAACTTTGCTACCGAAACAAAGGGAAGTCGTTATTGAAAATTATTTTCATCGGTCATACTTATTGTATATACAATCAAAATAAAACCGGATAACTGACTAACAACATATTATAGTATTATCATGTCATCTAGGAGTTTAATGTAATCGGTGACGACCTACATAACCCTTACCTAGTTACTGTTATCAACTTAATTAATGTGATTTTAGAATCTTCTGATAACTTGCCATTTCAAACTGGTTTTATTGTTATTGTTACTACGACTGTAATGTGTGCCATCATCTTTGCCGGTAATTGTCAACTTGAACTCACACCCAAAATGATCATTAGCATATATAAAAGAAACATCACTTTTGTAGAGGTGGCTGAATGGTCCGGGTTAGACATGTTGGATATGTATTTCAACTGAAACCCGTTTCACACAAACTTTTATTCAAGTTATGTTTTGATTATACTTCTCACTTCCTCTTATCAACATGCAACATTATATGTTATATTTTATTCTGTCATAATACGTCATTCGAGCTACCATACTCATTTGATATGTTGCATTATACTCAAAACATGAGATAGCATACTAATTAGAATATGTTTTCGCATCCAGATCGAAATTGCAATAACCATGTTCAAAATGGAGTTGGATTTGCGATAGATCCGTCAATCGAGCCTCAAGCTAAGCTCAGGAAGATTAAAAACTAAATCAATGAGCATTTGCGAGTAACAGTTCCAGCACAATCATAGATTTCATGCAAGAAATAATGAGCATTAAGTATCAGCATGAATAAAAATTTCATCCTTTTTTCACCTCGTATCTAAAGCTACTAGAAACTTTCCCTGAACATCATCTTTCAACTGTAATGCAACTGTAAGGCAGACAACTGCTAGTGGGCAAATGATGTATGGTGCAAATAAGATAACTAGATTAAACATGTTGATTCACAAAGAATGCCGCAGTTAGGTATTATTCAAATCTCTTATAAACACGTTGATTCACAAAGAATGCCGCAGTTAGGTATTATTCAACTCAAATCGTAGAACGAAAATTGAGAGAAAATTCGATTTCATAAAATTCAAAAACTAAATGTTCCTGGCTCAACATGAACCCTAAATAACAAACTAGAATTTCGAATTGGGCCTAAAAACAAAACGGGCCAAACATAAAAGCCCAAAAACAAAAGCCCAAAATAAAAAATAAAACATAAAATTAGGGGTGTGCAAAACACGGTTCGAACCGTACCGTCCCGAACCGATTATTCATATTATGGTTCGGTTCTCAGTTCTTACTTTTAGCTATTCACGGTTTGCGGTTCGGTTCGGTTCTAAACCAGAAAAACCATTGTAAACCGCATGAACCGTAAATAAAAAGGACTTAAGTTGCCTAAACAATTGAAGTTTAAGGCTTGGAGTGTAAAATTCAAGTTTAATAGTAGGTATTCATTACGTAACTCATTTGTAATATATAGTAATATTGATATTTGTTTTCTTAGATATTTTGGTAATCTCAATTTCAACCGTGGCTTCAGAATCTGCTTTTAGTACTGGTGGTCGTGTATCGGATGAAACAAGAAGTTCTTTATCTCCTGGCATAGTAGAGTCATTGCACGCAAGATTGGATTCACAAAGCTAAGAAAGAAGTCATATCAGATGACCAATTGGATGAGTTTGACACAATTGCAAAAGGTAAATTAATTTTATTACTAGTAGTCTTATATTCAATGATGCAAAAATTATAAGGCATAATGTTGGGCCTTACAGAAAGCACGTGGAGGTTTGCATAAGAATTTTCCTATACTTTTAGTTATTACAAATTATTAATCTTCCTTAATATTGTTGGAATATCTAAACATTTTAGATTGGAAAATCATCCCGACTTTTGACGATGTACTAAATTGATATTCTTTTTTTAGATATTTACGAGAGGTTCAAGGAATACAATGCACCTAATGAGACAAATTAGAAGTGAATTGAACATGTGAATGGGATTGGGGAGTCTACGTTGACAATCTTGAAAGTTTTTTGTTAGTCTACTTGGTTAAATGATGTTTTAGACCTTTTTTGTTGATTGATGTATATAATTTTTATTTGGTTGAATGATGTTTTGGATATTTATTTGGTTGAATCATGTTTTGACTATTTGTTGGTTAATGGATGTTTTAGATCATTATAATTTGTTTATAAAATGTATTTAACTAATAGAGTAATACAACTTGTTCACTTTTTCTAGAGTAACCAAACAAAAAATATTACAAACAAACCGGTTCTTCGGTACATCAAAGAACCGAACCGTCTAAAACCGGAACCGAACCGTACCGAATCACTTCTCTACGGTACGGTTCTCGGTTCTAATATTTGCAGTTTCGTGGTTCGCGGTTCGGTTCGGTTCGGGCCGATTCGGGCCGGTTCTAGCACTTTGCACAGGCCTACATAAAATAGCCCATAACTTCTTCTAGGAGTCGTTTTTGGGCCCGGAAGGCAGTTTACCAGGAGATGGGCCTCGTCTCAAGCTTTGATTCGCCAGCTCGTGAGACTGAAACGGAGCCCTATAGCCCAATTTATGGTTGTTTTTGTGAAGCCCGTTTTCTACCTCGATCTTGGGCCTCCATATACACCAAAGCCCAATCGTCCACACTTGAGCCCGCTTCAGCAAAAAACCATATTAATACAAATGGATTATACTCTGACGATACAACGCATCCAACTTTAGTGTTCTCCAGATTTGGTAAAATAGGAAAGTATATCTAAGCCTACACACAACAGAAACCAATTCGTTGATATATTAACGACCACCTGTAACTATAGATAGATCTCATACTCATACACTCATACATAATACACAACCCAACCAACGAACATGGTACTTTCAGTACCACGTAAGACGAAACCCATGTCCAAGATGTGATCATGGGCTGAAATCTAGGGGAAAACAAGAATTATAACCACACATCTATTGTTGCATCGACAAGCTGAAACTGTTGTCATTGCAATACCAAAACTTAAATACACATAACAAAATATTTTGGCTAAATTCTTTACATGCCATACATTTAAAGTCTATGCGTGTGCTTCTGAGGACTCCATTAACCGGAATTTGGTTCTTATCAAAACTCAAAAATATAAACCAAGGATAATAGAGAAAAAAAACTAATGCAAATTCAATAAAATAGTAGACTATCATAATCTGCCCTAAAAGTTTTCTCGGTCTAAAGTGATGCTGCAAGCATAAAACATATATTTAACTCCGGTCTGCTTTTCCTATATACAGTAACGGTCAACACTGATTGCCAAATGAAGTATGCCAAGTTTTGATGAGATGAAATGTAATTTAAATTCTTTCATGTTGGATGAATCCATTAGTTATGTCCGACAGCAGCTATGTAACTATTGGATAATCTTGATGGGTTAAGTCGGGTCATGGTACGGGTCAATGGTTGTGCGTTTGAAGAAGTGAAAGTCTGCATTTGTTTACCTAGTCTTTGGTTAGTGGTGTCTAATTTTTAGGAAAGAAGTGACCCTGTTCCACAATAGGTTTGCATGGAAATAGTAGTTAGTGAGTCATGCATTAAGTTAGTTTGTTTGCATTATTTCCTATAAATATATGTTTGGGATATTAATGAATTTCAAGAAAATTGCTCCAAAATTTTTTTTTGCACTCTCAAAATTACGTTTGATTCTACTCTCTGATTTTCAACATTTGGTATCAGAGCGCGGTTCATACCTGGTTCGTAGGAGAGGGCCGATTGCAACCTTATGCAATCAAATTGAGAGGTAGAAAGCAAGTAGCAAGGCTGATCACAGTCGGTGATCAGAAGAAAGAAGCAACATCAAGTTATCGCAAGTTAGCAGGCAAGAAACAAAAACGCAAGTAGCAAGAATCATAAGCAAGAAAGCAGGCAGCAAGAGGCGAGAAAGAAAGAAGATCAAGACCGTTTTGGAACTCGAAAGTTTAGCAAGACATGGTAGAAAACAAAGGAACTTTGACAACCCGTGAGCAAGGAAACGTACCACTCCAATGTCCTAAATTAACCGAATCAAACTACACTTCGTGGTCGATTTTGGTTGAAACGGTGCAAGGGCTTAAGGTTTATGAGAGGTTGTGGATCCCGTAACCGGTGGAAGCAAGGAAGAACTACACCATGAAAGCCATTATCTTTCAAACTCTACCGGAAGATATTATGTTGCAAGTTGCTAAACATAAAGATGCAAAGGACGTTTGGGAAGCGATTCAGGTTTGATATTTAGGAGTTGATCGAGTACAAAAGGCACGTCTGCAAACTCTCAGGAGTGAGTTGGAGATGCTAAAGATGAAGGAGAACGAGACTGTCAATGATTTTTTGGGCAAGATAAGTGGCATAGTAGCAAAATTTAAAAGTTGATGGGACACAGCGGTCACTCAGGAACTGCGTATCCTGTCGTCGGACCGTCCGCTAGCAGCTTCACCAGAGGGTTGTTTTATATTTGTATTTGCTGGGGCCTAAGTATACTAAAGCTATGGGTTAATACAGCGATAAGTATGACCTAGGGTCGTTCTTCAAACTACAACGGGCATGAGATTAAGGATAATAGTTATCTTTGGTAAATTTAGTTGGGTTTTTAATATTTTGGAAAGAGTTTGTTTTTCTAATTAACTACAGAAATAAAGTAAAATAAAGGTGGTGAGGTGGCTAGGAGGACTACAAGATTAAGCGATTGTTCACTATGATGACAGTTAATGCTATTGAGGGGTAGTTATTTTAAGTAAGGCTTTAGTTATGATAACTAATCCAAAGGTTCCCGTCAACTCAGAATACTCAACGATGATCCACAAAGTATTATACCTACTACCTTTCCATGGCTTCCACGTTGTACTACACACAGAGGTGTTTCCAATGCTATACCAGGGGTTTAGTCGGTTTATGATTTTTCCTTTGCTACGTTGAAGGGTTCTTTTTTGTCTAATTTGGATTAAGATTTTATATTTCCTAATGAACCGTGCTCCTAGCCTATTATTTATCTAACGTAGAGTTGTCTGCAATCAGATAAATAACATGTCACAGAGATAAGAGCAGTGGATTGCCAACTATACCGGAAGTTGTCCCAAATATGGTGACCAATTTAACCGACAACCATCCTCTAATCATATTCCGCAATCTCGGACATCTGAGATATCCGTATCATTACATGAATTGTTGAATAAATAAAAACATGAACAGGAGTTATCCCGCGGAATAAGTTGGGATGGTCTGTCTAACGGTCAGTTAAATTGTTCATCATTATTTCATATAAAATATCATAACTATTCAAGCGTATTAAACTGATGTATGAAACTAAACGATATTTGAAAACCTAATCATGTATCTAATAATCAACATTCGGACAAAGTGATACTAGCATGCAAACCCTAAAGCAACAATCAAACAAGAACATGCAGTAGAGTAGCGTAACAGTATTCAGTTTATTTTCTGCAGAGTATCTGAATAAATAATTAAGTCATAAATGTTCCGAAAGTTCTCTCTAAAACATTTATTATATGAAAATAAATCTAATCTATCTCTATTCCTAGGCTCCGTGTCTCCTCTCGATATATTTCAATCTGGAGAACAATGGTCATGTCGAGTTCATCGATCATCAGACACAGAATAATTGAGGGACCTATTTCTAGTAATTGGCCAAATTCTATCAATAGGTTTCAAACCACACCATAAGTTGGATAGATAAACAACGGAGATTCATTTCATGATATCAAATGTAATTCAATATCATATAAGCAGAGTAACAACTTGATTTATAACATAACTATCCTAGCATAACGTCTATCATAGCAAACACAGATTTGTTTAGCCTATCATAATATTATTAGCATACATTCTTAAATAAGCATGACAAAAGCACAACATATTTAAAAATAACGGAGAAGGATTATATAATAAAACATGATAAAACGTTTACAAATCTTGCGTAATCGTAGCCTCGGAGCACCTCCGTACAAATTAGCTTAAACGCTTCTTAATTACACTAACTAAACTAACTAACTACTAATTATTTATAGAGAGAAAGAAGTGAGAGAGAGATGAGAAGTTGAATGAGATGAGATGATATGGTGGAAGAAGCCTCATATTTATACTAATTGCCCAACCGTATTTCTCAACCGTATTTTAGCTTCAAATGCCCAACCGTATTTCCCAAGCAAATAATAATTGGTTCTTGTACACCCTAGGAGGTCTTGGACCGTATTTTTGGGCCATGGGCCGTATTTTTGGAGGTCTAGGCTGTATACGGGTGGCACAGCCCGTATTTTGGCTAGTCGAGCTTCGTATTTTGGCCATAACTTCTTCGTTTCTTGTCCGTTTGTGTGATTCTCACGTCCACGTTCTCGTAATTTCCTAAGGAACAAAATGATATCAATTAGAGCTCCAAACTCGGAGTATAAGTCGTAGGTCATTTAAAATGAACGAACAAAGATTCATGTTGATCATTCTTGCTCTATTTTACACGCTTTTGATCCGTTTTAGTTGATTCTTGAAGCATCGTCTATATTTTAACACCTATGATGAATTTTAGTAAATAAGGATTTATATTAAATGTTTTCATCAATAATAGGGTTAAAAAGGCGGGATAACTATATGTAAAAACTTGACTTTTTACACGTTATCAAAAGTCTAGGTTCAAACCTTAAAGAATAAGTGGTTGTGAGAAAGCTTCTCAATTCAGCCCTAAAAAGTAATATCTACCAATCATTGCCTCCATCGAGCAATACTCGAAGATTGAAACCATGTCTTTTGAAGAAGCTGTGGGAAGACTCAAAGCATATAAAGAAATACTCAAAAGCCATGATGATAACGATGAAGAACAAGGATATCTCTTTTCAACCAAGGATGAGCATGATGGAAGCCAATTTGAATGAGAAAGAGGTCGGGGAGGAGGTTTCGGTAGAGGAGAAAAAGGACATGGAAGAGGCTCGAGTTGAGGTGATAAGAGCGGGTTTAGATTCTATGAGTGTGGGGCGTTTGGACACTTTGCAAATGAGTGCACAAAATGGGAAGACAAAGATAACGAAGCCAATTTGATTCAAGAATAAGAACCGGCTTTGATGTGATGAAGAAACGGGTCAAGATCATCAAGAATATGAGGGTGAATGATGGATAATCTTGATGGGTTAAGTCGGGTCATGGTACTGGTCAATGGTTGTGCTTTTGAATAAGTGAAAGTCTGCATTTATTTACCTAGTCTTTGGTTAGTGGTGTTTTATTTTCAAGAAAGAAATGACTATATTTCGCAGTAGGTTTGCATGGAAATAGGAGTTATGGGTCATACATTAAGTTAGTTTGTTTGCATTATTTCCTATAAATATGTGTTTGGATTATTAATGAAGTTCAAGAAAATTGCTTCAAACAAAATCTACACTCTCAAAATTACGTTTGATTCTACTTTGCGATTTCCAACATTGTAAATGTCAAAATATCACATAATCATTCATGTTTCTAAACCTTGTCATCATTCACAAATGACTTAATTAGATCTGTCTGTTATAGTTTTTGCTAATTAAACACCTTAATCTACCTACTAATTAAATAAATAAAAGTAATCCACATAGTGAGAAAAAAGTATCAAGTGTTCTAAATAAGGTGTAATCAGAATAACTACCATCTCCGTACTTATATCACATATATAATCTAAATTAAAATCACATAACTTAATAACTGCATATTATAGTATTATCATCAACCAAACATATTTATTTAGTCGGATTTGTGTCTGGGAATCTATCTAATTTGTACTCGATGTCTATTGTGTACGTTTTTTATTTTTAATGGATCAAACTTTTAAAAAGTGCGTGTTTTATAAATTTTGATGTCATCTGCTTAAGGTGCCATGTGGCATCCATATGTAGAAGTTGACACATAAACAAAAGAACTGCATAATACATTAAAACACATATTTTGATAGTTGAATGCATTAAAAATAGCAAGCGTAAGTTGAGTATACACAATAGACATCGGGTACAAGTTGGATACATTCCCAAACGCTAACCCCTTAATTAGTCGGTGTTTTACACATTAATAAGCTAGCAGTGATAAGGATCAATTAATAAACTCATCAGTCCCTTCCCACTCTTGAACGCATGCAGTTGCTGCCGCTAGCAACGTATCCATTCCCTCAGTGCCAGCCCTCGTGAACCACTAGCCACCTTATAAAGTTCTTATCTTGCAAAGTTACAGTTACTTGCATATGTTAATGCTTATATAACTTCATTATGTTACATATTGCAACCACAATAGTTTCATCTTTCCTACCACAACTACCATTTTCGAAACCCGTTAGCTGCAGCAGTTTAGTTAAATGATACTCATTATAAACTTCTATAACATTATGAAACCGTTGCTAATAGCCTATATCCAACTATTCAAAACTTGTGCCTACTCATCAGAATACATTTTCGCATCCTGATCGAAATTGCAATATGTTCAAAACATTTATTCATTTGCGCTAGATTCGCCAATCGAGCCTCAAGATAAACCCCTGAAGATTGAAAACTAAATCGTTGAGCATTTGTGAGTAAAATTTCAGCGCAATCGAAGATTTCCTGCTATAAATTCTACATTTACTGTCTGCATGAACAAAACTTTCATCCTTTTATCCCCTCGTATTGCTTACAAAACTTTTGAAACTTTTCATTAACATCTTTCAACTCTAACTAAAGTGACTTGCTTACACCCTACAAGTCATTATAGCAGATAACTTATTAACAGGAAAAAATTCATATTAATACAACATGGATGCATACTCCGACAATAAAACCATCCAACTTTAGTATTCTCGAACTTAGATAAAGGAATGCAATATCTAAGACCTACACATAATACTTTTATTGCAAACCAACCGACACAGTGCTTTGATGCCATGTAAGACAAAAACTGAGATATACCCATTAAATTACCAAAAATCTGGGGAATAAACAAGAACAATAACCACACATGCATCTATTGTTGCATCAACCAACTGAAACCGTAGTCATAGAATTACCAAAAAGTGAGTATATTTGGGCTAAATTCATAACATCCAATACATTTTGAGTACGTTCATCTGTTGTGTGAGGATTCCACCAGCCGGTATACAAACCAAGGATCATAGTAAAAAACAAATGCAAACTCAATAACAGTAGTAAATTATCACATTCTATCCCAAGCACTCTAAAGTAATTTGAAGCCAACTGCTAGCATAAAGCATATATTCAAACTGTGCTCCTCCTTATATGTAAGTTGTTAGGCAGAACACTAATTTCTACCATCGGTGATGCACAACAACAATTTAAGAGAACATTTAAAATCTTGGACACTTCATAATCAGAAATCCGAGAGCCAAATACTATGCTCACCATCTCCAGCATCGGTGACTTGGCAAAGATAAGCTTCATGAACTCCAATGCACAGTTTGAAACGCAGAAATAATCCATTTCCAATTCAATCAGATGTTCCAACCAAATATCCGAATACTCTTCCAATATAACTGTATTTATGTCAGGATCATCTTCAGAAAAAGGAGCCTACAAGAAGTATTGGTATTTCTTTTGTCAGTCATGTATTAAAATAAGAATAGTAATAAAAAAATTTAGTACTTACTTGTAGCTTAAGGTTCTCCAAGTTTGGGGCGCTTCTGATCACAAGACCAAGAATTTGTAAATCACCATTGTCAACATACCTCATCATATGTATACACAAGTATTTTAGGTGGAGTAATTTTGTTGGAGGCTCTCGTGGGACTTCGCTCTGAGCAAAACACTTGAAGCATAGACAAATTAAACAGAGATATTATCAAAGCAACATTTATATGTATTACGAATTGAAACAATTGAGTAATATTACCTTAATGACCTCATCAGTAGTACAGATATGTTCTATCAAAGGTAAACAATTCAATAGCTCATTAAAGGTGACAGCATCATCCTCAGTGATAGATTCGTAAGTCATCTGCAACAGCTTACAATATTCAGATAAGCTATGAAAGCCGTGAAGATTGATAATTTTGTTATAAGAACTTACCAGACACAAGCTTTTAAGATTTGGACAATTGGACAGGAGATGTACAAGTGTTTTTGTACTGGTTATTACCCATGTCAAGGATAAGCTTGTAAGGTAATCAAACCCACTGAATGTTGGTTTAAAGTCAAGAATACAGGATCCGAGACACAAGTCCGTTAACTGATGCAATGAGAAGATAGATAAAGGTACCCTATACACCTGGTAACCGTCAGTGTTGGAATCGGGAAGGTTAAGCGTGAACTTCTTGAGAGTGTTGCATCTCGACAGATGAAGTATTATCTGATCAACTTCAACAAAGGTGTCTTCTGAATCCATTGAAAGGGTGAACTCTACTATTGGACCCTGGTGCAGTAACAATACTTGGTATATAGCATTGAAAAGTTTACGCAAGTTGGTAATATGGTTCATATTACTTCCCAGCTCATCAAACTCTCCCTCCTCCTCCTCAAGGGAAAATTGATCTTCAGAAAATTCAAGTTTAGGAATTTTACCCCATTTGTATCTCCATTTGCTCGAGAGGATGCTCGTCCTTACTGCCTCTTTAATCGGTACAAGACATAAAATGGATTCGATTATGTTTTCAGGAAGGTTGCTGATTAAATCCAAAGATGAACGTTTAGCTTTAGACAAACGTTGAGGTTTCATCTCAGCTCGGTGCTTTTATAGGACTGATACTGAAAGAATTATGCAAAGATTAGGCAGTGTAGAAATCAATATCAGGTAAATTCTGTTTTTTACACACAAAATAAGCCTAATACAACACTTGAGAAATAAATCAAATAACATTCCTACAATTTCAATAAAAAGTCTGTAATTTCTGTTTATTACACATAAATTTTTGTTTATTCCCATTTGATGATTGAACCGTTTATTTATACGTTACAAAACGTTTGGAACAACATTTTGGAAGTGATAATTAAACCCTAAAATCAGTTGCTAGTGTTTGAGTAATCTGCTTCTGCTTATGACCAAAAGAAAATGAAAGTTCTAAACTCTAAAACTTCTAAATGTTTCATAACAAAATGATAAAAAATGAACATTGAAACAGGGCATAAACAAAAAATTTAGACACAGAATATTGAGATATATACCTGAGTTGCAGCAGGCTGAAAAAATCCCACTCGACTTTTTCACTCTTTGTGTGTGACTTCTGTAGGTTCTCAATTGGCCTATATATAGTAAAAATTCTAGCAAAAGAAACAGAGGAAAAATACAAGAAAAGAACTATTATAGAAAACCATAATTAAATTACTAAAAATGAAAATCATAAAATTATATTTTAAAAAGACTAGACTGTTATAGAATAACATATAATATATTAATAAGAATATCCACTTATTACTAAAAATGAAAATCATAAAAAATTGTCTTTCCAAAAACGTATATATCATAAATTCATAATAATCTATATTAATAGAGTATATAGAAATAACTAATTACAGTTACGATACGCTTTTAATAGCTATTAAAATTATTTTTGTTTAAGTCTAAGAGTTAGATCATAAGCTCATAATAATCTAAAAACGTTTACTTATGCTTACGTTGTTGTATCTTATGCCTTGTTAAAAAACTAAAGTGTTGTTTAAAATTTTAGCCTGAAAGTTTTGAGTCAATTCTTTTGGTTATAAATTGAAATAACGATAAGAAAAACCAAATCAATATATAAATTTGAAAACTGAATCATAATAGAATCCAAATGGAACGGTTTTAAAACTGAAAAGAAACCAATTTGGTTATGCGAGATTTTGGTCAAGAACTTAGATACCGATTGTTCTACAATCATCGAAGTTTACCGGCATCTTTAGTATTAAATTTCATTATTCGTACTACAATTACACTTGCATCCGAAACTTTCATGCTACACAGCACCTAAGTTACTATAATAACTTACCCTGAACATCTTTAAACTCTAAAATGACTTGTTTTTACACCCTACAATTAGTGAAGGCAGATAAGGTCTTAGGTGGAAAAAACTGTGTCGATACGAAATTGAAGGAAAGCAATATTTATGACAATTTAAACTATCCAACTTTAGTATTCGCGGACTTAGACAAAAGGAAAGCAATATATAAGACCTACACACAACTTAAACCGTTTCATTAATATTAACCACCACCTAAACTATAGATAGATCTTATACATAATAAGATATATATACTAAGCAATCCAACTGACACACGAACACGTACACTGCTTTCAATGCCACCTAAGACAAAATCCATGACCGATATTTCACCATTACCTTACCTAAAATCTAAGGGGAAAAACCCACACATATGAAAGTGTAGTCACTGCAATACCAAAATTTAGATACATGCATCCGTTGTGTGAGAATTTCACAAACTAGAAACACTCAAGATATAAACCATGCATCTCCAACTAAAACTGCAAACTCAATAACAATAGTAGGTTTTCATTATCCATCTAAAAAGTTCATCTGTATGGTATCAACTAAAATTTCCACATCCAGCGATGCACATGGAGAACGCAAGAGAACTTTTAACATTTCCAACTGCTCATCTTTAAAAACCCGACGGCCAAGTAGTACGCTCACCTTCTTCCGCACGGGTGAATTGGCCAAGATACGCTTAGCGAATTCCAATGCACGATCTTAGCGCTTAAACCCTCCGTTTCCATTTCAAAAAGATGTCCAACTAAAAATTCGAATAGCATCTCGGTTCAACTGAATTTATCTCATGACAAGTTGAAACAAAGGAGTCTACAAGAGGTGTTGGTATTTCTTTTGTCAATTCTACTTTGGAATTAGGATCACAATAAAAGAGTTGTAAGTCCCGTTCGTGACGGATCGATAACGAGGTTATCTATGGTATTAAGGTGCGGAATCCCTCAATACTAGTTATAGGGTCTATAACAAATTCTTTCGCAATATATTAGCGAATCAATTGTCCAATAGCTTTGTATCGATTATAACGAATGTTAACGATCAATACCTAGCCTTTGGAATGTTGGAGAAGTCTCTGGAATCGCAGGAGGTACGGGTCTCTGAATTGGCAAAAGTCTATTAGGTTTAAAACCTAATATACATTTATAATCGTCTTAGTTCGCAGGTCACTGGGCTCTGCGAACTGACTCAGTTCGCAGCCCATATTGGCCCAGCGAACTGACTCGGTTCGCAGGTCAATTTTGTCCTGCGAACTGACTCGGTTCGCGGTCAACCTGGTCAACATTTTTCAACATTTTGATATTTAACTCTAAAATGTTTACCAAGCAATATATTTCATTTACAATTCAAAATCAATGTACAACCTTGATTACAATTACTAAAAGTGCTATTACACGCTATTACAAGCTAGATCTGTTGTCACAAAACATGTCTCAACAAGAGTTACTCCCTCTGTCCCAAAATAAGTGTCTACATTTAGTTTTCACCGAGTTTAAGAAATTACATTGTCTGGTAGTGAATATGACACATTTACCTTTAATTTTTGCATAGACTCCTATGCATAAGTTTTGAGAAAAAGTATATATAATATGCTACTTTTGGAAGTGGACACCGAGACAAACTAAATGGAAAGGTGGACACTTATTTTGGGACGGAGGGAGTTTGATTTATGCCATATATGTTTACTTTAATTTTCTCCATGTTTGGGAAGCTTCGGATCACAAGACCAAGAAAATGTAAATCATCATTGCCAACAACCCTCGTCATATGTATCCACAAGTATTTGAGATGGAGTAATGCTGCTGGTAGCTCTTGCGGGACTCCGCTCTCAGCAAAATACTTGAAACATAAACAAAACCTAGAATAACTAACTCATAATCAAGATAACAATGTTCGAGACATAGGTCCGGTAACTGATGCAATCTGAAGATTAATGAGGTAACCTATGCATCTGGGAATCAACAGTGTGGGAATCAGGAAGGTTAAGAGTGAACCTCTTAAGAGTATTGTCTCTTGACAAACGAAGTATTATTTGGTCAAGTTCAACACAGCTATCCTCCGAATCCATGGTAAGGGTGAACTTTACTATTGGACCCTTATAGAATTCCATAATTACACGTCTTGGTCAAATTTTTTCTTTCACATCCTAGTTTATTAGACTCCACCAACTCACCGGATAATTGCTTTACGTAGAACATAAGTTTAGAAAATTTGGTCCACATGTATCTCCATGTCCTTAAGATGATACTCATCCTTATGGCATCTTTTATTGGTACAAGACATAAGATGGTATGTATTATGTTTTCAAGAAGGATATTGATTCTATCTATAGATGAATGTTGAGATTTTGACGAACGTTTAGATTGCATCTCAACTGGGTGGTATTGTTGGACTGATACTAAAGAATAAACTCTCGAGTTCAAACTTAAAACTCGTAATGCATGTGATTTATAGAAGGTTGAGTTGTGTTGGTAACTCAAGTCTATATGATAACTAGATTTTCATGCCCGTTTGATGCACGGATTTTAAATTATTATCTTGAATTTTAAAGATTTGTTCTACATATGAGTTATATTATTTTATTGCGAAGCGTGTGCATCTTATTTTATGTTTTTCATTTATTAATTTTACATCTTATGTAATAATAAAGATGTTATATTTCATAGTTTAATATAAAATGAGTAACACAAAATTTAATTTTAAAAAATTAGCAATTTTTGTTTAAGATGTAAAACTATCTTCGGGTCAAAAGTCATCAGCAAGAATTATATTGTACATAAACTAAATTCATACGTATGATTAATCACTTTTGCAGTAGAACGATATACTATAAACTTTTGCGATATATTACAATTTATAACATCTATCATTTGATGAAAAATGCAATTTTAAGATGTGAGGAAGATATTTATATTAGGAATCAATAAAAAGGATGAAATGTTTGTAGACTTGTAGATACCACAACCAACAATAGTTCTAGATTTATTGACAAATGCACTTAGAAATTAGAAAAAAAAAAAAGAGATAAAGATGAATTACTCATTTTATCAATTGGATATAACTATATATATATATAAGTGATAGTTATAGTCATAGTCATTTAACACATATCCTCGACCACTAAAATGCCATAATTTATGTTTGATATATCATTGTATCTTATAAGTAAGATTTACCGAAAAACATATAAGGAATTATGCTTAGGAAAACATAGCTAATTACAACAAACATGATAGATATGAAATATCAATATTTGAAGCTAAAATTAAAACATCATATGCAACTATGAATCACGCCATCTTCTATGTATGTTATGTTATTTTTCTCTTAACAACAACGAAAAGCGTAACTTAATGAACTCAAACAACACTAGACATCCATGGACTCTATCACATCTAAAAGAATAAACCATAAAGATACAAAAGTGAAAAAATCTAAAAGACAAAAAGATCCTAACGCTTATAAGTACACCCAAAACATCCTACAATAGAATGAAGTGACAACTCAAAATTACTTCTACATTTGGGTGATTGAAAAGAACCGAAAACTGTTCAAATGGTTGCTTAATAATATGACGATCTACATAATTGAGTCGTATGATTCATGTGGAAATGAAATGTAGTATTTATAGATAACAAATATGTTGGGTCACAAGGTTCCCAAAACTTAGATACAGATTAAATAACAGTTATCTTAACGTGTTAGTTTATATCCAAGTTTATATCCAAGTTTATATCAAACAAGTTTAAATTAATCTAGGCGGAAAACAAGATTAATTTTGACACAGAGTTTATTATGAATCAAAGTATTATTCACAATAAAGTGTTTGTCTCACAAAGATGACAAAGTATTCAAACCCACACAGATGGTTTGAATACGATCCAAGTAGTATACAAAGATACAGTTATCACTACAAACTTCACAGTAAGTGTGGTAATGCTTTAGCCTAAGCTCAAAGGTCTAGTATACTAATTCTCTTGAATTTCTTGGATAATAGCAGTGCTTTTTGAACTGCTATTTATAGAGTTGGATGTAACTCTATATTATCCAGCTTACATAGTTGTCCAAGGGATAACAGATGCATCTTGGGCAACTTTGCACGCCTTCCTTTTTGCTTTTCTTGGAAATAGAAAAAGCAAAAAGGTAAAAGGTTTCTTTGCTGAGAAGAGAACCTTTGTATGATGTTTGACCTTTCTCAAACATCTTATCAGTTGTATCTAGCCTAAGGAAAGAAGAATATCTCCTGTACATTTGTACTTTCATTCTTCAATCTGTGCTCTTCAGTCTGTGCTCATCAGTCTGTGATCTTCAGTCTGTGAACTTCAGTCTGTGAAGCCTTCTGTATTCAATCTTCATTCTTCAGATGATGAATTCATAAGTCTTCAGGAAGAGCATGGCTTTCAGTCTGTGAGAATCTTCAGTCTGTGCAGCACAGACTCAGAAGCAATTCCTCAGTCTGTGTAGCACAGACTCAGGAACACAGACTCAGGAATTTCACTAAGTTTCCTGAATACAACTAATTTAGATTTTGACTCTTCAGATTTATAACTTAGGTTTGATAATTTTTTTTCCCAACAAAATACTCTTAATTTAATGTGCTATAAAATATGCAGTTAGTATTTCATGAAATATATGAAAAGATGATCAATTAAAACAATAGGTTATTTCAATTTAATTTGCTATTTAAAATGCATGGATCATGAGTTAATTTGAATTCCTACATGCAGTTAGACAAACTTTAGAGTTTCTCCTATTTTATTAGGGAAAATGAAAGGATTAAATTGATTTATTTTTCAACCACTATCATCAAAACTATAAATTTATGAAAGAACTCAAATTGATTATTAATTTAATTTGAAATGCATACATAATAACCGGTGGTATTAACTCCTTAAATGCAAATAAATAACCGAATTTCTCTATTGTTCTTATGGACAATGAAATGATTAAAATAATTGTTTATGACAAAATTAAAATTAAGCTAAATCTATACAATTATTTATGTAAGATAATGCTATTATCAACATTTAATTAAGTTAAATTTTACCATTATATATTATGCCATCAATTAGTATAGTGAGTAATTAAATATCTTACCTGTTTTACCATTTTTTACCATCATTTATTTCAATTAGTATAGTGAGTAATTAATCTTTTACCTTTTTACCATTTTTTACCATCATTTATTATAGTGGTTAACTAATCATAATTACACCAAAACTCAAAATTTAGTATATTTTAGATTAATGAAAATTATAAGCATTTAAAGCATTTCTATCCAGTTACACTCTCTTCCATGTCCCACCAATAAAATTTTCACATCCAAGATTTTAATTAAGTCCTCTTGTTAAATCATGTTCAAACATAAAATTAAGATTATTAAATACAATTACTAGAAAATCAAGTAATAGTTTTTGAAAAATGGTACTTTTAATGTTTATATGGATTTTATTTAGGAATTGTATGTATTACTCAGCTATATATTGTATACTTTTTTTATTTAAACGCCAGTTTTCATTATAGATGCCAACACATTGATTTCTATCTCAGATTTATCCTTAATAATTTGAAAACTCTACCCGAAACGTGAGTCTTCCTTTTGTTAGTGCAGTATCATTTGACACAAGAATAAAAAAAAAACCGAATATAAGAAAATATGTTGCTAATTAACCATAGCTTAAAAGTTTGGGGAGCTTCTGAAAAAAAAGACAACAACAGGCAACCCCACATTCACAGTGAAACAACTATCAACATAATGTGAATGTTTATAGTGGACTAACGGAAGCTCCGGTAAAGTAGACATGGAATCTATACCAGAATAAATAGTAAATATTCCCAAAATATTTACTTCAATGTCCAAAGAGCTAATATTCCCAAATGGAAAGATACAGATGAGGATCAATCACAGGTAAATACCCAAGTAGCTCATACATGGAATAATAACCTGTAGTAACTCACAAGATTATGAATTATGATAAGTTATCAAAGCCTATGAGGATTGAGGTGCACTAATGTAGTTGGAAGCACTCATCGACTTATTTTTATCAAAGTACTTGAAACATAGACCAAACAGAGGTCCATAAGCAACATTTTTGGCGATTTAGACCAATTGAGTAATGTTTACCAGTTTGACGATCGGTAGAGATATGTTCAATCTTATTTTTCAGAGATGTTCAATCATAGATAAATACTTGAACAGATAAATAAAGGTGACATTATCATCCACATCAGTACTTTCGACGGCTGACATCTGCAGTAGCTTACAATATTCAAATAAGTTATAAAACCCATGAGGATCAATATTTTGGTAAGAACATACCAGAATTAGGCGCTTACACAATGGACAACTAGATATCAAATGTAGAAATGTTTGTTAGGAATCTTGGACCCAACCAACACAAATAATTGAACACAATTGCATCGACAACAATAAACGGATATCCAAATCGCTAACAAAGCAATTAAACAAGCAAACAAGATAAATAAAGAACAATATGACAGGAGGATTTAACGTTGTTACGTCCTATCTTCAACTTGGAGATTGGTTTAGTCTACGTGGCCAAACCATAGAGTTTCTTTCATTAAATTCGTGGCTCAAGGTTACAAATACATTAGGGTTATATTTATAGGATAAACCTAACTTAGGGAACAAGAAATAACCAATCTAGCCGACTTAATTTTCGCCAGCGAAAAAGGGTCTCGCCAGGCAAAAGATGCTCTGGCTCGGTGAAATATCCTCTCACCAAACAAAACACTCCGTGTCTAAATTTCCTAGTTTTCGGTTCGTTAAGCTTCACAATGCTAACAATCTATCACTTGAAGATTAACAAATCCCAAAAGCAGTAACCCTTCACAATCTCCATCCATTCAACAATATCACCCGTTCAAACTTCATACATCCGAAATATCATTCGGGACACGCTACTTGATGTCGGAAGACTTTCGACAAGAAGCTACCTGAACACACACCACGAAACTGGAACCACTCTCCGATTATCCGCACCACTATCATCTAGCCCAAGAAGATACGTTGAAGTGCTCAATGACTCTAACTACTGGATTCTATCAAGAGACACCCGCCTCTTCAATTCGTCGATTACAGCCACATGTGATCCTACCACTGACATGTCATAGACCAACCCATAGAGAATTTCCTCCATCCGATTTTCCTTCCCACCAATCATAAAATTACTGATAGAACAAACATGTAGATCATCATCAAATTTTATTCCTGAGAACGCAATCATAACCGCGGCTATCTGAGAAAACTCCGATTCATAACCCATATTCAGTCACAAATTTCTTTGCTATTGGAGAGTATAAATTCGAAGATCCGAACGCTCTAATGTTATCCAAAATTCGCACACTAAATCTGTAGAAATGGAGACTATAAGTTGCACACCAATCTCTAAAACTCTCACATATCTTTCCAGCTAAGGAATGGGAAATCCTCTTAGTCACCAAAATCCCAATAGCTTTGATACTTCCCTCGGTTAAAAATAGCTGCCAGGGAAAGGTGTTTCCATTTAAGATTTTAGTTACTTTTAGTTAATCGATCCTTTCTTGGATTCTCTTGAGAAAATTACTTGTATTATTTTTAGTTATTTGTTTTAGTTCTTAGTTTTATATTTATATTGTGTAGAGTAGTTACATTTCACTTCTTTTTTAGTTTTTATGATTTAGCAGGGGCTTTTTTATCATCAATGTCTTACTACACGGATTTTCAATATTATCAAGGCTTCATTTGTAAGAGTGATGATGATGATGTGCCGATTATATTGCACAAAAGGTATACAAAGAGTGACGACGATGATGTCCCGATGATATTACAAGGAGGTTACCAACCAGGTAGTTACAAATGTAATGGAAATTTTAGAGATAATCAACTCTACCGATTGAGGCCTTGGGATGATATTGAAGATTTTCACAAGATTGAGCTTGAAATCACGGAAGATTCTGATTGGGAAGATTCAGATTTTGAAGAGATGAGATAGAGATTAAAGAAGAAGTTGAGGAAATTTTGATCATTCCTAGTTTTGAAATTATTAGTTTACCAATCGAATCATCTACTGTGAATGAGGAGCTGAAAAATGAGGTGGAGACTATCAAGAACAAGCTCAAGGAAGTATCTAAAACAGTTCAGAATAACGATTATGTGGTTGTGTTAGAAAATAATTTTCTGCCAAGGCTTGATTTCCCTACTTTAGATTAGGAATTACATGTATTGCTTGGTTTTGATGACGAGGATCTAAACAAGCTTACAAATAACGGATATGCGATGATGACTGAAGAGGAACTATTAGAGATCATGAAGTTGGGTGTGGACGAATCGCCTCCATTAGATGAAGAGTTTGGAAAGTTAAAAGAAGATGATAGGATATGGGTCAAGAATTCACTTTGCCATGTAATTCTGAGTTTGTATTTTTGGATGAGCCAAAACAGCCCCATGACTTATCAACTGGGTTATTTCGATCATTTTCCATTTGTGGTATTAAGGAGTTGAACATTGTGAATGAGTTAATGGATAAGTTACTTGAGAAAGATCGGGTAATAATGTTGGAAAAGAGTAACGAATGTTCTCGACTAAGCTATTTTGAAGAACCACCCGACTCTTTACGTATAGTTTCTAAAGATTTTTCATCATTGGAAGATATCATTAAGTTAAAGGCTGATATGATGAGAGGCATTGGGAGAAATCGGCCACCGGATGAGTGCATTACAATTCATATAGACTTAGACAACTATGGTCTTGAAATGGTCCTGGAGACATAGAGATAGATATTCCTCCATCTTTAGAAGTGGCATGTGGTGTATTTTCAAGAAGATATTAGGGAATCATTCGGTTCCTCAACAAGACACCCGAAAATAACTGGAGAGTTTATTCTCACGTTACTACTCTTAATTGGGAGAAGTTCTATAGGAAGTACAAAACGAAGGATAACTTCCTCCCAACTGAGTATGATTGAAAAGGAAATGGTAATTGGAAAGAGGATCCAACATGATGAAGGAAGGTCGAGTCTAGCTTTAGACTCATAAATAACTTAAGCGCTTTGCGGGAGGCAACCCGTAGGTTATTTTTATTTTATTTTGATAATTTTTATGTTTTGGAACTTTGTGAGTGTGTTCCCTGGAAACCCTCACCAGACTATAACTCGTCCACTCGGGATACCGAGGGGTTTAAAGGCTTATTGCATATGCTAAATGCAATCGTGATTCCTACGAAAGTGAGTTATGATTTTATTTTGTTTTTACATTTGTTTATTTCTAGATGCATTGTTAGTTTGGTTTTGTTTGGAATTATGCTTGGGTGTTTGTTTTGTTGACATTATAGATGCTTGGTGATTGTTGGCTTTGTATGGTAAACGAGATGTAGGACACTAGTATAATCATTAGCTTTAACAACAGTAAAGTTATAGATTAAACTGTGAAATCATATTCGTGGAATGATGAAGTGATTAGGGAGACAACATTAACGACGGTTGTAAATCTTAATAATCATTCAACTATAAGACTCGATAGGGGACTGTAGTGTCATTAATTCTTCACAATATTTGTTAATCGGTTTTAAAAAGCAATTCAAGATCTGGGAGGAGCTAGTCTAAGTGAATCTCTTCCATCCATTGTTATTCGAACTTATGTTAATTGTCATTTAGTTACTTGTCTTGTTTTGAATTCAACTCGCAACACAAGTTGCAAAACAAATCATTTAAAACCCCCTCTTTAGATTAATTATTAGTAGTTAAATTTTTGGATAAACATTTTTCCCTGCGGAAACGAACTTGAATACTTACTATTAGCTATCTGCTATGCGATAGGTCCAGTTGCCTTTTTGTGTAATAGTAATTGATTGTATTTCTTCACATTTTAAAAGTACAAATTTTACACATCGGGTTCTTGTTAATAACAAGTTTGAATCCTTCTGCAATAGTAAGGGTATTGTTCATCAAACCAGTTGTGCTTATACTCCTCAACAAAATGGTAAAATGGTATTGCTGGGAGAAAGCACAAACATTTGCTTAATGTAGCAAGGTCTTTGTTGTTTCAAGGTCATTTACCCTTGAATATGTGGTCAGAGTGTATTCTTACTGCTACTTATCTTATCTTATTAACAGGTTTCCATCTCCGTTTGAATTAGTCCATAATCATGAACCTAGTCTCTCTCACTTGAGATTGTTTGGATGTTTGTGTTATGCTACTGTTTAAATGAAAATGACAAGTTTAGCAAGAGGTCTGAACATTGTGTTTTTGTTGGCTATTCAAATGTTAAAAAAGGTTACAACTTACAAGTGTTTTAGTCTTGATAATAAAATAATGATCTTTCTAGAAATACAAAGTTTTATGAAACTGTTTTCCCATTTAATTTGAAAACCTTTGTTTAACAAGTTCAACCTTTACAAAATGGTTTACATCATTTAAATTTTTTTGATTCTATTTTTGATAATCCAAACACTTCTTCAAGTCCCAATGATGAGGAGAGAAACACAATAGATAGTGAGGGCAGTGGCAGTGATCAAAGTCACTTGGATGAAACTTTGGTTTCTTCTGATAATAATGATACCACTGCAACACTAGTGCCTGAGTCAAATCCTTCTGAGGGCAATTCTGATCATTCTGAAAATACAAATCTATACTATCTACTAAATGGAGGATTAAGTTGATGTAATTAAAGCTGAGATGGCATGTATTAGGCTGTGAGAATTTTTTGCAAGAATAGTGTTTTTTCACATTTATTTTCAGTTGTGGTGGAAAAAAAAAACTTGTTGCAAAAATGGATTACCCGCAATTCTCAATTGCGTACCCACAATTCTCAATTGCGGACTTCATTTGAGAGGTCCGCTATTCACAGTATTGGACTTGGGGTTTTTGTAGAGTTTCTGTTCACGATTTGTTAATATGTCGGGTTGTTTGGAATTATTATATGAGGTCTGCAATTCCCACTTTCAAACCCCAAAATTCAAGGTTTTTTGTCAATTTACATTGTGTTGTCAAGTCATTGCATGTTTATATGGAATCAAGTGTCAAATAATAAAGAATCCGATGAAACATGCATGCTATATTTATACATTTCTTACATTGTTGAGTTCATACCACAGAAGCTTAAACAATTGCAAATTTACAATTTTTGTGCTATTCTTTAAATCAGCATTTTCAACATTTATCATTTCTCCAAACACCAAAAAATGAATCCTCAAGCCACCCTCAATCCTGGTCCACTTATTTCGGATTTGCTATTTTTGCATGAAGTTCATTGATTATTCAATCTATTCAATAGAAGAATAAAAGATTGTCAACTAATGGTTAGACATTGTGATAGTTATTTTTGGAAGCTCGTTCTGTATATTCCAGAGCCCGTGATGTTCTATATAAAAGAGGCTGGATTCGGTGGTATCATACGTTGTGGCAACATGAAGCTTGATCATGCACTAATCACTGCTTTTGTCGAGAGATGGCGGCTAGAGACCCACACTTTTCATTTTCCAATAGGAGAAGCTACAGTTACCCTCCAAGACGTACAAGTTTTATGGGGTATGAATGTTGAAGGAAACGAAGTTTCTGGCACTGATTCTAGACGATCACGACAAGATTTAAAAAATATTTGCAACTAGGAATCACTAATCCAAGACCAAAATATTCGGAGGACTCTTCTGACCAAACAAAAAATATGTAATTGTCAGAAAGAGTTGTGATACCTGTATCGATCCAGGGAAACTACAGGATCTAAAAAAATATCCCTCTTTCAATCCGAAACGAAAAAGAAGAAATCCGCCCACATTAGGATTACTTGTCAATGGTTGATCCAATTTGATAGATTCACCTTCTGAAAGCGAAAATAAAAAGGATAGGTGCAGAGACTCGATGGAAGTTGTTCTAACAAATGGAGTTATTCTCTCAGGAAAGGTCAAATTCTTCTAAGTTGTTTATATGATAACTTGTTTTTGCCATTACCTAATGATGCTTCGGAAGAAGATTACAAGCAAAGGGCTAGAGTTTACATTATGCACCTAATTGGTGGATTTTTATTAACCGACTCATCAAGTAATAGTGTTTACTTGTATCATTTGTTTAATCTACACGACTTATCGAGGTGTGGACAACTTAGTTGGGGATGTGCAATTTTAGCTTGTCTTTATAAAAGATTATGTAAGGAATCACACTATAAAGCAAAAGAGATTAGCGGACCACTTTTGTTACTACAGGTATGAATTTATTTATTGATTATTAAACTTGTATTTTGAATTTGTGGTTTTTGTAATAACGTTATGCATGAAGATATGGGCTTGGCAAAGATTGCCAACTATTCGTCCAATTCAGCATAGTGAAGTAAATGATTTGACAATTCCTTATGGTGCACGGTTAGTTAAATTTAATTTATTATATTTGCATTTGCATACATAACTTACTCACTAGTTTATTGTTCATTACGTATTCGTCTTGTACGCCTTCTACCACCAGCTGATACGAGCTGAGGAAAGTTTTGTCATATCTACATGAATCTTCCAACCCGGGTCTCTCCAATAATCATGATGAGGAAGTGGTGTAAAATCACAATTATATTATTGCCTATATGTAGTAGTGGTAAACACATCATTCACAATCGTATGAGGGTTCTCTCCCCTATGACGACAAACAGCAATGGCATGTGAGCATGGAAATCTCTGCATTTGCCACTTACCACATGTGCACGTACGATTAATCATGATAATCATTTCCACCAGTGTCATTTATGTGCAGCCTTGAGATTACTCTGTAGTCACCATTGATATAGTTAAACTCACTTAAATTGTGTTCCTGTGCATATCGCTCACGAAGCGTGTAGAGGTTCCATATACGTGAATGTAAAGGTGTGTTGCAGTTAATTGCATCTTCACTATGCTTTAGAAAGAGTTGCACTGTTCTGTTGAATGTAAGGTCGATACATGCCTTAATCGGAAGATGTCTAGCTCCTCGTAGCACATTGTTGAAACTTTCGGCTATATTTGTTGTCAGACAACCCCATCCATGATTGTCATCAAATAAGAGACACCATTTGCTTTTACCGATTGCTTTTAAATACTCCCAAGCTGCTGGATTAATGGACTTTATCTCGCTTACACAATTTATGTATTTTCTACGTTGTGTGGTGCTCCCAAGCTGCTGGATTAATGGACTTTATCCCGCTTACACAATTTATGTATTTTCTACATTGTGTGGTGCTCCCAACTGCCCTACAAAGCTTCTTAAGATTCGAGTTCTTGAACTTTTGCATTAAATTACTCCTAATGTGTCGGAGACAAAATCGATGGTATGCAAATGGCTCTTTCCATTCTGCTAGATTCTTCATTGCATGCATGATTCCTTTATGTCTATCTGAAATAACGCACAATCGCCTATCAAGTGCAACAAACTCTCTTAATTGCTAAAAAAACCAACACCAACTATCAACCGTCTCCTTATCGACAATGGCATAAGCAACAGGCAATATGTGATTATTAGCATCTTTTGTCACATGAGTTAGTAGCTTACTCTTATACGAACCCTTTATAAAAGTACTGTAAACACATATAATAGGTTGACATAGATAGAATGCGAAAATGGATGGTCCAAATGCCCAAAATATATAATTAAATGTAGCTATATTCGATCAGTATTAGGGTTAGAACTTTGTAATGCTGAATATACGCACGTAACTTCGCAAAGTTACTCTCTAAAGTTCCGTAAATACTCTCAATGGCTTTTTTCCTACCTCGCCATGCCTTATGGTAAGATATATCAACATTCAAACTGTTCTTTATATCTGCTTGGAAATGTTTAGTTGGAACGGCAACATCTTCTTGAATTGAGTGAATTATGTAGGAAGCAATGGTTTTTGAGTTTAAATTTCGGTTGTTGTTGCTAACGACAGAATCAAAGCAATTGTGTGAACCCACCCATCGTGTTATTTGCCACAAATGATGGTTTTTCTTCTTCGTCGCACGAACATACCATTCACAAGGGGTTGCATGCAGGACAATATTGTAGTTGTCACTTTGAGTGAAGCATTTTGCCACCCAATAATTCTTTTTTGATTCAACTACAATAAATTCCCTATGTTGTCTAAGCGACCAAAGTCTTATAGCCTTAACTACTTGATCTCTGGTATCAAAGAGCATACATATTCGAATTTGATTTTCATGCTCACTCCACTTATCCATGGGCACATCATCATCAAAAACTGGGAGTTCATGATTATCTATATCTCCAACATCTCTAAAGAAGTTCATCACACCTTGTGAGTAAGGTTGAGATCTTGTAGCGTTATCTTCAGGTGCATCATCCGACTCATCCCCATCATCCTCGACCGCCTCACTTTCTTCTTCACTATATTGATCTATCATCATCCAAGTTATTAAAGACGCCATTATCATTATCACCCTCACTATTACTATTAAGCAAGGGGAATGGTGCACTTGAGGGGTTAGGATTAGAACGTGTATTTTGTTGTGTAAATTCTGGCTCCATTTTCACATAAATTTGACCCCAATAATTTTCATTTAACCCGGCTAAATAGTACATCGAATCTAAACTTTCATCGCAAAACAAAATTATAACATTATTTTTCCCTTGAAATTCATAGCATAACGATATTTTTAACTTAAATCGGGTTCTTGCAACCCCAACACAAGAATAAATTAAATCAATGAATTCGCCATATCCCATTTTATGCCTAATTACAATTGAAGTAGACATTGTTTGATTATCAGGCTTGATAAAGCCATTTTGATATTCGATATTACCATCCCAATATAAGTTTACCATAAATGGACGTTCTAGAGTCATGGCAAAGAATATATGAATTTGTTACTGCACAGCAAAAATATGAACGTTTAAGAAGAAAAATAAAATACCAAAATCATAGTTAACATTACGTTTATAGATTTATAAGAAAACTAAGTTAGAAACATACCTTTGTTATGTTTTGTGTCTGACAGCAGTGATAATAAATTGAGTTTTTTTTCTTTCTTCTTTTAGTAAGATGAATGAATGATAAGTAGGCAGAATATATAGATGAAAGAGACGAATTTATTTACGTTTTTTATATATCAATTATGTTATCTACACTATTATTGAATCTACCACTATACTTTATCATCTTCTGTGTACACCATGCAAAGTGGAAAATAAACTTATCTCAAACCCTAATTTATGTCAAAACCCTAAAGGTGATGGAGCTGATCGGGTTTATTGAATTTTGGAGTTTGTAATTCTCAAATGTGGACCACGATATTTAGTTCTAAAAAAGCCGACAACTTGACAAAAATGTCTCAAAGTATGGAGTCCGGAATGGTGACTTGCGGACCTCTATATTTAAATGAAGAGAAAACATGATATCTGAAAAAAAACTACAAGTTCCATAGTGGAAATTGCGGACCTCACATTTGAAGTCCGCAATTGGGAATTGCGGGTAACCCATTTTTGCAATGACTTTTTTTTTTCGCACCAGGACTGCTAACAAATTTGAAAAAAGCCTTATCCTTACAAAAAATTCTAAGCTGTGATGGATGACGTGGCTAAACTAGGCTCAAGGAATTATCTCAGAATTTTGTTTTATTTAATTAATATTAGTTAATTAATTAATATAATAGGAAAACAGAATATTTAGGAAATGTTTGTGTGCTCTAGGCATGCAAAATCTGATACATTTAATGGAAACTTTAACTGCCTACCGCCCATATATCTCACGCTTCACCAATTAAAATATGGAATACCAACAGCCCATTCATTCCCATTCCTCTTTTTAAACTAATCCACATAACCCTAGCTACCCAAAAACTCAAGCAGTCATCCTCTCAACTATCTTTGTCTTCTCTTTACCATCAAAGCAATGGAAAACGAATCATACAATTTCATCTCTGACCTTGATACTAGGAAAGATTCGTGGAAGCTTAAGGTTCGAATCATTCGCTTGTGGAAAACAACATATCAAATTGATATGATTGTTATGGATGAAAGGGTATGCTATAGTTCGTTTTGTTATGTATTTGGTTTCGAATCTAACTACAGGCGATTGGGAATGTGGTTTGTTTACTAAATTAAACATCAAACCATCTTAGTGTTAGCTATGTTGAAACTCAACTAATTTATTTGTTTGTTTTCAGGCTGACAAGATCCAAGCATCGGTGAAGAGGGCTTTATTTCACGTGTTTGAGGATAAAATCGAAGAAGGGATGATCGTTTTCCTTAGTAAGTTTGGTGTAGCATCGAATAATGACAAGTACCCTATGTGGAGACATCAATACAAGATTAATTGCTACCGTTCTACTTTTGTTAAGAGATGTGTCAAGTTTGATGGTCCCATCCATGGCTTTGATTTCTTTCCTCTTGAGGATATTTTGAGTCACCGTGATGATCCGGACCTCCCTGTTGGTAAAGTCCTTTATTTTTTGGTTTACACATATTGACAAATGTTTATAACATCATTGCTAATAAATTTACCCTTTTTCTTATTTACGATAGATGTTATCGGTTGTGTCATCGAGTGTGGCAATCTTTCGGTGTATGATAAAGGATCGGGCAGGGAAGGCAATCAGATGACGTTGGAATTGGTGGACTTAGAGTATGTTGCTTTTTATTTGTTTTATTCTTACACATTTAATTAATCAAACGTTAATAAATTTATTTTTAATGTTGTAGGGGTTTAAAAGTTAAGTGTACTTTATGGGATGATTTTGAATTGCAATTTCATGAGTATGTAGCAACTAGCAAGATAGAACATCATGTTGTGGTCATTCTTCAATTTGGAAGAATCCGAATATGGAAAGGTAATGTTTAATCTTATAAATAAGGATGTGCAAAGTGATAGTATGAAACTGTGATTATATATAAGTATGCTTGACATGTAGATACACCTATGTTTCAGAATGCATTGTTTAGTAGCAAACTTTTATAGATTCCGACATAAAGGAGATTAATGATTTTCGAAAAAGGTATTTAAATAGCATTATGATTTTACAACTACTCAAGTAAATCCTTTGATAAGAACCTAACTTTTGGATAATGCATATTTGCTACTAGGGTTGGAGGAGCTTCGTCTTCCCAATGTGTAAGTCAACTATCAACTCAACGTGTTAATTCGGTTCGTGAGGACTTTCTCACTATGGCTAATAGGAAAACTATTGATGAGATTGTTGACTCTACCAAGGTATATAATGCTATCTTTTGTGTTTTTTGTAGTTATTTGCTTTTCCATAACTAGGTGTATCTGAACTTTCATTTTCATATATGGTTTGTGTTGTACTTGCCACAATCAAGTTCGTTGAGCAGAGACATGGATGGTACTATGTTGCATGCAGGAAGCATAACAAAAAGTTGTGAGGAAGTCAGAGTTTCATTCCATGGAAGACATTGATTCTGTCTTTGTTTCTTTGTGTTCTCTGTGTATCATAAAAATGTAGCATTTGGTTCATAATAGTAGTTCTTGGTCAAAGATTTCTTTCCTAAAGAAATGTAGATGACTCACACATTTATCATTGATTATTTATGATCTTTATGAAAATGAATAAAAGTGAAAGTAAAAATCATATATCTAATTATATTCAATAAATGTGTTTGGACAAAGTAGTTAAGTTCAGACATGGATGGTACTATGTTGCATGCATGAAGCATAACAAAAAAGTTGTGAGGAAGTCAGAGTTTCGTTTCATGGAAGACATTGATTCTGTCTTTGTTTCTTTGAGTTCTCTGTGTATCATAAAAATGTAGCATTTGGTTCATAATAGTAGTTCTTGGTCAAAGATTTCTTTCCTGAAGAAATGTAGATGACTCAAACATTTATCATTGATTATTTATGATCTTTATGAAAATGAATAAAAGTGAAAGTAAAAATGATATATCCAATTATATTCAATAAATGTGTTTGGACAAAGTAGTTAAGTTTAGACATGGATGGTAGGAAGCATAACAAAAAAGTTGTGAGGAAGTCAGAGTTTCGTTCCATGGAAGACATTGATTCTGTCTTTGTTTCTTTGTGTTCTCTGTCATTAAAATGTAGCATTTGGTTCATGATAGTAGTTCTTGGTCAAAGATTTCTTTCCTGAAGAAACGTAGATGACTCAAACATTTATCATTGATTATTTATGATCTTTATAAAAATGAATAAAAGTGAAAGTAAAACTCATATATCCAATTATATTTAATAAATGTATTTGGACAAAGTAGTAAGTTCAGAAGTAGAAACAGTCAGATGCAACAAATATTGTGCAAAATGTAAATTGAATGTGGGTGGAACCAAAGTTAGTTATTTAGTTTTCAACGTTGAGTTGTATAGTAGTAATAATTGGTGCTAAAATGTGAAGATTTTAGATATAGGGAACATGTTCGTACTCGAGTTTTTGAAGGTCTAGTACTATTAACTGTTTTGGGAAGACATTTTAATTTTAGGCCTAACGAATTAAAAAGGTTAAGCAAGTATTTTTTTTTTTTGTCTTTGCAACAATAATTTATTTTGAGGTTCCAAAAAACTTTTATTTAGGTTAAAAGAATAACAAATACTTTTATTTAGGTTTCTTTAACGTACCCGTGTTTTCACGGGTCACTAAACTAGTATTAATTCAAATGATGGCACTGAAGGCACAGAGGATGGAATTGATCCTAAAAGATCATCTAGACCTAAAGTTTTCCCTCAAAAGTTTAAGATTTTGAAGTAAAAAACTGGTGTGAAGTATCCCTTAGACAACTATGGTTGTTATTCTAGCTTATCTGATCATAATAAGTGTTTTGTTTCTAATTTGGAAAAATGTGTGGAACCAAAGACCTATTTTGAAGCTTCTAAAGATAAAAAATGGATATATGCTATGAATAATGAAATGAAAGCATTCAATAGAAACAAGACTTGGATGGTTACTGATTTACTTGTTGGTAGAAAACCAATTGGGTGTAAATGGATTTATAAAATAAAATATAAGTCAAATGGTGAAATAGAAAAGTATAAAGCTAGGTTAGTTGCAAAAGGATACGGTCAAAGGGAGGGAATTGACCATGAAGAAACTTTTTCACATGTGGTAAAAATGATAACTGTTAGATGCATTCTTAATCTTGTTGTACAATACAATTGGAGTTTATATCAACTTGATATAAAAAACGGTTTTTTTATATGGAGATTTGTCTGAAGATGTGTATATGTCCTTACCTCAAGGATACTTTTCTTATAATGATTCTAGAGTTTGCAAGTTAACAAAATCTTTATATGGGTTAAAGGAAGCTCCTAGAAAATGGAATGAAAAACTTACATCTTTTCCGGTTGAGTATGGTTTTGTTCAAAGTGTTAATGATTATTCATTATATACTTATTCTTCTAATAATGTATTCATTATTCTTCTTGTTTATGTTGATGATATTTCATAACTGGGAACAATATATCTAAGATTTCAAGTGTTAAAGAATTTCTTAGATCCAAGTTTATGATTAAAGACTTGGGTGAGTTAAAAATATTTTCTTGGAATAGAAATTTTGAAATATAAAATTGGTATTTGTATGAATCAACGAAAATACTTTCTTGAACTTTTAAATGAGTTTGGCATGCTTGGTTGCTGTCACACCCCCAAAATTTGAATAATATTATAATGGCGGAAGCTCGGGGCGTGACTCGATCAATTGACAACAAATCATGAGCGTATGATTATCGCAGAACATCTATAATATTAAGATGTCAATAATAGTTTTACAAACGTTACGACTTATCAAGCCGTCAAAATAGCAATGTTATCAAATACATTGTTTTTACAAAAGATAAGTTCTAGGATATTATAAATAAAACTACATTAAGTTAGTATTATAAGTAAATCCCATTTGTTCAAAATACGGCATCCTAATTATCGAGTCAAGTACGGTCCCAATATAAATGTGGTCTTGCGGCATAGCTAATTCCCTAAAAAATATATTTAAAACGTCAACATAATTGTCGAGTGAATTCACAGGTTTAAGACTCAATCATAAACCATCATTTAGTAAAGTTCATCAGTAAATCAAAGTATGACATCGAAGGCCTAAGGTACGATTATTTAACGTTTGAAACATAGACGGTGATCCCCCACTAGGTTTGCAAGTCCTATGAGTTAATATGCCGAAACTAAGCCTATAACCGATCCACGACCTATTGTGTATCGTTTTTACCTTGGACAATGTAAATATACGATCCTTGATGCGAAACAACGTCGCTAGTTAGCGCGACTAACCAAAACAGTGGGAGCGAACGTCACCCCGATAGTACTATCCGTATATTCAGTGGTTAGCGTCATCTAGCTAATGGTTATAGTCATTGTAAGCAAAAGGACTTCTATGCACTACAATAATCGCATAAATCAGTTATATATTTTTCACCCCAATGTTTGAAAGCATTAAAACAGTAAAATAGGGGCTGTGAACTCACCTGAGTCCGAGCGTGCTAGCAAAATGAGTTTAAGTAAATGAGCCCAAATAAGCCTCTTAGCGCCCTAAACGCATGAGGTCGAGTTAATAACTGTAGACGACTTAATAGTCCGTCTATGCTAGTTGTTCACTCAACTAGGATTTTATGTGCCCTCATAGGCGTATGCGACACGTTGTGATCATTTATAGTTTTCAAAATACTACAATTGTTTATGTCAACCTTATAATATACTATTATATTCATAGCGTTGATTATTGATTCGTTATATGTATCGTTTCGATCGTATTTGATTCGAAGCTCACGATTTCGTTTAATCGACCTTTAATTGTGTGTTGTACGTTATTATAATATAATCATGTTGCTTAGACCTAACGTACATTTTTAATAACGCTATAAGTTTTATAACTCATTTTTACAACCTTTATCGTTAATGTACGTTTTAACTTGTTATAATTCGGTTTTCACGATTTCTCGGCCTATACACTAATCATTACTTAATGTATATTTTTATAATAAAGTCCCCTGATTTACAGAGGGTCCTTAACAGTCCTCAAAGTTTCTAAGTGACGATTTTAGTCCTTGTAGTTTCTATTTTGTCATTTTAGGTTGAATCGTTCGGTTTCTTCGATTTTTACCGTATGAGTTAGATTCTCGACCTCTTTTCTTAGGGTTTTCACTTGTGGACACTTAAGTTACTGTTTTTAGTCTTAAGTCCATGAACTTTCTCATTTTACGCTATTAGTCCCTAACGTTTCCAATTATCTCATTTTTAGTTCAAACTTTCGATTTATCGATTTTTAACCACACAAGTCTTGATTTGAACACTCTAAACTATAGATTAAACTTTAATATCATTTTACTTACTTATTTTACCATCTCAGTCCATAAATTACAGCTTTTACACTTTTAGTCTCCCTAGTTTCATTTATTCCATTTCTTGTACAATACTTTGGTTTGTTAGTGTTTAACCACATGGATATTATTTTAAATCATGGTTTATACTATAATATACATTAGTTATTGATTTTCATAGCTAAGGTCTAAAAGTTTCTATTTTTACATGTATAGTCCCTCTAGTTCTCATTTTTCCACTTTTAACCACATAGATTAGTTTTCTTGGTTTTTAACCACAAGGGTTTGATCTTTAACACTTTAACACATAGATTAACATTATAAACTCTAAATAAACTGTTTTTAACATTTTAGTCCTCAAAAATCCAGATTTTACATATTTAGTCCCTTAAGTCTTCTTTTTGATATTTTTCACCCAAAAGTGTGTTTAGTTAGCTTTTAAAACACAAAGTTTATGTCATTACAAGTTTATTGTGTTATTTAGTTTAAAATAACTATTTTAATATAAATAAGGGTTTATTACATATAAATGAAGAGTTTAAAGTGTAGAACATATATTTTGCATTTTTAAAGTCTCTAAACTTGTTTATAGACTTTTTATTGATTTAACTTACTAGTTAATGTTTTTAAAAGATAAAGTAACTAGTTTAAAAGCATATTTTAGTATGAGTAAACATTTTTAGCATAAACACATATATAAAGTTAAATACTAGAGAAAAGTCTCCTTATAAAGCTTTAGGATAGATTTGGAGCAAGATGAGAACTTGATTTCCTTATGAATGATTCCTAGCTTCAATCCTTGTGTTTAACTTAGATTAATCATGGGAATGTAGTGGTGTTATGATTTGTAGGTGTTTATATGTTAAAAGAGCCTTAATTTATGGTTTAAAAGTGGTGGTTTATGGTGGTTTAAGGTGGTTTATGGTGGTGTTCTTGAAAATCAAAGTGAGAGAGAGGGGGAGGGTGGAAAGTTGGCTGATTTTTGAGGGAGAGGAAGAGTGGGTATGTGTGTTTGATGGTGAGGAGTTGTAGGTTGAATGAATGTGTATGGAAGTCAAGTAAGTGTAAAGGCATGGTTGTGCAAGTACGGTGTAAGTGATGGCCAAAAAAAGGGGGCCATGGGAGGTGGTGGATGGTTTGGAGAGGGGTCCCCTTTGACTTCTCAACTAGTTAGGATTAGGGTTATAAATTAGGTCATTAAGCACTAATCTTGATTAATTAAGAGTTAATCATGTAATTAAGGTGATTTAGTGGTAATTAGGGTAAATTAATGGTATTAGAATATTACTAGTTGGTTTTAATAATATTCGAATATTTATCATTAGCTCGTTCGACTAATTACATCATCTATCTTGTCGTTGCACATCTTTTAGCTCTCATGAACGTTTATCGATTGTCAAAGGTTGTTATGCTTATATATATTAGCATAATTATCATGATATAAATAACTACTTTTTATATTCGAATAGATTTATGTTATTTATGAAAATTGATCACCAACGTTCGTGCGTGTTGGTCTCTACCGATTGTTTGTGTAATTCTCAATGATTACGAATGCATCTCGCATTAAAATAGTGTGCATCTCATATGCAAACGTGGGCTTTGTGTTAGACTTAATTCGATGAAAACAATTTCATATTAATTAGATAGGGAATTAGCCTAACATGCACGTAAGAATGATGTATGGAATTTACCGTATTTATAGGGTTGTCACAGTTGCAAACCAATGCAGACTCCTTTAAAAGCTAATATTGTTCTAAACTCAAATGTGTCTAAAGATGATAAGTTACTTTATGATATATCTCAATATCATAAGCTTATTGGAAAACTCATTTATCTTACTCTCACCAGGCCTTATATCTCTTACTTTGTTCAATGCTTATGCATGCTCCTCTTCAATCTCATGTTAAGGCTGCTTTTAGAGTGTTAAGGTATTTGAAGAGTAGTCCAAGTAGAGGTTTTCATATTATAAAAACTGAAGGTATGTTTAGTTTATGTGCATATTCTGATGCTGACTGGGGTAAGTGCCTTGGTTCAAAAGATCTGTATCTTGTTATTGTTTGTTTCTTTGTGGTTCATTAATATCTTGGAAAAGTAAGAAACAACCAACTGTATCAAGGTCTTCTACTGAATCTGAGTATAGATCTAGATCTTTAGCTGCCACAACTTGTGAAATTTTATGGGTTGTGAAGTTGCTTGCTGATCTTAAAATTGATAAACTACTGTGTGTTAATCTCTTATGTGATAATAAGTCTGCTTTGTTGATTGTTGCAAATCCCATTCATGAGAGATCAAAACATTTTGAAATTGACGTTCATGTGGTTAGAGAGAATTGTATATCTAGAGTCATTAAAACTGTGTTTGTTGAGTCTAACAATCAATTGGCATATATTGTTACAAAGAGATTAAATAAATCTCAACATAATTTTCTGTGTGACAAGTTAGGATTGATAAATTTATACCAAGATAAGATTGAGGGAGGATGTTAAAGTATGTGTGATATCTAAATCTTATCTTGTTAAGTTAATGTGTTCTAACTTGTTTTGGTTTAGTGCAGAAATTATCATCTTTAGAGGGCAAAGTGTCAAGTCGGTAAAGTTATGTGCTCAAGCTTCAAGTTATGTCACTTAGAGAACTTGGCATATAACTCCTCGTATTTGAGTAATTCTAGAATGGTTTCAGGTGTTGACTGTGTTCTTGCTCGTTATGAGAGTAAATCAAGATGTCATCGATGAACACGATGACGAATTTGTCGAGGTATGGTTTGCACACCCGATTCATAAGGTCCATGAATACAGCCGGTGTGTTGGTTAAGCCGAATGGCATGACTTGGAATTCGTAGTGACCGTATCGAGTTCGGAACGCGGTTTTCAGGATATCGTCGTTTTGAACTCGCAATTGGTGATAACCTGATCGTAGGTCGATTTTTGAGTAAATACTTGACCCTTGAAGTTGGTCAAATAGGTCATCGATTCGAGGGAGTGGGTACCGATTCTTTACGGTTACTTGTTCAGCTCTTGGTAATCGATACACATTCGGAAAGATCCGTCTTTTTTTTTCACGAAAAGGACCAGAGCTTCCCATGGTGAGTAACTTGGTCGAATAAATCCCTTATCCAGGAGTTCCTGTAATTGAGTAGACAACTCATGGAGTTCGGAAGGGGCTAAACGGTAAGGAGCTCGTGCCATGGGTGCTGCACCGGGCACTAGATCGATTTGGAACTCGACTTGTTGAGGCGGTGGGAGGCCAGACAAGTCTTCAGGAAAGACTTCAGGAAAATCCCGCACGATAGGTACATCTTCAAGTCGCTTCTCCTCCGACTTCTTCTCGGTTACGTGTGCCAGGAGTGCCTGATATTCTTTTCTCAGATATTTTCTAGTTTTCATGCACGATATGATGTTTACCCTCGGTCCCCCGGTCACCCCTTGTATGATTAAGGTTCCACCGGCGATGAGAGGGATACGAACGAGTTTTTCGTAGCAAACGATTTCGGCGCGGTTTTTGGATAGCCAATCCATATCCACGATGATATCAAAGCTTCCGATTTCAACGGGAATTCAGTCTATGGGGAAAAGTTCGTTTGCTAGGTTTAAAATGCAATTGTGAATTACACTGTCGGCCTCAATCAGTTTGCTATTTGCTAATTCTACGATATACTTAGCATCTAGAGTAGTGGGAGTGATGTCAAGCAGAGGTCTAAACTCGACAGATATGAAACTTTTATCAGCACCGGTATCGAAAAGACAGATGCAGTTGTTGAGGAGAAACGTACCCGTAACCACATTAGGGTCCAGACGGGCTTCCCCTGAGTTTATTACAAAAGCTCTACCACGAGCATTGTTGTTGTTCTGTCATTGTTGTTGTTGTTGCCTTTCAGCTTCGTACAGTCACTCCTAAAGTGTCCGGGGTTACCACATTCATCACATGTTCTTGGTGTACTAGGTTTGGTGGCGGTGTTAGGAACTCTGCAGTCCTTGGCTATGTGGCCCTGTTGTTTGCATTGAGTACAAGTATTGCCACAAGGACCGTCATGGTGTAAAGTACACTTGGAGCAGTATGGTTTGCTTCCTTGGTACTTTTTCCTGTCATCGGTTCCCGTAGTATAGGCCCTAACAGTTTTCGGCCTCCTGTTCTGCTGCTGGGTTTCCTTCCCACTTGCGTTTGTTATCCCCAGCTCGGTTTCCAGGGTTCTTTTCCGCAGGTGTTCCACGTCGGACCACCTGTGCCATCAAGCTGTGTGCCATACGGACGACACTTTTAATTGTTCGCGGGTTTGAGGCAGTTACCATTCCCTGAATTTTTGCTGGGAGTCCCCAGATGTATCTCTCAATTCTCTTATACTCAGGATCCACCATGGTTGGACAGAGGATAGCCTAACTGGTGAAATCGGGTGGTGTAACTAGCAATGTTGTCACCCTTAACGGTGAGGTTCCAGAATTCTACCTCCAGCTGCTGCTGTAATTCTTCTCTGGGGCAATACTCGTCCCTCGGCATCTTTTTCAGATCCTCCCATGGAAGTTGATAGGCAGTATCGATTCTCACAATTTGTGCATAGGAGTTCCACCAAGTGAGTGCACCATCCATGAGAGTGCAGGTGGAATACTTGACTTTGCAATCTTCGGTGCAGTCGCAAATACGGAATACCGATTCCGTCTTTTCAAACCATCTTAGTAAGCTGATGGCTCATTTGGTGCCCTTGAAGTTGAGAGGTTTGCAGTTCAGAAAATCTTTGTAGGTACAGGGTTTGATCGTTGGATTTGTGTTTGTTGTACCTTCGCTGTCTACCCGTGGATTCGATCCACTGTTCCAGTTTGCTTCTTGAGCAGCCAGAGCATCGACTACTCCTTGAGCGATAAGTTGTGCGATTTCAGCTTGACTATAGGTCTGTCTTCATGGCGGCATGATTCTTAAATGAAAGGAATTAAAAGGAATGTGAGATAGTTTGTACGAGAATTACGATTATCACATATGTATATATAAGGAGGTAATATACAACAGCACAAAGTGACAATCAACGATGTAAGGTAATAAGATTAGTAATCATTTAAGATGTGATTTCAAAAAGATTACAGAATTCGAGGTTTACAAAAAAAAATGTCGGGAATTGTTACATCCGGACGAATTACAAAAGTTTAACAAGTAGATTACATAACGGATACTACACTAATCTTGGTGTAGATCTACTTGTGGTAGCAGGGTGAGGAGATGATTCACAGACTCTGCAAGTCTACTAGCCTGTCTGGCATTTTCTTCAGCCGAAGGTTAACCGTTGTTCCAGCATGCGAGTGTATTGTTCAGCTTCCTATGAGCGTAGTTCACATTGTTCTATTCGCAATCGTAAAGTGGTGACCTCGTCCCTTGTCTCGACCACTTGGTCCTGGGTAATGTTCATGGTTTCTGCAAGATCTTCCTGATCCTGGTAAATTTGTCCAATTCGGCCTTGTGCCATGTGCATCCAGCTTGAACGTGTCTCATGTTGTTCTAGTTCCATATCATCAAGTCTCTTCTCATGGCGGTGTAGTCTAGCTGCGAGCACCGGAACAGTGTGGTGTATGGGTTCTCGGGTGTATGAGGAGATATCCATGGGTTCCGCAGTGACTCGTATTCCTTCTTCGGATCTCCAAGTTTCTAACGTAGTGGGTAGACAATTCCATCGGCAAGCGTCTGATCGACGGCGGGCTCTGTTAGCGTTATCGGTGGTAGTAGTATGGGGATAAGGACTAGCCCGAGGAGAGCTACAGTTCTCCTATCGATGCGTATAACGCGTGATTCCGAAGAGGTGTGAATGGGGAAGGCTTGAGTTTCGCTCTCTAGGTCTGTTGGAGTTACGATAGGAACGTCTGCCATTGTTGTGGCAAAAGTTTTAGTACGTGAGGCCTATATATATACGTATAGCATATAATAGTCTAATAAGTTTAGCACGTATGAGTTTGGTCCTGTTTCTATCGTTATCAAAGTCTTCTAATGTATTCCCGTTTGCCATAACCACTTCAGACCTTGCATCGATTCTTCTTTAATTATACATAGTTGATCAGGCTATGTTAAATTAAAGTCGAATGATGAAATTCCTGAACCAGTTATACCTAATGAGGAATACTAACTTAATGGTTATAGTCTAGGACCACTAATACAACCTAGTTCGCTATAACCTTTAGCTCTGATACCAATCTGTCGCACCCCCAAATTTAATGTGCAGCGGAAGTCGTGTCGGGGCGCGTCTAATCATGGATCATTACACAAGTTTTAACAAACGACATCTAAATAAGACGTTTTAAATTACATTTCATAAAAGATGTTGTTCACAAAAATACATTTTTGTTCTATCCGCGAGGTCGTACGAAAGCCAAGAGATCTTAGTACATAACTACCAATACAAATGTTTGTGCATAAATGTGTGTCAGTCAGTTGGTCAACGTTTGTTCTGTTAAAGTTAATTGTTCTGAGTGTGTGAAGTATTAAGTTTGTATTTTCGAGTCTGTAAACGAAATGTAATTATAGAAAATACACAATATACTGGTCGTGCGACACAGAGCCTGTGTAGCTATAGCGACACAAAGGTTGTGTCGCAATGGGCTGGGCCTGCGACATTGGGCTTGTGTCACAGGGTCCCGTATGGTTAGTATATATATATTTCGTTAGGGTTTCGTGTGAAAGGGTTGTTGGTCGTGTTGGAGCTGGCCAGACGAGTCAGAAAGAGGCAGAGAGTGTAAGTGATTGTAAACGTTTATACTTCAATTGTTAATACAAAGAAAACGTTATAGATAATTGTGTGATTCGATTCAACGTTCAATACTTGTTTGTTTGTATTCCGCGCTTACATTCGAGGTCAACGATCTGATTCAGGTCCAGCACTAAGGGTTCCTACAAGTGGTATCAGAGCTATAATCTTCGGATTGTGTGGTATTAGGTCGTTTTTGTACGTTTTCGGTAAGAGTTGTGAAGGTATTTGGTGATTGATCGTGATTTCCAGGTCTATTAGATTGCAGATTATGTTTCTAGAAGTGTATTTTTGGGTTTGTTCGTCGATTACCTTTCGAAATTCGTTAGGGTTTCGAAAATTTTCGATTTTTAGGGTTTTTGGAGCTGCTAGTCGCGACATTGCGACACTATGTGCGACACTAACTTTTGTGTAGCTACTAGGGTTACTTTTAATTTGAACTGCGACACAGCCTGCGACACAGCCTGCGACACAGCCTGTGACACAGCCTGCGACAAAGTCTTTTGGCGGGAAATTTTTCGCATTACCAACATTTGTTTTTAAGCTTAAAAGTTCTTAATTTTGGTTTTGAAAAAGTTTCGTTTTACTCGGGCAGTTTTCGATATTTTCGAATCAAATTTTGGAGGGTAAAGTCGAAAAAGGCTAAATTTGAATACTCACCATTCAACATCAGGGTAGTTGTGATTTAAAAAATTTGCAGGCATCACAATGTCTCTCCGAAGCTTTACTCAACTATTAAAACATAATAATGATATCGGTAGTACTAATAAAGCTCTCATGTCTCATATCACTAGTAAACCTGAGGTACCTATTGAAGAGCCATTATCTTGTGTTTCATGTATCAAATTAACTAACAAAGTTAACAGGTACAGTGAGGAAAATGAATGCCTTAAGTCTGAGTTAGAACAACTTCATAAGGCAAATAAAATTTTAAAAGATAATGAGATGGCTTTTGATAAAAAATTAAATGTTGCTTTCGACGAAAGAAAAGCACTTAAGGCCAAAAATTTTAGTCAGCAAGACGCAATAGATAGTTATCTGAATATGAAACTGATTATGAAAAAGGAACTTGTTGACTCACAGGCCGAAGTAATTGAATTAAAAAGAAAGTTGTCAAATTTTTCAACATCCTCACTGGTCTTTGACGAGATCCTCCAATCGCAAAGGACAAATACGAAGAGTAAGGCTGGTATTGGTTACCACCTCCTTCTGACTATCTGCCAATGCCTTCAAAGGATGCAGCCAAAGACTTTATACCTACCTTTTCAAAGGTAGATACAACATATGTTGTTGAGTCAGTTTTTGAGACAACACCTGCTGTTACAAAGCCTGAGTTTGTTAAGGCTAAATTTGTATCTCCTGTGTGTGTTAAGAACATTGTTGAAATGGAGGTCTTAACTGAAGAGTCTGAGGTCAAAGTTGAAAAGGTTAATGTTAAACCCGAAAATCATATAATTACAAATGAATCTGAAAAGGTTTTTAATAATAAGGGTAAAAATAAGGTTGACAATGAATCCAAAAAGATGAAAACTCAAAAGAAGGATTCCAATGAAAAGGCTAAGAATGACCAACCTTCAACATCTACTGGTTCTACTTTAGAGGCCTCTACATCAACATGTACGCATAATTGTTCATGTTTTGTAAATGCCTCAACCTCTAAGCCTTCCTCAGTAAATCCTCAATCGAAACAATTTGAAGGGAGTCACTGGAAAAGGCCGTATGTGGAAAGGCGGTCGTGTTTTCGGTGTGGTCAACAGGGCCACATCATTAGGGTTGTCGGTTATTATCCCTAGATAGGTTTGGCAGAGGGATGCAAAGAACTTCATTATTTAGAAATTCTTTTCAAAAATCCTTTTCAAGGCGAGGTTCATTTTCGCCTGTATCTAGTTGTGCATCCAACTCTCCAAAACCTATGGCTAGAGTAAACAAAGGTGTGCCCAGTAGACCTCAAGTCCAAAAGCACAACATTGTTGAAAACAAATCATCTGAACCTAACCAAGTTTGGAAACCCAAATCCACAAACGACACATCAATGAAATCAACTCAGTTTTTAAAATATCATAAACTCATTGATGTGATGGTTATGGATGAAAGTGGACAACCCAAGTCTATCAAGGCTTAGGTGTCTCATAAGTACTAATGTTTGTTTGTGGTGATGCAGTCAGGTTTTTGATAGCTAATCTTTTAATGACTGCAAGGATGTGACGAAGAAGGTTGATTTCTAGGTGGTCATGTGTGGTGATGATGTTTGGGTGAATGGATGATTTTATGAAGTGATTAGATGTGGTTAAAAAATGCCAAAAGAATTTGAATTTGACTTGATATGTGACTTGAAATTTTTCTTTAATGAATTTTATTTGTTTGTGCTTGAGTAAAGAATTTGTTGTTCAGCGGGAGTAATTTTAAAATTCTGATTTAAAACGTCAGCAAAATATGAACAGACAAATTCTTGAAAAACGCAACTGCCACTCTTTATACTTGTTAGTATTAAAGAAACGCAATAGTTGCAACATTGGTAAAAATAGCCGTTGAATTGTATCTGTAAACAATTGGGGAAATGATAGTACATCAGGAGACATGCATAAAATGGGTTACTCTTAACTTTAACTCCTATCCATATTGATAATACTGCTGCTATCTCTATCATACGCAATCCCGTACAACACTCAAAAACTAAACATATTGAACTTCGATTTCATTTCATACGGGATTGCTATGAGAAACACTTGATATACCTTGTCCAAATCGATACATCTAAGCAAAACGCTGATCTTTTTACAAAGGCCTTTTCACGATCTCGATTTGATGAACTTGTCTCTATGATAGGGATGAGGTTCTTACTTAAAAATTAATTTATGACTTGGAGTGATTGTGTGAAAAAAAAAAGCAACTGCCACTCTTTATACTTATTAGTATTAAAAAAACGCAATAGTTGCAACATTGTTAAAAATAGACGTTGAATAGTATCTGTAAACAATTGGGGAAATGATAGTACATCAGGAGACATGCATAAATGGAACTTTAAGGTTTATGTTTGATGTGTCAGTAGATTTATCTAGCATACTTGAAATACCTTTTTTAAATATTAGATTCATCAAATGATGTATTGGTAGGCATTTGTTATAAAGTTACTAAGAAGCTTAACTTTCAAATATGCATATTATTTTATATAAAGACATATTAATATGTATGACATTAAGTTGAAATAAGGGCAAAAATGTCCGAAATAGTTTGACTTTTCGTCTTAATATTTGAATGATAAACATGTTATGATCTAAAATATAGGGTCTTTGTATGGTGTTATCTGGGGAATATATTAGTTGTCTCCTCTGTTGTATGTCAATACAGACCTGGTTTCATCTAATATATTCTTGAAAAGAACTTAGGTGCGTAGTCTATGTTAAGCTATAGACAACTATTACGTACCTGTGGCATTCCTACAATTCTAAAATATATTGTACTACTGTATAAACCAAAGTTATACAAAGATTTCCTTGTACTCGTTTGTGTTAAACTATGGTACTCTGTTGTACGAAAGTACAGACCTGTACCCTCTAGTTTAATTGTTCAGACTGGTGTTTGTTCAACCCGAACTATTGTTTATGTGACTCTGTTGTACGAAAGTACAGACCTGTCACCGCTAACTTGATTCTAAAGATAAGTCCATACCTTCACCCTCTATATAGAAAATACTAACATGTTTTGATTTCAAATGTATATTTTAATGTGAGTTATATAATATAATATGCATGCTAATAATAACACAAATGGTTCATATCATTATGAGTTGAAATCATATACTTAAGTACAAATGTTTAGATGGATAAAATATCAATAATCGTCTTGAACTAATCTTTATAACAGGTAATTTAAATATGCTAAGTAAATTTAAAGTGGACAAACATACTGATAATCGAAATAACACTTACTATTTACTAATAATTGCATGTTATCCTGATATGATCCCTAACCAGACCAAAATAACTCTGTCCCCAAAAAGATTGTTTATTTATTTATTGTTTTGAGTATTTTAATTCTGTCTTGCAAAGAAAACTACAAAAATATTTTATTTCTGAGTTATTTTATTCAAGTTACATATCATGCTCATATTCAAACGATAAGAATTGATGAGAGTTCTCCAAAGACTTTGAAGATAAATATTATTGGAGAAGCTATTGATGAAAGAGATGATGGTCACTAAAGTTGAAGATCTAATTAGTTCTCAGTCATATGAAACTGAACATCAAGATTTCTAAAGACCAAGCTATCTCCATGGGGGAGTTTATTGGTGAAGACTAATTGAAGATTAATTGACCAAGCTGCTGATATGGGGGAGTTTGTTGGTGCATAAATGTGTGTCAGTCAGTTGGTCAACGTTTGTTCTGTTAAAGTTAATTAGTCTGAGTGTGTGAAGTATTAAGTTTGTATTTTCAAGTCTGTAAACGAAATGTAGTTATAGAAAATACACAATATACTGGTCGTGCGACACAGAGCCTGTGTCGCTATAGCGACACAAAGGTTGTGTCACAATGGGCTGGGCCTGCGACATTGGGCTTGTGTCGCAGGGTCCAGTATGGTTAGTATATATATATTTCGTTAGGGTTTCGTGTGAAAGGGTTTTTGGTCGTGTTGGAGCTGGCCAGACGAGTCAGAGAGAGAGGCAGAGAGTGTAAGTGATTGTAAACGTTTATACTTCAATTGTTAATACAAAGAAAACGTTATAGATAATTGTGTGATTCGATTAAACGTTCAATACTCGTTTGTTTGTATTCCGCGCTTACATTCGAGGTCAACGATCTGATTCAGGTCCAACACTAAGAGTTCCTACAACAAAAATAGTAATGCAGGAAAATCTCTCTGTTTGTTTGTAACGAATGCGACTCGAGCTAGAGTTCTCTGTAGGCCATCCTACTGTGTCTGCGAACCTGACATTACATACTAAAATGGTCAACATATTGTTGGTGATTTCATAGGTTTGAAACAGTTATCAAAAGTCGGTAATAATCACAAGATTTAATCAGTGTTGCACGAATGCAAAATAAGTGTATACTATTGCCATGAGTCTCACAGTTCGACGCTTAACCTAGTTTGTGCCTCGGGCAGGTGCATATTCCAATACGCCCGTAACAATCAAATATTAATGCGTCCTTGGGTCGGCTAGAGCGACTATCCCGGACGGGGATGTCAATCCCCGATAGATCTATCCAATAATATTTGCACTTATATAATTAACGAACTATGATAATGTGAGGACTTTTAGTGGATTAAGGTCTCATGCAATCCGTATAAAAGTTGTTTCAGTTACTTGTGATTATAAAACAGTGTATGTAATCTCACCCCATAGTATAAAATAGTAAAAGTGGGGCTATGAGACTCATATGAGTCTTAAAAGCAAGCGTTTATAGCAATAAACGTGTATCCAAAATGTAACCTTCTAGCGCCTTAAACGCATAAGGTTATGAGTAAGTGAATGTCTCAAACGATCACCCATGCTAGTTGTCCACTCAACTAGTTATGTCCAAATGTTTGGTTATCGTTTGCGTTTAGAAAACGTGTACGGCCCGTTGGAGACGTTTTATAATAATAATTCCTGAAGACATTATTATTATGTTTGTTTCGTTGTATACTTATAAGAGTATATGTATTGCGTGTACGAGTAGTGTCGTATAAAAATATTCGTTGTTATCTGTTACGCGTGTTTGATACCTTGTGAAAACATAGATTTGGTCACCGTTTTATGCGACACAGGGAGTTAATGTCGCAGGTTACTGCGACACTTGAAATGGTTGCGACACTGGCTTAGTGTCGCAAGTGGCAAGAATTAAGTTTTGTTGCGACACTGAAGTTTTGTCGCACCCCCAAATTATGATGCAGCGGAAGTTAACGCGGGGCGCGACGAAATCAGAAATCATCACACAAGGATATAACGAACGACCTCTAAATGAGTCGTTTGAAAAATAGTACATTCCATTTATATAACATGTTGGAATGTATTGTTTACATGTCACAAAGATATTGTTTCCCTAAAGTCCACGTTTAAGACGGGAGATTCTATTACATAACAGTTTACAAAAAGTAATGCGAAGGAATCTCCAATAATGCAATTGTGAAATCATGCGACTCTAGTGTGCGGTCCCCCTGAAGGAATCCTATTGTTGCTGTGAACCTGAGAAATACATACTAAAATGTCAACAATAGTGTTGGTGAGTTCATAGGTTTAGTTATCAAAGTATCAATGTGAACCAGGAGATTTCCATGTTGTTTGTATCGCAAAACTACGATAAATAAATGTATACTACTGCCATGAGCTCATAGTCCGAAGCTTAATGCAGGTATCTAATCCATAACACCCGTATGAACGAATAATAAAGCGCCCGTTTGACCAGTTAGAGCTACTAACCCGGACGGGGATGGACAATCCCAAATAGATCTATTCTTCAAAACTCGCGCTAAGATCCATACTAACGAAGCTATGATGTGTAGAGGACTTTTGTGTGGATTATGAAGTAAAAACCACTCATGCAATCCGTATATGTGTGTTTCTGTACTCGTATTCATGAAAAACAGTGTATGTATTCTCACCCCAATAGTTAAAACAGTAAAAGTGGGACTATGAGACTCACCTGAGTCTTGAAGTAAGCGTTTGCAAATAGCAAATAATGTTTCCCAAATGTAACCATCTAGCGCCCTAAACGCATAAGGTTATGAGTAAGTGAATGTCTCAAAAGATCATTCATGTTAGTTGTTCACTCAACTAGTTATGTCAGATGTTTATTTATCGTTTGTGTTTAGAAAACATGTACGGCCCGTTGGTGACGTTTTGTAATAATAATTTCCGAAGACATTATCATTATGTTTTGTTTCATTATATATTATAAGAGTATATGTATTGCGTGTACGATTAGTGTATTATATAGTCTAGTTGTTGTTTCGCGAAAACGATATTTTATGAAAACATGTCTTTAATCAGACAGTGTTTTGCGACACAAGAGTTGTGTCGCTGTATGGTGTTGCGACATAGATGTGGTGTCGCAAAGTGTACATTTTAGATAATTGTGCGACATAAGGATTGGTGTCGCAGGTTGTGAATTTAAATAAATGTGCGACACAGGGGTTAGTGTCGCAGGTTAACACTGCTTGTTACAACAGTTGCGACCTAAGGGTTTGTGTCGCAGGTTAGTACTGCGAGTTTTAGAGGTTGTGACACAGGGAGTTGTGTCGCAAGAGTGTTTCGGAAAATCAATTATGCTACACAGGGCTTGTGTCGCAATGGTCTTGGGCAATGTGTGACACACACGACCTGATGTGTTTTCGTTGTTCGGGAACTTGGTCAAACGTGCTCGGTTTGACCCGAAATTTTTAGGGAGGTCATAAATATGTTTTTAGAACTTAGGAAAATTATCGTTACGTTTTGTGGTTAACCCATAAGTGTCGTTTTATACACGTGACAAAAACAGTCCCTACGGTTATTCTTTCAGTTTTTAAGTGGTTTTCGTGGCTCGTTTTGACGAGTCAAAGCTTCGAAATAAAATCCAAGAAAAATCATAGTGATTCTCCTATGTCTTGACTATTTACAGTAATTTTTTTATAATTTTTGGTTAAGTGTAAGCCATGAAATCGTCCAAGAACCAAACATGTGTCCGGTGAGTCGATTTCCTGACCTTTGCTCAGTGTTTAGTCCATATCTCACGATTTACAAAACTTCAGAAAGCAAAATAGTACTACTATTATAGGTAACAGAAAATGTGAACTTTTCCAAGTGGTTTCAGTCGATTTGGGTTTGTAGATCTCGAGATATGCCTTCTCAAAGTTGGTCAAATTTTCTATCCAAAGGTACAGTCCGGACATTTTCTTTTGTAAAATCTTTTTCCCATACCAAACGACCTCAGAAAAAATCCAAAACACCTGGGTTCGAAAGCTAACATCCTAAACTTGATTTTAAGCTCAAGAATCACTTGATTTGGTTAAGAAATGAGTTAGATATCATGGATCAAAGTCAGGTTAAATTTTTGTCCAGAAGTTAATAGTTTTGTCCGATGGTTTTTCGTATTATCCTTTGGTTTTCGGTTTAGATCTTGGACATAATTAGCAAAAACGAACCCCTAACATGTATATAAACATTATCCAAGGAATTTAAATGAGTTTGGAAAAGATTCTTACAATAAAGGCGTGATCTAGAGCCGAAGTGAGGAGGAAGAGGGTTGTTGTGATCGTTTCTTGTTCGTATGCTTGTTCTCCTTCTTCTTGTTGTTGTAGATGGTGATGGTGGTGACTAGGGGCCTTGGAAGGGGCTGAGAGAGGTGGTGGTGGTGGTGGTTTAGGGCTGAGTTTGAGATAGAGAGCAAAGAAAATGGAGATAAAGGGTTAAGAGTGTGAAAAGTGAGGAGTTGTGAGGGTGTGGGTGTTTAAAGGAAAGGTTGGACCAAGGAGGCCATTGGGCCGGTTTGGGCCTGGGCTGGGCCGTGGCTGGGCTGGGCCGTGGTTGGGCTTGGCCCATCGTGCCCTCGGGCTCGTGACTCGCTCCTCGATTTCGTGTTACGTTATTTGCTCGGTTAAACGTTAATCGTTAATCGCGCGTGTTAGATTTTAATCGTTAACGTTTAGTTTTCGCGTTTTGTTTTTGATACGTAATTGCTATTTTAAGTTGACCAAATTTTTTTAAATATACTATTGAACCTTTTCAAAATATTTGTCGGGTCTCGTTCGGGTGTCGGGTTCGATTCGCGCGTTTTCATCGCGTATGGTGCGTTTTATGCAAAACGTAATATGTTCGTATATTATCGTACAATAATAATACAATGTAAATAAGTACTATTTTATTAAAAATGGATTCATGTTATTTATGAAAGTTTTCACCAACGTCCGTATTTATTGTGTCGGATTCCATCCGATCGAACTTGCGTAATTACAATTAATTACGTACGTGTATATAATACAATATACAAAGTATTACTGTAACTAGTCCTATTTCACACTAATTACAAATAATAATAACCTATCTTAGGTACAAATGATGGTCAAATTTACCGGGTGTCACAAGTTTGTGTCGCGGTCGAGAAAATCAATAAATGTGTGACACAGAGATTTGTGTCGCAGTCTGCGACAGACACAAGGGTAGTGTCGCACCCGATTTGGGCCTGGTGCGACACTAAGGGTCTGATGTGTTTTCGAGTTCGGAAACTTGGTCAAACGTGCTCGGTTTGACCCGAAAGTTTTACACGACTCTTAAATATGTTTTTAGGACTTATAAAAATTAGAGTACGTTTTATGGTTAACCCGAAAGTGTCGTTTTTAATTATATATCAAAACAGTCCATGGATTCATTTTATCAGATTTTATACGTTTTTTCGCGGCTCGTTTTGACTAGCCAAAGTTTCGAGATAAAATCCGAGAAAATTTCCAGACATTCCCCCATGTCTTAGCTACTTAGCATAATTTTTCCATAATTTTTAGTTAACGTTAAGTTGGTCAAATAATTAGGCAAGTCCCCTGACGTCCAAAAATGATGAATCCGGATACAGGTGTGATCTTTTAATTACTGAGAAAAATCTACAAAATTTCATGAGACATAATTATACTATTTTTAAAGCTAACAAAATTTGTGAGATTTAGACGAAAACCTCATGTCCTTTGGAGTTGTGTAGCTCGAGTTATGGACTTGAGAAGTTGGGTCAAAAATCTGTCATCCGAGACAGAACGGCGACATGTTTTTGTACAATCGTTTTCGGGTATCAAACTGTGTCGAAAAATTACGAAACCACTTGAAAATGAAAGCTAACTTCTTAAACTTAATTTTTGTCTTTTGAATCGTCCATTTTCGTTAAGTTTCGAGTACGAAAATTATCCTTGAAGTCGGGTTAAGTTTCTGCGCAGAAAACTGTTGGTGTTTTGTGTTTGCAAAAACGTTTTTCGACTTTGCTTTTGGACATGATCTTGTTAAATGGACATTATAACATGAACATAAGTATGCTCCAAGTAAATAACATGAAAAGTGGTATTTCTTACGAGAGAAATCGTTGATCTAGGAGAGAAAGGAGATGAAGATGGCTTGATCTTACTTTTTGCTTGATTTTCTTCTTGAAATTATGATGAACAATGATGGTGATGATGGTGGTTGATGGTGGAGATGTGGTGGTCGCTGGGATTTCTTGAGAAAGAGAGGAGAGAGAGGTTGGGAGAGATTGAGTGTGTGAGAGATTGAGTGTAGAATGAAATGAAGAGGTGAGGGGGGTGATGGTATGGAAAGAAAGTCTTAGACATGGAGGGAGGGGGGGGCATGGCTGCTGATTTCGTGGGCCCCACATGGTGTGGGTTGTCCAAATTTTTGTTCTCCAAGTTTACTTTACGCGCGGTGCTCGTTTACCCGTTCGTTTCGTCGTTCGTTTAAACGTTAAACGTTTATTAATTATGTTTTTCGTTAACGATTTAAAATACTTCATTTTAAGTTATTAAATTATAATTTGAGTTTCTTTCGGTTGTCGGGCGCGATTCGCGCGTTTTCGTCGCGTACGGTACGTTTTATACAAAACGTAAAACGTTTAATATATTACCGTAATAATATAGGTTAAATAACGATTACATAATATAATTACGTTATTTAAGAAAATGTTTTTCACCAACGTCCGCATTTATCGTGTCGGATTCCATCCATTTGAGATTGCGCAATTAAAATTAATTACGTACGTGTGTATATAAAAATATACAAAATGTTATTGTACTTAGTTCTATTTCAAACTAAATACAAGTAATAATGACCTAGCTTACGTACAAATGACGGCCTAATTTGCCGAGTGTCACATATAGAATTAAAAAGACTTCATAAACATGTTTGTTCTTGCCGAATTACCATTTAAACTAGTAGAACATGAAGCTTTTGTTGAATACCCTAATGCTTTGAATGGAAATTTTAACTAACCGTCACGTCACAAAGTATCTAGGGATGTAGCAAAATATTATATAGATGAACGAAATAACTTGATGGCTTATTTAAGCAAACCCACAAACACCATTCACTTGACTATAGATACTTAGACATCTTCTTGTCAAAGGGTGAACTATATGGTTCTCACGGCTCATTTCATAGACGATGATTGGGTGATGCATAAACGAATTATTAATTTTAAACCCATTGATAGTCATAAGGCGGATTATATAGGTCGTGACTTGTTAGAGTGAATACACGGTTGGGGATAAAAAATGTTATGACGATGACGGTTGATAATGCTCGTAGTAATAATTAGGCACTCGAGTATTTGGTGAGAAAGTTGCCTAATTTGTATGATGGCGGGAAACATTTTCATGTTAGGTGTATGGCTCATATTCTAAACCTTATTATGTAAGACGGTTTAAAAGAGAATAAATATCATATTGATTGTGTGGCAAAGACGATTAGGTATATTAGACTCTCATCACAAAGAATCACCAAATTTAAAAAGTGTATGCAAGATTCGTGTAATAAATCAAAGAGGTTTTTGTGTGGTGACTATCCTACTAGGTGGAATTCCAATCATAACATGTTGAAAATTGTTGTTGATTTAAGAGATGTCTTTTTTGCTTATGAACTTGTGGATAGTAGTTATTGTCATGATCTTGAAAGAATGCCCGAACATTCGGATTTTGGTGTGTGCAAAGAAGTGGTTGATTTTCTAGAGAAATTCAAGAATAAAACGGAAATTGTTTCAGCCACATCGAAGCCTTTGGCTCATATATTTTTCGGTGAAGTTCTGGATGTAGATAAACATCTACGAGTGTGGGAGGCTAAAGCCAATTTTTGTCATATGGGGGAAGCAATGCGAGATAAATACGATAAGTATCGCGGGAAATTTGATGAGCTTAATGACTTTATGTATTTTGCAGTTTTGTTGGATCCTACTATGAAATCGCCTTTTCTTGCACACGCATTTAGAAAGATGATTATTTATACCATAATGAAGGAAAAACCCATGTCAAAACAATCTCTTGAAGATAAGATGTTGAAGATGGTGAAAGAAGTTCAGGAAAGGACGAATGAGTAGTTTAAAATTTATCAAGCTCAGTTTGACAATGTTGATTATAATTTGGGATCTCAAGAAGCTTGTAATGAGGCTGCAATTGATGTTGGTAATGACTTTTTAGGGTAATATTTAAGTGGGGAAGGAAGTAGCACGGAGTCATTTGAATCCGAGCTAAAGAAGTACCTAAAAGAGCCCAAAATTAACTTAACTACCAAGTTTGACATACTTAATTGGTGGAAACTAAATGCTATTAGGTTCCCAATAGTATCTCGCATGGATAAATGTAAGTTATTATAACTTTCAACTTTTTTTTACGTTATGATTTTACAATATTATTGTTTTTGAAGTTTGTATTTTTGTTAGATATATTGGCGATACAAATTTCCACCATTGTGTCCGAGTCTGCATTTAGCACAGGCGGTTGTGTTCCAGACCCATATAGAACAAATTTGTCACCTCCCATTGTTGAGGCCTTGATTTGCACACAAGATTGGGTGAAAAATTCGAGGAAGTCAATTGTAGATGACATCGATAACATATTAAATGATGATGATATTGTTATAGGTAATTAATACGAATTATTAACTTATTTTGTATGTTACTTATTTATGATTATATAATGAGTGTTAAGTTACTTTGTTTCTTCTTTTAACTATAGCAATTGAAGAGGCAGTAAACAAACAAAACGCAAAAGGAAAAGGGAAACAGACATTTGAGATTAAGAGCTTTTGAAAGCGGGGGTCGTTTATATTTGGGTTAATAGACAAATAGGTTACTCTACTTTGTAAAAATGTCCAACTAAGTTACTGAACTATTAATTTGTTCGATTGGATTACTAAACTTAATAAAACATGATATGTAGGTTACTTAACTTATAAATATTAACACTAAGATCATTTTACTTAACTTTTGAATTCAAGTAAGTTACTTAACTAAGTTACTGGACTATTAATTTGTTCGATTGAATTACTAAATTTAATAAAACATGATATGTAGGTTACTTAACTTATAAATATTAACACTAAGATCATTTTACTTAACTTTTGAATTCAAGTAAGTTACTTAACTTATAAATATTACAATGCAAAAAAGTCTAATTTAGATATGAAAATAGTTTAGTAATCCAATTGAACAAGTTAATAGTACAGTAACTTACTTGAACATTTTGACAAAGTACAGTAACATATTTGTCTATTAATCCTTTATGTTTTGGAATATTACATTTTATTTTAAGATTGCATGATTTAGTATTTTTATATTTTAACGGTACTTTTTACTTGGATTTCTCTTTGAAAATATTTGGTGGTTGATACACGCATAATGTATGTAGGGTAGTGAGGTGGTGATATGTATTTTACTGTCGAATTTTGTGTTGTTTTCAATGGAAGCTGCATTATGTCTATCTTCAAACCAATTCATATATACGGTACCAAACGGGTATAGTACCATTTTTACCGTACTGGTACTGGAACTGTACATGTATCATACCACTTTAATTGGTACGGTATTCGGTACTCAAGTTAGGGCCAAAAATAAAAATGGTACCAACCGGTTTGGTACGGTTCGGTACCAGTTCTATACCACGCCCATCCCTGCTTGGCATTGTGTCATGTACAAGTGGGAGTTTGTTAGAATTAGGTGCATAGTACAACGTTTACAACTATCAACTAATTATTATGAACATTTTGGATCACACACAAAGAACATTGAGATATCAATTAATAATATATATGGTGTATATATTATTCAAGTAATGAAACAAAATAAAATATTAATTAATGGATTTCTATTGGTATTAAATTATAATGTATATTTTAATATTGTTTATGCTACTTTGTAGACGGCATCACAAAGTTGGCTTATGCTACTAAGATTGTGCTTTAGGCCAGTAACATATGCAACCTTAGTGAATCTGACTTTTTCGTTTTTAAGCGACCCATATCCTTCCATGTTTCCAGTGGCATTCTCTCCAAAGACTACAGTTGGCCCATTTCCACTGGCATAGTCTTCAAGTAGGGTTTTACTGCTAGTCATGTGCGTTGAACATCCTGTCCAAGTGCCAAACTTCTTTGTTAAAGCGGTCCTACACACATGACAAGGAGGGTTATACTATCATTTGACTGATTGCGGGGATTGTGGGTTAGAGAAACTTGATGTAAAGACGGCGTTTTTGCATGGTAATCTTGAAAAAACCATTAAAATGAGGTAGCCACTTGGTGTTGAGGAAAGAACGAGCAACAAGGTATGTTTGTTGAAGAAATCCATATGTGGTCTTAAGCAGTCTCCAAGACAATGGTATAGGATGTGTATATGCTCAGCAGTGGATTTAGCAGGAGCAACGATGACCGTTGCGTGTATTACAAGGAGTTTGCACCAGGTGAGTACATATATCTACTGGTTGTATGTAGATGATATGTTGATTGCTTGTAAAAGCAAGGTTGAAATCGAATATACCAAGGGTTTGCTGAAGAAAGATTTCGACATGAAGGATCTAGGAGAAGTAAAGAAGATACTTGGTATGAAGATTGTCAGGAATCGGGGTGACCAAACCCCCTGAGGTTTTCTCAGTCATCATGATATGTGCAGAAGATTTTGAATAACTACAGAGTGAAAATGGCAGGTCAGTTTCTATGCCATTAGGTGCACACTTCAAGGTGTCATTGAAGGATTGTCCGTCAAGTGACTGGGAAGTGGAAAGGATGAGTGAGGTACCGTATGTGAATGTTGTGGGGAGTTTAATGTACTTGATGGTATGCACTAGGCCAAATATAGCGTACGCAATTAGCATTGTGAGCAGGTATTTGTCGAATCCAAGTAAGAAGCACTGGGAGGCAGTGAAGTGGATTTTGAAGTATCTGAAGGGCAGTGTGGATGTGGGGCTAGTGTATGGTAAAGATCAAGGTGAACATGTAGATGTTGACGGTTTCGTGGATGCTGACTATGCGAAAGACCCGAATAAGGGTAGGTCAATAACCGGGTACGTGTTCATGGTACAAGGATGTGTGGTGAGTTGGAAAGCAACACTTCAACACATTTTTGTATTATCTACTATAGAGGCGGAGTATGTGGCACTTACTGAAGCAGTGAAGGAAAGCATGTGGCTTAAAGGTCTACTACAAGAACTAGGAGTAAAACTTCAATCAGTGGTTTGAGAATTGTGATAACCAAGGGGAAATTCATCTCTCGAAGAATCAAGTGTTTCATGAGAGGACAAAGCATATCAATGTGAGGTTGCACTTCATCAGGGAGATCATATAATCGAAGGTGATTGAAGAGGTCAAAGTTGGTTGTCCAGACTTCTGTAGTTTTCGTTTGAAGGTTCTTGGGATAGATGGTTTCTCGAGGTTGAAGGAAGCAGATCGATTCTAAGGTTTCTAAAATCGATTTTGAAGGTTTGCTAAGGTTTCTTGCATTGCAAGTTATCGGTTACATAAAGTAAAAGTTATTGTGTTTGATGTGAAAGTCAACTTTTTATGGTTTCTAAAGGGTAGTCGATTTGGTGAAAGTGTTTAGCAAAGGAAGATGGCATCTACGTCAGTATCAAAATTTTACATTGAAAGGTTTGATGATTTTGGTTTATGGTGGGTAAAGATGTGGGTTGTCCTAATCCAACATGGTTGGGATAAGGTGATAGATGAGTTTCCAGAGGGTACCACGGATGCTCAAAAGGCAACTCTTATAGCTTCTGATGATTACAGAAAAGCACATAGTGCCTTACTTCTGTGCTTGGGTAACAAGGTTCGGAGAGAGGTTTCAAAAGAAACCACGGCTGCAGGTATCTGGTTAAGCTTGAGTCTTTAAACATGAGTAAGTCTTTAGCCACCAGACTGTACTTGAAGAATAAGTTGTAAACATTCTATATGCATTATGGGGAAATTTCTAAGCATATAGATGAGTTTAATAAGTTGATCGTGGACTTGGCAAATATAGATATCGAGATTAAGGATGAAGATCAGGCACTCATAATGCTTTCGTCATTGCCACCTTCGTTTGATACTTTTGTGGAGGCATTGCTATACGGGAGAGAAACTCTGACGCTGGAGGATGTCATGTCTACTCTTAATTCAGGGGTGTTGCAGAAAAGGGGAGATGCAAAAGGGGAAGTTGGTGATGGGTTATATGTGAGAGGGAGATCTGATGAGAGACATAATCCACAAGGTCTAGATAATTTGCGGTCTAAGTCACGAGGTAAAAATACTTGTAAACATAAGTGTTACATTTTCTATTCGGAGGATCACCTAACGAAAGACTGTCCCAAGAGGAACAGAGGTAAATCGACTTTTGTCAAGAAGGATCTGAGTTCTGGTCTTGGTGCACGTTCTGAGGGTTGTTATGACAATGGTGATTTGCTTATGGTGGTGAGTGGGGAGAAGCGGCTAGAGTGGGTTATGGACTCTGGAGAATCATTCCATATGATGCCTAAGTGGGAGTACTTGTTTGATTTTGAGGAGTTCAATGGTGGCACAATGTTACTAGGAAAAGATAGGCCATGTGTCATAAAGGGGATAGGAAGGTGAGAGTACAGTTGAAAGATGGTTCGAATTTTGTTCTTGAGAATGTTTGTTACATTCCCCAATTGAAGAGACATTTGATATCTTTAAGGACTCTTGAGAACGAGGATTATACCGTGAAGCTTCAGAATGACAGAACAAAGGTGATCAAGGGTTCTATGATAGTTTTATCTAGAACCATGAAAGAGAATATTGAGTACACTTTGGACGGATGTGCGGAAAAAGCTGGTGAAGCTAATGTTGTTGTTGAAGTGAAGGAAAGTCTTGCACAGAATTACTCATAATTAACGTATATTGATTGATTCAAGAATAAAAAGTACGGAGTAATTTAGAAGCAACATAAAATTTCTTCATGATATCCAGTTGAATCCTTTTGGGTAGATAAAAAACGAAGACGACTCATAATGCTTCGTGGATCTAAAGGTTATTAAACTAAGCCAATAGTGGCAATTCTGAAATTACCGTGTCTTGGTCAGTTTACGGGCTCATGTAGTAAGCTTCTTGGGATTGTCAATGCAATGATTTCCCCTGTTTCATGGTTGTATCTTCTATTTCTTGGTCGTTGTCGTCTTGCCCTTGATGTGTTTTTTGTTTGTGGGTGGTGTTTATTTTATTTGGTCATATCCAGATGATAGTGGTCATTTGGAGCTGTTGGTGAAGCTTTGGTGATGGATATGTTGGGGGTCAATTTGGCCTTTGTACATAACTAAATATTCGTTTTCTTTTGACGATATATACATTTAGTCATAAAACTTTGTTATATGGTGGTGTTTACAAATAAGACTACTGTTGGTAACAGGAACGGAGCCAGCTAAGTTCCAACGGAGGTAATGCCCTCTATGGCTCAAAAAACGTTAACTTTACTAGACCTTCAATTTTCACAGAAATGGCCCTCAGCCCTATTAGATTTTGGTGCTTAACACAATGTTATATATGTGTGTATTTCGTTTTTGTGAAATTTTGATTCGTAACTCCCTGGAATTGTTCAAGGCCTCTTCAACTCCCATGTTATCTTGATTTGCTTGCAACATATATAGTAGATATAGTCTAACTTTTCACTGCTTTTTTTACCTCATTTTAAGCTGTTTTTTTCTTCTGTAATATGTTGTTGTAATGATGTTGATTTATTGCATTTTATGCTCTTTTTGGTGATGTAATGGTGCTATATAAGTGCTGTTGGTAAGCTGTTTTTTGCTTAATTGTTTTACTGCATTTTACGTTGTTTGCTTGTGTAATTTGCTGCTGTAATGATTCTACTTTACTGTACTTTTATGCTGTATTGAATATTACTAACATTAAACGAATTCGATAAATCAAGGTTTCTGACTTTTGAGTAAATATGTTGAGAAGAACGGAACCCCTAAACACAGAAGCACCAGTTGAGATATCAGAGAAATCATGCTGAAAACAAAGATCAAACATTTCTAAAAACCTAAAAGCATGAAATACCATAAGATCGAAAGAGGGAAAAGAACATCACTTACCTAAATCTAATAAATGCTGTAAAACAGGGCGATATGAAACAAAGGGAACCAAACCCAAACCAAAGTATTGATTTTGCAACTTCATCCCACATTATCAGCTCATTATCCAGTAATATAATTAGATCGAAATTATATGCATATTCGTTATCATCAGCAGCAGCAGCAGCAGCAGCAGCAGTTGCTAAATCATCCAAACTATTTAGTACTTTCAAACTGAGAGAAAATTGCAATATCTGAGACCTACACTCTACTAAAATCATACCCACTTATATTTATCAGCCACTTGAAACAATGGATTAAACGCACACATAAAAAGTATGTATACCAAGCAACCTAAACCCCACAAAACCATCACCACCACCTCGGACCAAAACTTAATATAACTTATGGAAGCACAATCTATTGTTGCTTCTTAAATTGTAACGATAGTCACCACAATACCAAAAGTTAAAGAAACACAGGAAAATATTTCAGCTAGATACTTAACATCCGATACATATGGAGTACATTCATCTGTTGGGTGGAAGCCAGCAACCAGAAAAACTAAAACAAATTACCAAAAATAAAATACACAATGAAGTAGCAACTCAACCTTATTAGATCATAATTACTCCAAAAATTTATTCAATGGTATAAAGATATTGAAACCAATAGCAAACATAAAACACATATTTTAATGCAGCTTCGCTTTTAAGATATTTAGTGACGCTTAACAATCATATCTACCACCAGTGATGCACGTGGGGAGCGTAACAGAATTTTTAACATCTCCAACTGTTGAGAATCAGTAACCCAACACGCAAGCACTATCCTCACTTTTTTCAGTACCGGTGATTTGGCCAAGATAAGCCTCACAAACTCCAACTCACTCTTTGCGCATGTGAAATGCATCATTTCCAGTTCATTTAGATGTTCCAACCAAATATCCGAATAGTCTTCCAGTGTAATTGAATTGATCTCAGACTCACCTTCAAAACGCAAAATCTACAACAAATGTTGATATTTCTTTCAAGTATTTTGGCATCAGAATCAAAAAAGAATAATAATAATAATAATAATAATAATAATAATAATAATAATAATTATTATTGTTATTATTATTATTATATTATTATTATATTATTATTATTATTATTATTATAAATGATTTATACTACTTACATCTAGCATAATTTTCTCCAAGTTTGGGGAGCTTTTGATCACAAGACCGAGAAATTGTACGTAAATTTTGTCAACAAATATCATCATATAAAAATATACAAGGATTTGAGGTGGACTAACGCGGTTGGAAGCTCTAGTGGGACTCCATTCACAGCGCAACACTTGAAACATAAATAAAACAGAGGTTAACAAGCCACACTTTTATTACAAGTTGAAACACTTGAGTAATACTACCTCAATGGTCACATAATCAATACAGAGATGTTCAATCATAGGTAAAGATTTGAATAGCTCAATACAGGTGACATTGTTATCCACATTGATATCTACCTCATACAGCATCTGCATCAAAATAATAAATAAGATATGAAAGCCCATGTATGAATTATGAAAAACTTACCAGACTTATGCGCTTAAGCAATGGACAACTGGACAGTCGATGTAGAAGTGTTTTCTTACTGGATTTTACACGTTCCAAGTTTAAGCTTGTAAGGTTAGAAAATCCACTGAATGTTGGTTTAAAGTTAAGATCACAATGTTCAAGATATAGTTCTGTTAACTGATTTAACGAGAAGATTGATAAAGGTAACCTATACATATGTGCATAATCCAAGTCGGGTTCAGGAAGGTAAAGCACGAACTTCTTGAGAGTATCATGTCGTCTTGACAGATGACGTATTGTTTGGTCAATTTCAACACAAATGTCATATGAATTGACGCAAATGATGAACTCATGTATTGGGCCCTCGTGCTGTAACAAAACTTGGAATACGGCATAGAATAGTTTACAGCTCTCAGGTGAAATGCTTTCTTTTACATGGTGTTTCTTCAAAATTGTCACTTAAATTATCAAGCATATCATCCTCATCGAACACAAGTTTAGGAATTCCAACCCAATTGTATCTCCAATTCCTTGAAAGGATACTAGTTCTTACTGCATCTTTTATCGGTACAAAACATAGGATAGTTTCGATTATGTTTAGAGGAAGGCCGCTTATTCTATCCATAGACAAACGTTCCGCTTTCATCTACTATTCCGTCAATTAATAAACAAAAAAGTTAATAGTTTGGTGTGGTTGTGCTTCTTATCGTAGAAAACTTGAGCCATTTTCCCTTTTAGTGATTAAACCATTTCTTTTATACTCATTTTAAATTTATATTTGAGAGATGTTTGGATGAGTATTTTAAAAATGATAAACCCCCAAAATCAGTTTTCTTAGGGTGTGCTTGGTTCACATAATGTTTTTGATGGAATTCAGATTCAACTAACGAAATGGAATTTCAAAGCATATGAATTCCTTTTAGCGAAAAAATTTGATGAATCTTAATTCAATTCATTTCTACACCAAACATACTTATTGAATGGAATTCAGATTCCAATTATAACGAATTTGAATCTTGCAAACCAAACACCTTAGTGTTTGAGTTTGCTTATGATTAACTCATTTGATTTTAAGATTTAAAATGAGTCTAATAATTATATCCCTTTATGCGTCGTTCGTGATTAAAATGTAAAACAACATGCCGATTTGTTCTTCAAGTTAACATATTTGTATATAGAAACTAACAAATTGTTAATAAAAGACATTCTAATATTAAAATTTAAAAGGGGAAGATACCTGAGTTGGACCGTCGGAGTGTGTACAAAACCTAACCATCTGGTACGAGTTTTTTGGCGAAAAAATGTGTGTTAAACCTTTAATACTAATCAAGTAATTAGTTATACACATTTGGTCCCTACATTTTATTTCAAATTGTGGTTTTGTCCATTTCAATTATGTTTTGCTCAACTAGCGGTTTATTAATAGTAGCTTCCTCTTTTATTTGGCATAACATATGTACGATTAGCAGAACATGTCTTAGGTACTATTGAGTCAGCTTCTAACATGTTTGAGCCTTCGGCTTTGTTAATCGAACAAACATAATCAGCGTTTTTATTAATAGCACATAACTTATATATCGTTAGCAACATAGATAATTTTCCCATTATTCGATTGTGTTTTTTGTGTTCCTAAAAGAATTGAATACATACTTCATAACATTTTGAAGGGTTTCTTATTTCAAAAGGTATTAAACTTTGTACCTTTGACTATTGTAAAGGGTGAATTTTGAAAATTTCTAAGCATTTAAGCTCTAAAAACGTCTATCGTATACATTTAACTTACTATTGTATGTATAGAAGTTACCGGAGATTAGTGCGTGCGAATCAATCTCTATTGTATGTATGCAACTACATTTTAGTCTTGTGTGTATCAAACTTTCAATTTTTGTCTATTGTGTGTATTCGATGACTTATTCATCTAGATAGTAGTATTTTTAATGACGTGGCAACCATATAAGTCATCACGTCCTCTGATACATTATTGACACATTATCAGAAATGGATGTTATGTCAGCGGTGACAAGTAATAATAGGTCAAATACAATAGACAAAAATTAAAGTACACACAATTACACAATCCCGCTAAATTTAAGTGTATTCCTACGCACTAATCCCGAACTTACAGATTAAAAGTTTTCTATGTAGCAAATAACTTATTATTGTATGTATAGAACTTAAAACCTTTTTAATGTACCAAAAAATAGCCAAAAACATACAATATACGCTTTTATAACTTAAATACATACAATAGTAATCTTCAAGTTTACCACATACAATGTACAATGGTAAAACGTGAAAAATTTCATACACTTTGAAATAATAAACATTATTTCAGAAAGCTAACCCATCAATACTAAAATATACCAACATACATTTATCAAGAAATCACCGGTTGAATATTCACTTTATTGTTACTTTTTTTGGCGGAACGAAGCATGAAATTATAGTATCATGTCTTAAGCAACTAACAACATTTCTGAATGATAATACTCCTTTTAGCCGACTGCATTAAAGGAAAAAAAGTAGAGACGAGTTCAAATATATATTTGAACTCATCTCCACTTTTTCCTTTAAGGATGATGCTCCAGAGTGAGTTCTACCTTATTGTAAAGGAATGGGTGACTTGCCAGATAAGTTTCATAAGCTCCAAGTTTGCAAAGGAAGATCCACACCTTCATATGAATGGGTGACTTGTGGTAGGATGTTGACTACATGACATGCCTATAGACACATGAATTACACATTCGGATCGTGTAACGTTTCTGAATCACATATATGGAATGTCACATTATTATTATGGACCCAACTGATTGATCTAATAAGGTACAAGGTGTAAAACAATAAATTGTAATATACCGATTGTGATCACCATTATGATTACATTGCATCTCTATTTATACTAGAGCATAACTTAGGGAACAAGTAAGATAGTTTTAACCCTAAAAATCTAATGGACCCTAAACCCACAATTGGAGTTGGGCCAACTAACCTAGTCATCTAATACTCCCCTGTTGTTTGAACGGGAGGCTTCCAAACGCACAAACTTGAGCGCCTGTTGGTAGCTTCTTCTTCTTTTACGCATAACCAAAATAACCAGGAAAAAATTCAGAGAACCAAGATCAGTCATCGAGAGAATTCCTGATGAAGATAGGATATGATCCGTTGTAGAAATATTTAGGAAGAAGCCGTCAGCAGAATATCATCAACAGCAGAAGATAAGCAATGTCTGAACCCACCCTGGCGATAAATAAACAAAGATGATTTGCATCTGATGTGTTAGAATCCATTACGAGTAGCATAACTCGTAAACCACTAAAACCATGCCATGGGGTCCTGTTTGAGGCCATACAATGATTGCTGCAAAAGACAAAGGTCATCGTGAGTCCTAGAAACTGGGAGGCTTATGCATATAAACCATTTCAGATAAGGAGCCATGTAAAAATGCGTTCTTGACATCAAGCTGGTGAACAAGACAGTGTCGAGAAACTGCAAGACTAAGCACCGTGCGAAAAGTAGCCGGTTTGACAACCGGGATAAATGTTTCATCACGGTCAACTCCTACATGTCGACTACATCCATTAGCAACAAGTTGAGCCTTGTATATGCTAAGTGATCCATCTGCAAAATACTTATGCTTGAATAGCCACATAGAATGAATAATGTCCGTGTTAGGTGGCCGTGGCACAAGAATCAAAGTATTATTTTTAATAAGTGCATTATATTCATCAAGCATAGAACCTTGCCAGTTGAGGTCATTTAAATCGTGAATGTCATTTAAATCGTGAATGTTGCTTCTGGGTGTAGGTGAAATAGTGGACATATTAAGATTAAGACTCGAAGGGGGTACGTTTTTATCTAGTTGGAAGCGAGTGACCATAGGGTGAGTAGCGGGAAGGTGGAGGCATGTTGAGTGGGGGCAGGTTGGGCCTCGTTTTGAGTTTAGGCCGAGTGGGAAGGGGATTGAGTTCGGGCATGTGGAGTGGGATGAGGCACATAAGAGTTGGTAAGTAATTGGCGTGCTATAATGTTTGGTTCATTATCAAGAAATGTATAAGAGGGAGCATGGTTAGGTGTGATGGAACCGTATTTGAATATAGTCTCGACAAAGGTCACACTGAGGGAAATTATAATCTTGTTGGTAGCAAGATCTAAGCAACGATACCCACTGTGATTGAGTGGGTAGAAAAGAAATATGCAAGGGGTCGATCTTGGGGCAAATTTGTGGGGGATATCAAGGTTTGAGTAGTTAAGTTTGGTGTTGTATAGGCAAAAGTTTAGAGTCTCTTTATTAATGGTGGAGAAAGGTAAAATGTTTAGGATATAGTTGGCCATGAAGCGCCTCAAACCAAAAAGGAGGGAGTAAGTGTGCTTGGAACAAGAGGGTCCGAACAAGATTGTTAATGGTTCGAATCATTCGTTCAGATTAGCCATTTTGTTGCAATGTGTATATGAATTCTATGTTTGGTGAAAACTTGATTAAATGTGGTGTCGAGAAATGCTTTAATTTCTTTATCAAATTGCATTTTTACAAAAGACTCAAATTGTAGGAACTTAGCAAATGTATCAGAATTAGAAAGCAGAGGATAAACCCATAAATAATCAGCAAAATGGTCCAAAAAATACATAATATTTAACACCACTACTACTCGGAAGTGGAGAAGTCCTCAAATCCGAATGAACAAGATCAAAAGCAGGATCCACAATAGTGTCCGAACTAGTAAATGGAAGTCTCACATGCTTGTCAAGCTGAAAAGCATGGAAAAGTAGGGGAGACTTCATTTTACAGGATGTCCAAGTAGTTGATGCCATATGTGTTGACTGGTGATGAGAGAGCGTGAGGATAGATGGTGTATTAACTGGCTTCATGATAGGGTAAGGTCTCCAGTTCTATCACATCGGAGGAGGATTTGACGAGTCAAATATTTTTTTTACATAAAAATCAAACTCGTCAAATTCAATTGAAACTTTGTTTTCACGAGTAAATTTACGAACGAAAATTAAATTTTTGACAATATTGAGGGCTACAAGTACATTATGTAAGTGAAGTTGACGATGGAGAGTAGGCAAAGTGTTATGGACTGTTTTGGTGACGGGTATGGAAGCACCGTCATCAACAAAGACGTATGGATAAATGTGTTAATTAAATGAAGTACTAAGATTATTTGCATAGGATTTAGATGACAGGACGCATATGTATCCATATTCCAACTTGTGGTAACAAAGTTAGGAGGAGTAAAGCGCTAAAAGCTTATTGAAGAATCATTTCTTGTCTACTATATGTCATAAGAGGATCTGGGACATCTGTTGAGCCTCTGACATTTATTGCAAAAGCTCATATTCTAGTAATTGTTGTTGTGTTTGAGTAAGCTGGAGTAATTGGGCCTGACCCAATCCTTGAAGTCCATTTGAATTATTCATCTTCTCTGGGGTTTTTTAAATCGAAGAATTAAATAAGGCTGTAATTTAATGCGACGGAATTTGAAATTTATATGTTGATGAAAGTGCTACATACGGCGTTTTATATATTGCTTGATGAAACAAATATATAATATAATATGAAGAGTACTACCTAGCAGATGACAAAATTGCTATATTGTGAGGGAATCTTTGACTTTAGACGGAAAACTTTGAGGTTTCAATGTGTGGGTGTCCAAGCTTTCTATTGCAGCAGTTAATCTAAATTTCGGTGGTGAGGATTGTTAGGGTTTCAGGTGTGTTCTGATACTATGCTAAAACGATTATCTTTCATTAACCGAATGATAATGTCAGTCCACAATATAAATGCATAATATGAGATAAATGGGTCAAGCTCAATATAAATAAAGTCTATCTAGATAATGGTCCAATATAAACCCGCAAGCACAAAGGTCTGGGTCATCTAATTATAAGTGTGAGGACCAATTTAATATATGCAGAATTCCCGAGGGGTTAATTACAAATTATGATCGGTTTGGTTTGTAACTAATTCCCGAATCGGTATTATTGAAAGGGTGTGTCACTATTGAAGGGTTGACTATATTAGTGAGTAGTGACTTCCCTATAGAGAGTTCCGTACATAATTTCTCTGGGTAGAGTTTGGTGCCCATCACCATTGTCAACGCCATTCATCATAAGGCTGCAAACCCAATTATCATACATTGGATATGAAGACTACTAGTACGCCCTTCTTTCTATTATACTTCCTTGAATGTCTAAACAAATTACATTGTCTATATATAATTCTATGTGTATGAATTATGGTTCCAACAACTTGGTCAAGATAAGCTTAATAAATTCCATCAAACGCTTCAAACTGGCAAAATATTAATCGTCTATCTCCAATTCATCATATGCTTCAACCATATACTTGAATGATCTTGGATGTTGGCTTAAGATAAGGTAACAGTTTTGGTAATTAGGTCCATTAACTGCAGCAAGTAACAGTAAAATAAGGGTAGCTCAAGTCAAACGTACATTTTTTGATAACATTGTTCATCAACAAATGAATTACTATTCGCTCACCTTCAAAAATGATGTAAGTTGTGTAGATGGTATAAAATATATGAACTCAAGTATTGGACCCTAGTATACTGTTGTTTCCTTTCAAACGATAACAGACGATATAACTTATATTTGTTAGATGACTTACTAAAAAGTTCTCATTGAACACATACGGGTTTAGAAATTTTGGTCTAACTGTATCTCCATTTGAGAGGATACTCGTCCTTATTGGATCTTTAATCAGTACAAGATGCATGATGGCCGACCATTATGATGGCTGAAGGAAGGGTGCTGATTATGTCCAGATGTATGGCCGGCTTTAGGACAAGTCGAGCTTTCATCTCATGATATATAACAATGCAAGAATACTTGGTGTAATATTTGATTTTATTATAAACCATTTATATGTCATGTGCAGATGTGCTTATATAGCTAATCTAACAAACATTTTTGAGTGTTTGGAAACATGCTGCGTTAGCATGGAGATGGAGCAGAACGTAAAATTAATTTGTCAAACACTTGCATACAAAATATAAGTTAATTAAGTTCTAGCTTTAAATTACTATAATCTCAATGTTGTGGTAAAATTTCTTTCCATGTGGTTATCAATCAATTAATTTAAAAACTGATAAAATAACCTGTTTGATTGACTCGTCCTTTTCTCGTAAACTTACAGCGACTATGAACTAAAAGACTACACTCTTATTAATCCATCTCGCTTTTATATTTTTGTTTGGTTTCATAATTTTCATTTACTCATTGGAGTTTTAAAAAGCAAAGTATTTATAATTTTTAGTAATAATAATAACTAGCAAAACACCATGCAATGTAGCGTAAGTCGAAATTTATCAGTGGTAAATTGTGATAATGTTATGATGTAATTGTCCATAATAATGAATTGGTTATATATATATATATATATATATATATATATATATATATATATATATATATTAGAGAGTTCAAATGAGAACCATTAAAAAATTGACAACTTGTGAGAACCACTCGAATATGTGATTGTTCACATGTGATATTGTCAAAATATTTATAAAAATGTTACTAAAAATCAATAAAACCTTGAAAATCGAAAAATTTATCTTAACTAACTTTAACCGATTTGTTCACATGTGAACTGTTCTGTTGTGAACATATGTGTCTTTACGTGTGTTTATACGCAATTTTACATTTTTGACTTTTTTTTGTTTCTCATTTGAACAAATTTTAATGTGCACATGTGTATAAAGTTAATCACATATGATTATTTACGTATTCTTTGTAGTTCTCAACTTTATAGTGGTTCTCATTTGAACATTCCCCTATATATATATATATATATATATATATATATATATATATATATATATATATACTAGCATAATACACGTGTTATGCAGCGTAGTTTAGTACGTTTATTATAAACAGTGACTCAATAATAGTCATATACTATATTATTTTTGTTATTCACGAATTACCCGTGATTGTAAGTTGATATTAGTAGTTTGCTTGTATGTATACTATATTTTTTTTGTTATTATTTTAATGAATGTCTTAGTATGACATACTTATGTGACTATCTAACTATCTGAGTATCCTGAATTGACAAATTTCTAATCTAAATTTGTTTTGTTATTGTAGTTTGAAGACAAATTAACAATAAAACCCAAGAACAGAGGAACATTGGATGGTTCTTGCTCATCCCCAATTGAACAATCGATTCAAATGCCATCTAACGTGAGAGAAAAATGTTGGGTTATAATAGATTAGTACTGCCAAGCAATTCAAGAGTTAGTACTGCTATTCAAAGTTTCTACTGCTCTTCATTATTAGTACTGCTACAACCATTTCTACTGCCAGTGCACTTCCAGAGTTAGTACTGCCAGTATGATTTCCAAGATTAATACTGCTGGTATGATTTCTGGAGTTAGTACTGCTAGACCAGTTTCCATTGTTTCTACTGCTGACCTTGTCCAGAGGATATGCGGCGCACATGGGTCTGCAGTTACCTAATCTTGACAAAGCGTGCACAACAAAGCATGGGTTGCTTTACGGCTACAAGACATGCTTAGATAGTTTGACTTCTATGCATTAATTACTATAACGTATAATTGGAACTCTACAATTTATAAGTAGAGTTCCATACCTTAATAGCATGCGTGTATGTATGCCCTGGTGTATAAATACCATCTTTGTAATTTAAAAAAAAAAAGGGGGGGGAGTTTGTAAGCTTAGACAGAGAGTATACACATATCAGTTAGCTTCAAAGTTATTGTAACCCTAATACAATCAAGTGTATTCGTATTATTTTCACAAATAATATTGGAGCTTTTGTTATACAATTTGTGTGTTCTGTTGTTTACCAAAATTCAAACACTTATACAAGACACACATATAACTTCCAAACTTAACAAGTATTATTCCGCAAATTTCTTGTTAAGAAGTTCAAGCACAGTTAAATTTAATCTTGATCTTGATCAAGTCGATCATGTCAAGTGGTATCAGAGCAACAGGTTGCTTTGAACTTTTGGAAGTCAAAATTTGGTTTGTTTAAAAGTTATTTTCAAAACTTTTATAAAATGTCTTCTGATGAAACTCAAGCAAACAAAATCCCTATACTCAGGCCAGATGAATATGATATGTGGAAAAATAGAATGAAGCAGTACATGTTGCTTACAGACTATCAACTATGGGATATTTGTGTAAATGGTCCTAAGTATCCTGTTAATGGTGATGGTGCCAGGATTCCAAGGGCACCACCAAATACAGATGCTGAAAGAAAGGAAAGAGCTACAGAATTTAAAGCTCTTAGCATTCTATTGATATCCATTCCTAATGAATATCAAAGAAAGTTTGAAAATTGTGAGGATGCAAAGGTTCTTTTGGAAGCAATAGAGAAAAGATTTGGTGGCAATGAGAGCACCAAGAAAAATAAAAGATCCTTGTTAAAATAACAATTTGAAAACTTTAACTCTGTCAGATTTGAAACATTAACACAAGTTTTTGACAGATTTTCTAAACTTGTGGGTGATCTTGAAAACCACAATGTTAAAATTGACAAAGATGATCTTAACAGAAAATTTCTAAGATCACTTGGAAATGAATGGACAATGTACACTGTTGCTTTGAGGCAGGGCAGTAATTTGGATGATAAGGAGCTTGATGATCTATATAATGATTTGAGATCATTTGAACCAGAAGTGGAGAGCAAGAAGCAAGCCACTGGATACACTCCAAATATGCAGAATGTTGCATTTATGTCATCAGGAGGAGTACAAGCAGATCCAAACTCAGCATCTGCATCTACCTCTGTTGTTACAGGTTCTGCATCTGGATCATCATCACAGGACAAATCTTGTGATCAAGTTCTAGAAGCCTTCTTTGCTAGTCATGTGACTTCATCACTGACTAATGAAGAACTAGAACAGATCAGTCCTGATGATCTAGAAGAAATAGACATCAAATGGCAGATGGCTATGATCACAATGAGGGCAAAGAGGCACCTACAAAGAACTGGCAAAAACAACTTCTCCATAAAAAGAGAATATAATGTTGGTTTTGATAAAAGCAAAGTGGAGTGCTACAACTGCCACAAAATGGGTCATTTTGCCGGAGAATGCAGATCTGGAAGACAGGAGGTGAATGGTCAAAGGACTGGAGGATTCAATGGAGCACAGAGAAGAAGTGTTCCTGCTCAAGCTCAAGGTCAGGGTGTTAGTACAAGTGCCCTGGTATCCCAAGATGGTATGGGATTTGATTGGAGCTATCAAGATGAACATGAAGCTCAGAATCAGGCATTAATGGCACAAACAGAAGCTGCAAGCACTTCAGATGAAGTCCCATATGAGGTACAAGTTAAATTGTGCTCTAGTATATGTAAGAAAACTGTTAAACATTACAGAGATCACAACTTTAAAATCTGTGATGAATTAAAAGAGTGGGACATTAAACATAGACATACAACTGCTGCCATAGAAAACCTAGAAAAAATCATTGAAGCATATAAGAAAAATGAAATTCAGTTTGACTATGATGTTAAGTATACTAAGTGGGAAAGGGATGTATTACAAGACAAAGTGGATGAGCTAACAAAAAAATTAGCAGAAGTCACTTGTGAGAAAGAAAGCATAAAACTAAAAGTTTGTGACTTAGAAAATGCATCCAAAAATGTACAAAATATAATCAAGGCACAAATACATGATAAAATCAAAACAGGCCTAGGTTACTATAATGTACCCACACCATACAACAACAACTACTTTCCACCGAAATCTGATTTAGACATAAATAATTTAAAGGAGGAAATGTATGATATGGTCAAGAAGGTTGATCCTATTATGAATCAAGACAATGATCTTGATAAAGTTGAGATAACTGAGTGGACATCTGATGATAAAGAAGAGTCTAAACCTGATAGGCTTAAGAAAGTTGAGTTTAAATCTGAAACAACAAGCACTAGTTTAAACAATAGGTTGCAAAATAACAAAGTGCATACTGGGCTAATTTCTAAAATTTCTGGTGAGAAATTAGCAGAGGGTAAAGTGTTGTTTCAAGAAAAGATAAAAATGAGGGTAGAACAGAAGACAACCACAGAAAACAAGTCTAGGAGAGGCCTAGGATTTGTAAATCAAAAGACAAAAGCAATTAGTAAACCTGTTAACAAAATTGAACATGTTAAATCTGCAAATGTTAACTGTACTAGTTGTAAATGCAAAGCAAGCACTTTATCACCATCTCTCAAAACAAAACAATTTCCCAGGGGAAACCAAAGAAACTGGAATCAATCAGTTTCACAAAGACTGGGAAAGAATTTTCAAATGGTGAAGATGAAGGCATGCTTTATCTGTGGAAAAACAAACCATCTTCAGAATAAGTGTCATCATAATCCAAGAAATAAAAGGGTTATGAGATCACCATGGACGGCTACTGACAGAATTAATCATCACTATTTTAAAAATAAAATTAATTCTGTTAATACTGTCAAGAAGATCAAGGCTCAATCAGCTGCACCAAAATTTACTACAGCAGCATTAATCAGAAATAGAGCCAACAGTACAAAGACTCAAGCAGCATTAAAAATTAATACTGTCAGACGTATTAACACTGTTATCAATGTTAATACTGGTAAGCAGAATACTACTGCTTCAGTTAAGACTGTTGCCCCAGTTAATACTGGTAGAACAGTTAGAACTGCTAAGGTAGTTAATACTGCTAGACATATTAACACTGCTACCAATTTTAATACTGCTAGGCAAAATTATACTGGTAGCACTTTTAATCCAGTTTTTGCTGCTAAGTCTAATATCAGTTGGACTTGGAAACATCAATCAAAAGTTTCCAAAACCAACAGTACACCACAAGCAATGATCTTTGAAAGAGTTGACTTTGTGGATGTACAAGGGAGACCCAAAACAAAATTGGTTTGGGTTCCCAAAGAAAACTGATAATCTTTATTGTTTTTATCTGTGCAGAGCAAGCCAAGAAGTTTGTGGCATGTTGATAGTGGATGCTCAAGGCACATTTTATTGAAAGATTAAGTTATTACTCAACAAAGAAGAATTTAAATTATTAAAAGATAAGATGAATTCAGAATAGAAGCAAGCTACAGAACTTCAAGGAGCTTGATGGTGGATATGTAGCTTTTGGAAGTAATCCTAAAGGTGGAAGGATTACAGGAAAAGGGACTGTCAACAGTGATAAGATAAGCTTTCAAGATGTTTATTATGTTGAACAGTTGAGATTCAATTTGCTAAGTGTGAGTCAAATCACAGAGAAAAAGAATCCAGTTCTTTTTACTGACACATAATGCTTTATTCTTTCTGATAAATTTAATCTAGACGAAAACATGATTTTAATGAAAATTCCTAGAAAGAATAATGTGTACTGTTGTGACTTAGCAAACATGAAACCTCAACAAGATTTAAACTGTCTTATCTCAAAGGTATCTGTTGATGAGTGTGATCTTTGGCATAGAAGAATGTGTCACATGAATTTTAAAACTATTAACAAACTGGTTAAAAACAAACTTGTTAGAGGTTTACCTGAAAAGACATATTCATGTGATGACCATTGTGTTGCATGTTTAAAGGGGAAGCAACACAAATCTTCTTATAAGACCAAAGGTGTGAACTCAAACTTTTCTCCCTTACATCTACTGCATATGGATCTGTTTGGACCAATCAATGTCAGTAGTATAGGAAAGAAAGTTTATTGCTTAGTGATCATTGATGACTTTAGCAGATTTAGTTGGGTTTTCTTTCTTAGAACTAAGAATGAAACAGATGAAATACTTAGATCATTCATTACTAGGATTGAGAACCAAACTAATCAAAAGGTTAAAATCATCAGATCTGATAATGGAACCGAATTCAAAAATCATGAGATGAATAAATTCTGTGAAACAAAAGGAATAGACTCCACAACAAAATGGAGTAGCAGAAAGAAAAAATAGGACACTAATTGAGGGTGCTAGAACAATGTTAGCAGATGTTAAACTACCAATGACTTTCTGGGCAGAAGCAGTTAGTACTCACTAGTAGTGAAGCCTCATAACAAGACACCATATGAATTGTTTTTCAAAAGAAAACCTTTAATTGGCTTTTTAAAACCATTTGGATGTCCTGTTACTATCTTAAATTCCAAAGATCACCTTGGCAAGTTTGAGAGCAAAGTTGATGAGGGAGTCTTTGTTGGATACTCTACCCTAAGTAAAGCATATAGAGTATTCAATCATATGACTAGAATAGTGGAGGAAACCATGAATGTGACTTGTAATGAACACACACCTAGTGTAGTGGGAAAAGGTCCAGATTAGTTATTTGATATTGATGCTCTAACTCAATCTTTCAGAAATGTGTATGAGTCATCAAATACAGGTACAAATACAGGTGAATCAAGTGCTGCAAATCAGAAGAAAGATACTCCATTAGAGTACATTACTCTACCTTTCTGGTCACCTGATCCACCTGAAGTTTTTCAACCTCCTCCACAACAACAAGCTCAGAGTTCAGAACCAATCACATCAAGTCAGGAACAGTAACTTGAGACCAAGCAATTCAAGAGTTAGTACTACTATTCAAAGTTTCTACTGCTCTTCATTATTAGTACTGCTACAACCATTTCTACTGCCAGTGCACTTCCAGAGTTAGTACTGCCAGTATGATTTCCAAGATTAATACTGCTGGTATGATTTCTGGAGTTAGTACTGCTAGACCAGTTTCCATTGTTTCTACTGCTGACCTTGTCCAGAGGATATGCGGCGCACATGGGTCTGCAGTTACCTAATCTTGACAAAGCGTGCACAACAAAGCATGGGTTGCTTTACGGCTACAAGACATGCTTAGATAGTTTGACTTCTATGCATTAATTACTATAACGTATAATTGGAACTCTACAATTTATAAGTAGAGTTCCATACCTTATTAGCATGCGTGTATGTATGCCCTGGTGTATAAATACCATCTTTGTAATTTAAAAAAAAAAAGGGGGGGGGGGGGAGTTTGTAAGCTTAGACAGAGAGTATACACATATCAGTTAGCTTCAAAGTTATTGTAACCCTAATACAATCAAGTGTATTCGTATTATTTTCACAAATAATATTGGAGCTTTTGTTATACAATTTGTGTGTTCTGTTGTTTACCAAAATTCAAACACTTATACAAGACACACATATAACTTCCAAACTTAACAAGTATTATTCCGCAAATTTCTTGTTAAGAAGTTCAAGCACAGTTAAATTTAATCTTGATCTTGATCAAGTCGATCCTGTCAAAAAACAACGAATTTAATGAGAGTTTTATTCCACATGATCTGGACTAAGAAAGAATATTGTTCCGTATCATCCTAATGTACGATAAGGAGAGAATCTATACTAAGAGGTCCTTGGACCTCATACCCATAACTTCATTCAACCCGAGTTTGCATAATGGTCTTTTTAATTCTTGTTGGTTTGAAAAATATAATTGGCTTGAATATAGAATTGCAAACAATGCAGCCTTTTGTTTTGTTTGTTACTTATTTAATCGCAAAGATAGTGGAAAGGGGGGAGATGCTTTTATTCGAAATGGGTTCAAAAGTTGGAATACTGATTCCATGGCAAAATTCTACTATTGGATCTTAGTGTAACAACATAACTTGATATAAAGCATAGAAGAGTTTACAGGTTTGTCAACTGAACCCTTTCACCTGTGCATCCTTCAAACTCATCAATGGACAGTTGATTTTCATCATCTGATTTATCACACATATCATTGAAAAACAAGTTTAGGAACTTTGACCCAGTTGTACCTTCATTTCTTAGAGAGGACACTCGTCCTCACTGCATCTTTAATCGGTATAAGAGAAAGGATGGTTTCTGTATAAAAGACAGAAAAAAAATGAGAAAACTTATACATTGTTTTATGACCCTGTTTTTCTTCAAATTATCAAATCTACTTAACGAAACGTTAGCTTTATTGTTCATAAGAAGACAAACTAAAAGGATGAAAACAATAATATATTGGGTTTACCCATATAAATTTGTTAACAAACATTTTTAACATCGAAACATTTCTGTTAGTGAAATAAACTATAAACACATGGTATTTGCGTAAAAAGAACATTAAACATCCGTCTTGAATATCTTGGAGTATTTAAGCTGCAGTTTTGCTCAAGGCAGTAAGGAAATCAAGTCAAGCTTATTCCGACCTTTAACTTTAGCTCTAACCACATTTGAAGAGAACTAGAGTAGCTTAACCGAGTATTGAATTTTTTGCACCGTACAAACCATTGATGCCAAGTATAAAAGTAAACTACTTGCTCAGATCCTAGAAACTATTGAACCTATTTCCCTAGAAATAGCCACAACCAAGACCAGTACATTAACTGATGCATCAAAAATACATTAACTAAGCAATCCATCCACGAAGTAACAATGCTCAAAACGGTTATCACTTATCACATACCTAACAACAAACCTTGACAGAAATCTCTAACCACTTATCACCTTTCCCTTGCCTAAAATCTGGAAAAACAGGGTCACAGTGACTTTCAACCATTGACATCACTATACCGACGTCTAAGCTGCTGCCATATCGACATTACCTTGCCTAAAATCTAGGGAAAAGACGAGACCGATGACACTACATCTATAGGATTGGCTGCAAATGAAGTCATAGGCACTGCAACACCAGTAACAGAAATAAAATGGCCAAGAAACTATTTATATGGTGCACTAACATCATGTAATTGAAGTACCAAACCATCAACAGTATATTATCATAATAAATCCAGCGGTTATTCATGGTGTAAAGTGATCTGAAACGAATTGCATTCAACTTCAATCTTCGTCATCAGTAGGACTTTCAGGATCAGCTACACGCTCAACAATGATTTTTACCATCTGTGATGCTCGTGGGGTGTCTGAGAGAACTCTTAACATCTCTGACTCTGCATCCTTATCAATTGTATAGTTAATGAGTATATTCACATTCTTTAACATGGGTGACCTGGCCAATATAAGCTTCAAAAACTCCAACTCAGGTATCTTGTGAGCGACAAACAGCTCCAATTCCTTTAAATGCTCCAACCAAATATCCGAATACTCTTTCACCGTAAGGGAGTCTATCCCTGATTTCTCATCAACAGTTTGAAAACTCTGCATGAAGCATGAGTGTTCCTTATGTTAGTATAATGTGGCTTGAGAACCAGAGCAAACTGGATACAATAATACTGATGTTCTTTACCTGTAGCTTAAGTTTCTCCAAGTTTGGCGAGCTCCTGATCAAAAAAACAGCAAAAGGTAACCCACATTGGCCAGTGAAACATTCAGCCAGTAAATGTGCGTATCTGAGGTGGACTAATGGAGTTGGAAGCTCTGGTAAAGAAGACTTGAACTATAGGCCAAAATAAATGTTAATAGGTCAATAGTTTCTCTTTTCCAAGTTAAATCAATTGTATACAAATATTACCTGATAGAGATAAAAGTACTGAATGGCAAGATACAGATGTTCAATTGCAGGTATATACCCAAATAGCTCACACATGGAATCACGACTAAACGTATAATTATAATCAGACATAACCTGCAGCAACTTACAATATTCAGATAATTTATGAAAGCCCCTATGAGGATTGATATTCTAGTAGCAACCTACCAGACTGAAACTCTTAAGTAATGGAGATTTGGATACAATATGTAGAATCAGTTTTTCAGTGCTATCTACATTGTTCAGGAATAAGCTTGTAAGCCTACCAAATCCATCGACTGTTGGTTGGTGGTCAAGATTACAATGTTGGAGATAGAGATCAGTCAACTGATGAAACGAGAAGATAGATAAGGGAACGTCATATGGATCGTCGTAACCATTCAGTTCAAGTGTTAACTTCTTGACAGTATTCTTCCTCGACAAATAAGTAATTATTTGGTCGATTTCAACACATTTGTTATCTGAATTCATGGAAAGGGTGAACTCGACTATTGAACCGTGGTGCATTAACAGAACTTGGTGGATAGCATAAAAAAGTTCACATTTCCCGGTCAACTCTTTCCTTTCAGTATATACTTCGTCTTCTTCTTCCTGATGTTTATCTTTTGATTCTTCAAACATATCTTCCTCATTAAACACAAGTTTAGGAATTTGGTTCCAATTGTATCTCCATTTCTTTGAGAGGATGCTCGTCCTGACTGCATCTCTTATCGGTACAAGACAGAGAATGGTTTCTATTATGTTTTCAGGAAGGCCGCTGATTATATCCGAAGACGAACGTTTCGGTTTCATCTCAGCAGGATGGTGTCGTTGTAGGAGTTGGACCAACACTACATAATGCTGCAAAAACTAGTTACTATATAAAGCAATTTAAGATATACTCTGTTTAATACACACAATACAAACTAAATAAGACACTTGAGGAAACAGTGATTCATACATATAAGTTGGGGGTTTCTAAAATTGGGGACAAAATCGTACCCCTGCTACAGTGCGGTTCGCTATGTAGTACGATTTGCGAAAAACCAGGTTTTTTCCAATTCATGGTACAGTTTGGGACTGAACTTGTTCAAAACAGACAGCCTAAACAATACTGAACCAGTATTATCGGACAGTATTTGGTTCCCATAGTCTCAACTTTTCCTTAACCGTCAGCCTGGTTTCCGAAACTGGTTTTCGTACCGTTGTGTGAGCGTTAAACATATTTATATGTATTTATCAATTTTTCATATGAAGAGAACAAAATAGACGCATGGGTGCTTTTCTCACCTACGAATGCTTCTTATGTAATATTAAAAATCTTCAAATAACAAATAAAAGGACGAAAGGGATATGGAGATTGTACAACCCTAAAATCTCTCGATCCAAACGAAGAATTTGTAAATATTGAAATGAACACAGAAATCATGATACAAACATATATTAATGCAGCATATATATTAAGATAATATAGGTAAATTGATGAAAACGGACGATACATGTAGCGGAGTGCGAATAAACCCTAGCTTTTTACGGTCAGGGAGTGAAAAATATCAGCGTAAAACCAGCTATGTTTACCAATTAAGTAACTATACAGGTTTCGTCCCTATACTTTATCATAAATTGCAATTTTACCCGTTTATCATTTAAGCTTTATACAAATCAAAGAACAAACTCCGTAGTGTTATTATTATATATAAATGGTAATGGTAATTTATAAGGTAACCATCACCCCGTACTATATTTTAATAGTACGCGTCCGCATCATCCACAAGGAGCATCCACAAGGAGCATCAACGCCGGGCAAATCACATGTCCACAAATCAACCACATATGCTGAGAAACGGATTAGAACCCACATGTAGAGTCTGAGCGTTTGCGGTGGCGGTACCACTTAAGCAATACTCAATTGGTCCGTAGTGTTATTATTATACATAATGAAGAATAAATCAAAGGTTCTACCATGTTTGATTATATAAACTTTTTACAAGAATAGTGTATGTATTTGAACTCTCATAAGTTGTATTTTATTCTAAGATTATAGTTTTAAAACTACCATCAGATTGGTTTATGTAAGTTTTCGGTTTAATCAAGTGAAAACGAAACCAAGGAGAACAATGTCTCTACTCCAATCATTCCCGTGCACTATTATTAGAAAATAATTTGATTGTTCAAACGATGAAAACAGCCTTTTTAGAGGTTTTGGTGTTCGAAAGCATCACAATAATAGGCACTCATATCACATATCAAATATACCCGGAAGTATTTGTTTGTAACTAACAAGGTTACAAAAATGCTAAGTGGATAACAATGATGTGAAATGTTGTTGAATTTAGCTGACATGGTAATGCCATGATACAAGAGACTTTGTCGAAGCAAGTACGTAGGTTGTTGTCAAACTGGATGATGAACACGATCATCCGTAAGAGGATCCGTCAAGTACCAAGGTATTTCAACGTTCCAAAGAATGTACAGATTGTAACTTTGCTAGTCAAAAGAAGGACTCGGACCTAGTGACATCACCAAATTAGTTAATGCATATGGAGGTGATCAAGAAGATAAAGTAACATTAATTAGTTCATGATCCACTATTGTTGACAATGAAAGGAAGGTTAACTTGGGCAAATATCGACATGGAATTATCTTGCATTGTCAAGAGAAGGCCGCACTAGATAAAAATTTGTACTTTTCAGTGGACTTTGAGTATCGATGGGACATGAAATAATCTCAAGTTCTAACAGGTTGGGTCATGAATTCAATGATCGAGACAGTAGTTGAACGCAATTGTCATCTTCTAGCTAGATCATTTTTTCCAAGGATGTGAAACAACCTTGGCACGAGATTTATTAGTACCCTATGAGGCAATGTTCACAACCAACAGTTGTTTCAATTTTAATAATCACATGAATTGATCTTGGTAGACGATTTTAAGGGATGCCTATTAGACTATGTTGATGAGACAATGTTGATGATAACAATGGTTTCGATTTGTTTCAAAAGCCTTAGTGTTCGTGTATAAAAATGCCACGATTTGCAAGATCAACCAAGAGTTGCAAGATGTTTTGGTAAAAGGACCTATTAATATGGTGCATAGATATAACGAAACTCGAATGGGGGATAACATATGTTTTTCGTAGCAGTGACTCTTTTGAAATTGTTTTATGAGAATACGTTTATCTTTAAAGTGGTGGTCATTTTGTAAGCATCAAGTCATTCAAAAACATATAATTTTGAAATACACATTGGGACTTTGTAACACTGCATAAATGATGATTAGCATGACACTACTTAAAGAATTTGTTGTTGATTGTGGTGCGACAAGGCATGAACTAAAAAGGTTGAAACGGTATATGTTAACGTTGAAAACATCTATTGTATTGGTGAAATAAAATTTAAACTTGATAACCTTAAACATTGTTGTTAGGGCAATAGTTAGCAAAACCCTGTATTGAAGAATCCAACTCTATTTTTTAACAAAACTTGATAAGCTTATTCTTACCCTTAACTTTTAGCTCTAACGTTTTAATGATATTGGCTTAAACCTAACCGACAATAACCTATATATTTAACACCCTAAAGCCATTAGCATCAACTGCCATGTATAAAGGGAGAAAAGAAAATCATGTTAAAACTGGAACCAAAAGAGGATTCAAATCATCCAAAACTACTTGAAAAGAACTTGCAAACTATTGAACCTGCTCCCCTAATACGAACCACAACCAAAACCAATAAATTAACCCATATATCAAAAACAAATACACTAAGTAATCCTCCCAGAAACAATGCTCAGAAAATGCTTATCACTTATCAGATAGATAACTAATAACAAACCTTGATGAAGACCTCTAACGGTCTAACCACTCATCACCTTCGCCTAGCCTAAAATCTAGAAGAACAAGGTCAAGTGACAAACTGACACCAAGTCCACCATTATTGAATCCTAACAACCACTAATACCATCACTTCACCTACATCACCATTACATCACCTGGAATCTAGGGAAAAAACAAGACTTGTAGTTGTCGGGATCAGTTGAAACTGTAGCCACTTCAATACTAACAAAAGAAACCAAAAGAGCTAAAATAATAATTCTATTGTGCACTAAATATCCAATCAGATTGTGTGGAAGCCAATAACTGAAAAAAAAATCGAAAATATTGACCAAAGAAACTAGAGAAAAAAGAAATACCAACTCAACAACAGTAGATTATGATTAATCAATCCAACGGTCTACATAGATTTGAAACCAATTGCATTCAAAAGGCATATACGAAAACGCAACTTCAGTCTTCATCGTCAGATGGACTTTCAGGATCATACGCACGCTCAACAATGACTTCTAACGTTTGTGATGCAAATGGGATGCTTGAAAGAACACTTAACATCTCTGTCTCTGCATCGTTATCAATTGTACTGTTAATGAGTATATTCACCTTCTTTAGGACGGGTGACTTGGCCAATATAAGCTTCACAAACTCCAAATCAGGTATCTGGTGAGCGAAATCAAGCTTCAATTCCTTCAGATGCTCCAACCAAATATCCGAATACTCTTCCAGCGTAAGGGAGCTTATATCCGATTTCTTATGACAAGTTTTCGAACTCTACATGAAGAGTGAGTCTTCCTTATGTTAGTACTATTTGGCATTGAAAAACAAGAGCAAACTGGATACAAGATAATATTGGTTTTGTTTACCTCTAGCTTAAGTTTTTCCAAGTTTGGGGAGCTTCTGATCAAAAAGATAGCAAAAGACAGCCCACATTCTCCGATAAAACAACTATCGATTAAATGCGCGTACTTGAGATGGACTAATGGGGTTGGAAGCTCCGGTAAAGCAGACTTAAACTATAGGCCAAACAAATGTGTTTTTTATGGGTAAAACCAAAATAAATGTTATTAGGTCCATAGTTTCTATTTTATGAGTTATAATCAGTTATATACCAAGTAAACAAATATTTTACCTTACAGAGCGAAAAGTGCCGAATGGCAAGATGCAGATGTTCAATCGCAGATAAATACCCAAATAGCTCACACATGGAATCACGATTAAGCGTAAAATTTAAATCAGTTATAACCTGCAGCAACATACATTATTAAGATAAGTTATAAAAATCCTATGAGAATTAATATTCTACAAGGAACTTTAAACTTACCATACTGAATCTCTTGAGTAATGGAGATTTTGATACAAGATGTAGAACCATTTTTGCAGTGGTCAGTACATTGTTCAGGAATAAGCTTGTAAGGCTACCCAATCCATTGACTGCTTGATGATGGTAAAGATGACACTGTTGAAGATATAGATCAGTTAACTGCTGCAACAAGAATACAGATAAGGGTAACTTATACGGATCGTCGTATCCATTCAGTTCAAGTGTAAATTTCTTGACAGTATTCTTCCTCGACAAATAAGTAATTATTTGGTCGATATCAACACATTTGTTATTTGAATTTTTCATGGAAAGGGTGAACTCAAGTATTGAACCACGGTGCATCAACAGAACTTGGTGTATAGCATAAAAAAGTTTATGCTTCCTTTCAGTATCTTCTGCTTCATCTTCATCATCATCATCTTCTTCTTCTTCTTCCTCTTCGTCTTCTTCTTCATCTTCATCTTCATCTTCATCTTCCTCTTCATCTTCTTCTTCTTCTTGATCTTTATCAGTTGATTCGTCAAACATATCTTTCTCATTAAACACGAGTTTAGGAATTTGGTTCCACTTGTATCTCCATTCCCTAGAAAGGACACTTGTCCTCACTGCATCTTTAATTGGTACAAGACAAAGGATGGTTTCAATTATATTTTCAGGAAGGTTGCTGATTATATCCAAAGATGGACGTTTAGCTTCATACAAACGTTTAGATTTCATCTCAGCTGGATGATGTTGTTGGACCGACACTAAATACTGCTGCAAAAACTATTACCGTAAAAATTAATTTAAGATAAACTCTGTTTAATACACACAACATAAACCAGATAAATCACTTAGAAAAAAAATTATACATACTTATAAGTTATAAGTTAGTGGTATGGACCGTACCAGTACCGATCCAATTATAAATAAAGATCAGTTTCGCTACGGTATGTATCAATACATGATACGGTTAAACGGAGTCATTAAAATCACTAACTTAAAGTTTGAGTCCAGTTCAATGTACAGTTTGGGACTAAACTTGTTATCTACTCTACCGGCCAAACCTGTGTTACACGGTGTGTATTCAGTACGCATATTATCAAGTTTTCGGTACCGGTACAGCCTGGTTCCACACCATTGCACGCGATGAAAACTAGTACGATCAATATTTTTTATGTATACAAAACAAAATAGATGCATGTGTGGCTTTTGCCACTGATGAATGGTTCGTATGTATTTTACTATAATCTTCAATTAAAAAAAAAGAGAAATATATCGAGATTGTCAGCACTAAAATCACTATTTTGTATACGAAAAAAAAATTAGAACGAAGAATATCTGAGAATACGTTTATGAATGCAGTACTCATGAGACAAAATTAACAGTGGAGCATATTAAGAGAATTGATCAAAAGGGGAAGAAGATACCTGAGGTGGAATTACGGTTAAACCCTAACTTTTTACAGTCTGAGACTAGAGAATATCAGTGTAATAACAAAATGTAAAGCCAGAGCTCTATTAATACCAAGTTCTTCCCTGTACTTCTAATAAGTTGCTATTTTCCGCTCTTTTAAGTTTTATAGAAATAGAAATAAAATAACTTAGTTTTAATATTATTAATATTTTTAGAGTTTTGCTAAATAAAGCCAAAGCCCTTAGGACTCTCTTTAACACTATTTTAATTAACTAAATTAATTCAATATTCTTAACTGTCATTTAACCCACATTTACTTCTCGGTCAACTTTTCTATTTTCCTTCTACTTTTTTCTCGTAAAAAATGCCTCTGCTTTTCAAATTAATTCAACCCCTATCAATTTTAAATTTAAACGCATATAATTAGTTAATGTCTTCGTAAGTTTTGATTGAATATATAACACTATGGAATACCTACAAATTATTGACTACATTTTTAAGTATTCAAATGGTTAGCATGTGAATTTTCAACATTTAATATATAAATTGTTGGAATCTTCCCGGGTAAAAAAACTGCTCTTGAACTTTTGCATATAAATTGAAAAAATGAATTTAAAATGGTTGAGGAATAAATTCATTTGAAAAGCATCGATTTTTTAACGAGAAAAAAGTGGAAAGAAAATAGGGAAGTTGACCAAGAAGTAAATATGGGTTAAATGGCGGTTAAGTGTGACATCCGACAAATTAGGCCATCATTTATACCTAAGATAGGTTATTATAACTGTAATTAATGTGAAATACGATTAATTACAGTAACACTTTGTATATTGTATTATACATACGCACGTAATTAATTTTAAGTACGCGAATTCGATCGGATGGAATCCAACACAACAAATACGGACGTTGGTGAAAAACATTTTCTTAAATAACGTAATTATATTAAATAATGGTTATTTAACTTATATTATTGAGATAATACATTTTACGATCTACGTTTTGTATAAAACGTACCGTACGCAATGAAAACGCGCGAATCGAACCCGACACCCGAATGAAACCCGTCAACTATTTTGAAAAGGTTCAATAAAGTATTTAAAAATATTTGGTCAATTTGAAATAACAATTAAATTCTAAAGCGCGTGATTAACGTTTAACCGACCGAGAAACGTAACACGAATTTGGGTAACAAACATACATATCCAAGGCTTCATTTGGACTGACCCAACTGAGCCCAAGACTCAGCCCACGAAGCCCAAAAACCAGCCCAAGGCCCACCCTCACTTAAATGACCACCCTACCTTTCCTTCCTTTCATTCCCTCACAAACACAACTACACTCTCCTTTCTCTACCTTTTCTCCTCCTCCTCCTCCCTGCTTAAAATCAAACCTCCACAGCCACCACCCTCACCATCCACCTCCTCCAACGACTCTAGCCACCACCAACACATTTACATCACTACGAAGAAGAAGAACAAGCAAAGGAACCCGAACCAAGTCACAGCAGCCATTCCTTCTCATTTCGACTTTAGATCGCGTTTTTCCTTGTAAGACTCTCATCCAAACTCGTTTATTTTCCTTGGATAATGTTCATATACACGTTAGAGGTTCGTTTTCACTGATTATGTCCAAGATCTAAACCGAAAACCATTGGATAATACGAAAAAGCATCGGACAAAACGATTAACTATTGTACAAAAACTTGACCCGACTTTAATATATGATATCTAACTCATTTATCAACCAAATCGAGTGATTCTTGAGCCTAAAATCAAGTTTAGGATGTTAGCTTTCGAAATCATGTGGTTTTGTATTTTTCTGAGGTCGTTTGGTATGGGAAAACGAATTTACAAAAGAAAGTGTCCGGACTGTCCTTTTGAACAGAAAATTTAACCAACTTTGAGAAGGCATATCTCGAGATCTACAAACCCAAATCGACTGAAACCACTTGGGAAAGTTCACATTTTCTGTTACCTTTAAAAGTAGTACTATTTCGCTTTCTGAAGTTTTGTAAATCGTGAGATATGGACTAAACACTAAGCAAAGGTCAGGAAATCGACCCACTAGACACATGTTTGGTTCTTGGATGATTTCATGACTTACACTTGACCAAAAATTATGTAAAAATATGTTTTGTAAAGGTAAGACATAGGGGAATACTGTAGAATTTTCTTGGATTTTATCTCGACACTTTGATTAGCCAAAACGAGCCACGAAAAACGTATAATTTTAAGGAAAGATAACCCGTGGACTGATTTTGTATAAACTTTGAAACGACACTTTCGGGTTAACCACAAAACATAACGATAATTTTTCTAATCTCTAAAAACATATTTAAGACTTCCCTAAAAGTTTCGGGTCAAACCGAGCAAGTTTGACCAAGTTCTCGAACTCGAACACACAACAGACCCTTAGTGTCGCACCAGGCCCAAATCGAGTGCGACACTAAGCCTGTGTCGCTAAATCATAAAACAGCAGTACTAATCTGCGACACTAACTTTGTGTCACAATACCATTCGAATGTCGCAACCTGCGACACTAAGCTAGTGTCGCAACAATTTGAACTAACAGTGGTAACCCTTGTGTCGCAATGATTTTAACCAACAGTGTTAATTGGTGTCGCAATACCCTGCGACACTAACGCTTGTGTCGCTAAAACAAAATCGAAATCACAACATGCGACACTAATCCTAGTGTCGCATAAATCCCAACTTTCGAGATAATTGCGACACTGACCTTGTGTCGCAATATGCCCTAGTGTCGCACTTGGTGTCGCTTAAAATAAACTTAGAACATGTTTCACAAAGTATTAAAAACGCGTAACAACGAATAGTTATGTACGACACTACTTGAATACGCAACACATACACTCTCATAAGTATACAACGAAAACCAACATAATGATAATGTCTTCGGGAATTATCACTACATAATGTCACTAACGGGCCGTACATGTTTTCTAAACACGAACGATAAACAAACACTTTGACATAACTAATTGAGTGGACAACTAGCATGAATGATCTTTTGAGACATTCACTTACTCATAATCTTATGCGTTCAGGGCGCTAGAAGGTTACATATTGGATATACGTTTATTGAATATAAACACTCTCTATCAAGACTCAGGTGAGTCTCATAGCCCCGCTTTTACTGCTTTTAACTATTGGAGTGAGAATACATACATTGTTTTTCATGAACACGAGTACAGCAACACACATATACGGATTGCATGAGTGGTTTTACTTTCTAATCCACACAAAAGTCCTCTACACATCATAGTTTCGTTAGTATGGATCTTAGCGCGAGTATTAATGAATAGATCTATTTGGGATTGACCATCCCCGTCCGGGTTAGTAGCTCTAACTGATCAAATGGGCCTTTTATTATTCGTTCATACGGGTGTTCTGGATTAGACACCTGCAGGAGGCAAACTCATATCGGTTAAGCTTCGGACTATGAGCTCATGGCAGTAGTATACATTTATTTATCGTAGTTTTGCGATACAAACAACATGGAAATCTCGTGGTTCACATTGATACTTTGATAACTAAACCTATGAACTCACCAATATTATTGTTGACGTTTTAGTATGTATTTCTCAGGTTCACAGCAACAGTAGAATTCCTTCAGGGGGATCGCACACTAGAGTCGCATGTGTTCACAATTGCATTACTGGAGATTCCTTCGCATTACTTTTTGTAAACTGTTATGTAATAGAATCTCCCGTTTTAAACGCGGACTCTAGGGAAACAATATTTTTGTGACATGTAAACAATACATTTCAACATTTTATATAAATGGAATGTACTATTTTTCAAACGACTCATTTAGAGGTCGTTCGTTATATCCTTGTGTGATGATTTCTGATTTCGTCGCGCCCCGCGTTAACTTCCGCTGCATCATAATTTGGAGGTGCGACATTAAGAATTTCATATATTTGAATAAAATTAATTAAATAAAATGGTGTTAAAGAAAGTCCTAAGAGTTTTATTAAGCAAAACCCATATCTTTATATTATTATTTTTATTTTATTATATATAAAAGAAATGGATTATTGTGTTGGAGTTCATTTAACTTTAGCCCAGACTTCATATTATGTCATTCATACAAATACAAGTTGTTACATCATTAAAAGTACTACTTAAAATATAACGCTATTTAAAATTTGAATACGTACAATAGATCAATATTAATTTGAATACACTATAAAGTTTGTGTTAGAGCATACGCAATGGGAGTTTTGTGTTAGAGCATACGCAATGGTGATAAGTAGGGATGTTCAAATTCGGATATCCAAATTTTTGAATATCTGGAATTTTGGATACCGAATTTTACTATCCGAATCCGAATACGAAATTTGGATATCCAAAATTTTATTCGGGTATCTGAATTTTCGGATATCCAAATTTTCGAATAGTTTCGGATCGGATTTTCAGATAACAGATTCGGATACGGCTATTCACTAGGGGTGGGATGGGGTTGAGGACTTGGGGGTGGGCTTGCATAACATTACTTGGGGTTTTGGGTCTATTTGGTGAGGAGCTTTTAAGAGTTTTTAGAAGGTTTAGCTTTTAATTTTAAAAACAAAAAGCTCAAAAAATAATAAAAACCTTGTTTGTTGTGTAGTAGCTATAACTTTTAATTTAAATAAAAAGCTCCAATTTGAAAAGCTTCCAATAATAGCTTTTAGAAATGTTACAAGCTTTTGTTTTCTAATTTACTTATATACCCTCCAACAAAATGATAAAGTACTCGTACTCTATAAAGTTATTTAATTTCTTTTTAATCAATTTATATATTATGCTTTATTCAAGAAATTAAAGAACACAAGTCTAGCCACTAGAGTTCGGAGTTTATTTCATTTAGTTTGTCTTCTATTTAACTCTTGATTTATAATATAATACATATACATATATACTATACATATTATTTCATATTATTATAATATAGTAGTTTCATATTATAACTATTAACTATACATATTTTTTATAATGTTACCCTAATTATAAGAAAATGAATATGTTAACCAAAAATATGAATAATTTAGTTATTTATATTATGAATTATTATGTTAAATATATATACCATTTAATTTTATTTTTTTATCATTGTCCTTTATTGTCATTTTACGCATTTCAATTACAGCTACAGCTACTTTACCAAATACATTTAGAAAAATATATCTACAACTTACAGCTATAACCTACAACTACAGCTACAGCCTACAGCTCATTTTGTAAAACATACCCTTTGTATCAAAAATGCAAAAGTTTCATTCGGACGCCGAGTTCTTTTATCTTTTTTTTTTCTAGTTTCAAATATTTGTACAAGAAGCAAAAGTTTGGGCTTTTCTTTATAGGCATGGTTTTTGACTTTGTTCTTTTTTTTTTTCTTTTTCTTTTTTGTTATAAATGGTAACTGGTTTATAACCCGCGAATTCGCGGGCTACTCTATAATTTTCTTTTATTAATTATAACTTCACAAAAATATTGTTTTACTCGACATGGTTATGTTGTTCGTAGTTTGATAATTTATTGAATATCAACAAATATGTTTCTGCATATTTCAAGATATTCAAGTATGATGAATGCATGACAATTTTAAAGATCTATATTATTTACAATTTATATGTGAAATCATGTAGTATTGTATGAACATATGCATAAATAAATTATATGAACATTTTTATTTCTACATAATCTGTGACAGATTCACTTATTTATGTATCTTGCATCTAACATAATAATTAATCGTAGTTACAACATGTAAACAACTGAGAAAAAAAGCATATTTGATTTATTTTTAGAAGGGTTACAATTTCTTTTATATATAAAGAGAGAAGAGATGATTAGGCTTTTTTAGCAACAAAATAGATTAAAATATAGACATTATATTATAATTATTATTAAACTAAAAGGAAATTAAAAAAAATAATGAAATTCGATTTATTTTTAGTGGAAGGTATTTTTTATTTAGTTTATTAATTTGTTATATTATGAATAAAATATAAAGTAAAAGGAAAAAGGGGTTGAAAGTGGTTGAGTAAAAAACTTATGCGACACTAATTTATCAGGTTGGGGGTTGAATGGGGTTTAGTTTATCACTGTGAAAACTCTTAAAGTTAAGTGTATTATCACACAATAATCTCTGTAAAAAAATATAACAGACCTTTAAAATGTTGGTGAAACTTTTACTACTTTTAAACTTAATCTAATATCTTCAAACACTATAATCCTTCCTGTTACCAAATGACACTCTACACAAAATACATACAATGTTACACAATTTTAAAACATACACAAACACTTTTATCATCACCTCCGCTTCGGCTTCGGCACGTTGCTGGGTACATTGTAACAAATATAAGGGAAACATTTGCTGGGTACATTGTAACAGATATAAGGGAAACATTTTGTATCGTCAACAATAGCTAAAGTAGGTATAGTAAGGGTGCGTTTATTTTTGTTGAATGTTTGGATAGAATTGAAATTAATCATTGGAACTGGAATTTCAAGGAATGTGAATTATGTGAAGTCCATTGAGCGACATAATTTCGAGACTTTCAATTCAGTTTATTTTTTTAACCAAATACACATGTGAAATGGAATTGAGATGCATATTCTATTGAATTATGTGAACCAAACGCAATTTAAAAATTATTCTCCTCATTTCACGTCTTTTATTTCTCCATCCAAATCAGGTCAGACATAAAACCCCTCCCAAAATTCACCTCTCTTCTTCTTACACAATTATAAGCACCGAAATCCTTAAACTTTTATAATCATATAGCACTAATTGTAAAATCACGTTAAGTCAAACAATGTCGGATGACTTGGATGACTTATTTTGCTTTAGTCGAATATGATTATTATTATTACTATTTTTTTTTTTTTTATTAAAATGGATATTTTTTGAGAAGGCGTAAAATTAAAAATATAAAAATTATATTTTATTGTTTTTAGTTATTAAATGTATTTGTTTATAACATTTCCTACATTATCTCTACTACATTTATCAACGGTAAATTCATTATTTATAACATATTCACACTTAAAAGAGTTAACTAAATGGTTAACAAGTTAGGTTTTATAAAAGAGGTTGAGTGATCAAATCCAGACCATGCTCTTCTCAATCATTTTTACATTATGAATTATGAAAATAATATTATAAAGAAGGTTATTTTATAGTTAAGAGTTGGTGAGGGAAGTAGGTTACCATAATTCAAGAGGAATTCAATTGTTACTATTCATAAACACAGATGAATATATAAATTGTGATTTTTTTTTTGTTATACGTAATATAATATTGCAATTTTAATAGTAGTAATGAGAAAACAAAAATATAAACACAATAAAAAATGTCTATCAACATTTAAAAGAGAACGTTACCCTTTGGAATTAAATCTTCTTTTTCACAAGATAAGTTTATGAATTTTAAATTTTATGAATTTTAAAGTTAATCAACAGATATTAAATAGAATTTATATATATTACAGTCATATGAATGTAAGTATTATCAATAGAGTTATAATATAAATTATTAATATAAATTATTATCGTCTCATTTTAGATGAGTGATTCTTTTAAACAAATTAATTCTAGGGGTTAACTACTATAAAAACAAGTTGAACATAAAAAAATGTGAATATAAAGTATGTTAGGAGGACGTAATTGGTAAAAAAATCTTTATTATTTTAACTAAGAAATTACAAGTGAATGACTTATTAGACCACTCCCAACCGTTGCTTCTTCAGTTTTGCCATGTCAGCACATCCAAAACTGATGAAAGACTAATTAAACACTACCAATGGTCCTTTCGTCACTTTAATTTTGGGCTCCACATTTACCAATATACCTACATTTACATACACTAAACTAAAAATAATAATACATTAAATATAAGTTGGGCCCCGCGAAAAACACATCTCCTTTCTTCGGTTTACCGAAGAAGTGTGGTGACGAAGGGGGGAAGAAAGCCGTGCCAATGGGGAAGAAAGTCATGGCTTCATCGGTTGAAACCGATGAATACCATTGGCAGCCGTCATGATAATTACTGAGAATTTTTATAAAAGGAGTGATTGGTGTATGTAAGTAATATCATCGTTCTTTTTTGTACTTTTAAAAAAATATACATTATAAATTGTCTACCAATAAAACGGATAATTTACCCAAGAATTCAGTTCCATTGGAAGTTAGACTACCGAGACTAGGAGAGTCAATTTTAATAGATTTGTGACAATATATTTATAATTTATTAAGAATATTATTTTTATTCTTAATAGTCAAATAAGAGAAATCAAATTAATCAATAGTAGAATATGATGTATCGAGATATTACGATATTTCTTTTGCGCCCTGTCGCAACGTTGGGATCAAAGTGCAATATAATGTAAATGAATATACATTGGATTAGAAAGAAAAAAAAAGAGAAATAATAATAAAGAATGAAGTAAGACAGCATGAGATGATTTTGTGCATCAGTAGTTTATTTATACATCATAACTTGGAATTTTGAGATTATATTTTAGATACAGGGTTTTAAAATTTTATAATTATAATAGGGTAAGATTTAGAGAGACAGCCCCTATATGAGGGGAAGGAGAAACAACTAACTCTCATCTCAGCCCTTGAATTTTTCAATCAACGGTCTAGATCATTGCATTTTAAATTTAAAATGCAGTGAATTTAGACCATTGATCGAAAAAAATTAAGGACTGAGATTATTCTGTCTCTCTTCCCCCTCATATAGGTGTTGCTTCTCTGATCACACATTATTATAATATGTCCCCGAGTGTTGTTTTTTAAATTTCATTCAAAGTTAAATACAAATCACCTAATCAGTCAAAATTAGTTTAATATAATTTGAATCAAATTCTAAAAAATCAATTAAAAGTTCGACATAAATTTTAATTGTTTATCTAAATGTTACGGTCTTTTACACAAACAACATAATCAAATTAACGATTCTAGAAAATCTTATCTTCTTCAACGAACTCCTCCTACGACGATACCTAGAAATTGAAGTTCTCCTACGTTCTAATTAAGTTCAGCGAAATGAGCAACCTAAAGAAGAATTAGATTTGTACATTAAAATAATATATTCCTTACGCCCCGTTGCAACACACGGGTGGAAAAAAAAACTCTTTGGAAACATTTATCCTAATACAATTACCCAAGTATACTATTGTTAATATATTCCAACTCAAAACTAATTGTGCCAACTCACCAAATTCAGTGAACAAACCAAGTATCTTGACTTTCAAGGAAAATTAAAATAAAATAGATGGTAGTATTTTAGGGATGGAGAACAAAGAGGCAAGTAAGGAAGAATTATAATTAGGCAAAAGAAGAGTATGGTGTATGAGTGACATCTATCAACTCATTAAACTACTACAATACTATTTTTAACCTATTTACATGTCAAATTCAGTTCAAAATAAATCGATTTAAAAGAGTTCAAAGGCAATGAATGGGTTCCAGCCCAACGGCACGTGCGAAGAGGAGTTATATGTGCAAGGTCACATGTTCGAGGCTAGTTTTTCAGTTTTTTTCATTAAACAAATGGTAAATAACTTCAGACCATGTGGTAAATAATTAGAAACTCATGTTAGTTTTTTGTGGTGTAAAAGAAGGTGTCTTAAAAACTGAGTAGCCAATTTCATTGCATTTCTTATTTTTTTGTTGCAAGATCACTTTACTATAAATTCTATTTCAATCGTTGTTACGTGTTATATTTGAATTTTACAAACAATTTATTCATAAAAATTACTATTTAAGATCCTGTTGCAACACGCGGATGAAAAAAAACTCATTATAAAGATATGGTATAGAGTAAATACGAGTAGAACATTAGTCATATCTCCAACTCTATTCTTGAGAGTCTTTGAAACTTGTATGGCTTGTTTAAGTTTTGAGCTCCGGTTGTTCATGAATAGTAATCAAATCCAATCTCCAACCTTTAACTCTTAGGTCGAACGTGTTAATAGAGTACCAGATTAACCTTAAGTGACAATCCTCGACCTATTTACACCCTACAAGCCATCAGCACCAAGTGCCAAGTATGCAAAAAACTAATCATACTAATACCAAAACCATGTCATATAGTTGTACATCGATCAAACAAAATAGTTTTTGAGCACAATCATGAAATGGATATGGAAATTGTAACACCAAAATATCTAAATGAATACAAAAAATCAAAACAAAGAATTAGTTTATTGTTAAAATAAGTACATCATTCAGAAGGGGAAATTACCTGGGGAAAATCAAATCCAAAGGTTATAGGAATTTGAAGCCAATTGCATTCATAAGGAATATATTTAAACTAAACTTCAATTTTCATCACCAGATAGATGCTCAACAACAATTCCACCATCTGTGATGCGCGTGGGGCGTCTGAGAGAGCTTTTAACATATCTAACTCGTCATCCTTATAAACTCTACGGTGAAAGATTATCCTTGCCTTCTTAGGCACAGGTGACTTGGCCAATATAAGCTTCACAAACTTCAACTCTGGTATCCGTTGACCTACATTAAACTACAATTCCTATATATGTTCCAACCTAATATCCGAATACTCTTCCAGCATAAGGGAGTCTATCTCAGATATCTCATCACTAATATTTGGGCCGGTAACCCTACATGAAGCATCGGTTTTCCTTGTGTTAGTGTAAATTGGGATGAGAACCAAAACAAACTGGATACAAGATAAGAGTTATGTTCTTTACCTCTAGCTTAAGTTTCTCCAACTTTGGAGAGCTTCTGATAAAATGGACAGCAAAACACAACCCATATTCACGATGAAACAAGTATCGAGTAAATGTGGGTATCTGAGGTGGACTAATGGGGTCGGAAGCTCTGGTAAATCAAACTTGGACTACAAGACAAAATAAATGTTAATAGGTTCATAGTTTCTCTTTTCGAGTTAAATCAATCATATAGCAAGTCAATATATATTTTACCTTATAGAGCCAATAGGACCGATAAGCAATATACAAATCTGCAATCGCTAGTAAACACCCAAATAGATCACTCAAGAAATCAAGATTAAACGCAACATTACAGATGGATTTAACCTGCAGCAAGTTACAATATTAAAATAAGTTAATGACGATCAATATTTTAGTAAGAACTTTAAACTTATCAGACTTAAACTCTTAAGTAATGGACACTTGGATACGAGATGTAGAATGTCGCACCCTGTCGTGGCGGAATCACAGCGGGGCATGACTAATCCGAATCATAACAAATATTACATCGAACGACCTCTATATGAGTCGTTTTTAATTAAATACATTTGAAAATGTAAATTGTCTCAACATAACATTTACAATCAAATACATAACCCTAGAGTTCACGTCTAGATTTAAAAGATTTTTATACATAACCAGATGTACAAAATGATAATGCAAAGAAGTCTCCATATGTGATGCTGCAAAGCAAGTGACTCTAGTATAATGTTCCAAAAGCTTTCTATGAAATATGCAGCTTAAGAACCTGAGAGATACATGCTAAATCGGTTAATATAAAGTTGGTGAGCTCATAGGTTTAAACAGTTGTAAATGAAAACATGAACCACAAGATTTCCATAGTGTTGCACGAATGCAAAAATAAATATACTATTGCCATGAGCTCATGCATTCGAAACTTAACAGTTTATGTTGGTGCCTCTTGTAAGTGTCTAATCCAGCACACTTAGATAAATCAAATAATTATGTGTCCGTTTGACCAGTTAGCGCGACTAACCCAGACGGGGGTGTCAGTCCCAAATCGATCTATTAGCAACATTCGCGTTTAAGTCCATAACTAACGAATCATGATACGAGAGGCCTTAGTGGATTAATAAGCTACTCATGCAATGCGTATATGTTTTTCCTGTACTTGTGTTCAAAAAAACCTGAGCATGTATTCTCACCCCAATAATACAGGTAAAAAGGGGCTATGAGACTCACCTTAGTCGTGAGTACTAATGTTTCTATAAAGCAAGTGTACGTGTTTCCAACTGTAATCTCCTAGCGCTCTAAACGCATAAGGTTATTTCAATAAGTAGATGTCTAAAAGCCCATCTATGATGCTAGTTGTTCACATCAACTGAAATGATCATGTGTGTTTCGTCTTCAAAACTGTACGACTCGTTGGTGATGTTTTTGAATAATAGTATTTCTCAAAAATGTAATTATTCACGTTTTGTTTCACGTTTGTACTTAATATTTCTTACAAATATTAATATAATTGTTTCGTTTTAATGTATGCATTATACGTTTGTTATCATATGTATGGCATATTCGCCATAAATAGTTTATTCGTCATATATATAGTTGACATTTGTATTTAATTATTTCTCGATAATACTAATGTAATCGTTTCGTCATAAAATTAGTATATAACGTTTTCTTGAATATATAACTAGTTTTTTTTATCAATATCCACTTTATATGTTCATAGATTGTCTCGTATCGTTTGCGTTTAAAGTTTTTGATAATTATATAGTTGGATGTCCATTAGATCAATAGTCCTTGTCCTAAACTGAAACTGTCCAGATTTTGTCCTCTCTTGAGATGTCGTTTTGACTAGTCAAATGGTTGAGTTAAATTATGAAATTTTTACCACATGTTCCCTCATGTCTTAGCTTTAAAGAAACGTAAATTTCACAATTTTTGTCTAAGAATAAAGCGCCCAAAGAAATATATAAACGCAAACAGGTACAACAGCTACTTTTGTCGGATATGTGTCGAGGAATTTATTTGTTGACTGAGTTGTACATATTTTCACGAAAAGAGATTATAGTACTTTTAAAGCTAACATAAAATGTGACTTTTAGAAAAAAGCCTTACATTAATTGGACTTATGTACAAAAAGTTATGGCCTCTCAAAGTTAGACCAAGAATCTGTCTCTCAAGAACAGATTTGACACTTCATCTTTAAAAATTGTTTTTAGGTATCAAATCTTATCCAAAAATCATGAAACCACTTGGGTTAGAAAGATAACATCTTGAACTTCATTTTAGACTTAAGAAACGTCCATTTTGGTTCTGTTTTGGTCAAGTTATCGTGCCTTGATTTCGGACTAAATTTCTGTCCAGAGTGTGTTTTAAGTTTACAAGTTTGTTTGGTGGTTTTAAACGTTTCAAAACAAGTTTTTAACATATTTTTCATCATGATCTTGAGTGAGTGAACTTACTAGCATGATAATAAATATAAGTTCATGAAAGAAATACTAGAGAGAAGGTTTCCTTACAAAGATTCTTGGATGAAAACGGTAAGAAGAAGAAAAGATGAGATCTTGAGCTTCAATCTCCTAACTTGTGTTCTTGCAAAAGAAATGAAGATGATGATGGTTATGAGCAAAGATGATGATAATGTAAAGATGATGTTGAATGCAGATTTTTAGAGAGAAAAATGAGAGAGTATGGAGGAGATATGTTGAGTGTGTAAGTGGAAATGAAGAAAAATGGGAAAAATAAGGTGGTGGTGTTGTGGGCTGGTTTCAAAGAAGTCAAAGGAGGGTATGGTTTGTTTGATTTTGTCCCTCACTAGTTAAGTTAATCTCTAGATATTTTAGTCATTAGTTGGTTAATCTCCTTTAGTGTTTAATCGATTAAACGTTAATTAGTTTAGTTAAGTTAACGATAATTAAATGTTAACTATAAGTGAAGTATTATTTCAAATACTGACTTTCATATTTCTATAATGTTCGTTACGTTTCGTTTGGTTGTTAAGTTTAGTTCGTGAATTTTCGTTGCGTTTGTTACATTTAATCCATAACGTGTAAACGTTAATTTAAATGTTTAGAGATGTTATGTTTAAAAGTTCTAGCATAATAATATCGTAATCAACTACTATTTATTTTCCAAATAGCTTTATGTTATTTATAAAAATGTATCATCAACGTTCGTGTTTTCTGAAATCCATCCGTTTGTTCTGCGTAACTCAAACTAATTACGTATGAATTGTACCAAGTATTTAGCCTAAGCATATACTAAATACAAGCAAATGACGTTTTAATTACAGGTAAACGTTGACCTAATTTTGTCGGTTGTCACATAGAACCATTTTTGTAGTGGTCCATAGATCGTTCAGGAATACGTTTGTAAGGCAACCAAATCCATTGACTGTTGGTAGATGGTATAGATCACACTTTGGAGGTATAGATCGGTTAACTGATAAAACGCGAAGATGGATAAAGGTAACTCATACCGAGTGGCGATTTCATCACATAAGTTATCATTCAATTGAAGTGTAAATTTCCTAACTGTATTCTTCCTTGACAAATAAGTTATTTATTTTGTCGATTTCATCACATTTGTTATCTAAATTCATGGAAAAGGTGAACTCGGATAATACACCATCGTGCATTAACAGAACTTGGTGTATAGCATTCAAACTTTTACACTTCCGGTATATATCTTCAAAATGTTTACACTTCCTAATCAACTCTTTCGTTTCAGCATTTTCCTGTTTCAACATCAGGATCATCTCTTCCCTTTCAGAATCTTCTTCTTCTCCTTCTTCCTCTTCCTCTTCCTCTTCCTCTTCCTCTTACCCTTCTTCTTCTTCATCTTCATCTATCGGTTGATACATCAAACATATCTTTCTCATTCAACACAAGTTAGGGAATTTGGTTCCATCTGTATCTCCGTTTCTTAAGAAGATACTCATCCTGACTGCATCTTTTATTGGAACAAGACATAGGTAATTTCAATTATGTTATCCGGAAGGCTGCTGATTCTGTCCGTAGTCAAACATTTAGGTTTCATCCCATGGTGTTGTTGTGGGCCCGATACTATGTAATTATTATGTAATTCTGCAAGCATTAGTTACCGTAAAAATCAATGCAAGATAAGTTCCGTTTATTACACATACACAATATAAACCAGATAAAAGCACTTGAGAAATATTGGTTTATACATAATGTCAGCTTCACTGATGTACAGGTCGATATGTGATAAGGTCCGGGACATGGACAACCCAAGTATTTTATTTCAATTTTATTTAGTTTAAACGACGGCACTATAATCAGAAATCTAAAACTTAAGTCCAGTTCACTCTATTGTTTGGTAATGAACCACTTCAAAACGTACCGTTATACCATAAACTTTTCGGTTGTCAATTTTCAATTTTTAGAATCAGTTTATGTTGGATGCAATAATAATTGGTACAATATATAGTTGTATGAGTGTTATACATATTATTTATGTGTATGTATCAATTATTCATGTACAAAATAAAATCGACATCATGCTGGGGTTTGTCACTGATGAATGATTCGTACGTAATAAATCTTCAACTAACAAATAAAATGGCATTTCATACAGTTGTACATCGATCAAACGGAGTATTTTAGAGCGCAGTCACGAAATGGATATGAAAATTGTACAACACTAAAATCCCCAAATGAATTCAAAAAATCAAATTGTTAAAAATGAACACATAAATTACGAGACAAATAACGTATTAAGATAGTTAAATCGATCAGAATAGGAAAATACCTGAGGTTGAAATCTCGAAGAAGACTAAACTCAAGTTTTTTACAGTTGAGTAAAAAAATATCAGGTGTAAAATGTAAAAGCAAAATAGTCTCTATTTACTTTACGAATCAAGTAAGTATACATGTTTCATCCCTATACTTTTCAAAATTGCCATTTTGCCCATTTATCTTTAAGTTTCATATTTTTTTCTTTAACCGGGTCATGTGGCTTAGAGAGGAAAGGAGGGCAGTCAATCTCAGCTTTTGATTTTCTTTTATATACAACGCATCATAGGTACATTGCATCATAAATGTACTGCATCATAATAACAATGCATCTTACCATTAAAATTTTGATTACATCATAAATTTTTTTGACTGTTTTCTGCCCCTCTGAACTGGACCCGAAGTATAGTGAAAAATATTACATTACATGTGATCGAAAATATCAACTTGAGTTACATACGGTTAGATTGTAAAATGTAATGCCGATTACCGAGTATAATATCGAGTGAAATACAAGGATCTTAACCATGTCAACATAACTCTAAACAAACTTGAGACTTGAACTAAAATTAACATAACATATGAATAAACAATATGTAGAAGAAGTACATAAGTTAAGGATTGCAATTGATAACTTTTTTTTTTTTGGATGACGTAGAATGTCATTAAACAACCTCTAGCAAGAAGCTAGATGCAAAAAGTTACAATTCCGATGAGTTTACTGGTTTAATTTGTGATGATCAGCCGTTTTAACGGTGAGCCGAGGTCTCGGTGCAGTGGAGATTTTCAGATGAACGAAAGATCAGGAAGACAAAGACGTTGTTATTTTTTGTGTATGTGAATTCGATTTGTGTTTATTGGGTGGGGATTGGTGAAAATCTGGGTAAAATTTATGATTGATGTGTTATGGTGAGTTTTGAAGACAGTGATAAATAAAGGGACTGAAGAGTGAGGGTATTTAGGTCATTTTACATGATGTAATGGTTAATCAATTAAGTTTCTTAGAAAAAGAATGAATGTGAGGCAACAATTCAACAACAAGAACGGGGGTGTAATAAAATACTGAGAGGAACGAAGATTGAACATGTAAAAAATCAGAAGGACGAAAATTGTTACTTAGAGTTAGCTTTATAATGTGTGTACTAAAGTTATCAAAATTATTGGTTTCGTCGCTGCTAGTGAGCTTTACTTTGAAAACTTGTTACAATGATTGTTCATTAGTTAATGATCATTAAGTTTATCCTCTCCGTTAAATCAAAACATGTGCAAAACGCAAGAGAGGGTATATTTGTCACTTTACTTTCTATCTAATTAAGTTTTTCATCTTTCTACCTATACCTTATCATCTTGAGCACTCAAACCTTAATTTACAAACATATATTGATAACCGTAACATTATCATTTTATATTCACCCATTTTCAATATCTAAAAAATAAAATGGAATTTTGTCTCCGACCAACTACTCGTTCATCACCACAAACCACGTGCCGATGTTTTCTTAACTTCCCTATCTCTTATCGGTGACTTTATAACCACCACCTAACGGTAAGTACATAACAACCGGCATAGACACTAGCTCAAGCGGCTATCACTAGCACTTTCGAACCATCACACGGATTCCAACCCAACTGCCCATGATATGGTAACAACGGAATGGAAGGGGGCTTTCTTAACCCACCCCATTTTCAAATTTTGTTCTGACGAAAGGAGAAAATAAGTCAAGAAATCTATATCTATCTGCATTTGAAATTTAGACGATGAATCTCGATTTCAGAGAGGACAGATCTGCTCGAGTGGTTTCATCGAAGATGATTATGGATCCTAGGCCTATGCCATCTCCGAGCAACGTTATCTCTGGTCGATTCCATCTCTTACGTTAAGGTTGCTTGTGGTTGAAAAATGGTGATTGCCGTTCGGTTTTAATGCGCGTTTAGTTTTTGAGTGGTTATGTGTTTGTAGTTGTGGTCGGAAAGTGGTGGAGATGGATGTTCATAGGTCACCTGTTAGGGAGGTTGTTGATGATCGTGTGGGCTGCGAGTGTGACGAGTTTGGGATGTGACACGGAGGGGGCAACAGAGAAACAGAAACGGAAGAGGCGAATAAACATAAATACAGCGGGGGTTGTAGTGTTGGTATGCAGAGAGTATAGACCTTTGTGTGTATCTATGTGTGTGTAGATGTTGTGGTTTGAATGTAAGGAAACCTAATTGAACGGCAAAAAAACATGTATGTGAAATCTGTTGGGAAGTTTTAGTCTATGACTAATTCGTAGATTTAGTATTATGTTTTAATTTGCTAGTGCTTAATAATCCCTAATTTGTAGGGAAATCTATTTTGAATTTTATTAGCCACGTTGTTAGTTGTGCAGCACGTGGATGCACTATGTTGAACTTTTCTTATCTTGTATGGCTATATATAGCGTCATTTGCTAATCAATAAACTCAAGCTTTAGAGCTATCAAAGTAAGTGATTCCAATTCAGTTCATAACAGTGGTATCAGAGCCATCACGGAGGCCTGATTTTTAGTGAGTGTTAGTGAAATACACGAGAGAAAGAGAGATGACAGAAGGAAACGAGAAGCATACTAGTCCTAGCATTCCTATGTTCGATGGCTACTACGAACACTGGGCAAAGCTAATGGAGAGCTTTCTGCGTTCTAAGGAGTATTGGCACCTTGTGGAGAATGGTGTGCCTAGATCGGGCCCGAACGTAAATGAGCAGAAGTTGAAGGACTTGAAAATAAAAAATTATCTTTATCGAGCAATCCCTCGAGAAATTTTGGAGACGATCGTATTAGACGACAAATCAAAACAAATATGGGATGCAATGAAACAGAAGTATCAAGGCTCGTCAAAGGTTCGACAGGCACAACTCCAAGCATTGAAAAGAGAGTACGAGTTGCTAAGCATGAAAGAGGGCGAAAAGTTGACAGCTACTTGTCAAGAACTCTAGCTGTGGTGAACAAGATGAAGATCCATGGTGAGATAATGGAGTCAAGTGCAGTTGTAGGGAAAATTCTGAGATCAATGACGACTAAGTTCAATTATGTCGTTTGTTCGATAGAAGAATCGCACGATATAAACTCTTTAAGCATTAACGAGCTTCATGGGAGTTTATTGGTCCATGAACAGAGAATGCAGGGGAAGGAAGATGAGGAACAAGCATTAAAAGTTGTAAGAACTGAAGAATCATCGGGAGGAAAGGATGAAGTTAGGTTCGGTGTAAGAGGTCGTGGTCGAGGAAGTTTTAGAGAACGAGGAAGAGGTTTTAACAAAGCCACCATTGAATGTTACAACTGCCACAAGTTAGGTCGTTTTCAAAGTGAATGTCCTGACTATGCTCATTATGCTAACGAGGTTGAGTTTGATGATGATGTTGAAATGTTGCTCATGTCTTACGTTGAATTACAAAATTCAAAAAGGGAAGCAGTATGGTTCTTAGATTCGGGCTGTAGCAACCACATGAGTGGAGACAAAGGGTGGTTTGTTGAGCTAGATCAATCATTCAGGCACTCGGTAAAACTAGGAAATAATTCAAAGATGGCAGTCATTGGAAAAGGAAGTATAAGAATGCAAGTTGAGGGCAGAACTCATATGATCACCGAGGTATTTTACATTCCCGAATTAAAGAATAATTTACTTAGCATTGGGCAGTTGCAAGAGAAAAGACTAGTCATATTAATTCAAGACAATGTTCTTAAAATCTATCACTCGAGTACTGGTTTGATTTTGCAAATAAGTATGTTCACAAATCGGATGTTTATATTATTTGCTACTTTACCCGCTGAAGCTTCAAAATCTCACTGCCTCCAAGCATCATCATCAAATAATTTAGATACAAACTTGTGGCATAAAAGGTTTGGTCATCTCAACATGAAAGGGTTGCGTACTTTGTCGTATAGAAAGATGGTCACTGGGCTGCCTATTCTCAAGGCAAGTTCCAAGGTGTGTACCGGGTGTGTTGTGGGGAAACAACATCGTGACGTTTTTCAAAAGTTAAGCACTTGGAGAGCCACTCAACCGTTGCAACTAGTACACTCAGACATTTGTGGTCCAATCACTCCAGAATCGAACAGCCAAAAAAGGTTCAAGATTATGGTGGAAAAGGAGATAGGCAATTACATTTGTTGTTTGCGTACTGACCGAGGTGGGGAATTTACCTCATTTGATTTTAATGAGTTTTGTAGAATTAATGGGATCCGTAGGCAACTTACTGCAACCTACTCTCCACAACAGAACAGTGTTGCGGAGAGAAGAAACCGAACCGTAATGAATATGGTACGATGCATGCTTAATGATAAAGAAGTCCCGCTAGAGTTTTGGCCTGAGGCTGTAAATTGGGCAGTGCATGTTTTAAATCGATGTCCAACATCAGCGGTGAAAGATAAGACACCAGAAGAAGCATGGAGTGGGCTGAAGCCTTCAGTTGAGCACTTTAAAGTATTTGGGTGTGTTGGACATGTTCACATACCTGATGTCAAACGAAAAAAATTGGACAACAAAAGTTTCAAGTGTGTATTTCTGGGAGTTAGTCACGAGTCCAAAGCTTACAGAATGTTTGATCCAACATCAAAGAAAATTGTTGTAAGTCGTGATGTAGTGTTTGATGAGGAAGAAAAGTGGAGTTGGGAAAAGAAAAAACTCAAAGATGATGTTCTCATATGGGATGATAAAGATGAAGATTACACTGGTGGTGAATCAAATGTGGAAGCTCATGAAGAACATGTCGTAACTAATGGGTCAAACACATCTAATCCACCTAATGAAGAAGAGAACGAAGAAGAACAGAACGCAAATGTCAACTCGGGTACCCAAAGTTCAGCAGGTCCACCTCAAGGGAGGATTAGAAAACAACCTGCATATTTGGAAGACTTCGTAAGTGGTGAAGGTCTGTCCGAAGAAGAAGAAATGCAAGAGTTGGCCATGTTTGCTTCTACAAATGATCCAATAAATTTTCAAGAAGCATTCAAGTACCCGAAATGGAGAGATGCCATGGATTTGGAAATGCAAGCTATTGAAAGGAATGGGACATGGGAGCTCACTGAATTACCGAAAGGAGCAAAAAAGATAGGGGTTAAGTGGGTTTTTAAGACAAAGTTGAACGAGAAGGGAGAAGTGGATAAATGTAAAGCCCGATTGGTAGCGAAAGGATATACGCAACAAGCTGGAATTGATTATACTGAGGTTTTCGCTCCTGTTGCTCGTTGGGACTGTTGGGAAAAACAATGATCAAACCTAAGTTATAAATCTGAAGAGTCAAAATCTAACTCAGTTGAATTCAGGAAACTTAGTGAAATTCCTGAGTCTGTGTTTCTGAGTCTGTGCTACACAGACTGAAGAATTGTTTCTGAGTCTGTGCTGCACAGACTGAAGATCCTCACAGACTGAAAGCCATGCTCTTTCTGAAGACTTATGAATTCATCATCTGAAGAATGAAGATTGAATACAGAAGGCTTCACAGACTAAAGTTCACAGACTGAAGATCACAGACTGATGAGCACAGACTGAAGAGCACAGATTGAAGAATGAAAGTACAAATGTACAGGAGATATTCTTCTTTCCTTAGGCTAGATACAACTGATAAGATGTTTGAGAAAGGTCAAACATCATATAAAGGTTCTCTTCTCAGCAAAGAAACCTTTTACCTTTTTGCTTTTTCTATTTCCAAGAAAAGCAAAAAGGAAGGCGTGCAAAGTTGCCCAAGATGCATCTGTTATCCCTTGGACAACTATGTAAGCTGGATAATATAGAGTTACATCTAACTCTATAAATAGCAGTCCAAAAAGCACTGCTATCATCCAAGAAATTCAAGAGAATTAGTATACTAGACCTTTGAGCTTAGGCTAAAGCATTACCACACTTACTGTGAAGTTTGTAGTGATAACTGTATCTTTGTATACTACTTGGATCGTATTCAAACCATCTGTGTGGGTTTGAATACCTTGTCATCTTTGTGAGACAAACACTTTATTGTGAATAATACTTTGATTCATAATAAACTCTGTGTTAAAATTAATCTTGTTTTCCGCCTAGATTAATTTAAACTTGTTTGATATAAAACTTGGATATAAACTAACACGTTGAGATAACTGTTATTTAATCTGTATCTAAGTTTTGGGAACCTTGTGACCCAACAACTGGTATCAGAGCAAATAAAGATTTAATCTTTAACGATCAAAGGAACCCAGTTTATCAAACAATCACCTAAATCCATTTTTCTCTACATTTTCTACTTTGAAAAATGACTTCCTCTATTGCTATGGCTGGGAAGGGAATTCCAATCTTCAATGGTGTAAATTTTACCCACTGGAAATTGAAAGCTGAATGGTTTCTTGCTAGCATTCATGATGAAATGCTTAGAGTCATTCAGGAAGGACCCATTATTCCTGGCAGAATAGTTCCTGCTACTTTAGATGCAAATGGTACTATTTTGACACCTGAAAAATTTGTTGAGGCTGCCAAAAGTACCTGGACTGATCTAGACAGGCAACTATATGCATTAGATTTTAAGGCCAAATCCATTCTGGGCAATGCAGTTACTGAGCCTATCTTTGCTAAGATATCTGGCTGCAAAACTGCTAAAGCCATATGGGATATGCTAACTGACCAATATGATGGTGTAAGTTTAGTACAATCCCAAAAGAAGAAGAATCTCATAAGAAATTATGAGAACTTCTCTGCTGGTCAAGGAGAGTCATTAACTGATATTCATACCAGATTTCAGATCTTAATCAATGATCTTGAAAGGTATAATATCATCAAAGGACAGTTTGAAATCTGTACAAAATTTGTTGATGTCATTCCAAACACTTTTTCTGAAGTTATCACTTCATTAGTTGTAAGTGAAAAATTGGAGACATATGATCTATCTGGCTTGTTTGGACTTTTGTTAAATTTTGAAGAAACCAAAGCCAGAAAGGATCTAAATGCCAAAAGGATTGCAAAAGATCCATCTGCTGCCCTTGTTGCAACAACAAGGAAAAATAGAGAACTTTTCTCTAGAGCAGATTACCATCTTACTCTTACAGACTCAGAATCAGATGATGAAACTGAGTCTCTAGAAGCTGAAATGGCATTGCTAGCCCAAAGGTTAGAAAAAGCAAGATTCAAAGGTTCAAAAGGAAGGCCAACTTTTGATCCTAAGAAAGCTACTTGCTATAAATGTGGGCAAGTTGGTCATATTTCTTCTGACTGCAGAGTGAAGATTGCAGAATCTTCAAGTTCTGATAAGTGGGAAGAAAAGGCCAAGAAGTACAAGAAAAAGTACTTCAACTCCAAGAAAATTGGAGAGAAACAACAACCAAAGAAACTAGAGAAAGCTTTGGTTGTTGAACAATGGATAGATGAAGAATCTTCATCATCTGAGGATGATGAAGATATGTGCTTAATGGCTATCACAGAGAGCCAGTTTGACAAAGATGTCAAATTTGCAGAAAAGGCATGTGTTCATCCAGACTGGGACAGAGGATCTGCTTACAATGTAAATCATTTTAAACTTTACTATAGTGATGCAGAAAAACAGAAAATGTTTGAACACATCTATGTAGATTTTTTGAAAAGACTGGAGGAAATACAAGATTTAAAAACCAAACTCAGTCAAGTTCAAAAAGATCTACAATCAAAAGTGAATGAAATAAACCAAAATAAACAGTACAAACTTGAGCTTGATGCTCAATATGACCTTCTCAAAAAGATCAAGCTGGAAAAGGAAGCTTATAAAAATAAAGCTGATCATTATGAAAGGATCTGTAAATCTTGATGTATTTCATCACTTAAAAATGTGGACTGTTTATCCAAACAGATTTCAGCTCAGATACAAGCGGTCATAGGTGATGAGTTTGATCTTAAAAGTCACATAAATTCAGAAATAAACTCAAAACCTACTATATTTGTACCTGAGATTTTACCTCATACTTTTAGTCATACTGTGGGAGACAAAGTTATATTGACAAATGCTTTTGTTAGACCAAAAATAGTTACTAAAGAACTAGTATATGAGACAGAGCCAGACTCTGAAGACACAGACTCAGAAATCTCAGTCTGTGAAACTTCTCAATCTGAACAGCCTGAACTTATAATCACTAATGAATCTTTAGAAACTATAGAACTTGAAAAGAAAAGATTTATAAAAGGCAAAGTTAATATTCCCACAGTACCATCTTTAAAAAGACAAAAAGAGGTAAAAGGAATCAAGAATAAACAGAAAGGTTACAATGTGTTTGAACCTTCCACATCTCAGTCTGTAACTGGTCCAGACAATAATATGCCAAATGATAAATCTAAAGGCATAAAACCAGTAACAAAGGAGTTAAAAAGATCTCAGTCTGTGAGATCTAACTGTCAGTCTGGAAAAATAAATTTTCAGTCTGGCAAACTTAACTCCAAATCTGTTTGTGTTAACACTCAGTCTGACTCTCAAAAGTCAAATTTTAACAACCAGACTGAGACCATTAAGCTGCTTAGTGAAAACTTAATGAAGTTAACCACAGATTTTAAAACATTTGTTGAGTCAAAACAAGAGTTTAACAGAGGATCTAGTGCAAATAATAACCCAAAATCCAAAAGGACCATTATGTTGAACAGAAAATGTTACAACTGTGGAAATCTGGGACATGAAGGTATTAAATGCACAAAGTCCATTCTTAAACAGCCAAAGGCTGCTTTGATCAAACAAATGTCTTCTACAAACAACAAAATCAAAAATAGAGAGGTTAAAAGTCAACTTCACAGACTTAGCACCAAAACTGCTAAAGAATTGACTCCAACCAACTCTAAAGAACCCATCAAAAGATGGGTTCCCAAAAGTAACTAATTGATTTTGTTTGTCTTGTGCAGGGTAACAGCAAATGGTACCTATACAGTGGATGCTCAAGACACATGACAGGTTCCCTGAAGAATCTGTCTGAGCTTGTAGAAGAAGAAGGACCTTCTGTCAAATATGGTGACAACTCTGTTGCCAAGATAAAAGGTTATGGTGTGGTGAAGGCTGGCAACATCAGAATAACAAAGGTGGCCTATGTTGAGAGATTAAAGCATAACCTGCTTAGTGCTAGCCAGATTTGTGATGATGATGGTGAAATCAGAATCAGAAAGAAGGCTGCTGTTATCTATAATTCCAAAGGCAAACCTATATTAGTTGCCAAAAGAGAAAGAGATATCTATCTCTTGGATCTTTCTTCTGCAGACAACAATGTAGAGACCTGTCTCTATACTCAGTCTGTGCCAGAACTAAGCTGGCTATGGCATAGGAGGTTATCCCACCTTAACTTCAAAAATATTAACCTCCTGTCAAAGAAGAAACTGGTTAGAGGTCTGCCTGATGTTACATTTGCAAAAGACAAACTTTGTCCTGCATGTACACTAGGGAAACAGACCAAGAACCATTTTCCATCCAAATTGTTAGCTACAATTGAACAACCACTGCATATGCTCCATATGGGTCTGTTTGGACCCATGAGCATTAGCAGTTTGGGTGGAAAGAAGTATACACTTGTGGTTGTGGATGAATACACAAGGTATACTTGGGTCATCTTTCTTAAAGCTAAAAGTGATGCTCCTGAAGAGATTATTAATCTAATCAAGAGAGAAGAATTGCAGAAAGATGCACCTGTCAAGCAACTCAGGAGTGACCATAGTACAGAATTTAAGAATTCTACTCTCATTGAATTCTGTACTGACAAAGGCATTATTCAAAACTTTGCCTCTGTCAGAACTCCTCAACAAAATGGTGTTGCTGAGAGAAGAAATCGTACACTCATAGAAGCTGCAAGAACCATGTTATGCCATGATCAAATGAAGGTTTATTTTTGGGCAGAAGCAGTTAACACTGCCTGTTATACCCAAAATAGATCTATTTTGGTCAAAAGGCATGGCAAAACTGCATATGAGTTGTATCATAAGAAGGTTCCAACCATCCATTACTTCCAGACCTTTGGTAGTAAATGCTATATTCTCAATCAAAGAGATCAATTAGCTAAGATGGAACCTAAATCTGATGAAGGAATTTTTGTTGGCTATTCATCTATCTCAAAGGCCTACAGAGTCTACAACAACAGAAGGAATAAAATTGAAGAAACCATCAATGTCACCTTTGATGCTTCCTCTGCTAATGATGAACATGTTTCTCAGTCTGATGTTCATTTGTTAGAAGATTTATCTGTTGTGGGGTCTGAATCTCAAATCCCAGTTGTTGTTAACCCACAACAGGACTCTGAAAGTGATAATGAAGATGATCAACATGCTCATTCTATGACAATACCTTCATCAACAGAAGATGAATCTGTGTCCAGAGATTCAAACTCTTCTGATACATGTGTTCAGTCTGATAGTTTTCAGTCTGTGAACTCTACAGACTCAGACTTGCCATGTGTAGAAGATGATGCAGAACTCAGTCCTGCTATTCTTCCACCAAATGAGAATGATTTACCATCAAATGATGAATCACTTCTAGGAGTCAAAGAACACAAGTATCATCCAATTACAGAAATAATTGGAGATTATGTTTCTGGTGTACAAACAAGAGCTAAAGTGTCAAACTTATCTACTGCAAATTTCTGTTTCTACACAAACTTCCTGTCAATCATTGAACCAAAGAAAGCTGAAGAAGCCTTGAAAGATAATGATTGGGTTGAAGCAATGCAGGAAGAGTTAACAGAATTTGACAGAAACAATGTTTGGACCCTAGTTCCTGCTCCAAAAGGGAAAACCATTATTGGAACAAAATGGGTTTACAGAAACAAAATGGACAAGGATGGAGTGATAATCAGAAACAAGGCAAGGCTAGTTGCTCAAGGCTACAAGCAGGAAGAAGGCATTGATTATGATTAAACATTTGCCCCTGTAGCCAGAATTGAAGCATTAAGGTTATTCTTGGCATATGCTGCATTCAAGGACTTCAAAGTCTATCAAATGGATGTCAAGAGTGCATTTCTGAATGGCAACATACAGGAGGAAGTCTATGTGAAACAACCTCCAGGTTTTGTAAGTTCCACTTTTCCAAATCATGTCTATAAATTGCAGAAAGCACTATATGGACTAAAACAAGCTCCAAGAGCTTGGTATGACACCTTATCATCCTATCTTCTTAGTAATGACTTTACTAGAGGATCAATTGATAAAACTTTGTTCTTCAAAAGGAACAAGGCAGATGTCATACTAGTCCAAATCTATGTTGATGATATTATATTTGGGTCTACTGATGAAAAATTGTGTAAATGGTTTTCGAACTTAATGTCAAAACAGTATCAAATGAGTATGATGGGTGAATTAACATACTTTCTTGGTCTACAAGTACATCAGAAACCTGATGGTATCTTCATCAACCAAGGTAAATATGTCAATGACCTACTTACTAAATATTCTTTAAAGGACTGTTCAATTATGAAAACACCAATGAGCACTGCAGATAAGTTGGATAAGGATCAGTCTGGTAAGTCAGTCTGTCAAACCACTTATAGAGGTATGATAGGATCTCTACTATACCTCACTGCAAGTAGACCAGATATCATGTTCTCAACATGTTTGTGTGCTAGATATCAATCTGAACCTAAAGAATCACATCTAAAAGCTGTAAAAAGGATTTTTAGGTACCTAAAAGGTACTCCCAACCTGGGTCTTTGGTATCCCAAAGACTCTGGTTTTGATCTAATTGGATATACAGATGCAGATTATGCAGGTTGTAAATTAGACAGGAAAAGCACTTCTGGTGGATGTCAACTGCTAGGTGGCAAACTAGTCAGTTGGTCAAGCAAGAAAAAGAATTATGTTGCTACCTCCACTGCAGAAGCAGAATATGTGGCTGCTGGTAGTTGCTGTGCTCAATTGCTACGGATGCAACATCAACTAGCAAACTATGATTTGGTGTTTACAAAAACTCCAATCATGTGTGATAACCAAAGTGCCATTGCCATCACTGAGAATCCTGTGTTTCACTCCAGGACAAAGCATATTGAGATCAGACATCACTTTATCAGAGATTGTGCTGAGAAAGGTAAAGTGATTCTCAAATATGTGCCCACAAATGACCAATTAGCAGATATCTTTACTAAACCTTTAAATGAAGATAGATTTTTGTATCTGCTTGGTCAACTAGGAATGCTCAACCCCTAGTAAAACCTTGAATCTGTATGATTCAATTCTCAGTCTGTGTCTGCTTTTCAATCTATATAACTGTATTCTCAGCTACATACAATCAAAAAGCACAGACAAAGAGATGTTTTTGTACATACTTTCTAAGAAAATACCAAAAAAGATTTTATACCTTATGTTATTTTCTCTCAGTCTGACTGATTATATGTTTCAGTCTGTGTGACTTCTTCCAGATTAACTACACAGACTGACCATATTCATTCAGACTAGACCCTCTATTTTTGTGCTTTATTAATTCATAAGGTTAGTATTTTAGTACTATTAGTATTAATACTGCTAGTTACTTTTAGTACTGCTGGTTAATACTGATAAGACTTTTTAACACTGCCCCCATGAATTCGTATTTTAGCATTGCTGGTAAAGATTGGTAAAATTAACACTGTTAATGTAGCAAGTTACCACTGTTAGTTAACTTTAGTACTGCTCACACCAGTTACCACTGTTAGTTAACTTTAGTACTGCTCACACCAGTTACCACTGCTAGTTAACTTTAGTACTGCTCACACCAGTTACCACTGTTAGTTAACTTTAGTACTGCTTTCGCAAGTTACCACTGTTAATTGATGTTAGTACTGCTTTCGCAGTTACCACTGTTAGTTAATTTTAGTACTGCTTTCACAAGTTAGTACTGTTAGCAATATCAATCTGTTACCACTGCTGGCACAAAAGTTTTTTTTAATTCTGTTATTTTCTCTTAGTCTGTCTGTTATATGGCTCAGTCTGTGTGACGTCACCCAGACTCATTGCACAGACTGATTATATACACTCAGACTAAATGCTTTTTAATTTTAATATATTTATTTATTTATTCTATTTTTTTAACATAAATAAACAACAATATCCTTGCATTTAATGCTTTAACCATCTTTATGGTAATAATCATTAAAAGTTTTGGCGCTTGTTGTCTATTTATCTGCTCAATACAAAAAGTGCACGTGCCTCAGCGTTACTGTTGCAGAAACAGGGATAAACCGTCCAAGTGGGTCCCATTTAACGGAAATTTAATTTCTACAAATACCCATTTATGTTTTCCCCCTTTCTTCTTCATTCGTACTTGCACACCAAAAACAAACAGAGTTTATAAACCCTAAATCGCTCAACCATTTTCAAAATCAATTTCTAAAATTTCTTAAATGGCTGATCAATGGGTTTACACGGCACCTGCCAACATCGCTGCGGCTAAACCCTTCAAACAAGGGAAACAGGTAAAACTCTGTATCAACAATCAAGTAGCTACCATTTCCATCCCTGATTCGAAAAAGAATAAAGGGTTTGAGGAACTAACTGCTTTTATGTCTGCTCATCCATTAAGGGGAGCATTCTTTAACACAGTTCCTCAAATATACCCACATTTTTTAATGGAATGGTGGTATACTTGCTCCTCAAATAGTACCAATACTGCAATTACTGGTACTATTGATCATGGTAAACGGGCAGTTACCATTGATCAGGAGTTAATTAGGAATGTCTTAGACCTGCCTTTGGGAAATAATTTTGAACCTATTCCAACCAAAGAAGCAGCAAGGGCTTCTCTTACTTTGGTTGGATATACCAAAGAAAAAGGCACAATTTTGATGTCAGGATTCACCCCCAAATGGAAATTTTTAATTTCTGGCATCATTAGAAGTCTAGGAGGTAAATCTGGTAGCACAGGGGAGCTAAATGAGTTTGAAACTCAGCTGTTGAGCTCATTCATCACTGGTTTAAACATCAACTTTGCAGAGTTGTATTTTCAAGAAATTTTAAAACTGGTGAATGAGTCAAACAGAATTTTTAATGTACCTTTTATAAGGCTACTCTCCCTGTGCATCCAATCCAGGTTAACTGGGTCTGTATATATGTCCTTTAATAATAAAGTGGCAGATATACCTGTTCCTGTGCTCACATATAAAGTGTTTAACCATCCGGTTCCACTTTCTGGAGCACCTATCACTGCTGCTATGCAGCACTGGATTGATCACCCATATGTTACTTCTGCATCCATGGAGGGTGATGATTCAAGTGATAGTATAGGTAATAAGACCCAAACTGTTGAAGAACGTGTGGCTGAAGCAGAGCACACAGACTCCAGGGATACAGACTCAACTCAGTCTGTGCACTTGGAGTCAGACTCAAACATTCCTGAGTCTGTTCCATCTTCAACAGAAGATGCAGGTAGTACTTCTTCTTCATCTGAGGACATGGATATAGATCAACCTTCTTATCCTAGCCCATCCTCACCCACAAAAGAGAGTCACAAACAAACCAACCCAGATGAGTCACCACTCACTCTGGAGGAATCACCAGACTCAACCCCCAAAAGTATAGCACAAATGGAATCATCATCCATGGAACTGGATGTCAACAGAATACCTTCCAGTGCTGTAGACCATTCCATTACATCTCTGCTAGAGTCTGTGGTGCCAATGGCTACCCAACTGACCCAACCTACAACTAGTTTAGTCAGCTTGGATACCCACATTACTGCTACTACACTGACCCCTGTAGTAAGCATTGAAGAAGATGCTCCAATCCTGAGCACTACCAACCCCCTCTTTACCCCACTCACAATGGCTGGACCCATATTGACCACTAGTCCTGCACTAGTTCACACTCCAGTGAGTCTTTTCTTACACCCCTCTGCACAGATTGCCAATGCCCCAGTCATGTCACAGACTGAGGTACAGATCTCCTCTTCTTTGCTCCATGATCTACCATCTTATCACCAGATGGTTAGTGAGGGCATACAAACTTCAACATCAGTTGCCAGTGATACTGCTCCATTACACCAGGAACTGTTTGAGGCAACAGGTGCAACACAATCATTTCCCCGTGATATCTTATCCTATCACCGGATTAGATCTGAGGGAACAACTACACCACTCAATGCCTATGATCGCTTTTCCATGCACAGGACACAGAGTGAGGCAAAGAGTGCAACACCAAAAGATTCCAGTGATCTTGCTCAGTTTCAACATGAGTCAAGTGAAGAACACATACCATCACCCAATTCTAACCCCTCCAACCAGACCCAGTCTGTGCCTTCTAGTACACTTAATGATGTGCTTTCTGCCATCAACAGGTTGTCTGAATGGGTACAGACTGAGTTCAATAATAATAAGAAAGAGCTAGAGAAGATGAAGCATCTAGTCTCTACTATGGTGGATAAAGTGGATATGCTGGAGGAAAAGGTATCCAATAGGTTAGATGAAATGCAGACCACCCTCTCAAACTTGGTAGATGATGTCAAAAAGGGGGAGAAGATGAAGCATGGGTCTGCAGAAGCTAAAACCTCAAAAGATAAAGATTTAAATAATAAATCCTTAGATTTAGGGGGAGATAGCAGTGAGGGAGATGATGGAGATGATGGACCCGAAGGTGCTAGGGTGAAGTCTCAGACTGAAGCTCAGTCTGTGCCACAGACTGAAGATATGAGTGCACAGACTGAGGGGGAGCAAGAGAGATTGCAGTTAGGTGAACATGCTGAGATGGTTGCACAGACTCAGGGGGAGTCATCCATTGTCTTACACATAGACCCAATTGCAACTATCTCAACCCAAGGTCAGCTGGAGTTGAAAAGACCAAGGGAAGAAGAAGAAGAAGATGTTCAACCTCTGTTAATCAAGAAAGCCAGGAAAATGAAAAGAATGGCCAGGAGGATTCCTGAAAGGGATATCTTTGATTCCCAACCAAAAATGAAGGGGATCAAAACCTGGGACCAGTTCTTAAAGCTGGCAGAAGAACAGGACAATGATGGTGATGATGATGATGCCATCAATCCTGACTGCAGTTCTGAGTCTGAAGTTTTCAGAAGATCAGATGATGATGAAGATGATGCTACTTTTGGAGGTGTAGGTGAAGGGGCCTCAAAAGTCAAGACTGGAGAGTCTCAGTCTGTGCCTTCTGAACCTGCACAAACTGAGACACGGCATCAATCACAGACTCAGAGCTCAGAGCAACCAGCAGCAAGCACTGATGTTCTAATTATCAGTGCTGAAGCCATTCAAGCTGAAGCCTATCCTGCTAGACCAACCACATCAACCAGAACACTGCCTCCAGGTAGAAGTGAGATTGAAGACATAATGCAATGGAGAAGTGCTCATCTGATAAGCACTTATCCTGGGTCAAGCTCTACCATGGAAGAAGTAATGGATAAGGGTAAGGGCAAAGAGATTGCCTTATCCAAGCAGGAAAGATTAAGCAAGATCAAGAAGATGGTGGATGATCATGCTGCTGGAACAAGAAATCCTGAACTGTCAAATCTACAAGATGAGCTCTTGCAACAAGAAGCTACTACTCAAGGTATGACCTTAACCGAATACTTAAATGTATTATCAATTGAAGAGCAGAAGCTGAAGGAAGCAAGATTTGTTGACATGCTCTCCAAAGAGTTAGAAGATGAAAGTTGTTCACAGACTCAGATCAGAATGAGTCAAGTTGAGCAACAAATCAAAGAAGATGAAGAGCTGTCAATAAGATTACAGAAGATAGAGAGCCTGAAACCAAAGCTACAAGCCACTATCCAAAAGTCAAAGCTCAAGCAGAAGATCAGAGAATGTCATCTGAACAAGATTGGACAGAAATTAAAGCTGGAGCTGACTTTGACCAAGAGCAAGAAGATGGTATGGGTGGATGAACTGTACACTCTAGGGCTTAAGGAATGGCAATCCATTGCCAATCTTTTGAAGAGTGCAGCTGACAAGGATCTGAAGAAAGAAGTTCTGGATGAGCTATCTTACCTGATTGAGCTAGTTCTCAGTCTGGGGCTCATCTCAGAAGAAGAATACAAGTTGTTTTGCATAGCAAACAACTTTGTAATCAAGAAGAAGTCAGCTAGGTTATCCACAGAGAATGAGCAGAGAAGGGAGCATCCTCTACCCAAAGGTATCATTTTCATTGATAGATCATATGTACAGACTGACAACATTGAAGGTCTGTGCTATAGAGATATCAACGGGATAGAGTGCTTCCAGGATCAGAATAGGTTATATGGAGAGTCTCTGCTGCACTGCATTGCCCTGCTGAAGGAATGCAAACATTCTCAAGCCAGACCATTCAGAAGAAGACTGATCAGCTGGTTATTCAACAACCTTTCCCAACTCACGATGATGACTGGACTTGAAGATATCTGCAAGAAGATCATCCTAGAGTATCAAGAATTTGAAGACAAATCTGATAAGGAAATGGAAGAACTGTTGAAGAGGAAAGTGGAAAAGATGAAAGAGATCAGGGCTCAGAGAAAGGATTGAAGATTGTTGGGAAAAACAATGATCAAACCTAAGTTATAAATCTGAAGAGTCAAAATCTAACTCAGTTGTATTCAGGAAACTTAGTGAAATTCCCGAGTCTGTGTTTCTGAGTCTGTGCTACACAGACTGAAGAATTGTTTCTGAGTCTGTGCTGCACAGACTGAAGATCCTCACAGACTGAAAGCCATGCTCTTTCTGAAGACTTATGAATTCATCATCTGAAGAATGAAGATTGAATACAGAAGGCTTCACAGACTAAAGTTCACAGACTGAAGATCACAGACTGATGAGCACAGACTGAAGAGCACAGATTGAAGAATGAAAGTACAAATGTACAGGAGATATTCTTCTTTCCTTAGGCTAGATACAACTGATAAGATGTTTGAGAAAGGTCAAACATCATATAAAGGTTTTCTTCTCAGCAAAGAAACCTTTTACCTTTTTGCTTTTTCTATTTCCAAGAAAAGCAAAAAGGAAGGCGTGCAAAGTTGCCCAAGATGCATCTGTTATCCCTTGGACAACTATGTAAGCTGGATAATATAGAGTTACATCCAACTCTATAAATAGCAGTCCAAAAAGCACTGCTATCATCCAAGAAATTCAAGAGAATTAGTATACTAGACCTTTGAGCTTAGGCTAAAGCATTACCACACTTACTGTGAAGTTTGTAGTGATAACTGTATCTTTGTATACTACTTGGATCGTATTCAAACCATCTGTGTGGGTTTGAATACCTTGTCATCTTTGTGAGACAAACACTTTATTGTGAATAATACTTTGATTCATAATAAACTCTGTGTTAAAATTAATCTTGTTTTCCGCCTAGATTAATTTAAACTTGTTTGATATAAAACTTGGATATAAACTAACACGTTGAGATAACTGTTATTTAATCTGTATCTAAGTTTTGGGAACCTTGTGACCCAACAGGGACACTATTATACTGATTCTTGCACTTGCAGCTAGCAGGGATTGGAAAGTCTATCAACTTGATGTGAAAAGTGCATTCTTGCATGGAGAAATTAGTGAAAAAGTGTATGTTGAGCAACCCGAAGGTTATGAAATCAAAGGAGCAGAGGGTAAAGTGTATCGCTTGAAGAAAGCATTATACGGGCTTAAACAAGCCCCTCGTGCATGGTTCAGCAAAATAGAGGCTTACTTCATTAAGAAAGGATTTGAAAGATGTTTAAGTGAGCCTACTTTGTTCGTAAAGAGAGGTAAGACCGAAGAAATTCTCATTGTTAGTCTTTACGTTGATGATCTTATATTTACAGGAAATAATGATAAAATGTTTGAGGACTTCAAAAGGTTAATGATGCAAGAATTTGATATGTCTGATCTTGGATTAATGAAGTACTTTCTTGGTGTGGAGGTGATTCAAAACTCATCAGGCATCTTCATAACTCAAAAGAAATATGTCAAAGAGATATTGGAAAGATGTGGAATGAGCCACTGCAATCCAGTCAAGAATCCAATTGTTCCCGGTTGTAAGCTTACAAGAGATGAAGGTGATGTGAAAGTAGACACTACCATTTACAAACAGATGGTTGGAAGTCTCATGTATCTTACTGCCACCAGGCCCGATGTTATGTATGTAGTGAGTTTGTTAAGTCGATTCATGGAGTCACCGACGGAGTTGCATCATCTTGCTATAAAACGGGTGTTTCGTTACTTAAAAGGAACAATGGAGTTGGGAATTTTGTATAAAAGAGGAGGAGAGGATAAACTGATCGGTTACTCAGATTCAAATTATGCTGGGGACCTCGATGATCGAAAAAGTACATCAGGCTATGTCTTTAAACTAAGTTCAGGTGCAGTAGCATGGAGTTCCAAGAAACAACCGGTGGTGAGTCTATCCACAACTGAAGTTGAGTTCATTGCAGCTGCAGCTTGCGCATGTCAGAGTGTGTGGATGATGAGGATACTTGGGAAACTGGGACTTGATCAAACTCGATGCATTATTCTCCGTGATAACAATTCTACTATTAAATTGTCAAGAAATCCAATCATGCATGGAAGAAGCAAACACATTCATATTCGTTTTCATTTTCTTCGACACTTGATAAAAGATGTGTGATCAATTTGGACCATTGCGGTACAAAAGATCAATTAGCTGATGGTATGACCAAGCCTCTCAAGCTGGAGATGCACATGAAGATGCGAGAGCTGTTGGGACTATGCTTTAGCCACGAGGTAAACTAACTGCTGGAACACTTCCAGTAGGTTAGTTTAAGGGAGGATTGTTGGGAAGTTTTAGTCTATGACTAATTCGTAGATTTAGTATTATGTTTTGATTTGCTAGTGCTTAATAATCCCTAATTTGTAGGGAAATCTGTTTTGAATTTTTCTTAGCCACGTTGTTAGTTGTGCAGCACGTGGATGCACTATGTTGAACTTTTCTTATCTTGTATGGCTATATATAGCCTCATTTGCTAATCAATAAACTCAAGCTTTAGAGCTATCAAAGTGAGTGATTCTAATTCAGTTCATAACAAAATCAAGAACGTTGTATATGTGTTAGTTGTTTAGCAAAACGGTGCATTTCTCATAAAAAAAATATATCGTATTTAATTGTTGTTGGGGTTAAATTTTGAAGGAACTGATTATTGTTGGTTTTTGTTCTTGTCGCCATTTTTAAGAACCATAATTTTAGTGTTTTGAAAACCGGTTGAACCGGAAAAATCAAAGTTGCCGGTCCATTGTAAACCGATTTTAAGTCATTTTTGGAATTTGATCAAACCACCCAGTTCACCGGTTGAACCGGGAATCAGACTGAGTTTTGAATTGGTTTACACTTTTTTCTTTGTATTTTTCTTTCTTTCTTAATTTTATTTTGTTTTCTTTCTTTCTTTCTTTCTTATGTTTTATTTATTTATTTATTCATAAGATTCTATCAATAATACACATTCTAAATTCTGAATCGCATATGTAACCAAAAAGGTCAAAATCGAATCAAAAAAATAAACTTTTTTATATATAATTCATAAAACCGGTTGAACTGACGATCCAACCGGCCCGATCAGAACCGGACCTCTTTCCGGTTCAACTTAAAAATCGATTTTTAAAACATTGATAATTTCAATTTGAAAAATGACGACTATAGATACACATAAAGAAAAAGGAAAGGGGAAAATAACTTATATACCCTCACATGCGCAAGTCACATGGATCAATTTACAAATGATTAACTAAAGGACCGTCTGTGGTGTAACTAGTGTCAAAATAAAGGACTATTAACATAATAAAAATGTTTGAATGATGAAACTAATAACTTTGATATAACTACAGGGACCAATCACGTAATCTTTTCAATAAAATTATAGTACTACTTTATTCAACCACCCCTAAAGTAGAAGGAAGTAGACGTGCCAGTTTTGAGACCAGAATCTATATTTTAGGAAGTGTTCGCGACTCAAAACCCTGCCACGACAAACAAACCAATTAATCAATTCCCGCTCTTCTTCTATCCACCCACCGTCGGTGAATTCCTTATAAAACCTCACAGACTAACTTAAATAATTCTGTGATCAAATAATAGCTAGCAATGGGAGTGAACGATAACAATAACCTAATTCCAAATGTAGTTATCAATAAACTGAAATTCACGTATCCAGGAATCGACGGTCATCCGCCACCAGGTTCAATCCCTCTGATTGAAGATTTCTCACTCACTCTTAATTCCGGTGATCGGTGTCTTCTCGTTGGATCTAATGGCGCTGGTAACCTCATTCATTTCATGCATTCTGTATCTAATTTTATTTACAGTTGAAATGATTTTGAAATTGAATTGTTTTTATTTATGGAATAATAATGTGAGAATTAATTAGGGAAAACGACCATATTGAAGATATTGGGAGGGAAGCATATGGTGGAACCTGATATGGTTAGGGTTCTTGGTAGATCTGCTTTTCATGATACTTCTTTGACTTCTTCTGGTGATCTTGCTTATCTTGGTGGAGAGGTAATTTTTATCGTTTTTTATATTTGAATTGTGATATTTTGTGAATATATTAATGTTTATGTGGTTGGTGATGAGTAATTGAGTATTATATTTATACAAGTATAAACAATGTAGAATTGAGATTATTATGTAGGAAATATCAAATACTTAATGTGATGGTCCTAAAGCGAATGAGGTATCTATAGTTCTAATTGGTGGCTAATCTAGAATTTTCGACCAAGATATGTACTGGCGTAATGAATATGTAAGGAGCAAGCTTCGATCTTTTTAATAGTTGAGTATAATTAGGAAAGCCTACATGAAGTTAAGATATAATGATTAAAGGATGGTATATGTAAGTGTAGTTAATTACATTAAGACGCATATTATATGGATTTCCATCTTTGTAAGGTGGATGATTAGTAAATGACTTGGATTTATAGAAGGACTGATGGATCAATAGGAATTAACAGATACGTATAGTGTACATTGTGGTTGGGTTGGGTTAGTTTTTTTCCGTAGCATGTTCTGTGAGCTGAGAAAGGGATAATGGAATACTTCATGGCTCAACTGTTACTATTGTATATTTGCACTACAAGCAAAATCACACGACAATTAAAGTAACTCAAATGATTCAGGAGTATTTTGAATATGTTTTTGATTCCTCATACTTATGGAATATTACCCCTTATATTATCAATTGTCAGAGTATGTCATCAATTTATCGTGATATATGGAAGGGTTTATCATGAATTTATCATAAAGAAGGATAAGTGAGATTTTAATGAGTTAAGGGGATTTTATGAGATTCTCAAAACTAGTATTGTCAATTAATTCAATATTATCCCCAGGGAGCAACAAATATACTAAAGTCTTTTCTTTTCTTTTCCAGACCACTTCTTCATTTTCAATCTTTCTATCTAACTCCGGTTCTGACTTCTGACACTCTCTCTAAATAAGCATTGAATGGCACAAAAAAAAAAAAACTCCTACTCTTAGTTTATAATTTATAAGTAATTATATAACCTTAAGGGCACTTATTTATTTATTTTTAGATAAATTTGTGAAATTGTAATTTGTTCATCTACACTGTACTTAAACTTGCATATGCACTAATGTTGATATAGTTGTCTAGAGCTATAAAAATAACATGCAAATCAAGATAACATAATCCCCTTTTGAGGAAAAAATCTAATAGTTGGGTTCACAGAGTTGCACATGATACCTTGACATGAGAAAATATGTAACTATCTTCTCGTAAGTCAAAAGTTATATTGCATCAGCTACTATTTAATTTAGAAATAGAGTCAGATTTATTGAACATATTCAAGTGATGAATTGCTCTGTTCTTTTTTAGAGTAATTGGATTCACCATCAGTGATGATGATCAGTATGTTAAATGTTTCTTATCTTGATTTGGTGACGAAGACCTAGAATGGATATAGTCTCTACCGTAAATATAGTTATCAGATATGGGCTTCTTCAATAATTTGTTGCTTACTGTTAGTTATTTAGTACTTCGTATGTGTCCATCAGAAAATTTACAAGCTAAAAATGAAGGGATTATTGTTTGGTTATGCTCCCAACTTTACACTCATTGCTATTGTATGCGCCCAACTTTCATACCCTATATTGTATGAGGTGAACCTTCTAAAAACTCTATTGTATGCTCTCAACTTTCATACTCTCTATTGTATGAGGTGAACTTTCTAAAAACTCCAAGTAAAATGATATAAATTAGACATTCTAAAAACTCTTTTAGAAAAGTTCATCTCATACAATAGAGGGTATGAATTTGGAGCCTACAATAGAGTTTTAGAAGGTTCAGCTCATACAATAGAGGGTACGGAAGTTGAGAACATACAATAGTAATGAGTGTAAAGTTGAGCGCATAATGGTCATGATATACCCAAAAATGAATGTGCTCAATGGTCATGATTGGATATTATTGATTTCAATTACCTATGATATACAAGTTTCTTGGTTTTATCATTACTTCTAAGGTATTTTTCAATGATTAAGTTATCTGTTGAGTCAAATGTTCCAAGTTTTTATGGCCCAGAGAGTATGCATTTTGTTAGTTCTTAACTTTGGTTTAAATGAGCAGTGGAGAAGGGAAGTTGCTTTCGCTGGCTTTGATGTTGCAATTCAAATGGATATTTCTGCTGAGAAAATGTTATTTGGTGTATCCGGGGTTAATCCTGAAAGAAGAGCCGAGCTAATTAAGGTATGTCAAAGATTAATATTTTTCTTTGTTGATAACTTTAATTCCTTTACCTTGTTTCCTTCATTTCTGGTACAATTTTTGTCCGTTTCATTCTTCATTTTATTTGTTTGCATCTTGAATATTAATGTGTTGGGCCCTACTTTAATCAACTTCAAGTATTCAATGGAGTAAATAAGAAAATGAAACGAAAAACTTGTTCTGAAGTTGTTCTGTCATATTAAATATTATTAATGTATCCATTTGAACTTTTCTCCATAACTCGAAGAATCCATTTCTACATTGATATCATAGACAAGTCTGGATTAACCTCACAATCCAATATATGCATTTTAGTCTGTGAAAGTAAAGAAAATTTATCGAACATTTTGGGTGTGTATGATTGAAATTTCAGGTTTTAGATGTTGATCTGTCGTGGAGGATGCACAAGGTATCTGACGGTCAGCGAAGAAGAGTGCAAATATGCATGGGCCTTCTAAAGGAATTCAAGGTAATAGCTTAGTTGAAAATAAATTGATGATACTGATTTCAGTACATGGGATTTTATTTTCTTTGTTTTCACTAAATGGTAATATGTATTTGACAATTGACAATTGACAATTGGTCATATGATAGTTTTGATCCCTTTGTTGAGTTAATCTTGTGTGACCGATTTCTTTGTATAGGTTCTTTTACTTGATGAAATTACGGTTGACCTAGATGTACTTGCCAGGGCTGATCTTTTGACATTCCTAAAAAAGGAATGCGAAGAGCGTGGTGCTACTATCATATATGCTACACATATATTTGATGGCCTTGAGAATTGGCCTTCACACATGGTAAGCTTTTAATCACTTATCCATTTATCTGAAGCTAAGTATGATATCGTGGTCATAAAACTATTGTCTTTGTTTTAGGTTTATGTTGCTAATGGAAAGTTGCAGTTAGCATCAACTATGGAAGAGGTCAGAAAGATGAGTAATCTGTCTCTAATGGTGAGTTTCCTTTATTCTTTTGTTACTCAGCTACAAAACAATTGGAATTATTTCTTTTTGGGGATGTCTCAAGATAAATGTGGATATATTTCCTTTTTTGCCAAGTTCTAGTTTACCTTTATTGAGATTAGCGGTTGGCTAAATACTGATAGAGTGATAGTTATAAATGTGATCACAAGGTTCTTACACTTGTGTATTTATTGAGGGTAGTTTACACATTGCTTTTGTGGTTTGGCTTTTAAATGATCAGTTTTTACCCGAAAGTGGGTTTAAGATATTTCATTTTCTAGATATATTTGAGAATTGGATTAAAACTGTATTAAGTACCATGAAAAGGAAAACATTAATGTAAGGCTTCCTGGTTAATGAATTTTAGTTTCATGTTCAGAAAATAAATTCGACGTAAAAAGTCAACATCCATGGACCAATAATAGCAGTTTATTTATGGTTACAGAGAACAGTAGAGCAATGGCTGAGGAAAGAAAGGGATGAGGAGAGGAAGAAAAGAAAAGAGAGAAAAGCAAATGGACTTCCAGAATTCGATAGGCGTATTGATGGCACTAGGGTAACTGGGGATCCAGTTCGGGTGGTCAACAATGGTTGGGCTGCTGGAAGATTGAACTCCACTGTTGCCGGTGAAGAGAACTTTGTCTATAGTTCAAACAGGGTAGTCAGACAATAGTCAAAATTCAAACCCAGGACAACAGAAAAAAATTGAAATCGAAAAGTATAATCAAAAAATGAAAACCCAGTCTGATTTACGTTTATTTTTTCCCAAACCTTACACGGTTCTTTCTGTAGATGCTAAAACCAAACCTGTATGTTAAGAGTCAATTGTTGTTATATGTCAAATGTCAAGTGTGTCAAATACTCAAATGTACCAATTATTACGGGTATATGTTAAGAGTCAATTGTTGTTTTTCCAAATGTTTGTGTTTATTTTCAGAATCTAGGTGTTGCACTCTTTATGATTTTTATACTGACTATAAGGTCTTAAGGACTTAAGATATATGTTTGCAAGATAACGCAAAGCAGGCTGTCTCTGTGATACTCGAGCCCAATGCAATGCATCGTTATACTATGAAGCAAGATAGCAAACATCAAAATCCAACGTATCAGATCAAAGATTAAATCGACAATAGTAAGTTGAAATCAAACTTATGTTACTTCGGTCGTCGTCAAACTTGCACACATGTTCTGAATCAATTTCAGGATATATCTTGTATTGGCGTACGGTTATGCATTACATAGTTGCGTATATATGTACAACCATGCCTTTTGCAAAGTTGTATGTCAATGTGTTTTGACTTTTTGTAGGGTATGTTGGATCTTCATCTGCACGATTGGATATTGATTATCTTATGAACTAACATATTCATAAGTCATGTATTGATTTAGAAAACCATTTTTTATACACATAAAACTGAAGACTAATTGGAACTCAAAGAAATTAGCATAGGGACACTCGATTCGCTAGAATGCTATAGGACTATGTGAAAAGTCATGACAATCCCAAGGTACAAAGAATACCTACTGCATAAAAATATAAAGAATAAAAGATAAGCCTTGTGTGCTCATGTCAATCTTTATTTGAGAGAAATTTATCTCGTTTAAGTTTGTGTGGCGGTGGACTCAAAACTAATGAATAAGTCAGTCAACTGTTGCACACCACGATTACCAGAAATAAGGAGAAAAAAGGTCACGCTAATTTTTCTATAAACTTAAATGATTGTAAACTAAGTGCTCAATGTTATAGGAACTAGGGATGTTTCATGGTTTGATCGAAATCGTTTAAACCGGTCTAATCAAATTAATTTGTTTAGTTTGGACGAATTCGTTTTTCATAATACTAGAAAAAAATTTGGTTCAGATTATCAAATCGGCCGAACAAAACCCGTTTGCTTGGTTAGTTTGTTTGACACATTGAATTAAACGGTTTGTTTTAAGAAAACGTCATTTGATGGGTTTTAATCAACATTTTATTCTTAAATCGGCCAAATTGAATATGAAAGTCCCTACTAGAAACAAGAATTACCAATGTCCAAATCTCTCTTATATATTAAAAGAAAACTATAATTAGGTAAACATTCTAAAGATAAATCCTTCTAAATAAATCTTAACCCTTGAATGTTTAACCCTTTTAAATTATAGTCATTGATCTTAATTTAAAATTTTGATTACCTAAGTAGCAAACTCTGTATTGCACAAAGATGGAAGTGCCCTTAGTCATTTAGTCTAATTACCCGTGTTATTTACTACAGAGTATCATATCCTTTTCAAAATACACGGTTTCAATCCTCAAAATTCTAATGAAGTTCCCGAGTTCTCAATTTCATTCATCTTCTCAAATTGTTTGTCGAGTTCTCAATTTCATTCATCTTCTCAAATTGTTTGTCGTTGCTCTTCAATTTGTGTTCAAGTTTGGATTGCGTATTAAGATTTCTACCCAAAATCAAATCAAGCATGGCGATAACATTCATCCACAATTTTTGCCCTAAATCATAAATCAACTGCACGATAATGAAGTTTTACTTCAACTTTTGTAACTTGATTTCTTATTACAATCAATGATTTCGTACCAATTCACTCTTTTTAGGGTTTTTGAGAAACAATAAATGCATATACAATCAGAAAAGAGGCAAATATGATGAATCGTTCTTAATTGGTTATGTTATTAATTTTGATTTTAGAAGTACTAAATAGCCTCAAACGATTTTGAAACAAGAAATAACATGTGTACATTGTGAATTGTTGACGTTTATTATACACGTAAGGTGTTCGATGAAATGACCAAGACTAATTATGATAATTTGTACCAAAAACTAGCTTTATTTTGTTTGGTATTTACCCTTTTTAGTTGTTTCTCATTAGTCGGGTGAGTTTTTGCTGATTATTGAGTTATTTACTTTGCAATTACTTCTACGAGTAGTTTTGATAATAGATAAGTGTACTTTGCTGGAGTTATTGACATAGATTCAATTTTTAAACACACAGATCATCTAGAAAGACTTGTTATACAACAGTCTTTAGAAGGGATAGAAGTACGACAAGATTGATGTAGGTTAAGGTTTGAAAAGAGGTTTTTAGTGGTATATGACAACGCATCTAAATTTCTTTCTGGATGCAAGCAATAGTGGATATCAATTGTTTGAATGTGAAATGTTTGTGTGATGTGTTAAAACATGACTAGATACACACTGCCTGTAACACCCTCCTCTTCGTATGGTATAAAATATTCTTTTATTTCGTAAGCGTAGGTCAAAACATATATTGCATTAATAACATTTTATAAAATGTACATATATATTGTTCAAAACAAAGTATGACAACTAGGTGTTACATAATTTCAACTTTCATTTAAGTTATCAAAAACATATCAGAGTTGCCAGCTGGTCAAACATTCCTTTCAAACATAATCTTCCTGCCCGCTCATTTCAATCATGACCTGCAGAGATTAAGGTGGTGGGATTAGCACAAAGCTAAGTGAATGAATGTGAAACTAACAATTCAATTTAGCATAACAATCTGTTTACATCAATTAATCGTAAACACATAACGTCAAAGAGGATCGGTGGTTTTTGAGGAACCCTACTGTCGCGGTGGCCCTCAAAGAACGCTTATCACAATCTGTATTGGCCTATACAGAATATACCGATAACTTGATACTACCATTACGCAACTCAGGTTCTAATACAACACATGTACAAGACCTTGTATCTGTAATAACCAAGTCCAACAATCTGTTGACCTCTTTAATAACAACCAATGCCCGAAGGCCACATTGCACGTAGATTCATAATCAGCAAATCAGACTAAATAGTCTATCAATTATATCTATGTTTACTTGTTGCAACCAAACCGTTACAACCAAATCAAACTTGTGAGTTCCAAATCCACTCACCTGTCAGTCTCAGTCCAACAACTCAGAAGTCTAATGTTACTGAGTCTTCTGCTGATCTGAGAATACAACAAATAATGAGTTAGTAACTCATTCCATAATTATATAACATATTTCAATACATAGTATCGAAATGACAAACAATTACCAAGTTATAAATATCAATTATAACCACTTTACAATTATCAATTTTAATCAAATTATAACAATGTACTTATATAATTATTTACTCAATTATCTTGTTCTAAATCATCATCATAGCATATTTATCCAAGCAGATAATCTCTGAAATCTAAGAAAACAAACGTTCAATCCGAAGTGAAATCAGCAAGTCCCGAAACGATGTTTAAAACTGAAAAATGCCATTTTCGACCCCAAGATGACCCCGAAAGGCCTAAAACTGCCTAGGCTCTTTCTAAAGAGCTTTGATTATTGGACCGTTTTCGAGTGACCATGTGAATTTCAGCCCAATCCGTGTTAATTGAAAATTTGTTAAACTTTTAGTCACTAAAAGTATCACTAATAAAACTTTTAAAATCTGAGTTCGCAGGACAAGGTTCGGGCGAACTTGTCCATAAGTTCGCTGGCTAGCCACTAGTTCGCAGTTATACATGTTCGTGGGTTACAAGTTCGCTAACTTTCACACAAGTTGGCTAGGCACACAATGTTCGCTAGTCACACAAGTTCGCTAGTTTCAAGTTCGCTGGCCACATGAAGTTCGTTGCTTCATCTTCAACTCGCGAACTTCGCTACTATACCCAGAATTCCGAACTATTTTTCTCCATAACTCAAAAACTCAGTTTCCTATCACTCTAACAAGCTTTCTAACAACTTATATGCATCAAATAACATCAAGTAACATCTTTCAAGCTTCAATTACACAACTATTTCACAATTTGACTAATTTTCATGAAAACGAGTTCATAACAATTAAACACCAAAATACTTACTATTAGAAGTTGAAACAGGTTGATGATGATATGAAATTCGTTTTCAAATCTTGAATTTCAACCAGGTTGTTTTCTAAATCTTATTGAGAGAATTTAAGCTTCTTGACTATGTGTGTTTGATGAAATGAAAATGAAATTAGGAAGTTTACAGAAGTTTTGAGAATATATATATATATATATATATATATATATATATATATATATATATATATATATATTAATCTAACCCAATACCATTATAATTTTAGTTCTCTTCTTAATCTATTGTCTGGAACCTAAAACCATTTTGCGAAACTAACTATTTTATTTTACCGTCAACTAGATTAATTTAAAACAATAAATTATGTATTAGTCATAATAACTCATTTATCTTTTTGACTAATATTATCAAATAACATAATAATATTAAATATTCCTAACACATTAAATAATAAATTTAAAGTTAGAAAATTACCCGTATATTACTAGACCCTTAGGGTGGATGTTACACTGCCCTTATTGTCCGAGTTCATGTTTTTTTACTTAATATGTTTTTTTGTTATCATTCCTTACAGATTTCTTACGGATTTCTTATGCAGTATGAATTGAAATTTTTTGATGAGTTGGATACATTTTCTTGAGCAACATTTTGAAAGGAAGTAGTGGACTTGAAGCAGATATTTCGGACTCAAGGATTGAAAAACTCAATTCGCATGTTTGATAATGTAATTTATCCATTCTTGCCCCATCTACATCAAGTTTTCTCATTCATTTATGATGGTAGATATCTTTTATTCTAGACATGGTTCTTTTAATTTTTAGATTCTTAACATCACCATCATGATTTTCATTCTTCTATAATTGGTTGTATGTTTATTCGAGGATTTAGTTAGTTGAATAACTCTAGCCACAAAACACAGTAAGTACGATTAGTTACATTCTCATTCCTAATGTAATTGAACCCATTTATTTACCGATGGATTTAACCACTTTTTATTAATGTACTAAATGTTCTGCCTTGATGAGTGGGAGAGGTACCCGAATTAGGATATCACTACTGGCACTTTGGGTGTTAAACATTTTAGATATGTTATCGAATAATAATGATGGTTTAATCTTGCATGTACTCTTTCATTGAGATTCATTTTTATGATGTTTTGGTAGCAATGATAGAAGCATATTTGAGGGCGAAAAACATGTTTAAGGTATGAGTTTGTGGAATTATAATGAGAATCCCTAACTGGTATCACCAGTGGGAATTCTTATTTTGTGTTCTGCTATTTAGCTCTCTAATTCATGTGGTTATATCTAAATATGTTATAATTGGCTATGGAACATCTCAAGTGCCATAAAAAGCAAAGCAGAAAATTCGAATTGGGTCTAAAACATAACGGGCCGAACATAAAAGCCCAAAATATAAGCCCAAAATAAAAATAAAAACATAAAATGGTCCATAACTTCTTCTCAAAGATGGGCCTCGTCTCACGCTTCGATTTGCCAGCTCATGGGCCTGAAACGAAGCCCCTTATGGCCCTTTTCGTGAAGCCCTTTTCTTTACTCGATCTTGAGCCTCCATAAACATCAAATCCCAATCATCAACACTTGAGCCCGCATCAGGTTTACTTGACAATACAATGAATTCGTCTAAAGCATGCATAGTTATCCTTTTTCTTAAACCAAAATAACGTGCGAATGGAATTGGGATTGGCTTATCTTGGTGACTTTAAAGTGAACAACTTTGCCTTTTTAGTGTTAATCCACAACACCTATCCAATATTTTACTCTCCTTGACATCTACAATATGTAGGATTCTATTACTAACTAAATGACATGTTTCAACTACTTTAATTTCATCATACTTGATAAACATAAGAAATATACATGTCAACCACACACATATGTCAACTTAAAATTGAATAATGAAACAAAAATATAATATGAATCTTATATCAAGATCATGTGGTATCCCGCGAATTCGTGGGTTATAATCTAGTTAAAAATAAAAATTAATATGTAACTACCTGAAACAAATGAGTTGTTATCGTTATCGATAGAAAAAACTTGATACTCTCATCATCTCAAAATTATTATCACCAGACAAGAAACACATAGTTTAAGAAAAATGCATTTATTACTGTTGACCACCGATATGATTTCCTCTTTATAATTTTCAAGCATTTTGATTAGTTGATTTTGAAAGTGTAAATTATTTTGGGACATACCAAAATGGAAGGGTGGACAAATAAATTGGGACGGGGAATAAATAATATACTCACTTCGTCTCAAAGTAAATGTCTCATTTCAAAATACACAAGTTTTAGACTAGTCACTATCTACCAATAACATATCATCTTTATCCACTAAAGTCTTTTAATAAAATCTGTAACTTGAGACAACTTAAGATAGTAATTGAGACATTTAATTTGGGACGCAGGAAGCAATATACAATACAATAGTCAATCTTTCTTTTAAGAAAAAAAAAGTCATGGAGTAGCCCATATATACATATACATATGTATATATACATAGTCAAATGTTCAAATGAGAACCAGAAAAAGTACAGAACTACGAGAACTTTTAAATTATAGACATTTTTACATGTTTAATGATTCAATCACATGTAATTATTATGTAGATTAATGTTAAACGTAAAATAGTTTGACAAAACCTCAAAAAAACCTTTAAAATCAAATTTATATTTTTTTGTTCACATGTGCACATTTGACCTGTGCACATGTGAACATTTCATATTTCATATATTCAATAATTTAACATATTTTTAGTGATGTTTAACTTTATTTATAACATTAAATAATATTTATATATAATTTATTGCGTTTACATGTATAAAAGCAACATAATTTAAAAATTCTTGTAATTTAAATTCTCGTGATTCTGTCTTTTTTAACTTTCCATTTGAACGTAAACCTAGGTTCATATACATTACTAACAAAAATAAAGTTTAGTAATTAGGGTTACTTGGCGGCTCGGTTAAATTTGTTTTTTTTATTAAAATAGCAAAAATAAAATAAAAAGAAAATATAAATAAAAGGAAAGTGAATTTTGATAGAAAGAAAGAAACTCAAATTGAAAGGTTGTCTTTCTCACTCACAATCTCTCTCCTCTCTCCTCCAATTCTCTCTCTGGTTTTTTTTCTCTCTCCACAAACCCTAAAAAGAGTCGTTTTACCCACAAACACATCAAGTAAGTTTTCTCTCTCCTTTTTCTCTTTCTCTCTCATATATAATCTCTCTCTGTCTCTATTTGTTTAAAAAGAATGTTTGCCATTTCATATGTCTATCAATAAATAATAATTTTATATAATCTCTGTGTATTGTACTGTATGTCACCGACAAATTGATATCAAATTTCATTGCAAGATCTGATCTTTTATCTTATTTTGACCTCCGATTCGTTTGATTTTATATATGTTTGATTGTATTCGGCTCTCGATGTGTTATTTTCCCAATTTTGTCATGCATTACTTATAGATCTCGAATCTTAATTAGGATCTGTTTGTTTCGTCACCGTGTATGTTAGATCTAGGTTTGGGACGCTGAAATTGAGACTTTTTGTTGTTGAATTGAGTTTAATTTGATAATTAGTTATTAGCATTTGTTCAGATGTAAACATTTTATGTATTTGATCTGTTTTATGTGAGATATTGTTATCAGGAGTTTGACTGTTGAATCGATATTTGTTGATTTCTATCAGGTTCGCCAATTTTATCGATGTGTTTATATTGAACTGAAAATAACATTATCTTTCTGTTAATAAATGAGGAAATGGAATAGTAATTTTCTGTGTTGCACCGTTGCTTAGTTTTTGGAGATTAGTTGAATTTGAGTATTTAATTGTTATTTGTTGATTTTTATTAGGTTCTCTAATGTATGGAGTTGTTAGTTGTTATATGTTATATATTGAATCGAAAGGAAAATTACATTTCTGTTAATAATTGGGGAAATGGAACAGTTATTGTCTATGTTGATTATAATTTGGATTTTGGATGAATTAATTAAAAAACATGCACAACATATGTAATTTGTACTGTGTTTTATTCTGCCTGCATTTGTAGTTTCTGATGGACGACGAAGGATTGCGAAATTGGGGATATTATGAACCTGTATTTAAGGAACACCTTGGTTTGCAGCTGATGTCTCCTATGGTTGACCAGCGAGACACAAAACCGTTTTTACCTCAACGTGAAAATCCATTAATGTTGAACCCGAATGCTATGCCTTATCACCACCTTCCTCGCAATTCAGTTGTGTCAGAGCCACCTCTTCCAATGCAGTATATGAGGGATGGCTGGATTCAAAGGGATAGACTCCTTCATATGCTACCCAGAAACCCTAATTTTCCAGGTATTCCCGATACTTCATCATCTCAGTCAATGCACATGATGCAGCAGCTTGATTCGTATAAGGATTTCGAGATGAATTTAGAAGACAATGCTGCTATTGGTGGTGACAGTGGTGGCTCAAGTAGCGGTGGTCCGATGAAAAAAAGAATAGGGGCGGCTGCAGTGGGTGCTCCTAAACTGCCACGAGCTAAGAAGCCAAAGAAAGCACCTTCGCTGCCAAAAGAAAATGGGAATCGCGCTGGTCAACGGTCAAAAACTGTTAAGAGGAGTATGGAAGTGGTGATAAATGGAGTTGATATGGATATTGCTGGTATTCCTATTCCTGTTTGCTCGTGTACTGGTGTTCCCCAACAGTGTTATCGATGGGGGTCTGGCGGGTGGCAGTCGGCCTGTTGCACAACCACCATATCGATGTATCCGCTTCCAATGAGCACTAAACGTCGTGGAGCAAGGATTGCAGGGAGGAAGATGAGTCAAGGTGCGTTCAAGAAAGTGTTGGAGAAACTTGCATCTGAAAGCTACGACTTTCGTATTGCAATTGACTTGAGGGCTCACTGGGCAAAACATGGTACCAACAAGTTTGTCACCATCAGGTAGACTGAACCTAATGTTTGGTTTTAACATGTATATATGTCTGTGGCCCTTTGCTGAGGTTTACATGGTACCTCTGTTAATCCATGAATTTTCAGAGTTATGTTGCCTGTTTTTTCAGAGATTTAGATGTTTGGGGTTCAGGCTTCTTATAACATTATTTCATTTTCATTTAGATTATGCTAGAAGGCTAATTTCTTCCCCCTTTCAAATTTTCAATGGTAGAATTATGGTTCTTTATTTACATTGTTTGATCTGTTTATTTTTTTGTTTACTTGATTTCAGAGATTTTGCTTTCAATTGCTACCATCTATGGTATTAGCATGCATCCTGTTTTGCATATCAAATGCCATTATGTTCCATGGTCTAACCTTCCGCCTTACCTTTCCTTGCGTTCTTATGATACTGTCTTAAGATTTATTACTACTTGTCCTTTTGACTTTTAGTTACACCAAGTGACCGTGTATGCAATGGACCGAAATTGATTTGCTTTCAGCTCATGTATGCAATCAGTTCGTGATTTGCGTACGTTTTTATTGTCATTTCGTTGTTTGCCTTCCCTAGGAATGCCTTTTGTTGTGTCTATCTTAGATAACATCATACCATGTTAAAAGAGTCGTAGTATACTTCTTTCGAACTTATGCGGTGGATTTAAATTTCTTATTTGCCCAGACCATGACTTGCTATTCGGTTTTCGTTGTTAATATGATGCTAATATGTTCTGTAAAACATGTTTAGAGCTGTCCGAAATATCTGCAATTGTGTCCTTTAGTACATTTGGACATTTGGTGGTGTTGGTCACTGCTTACATTTTGACTAAATGGAAATTTCCTTGGTTTCTTATGTGGTGTTAAAAATCAAAACATCAAAGAAAATTTCAGGTTTTTATCTAGCTCCCTGAATGGTTACAGAACTGTTTAGAAATTGGAAAATGACTTGTGTAAATTGCTTTGTTTTTGGTTATATTTTCATTTTAGGTGCAGTCCATACGTGTGTGGTTTCAATGTGATTGAACGCATCATGCTGATTAGATCTTACTAGACCTTGGGTATGGACAAAGCTACAGTTGCATGTAGTATAATGAAACTATAAAGATGAAACTGACATTGTGGACTATACCAAAGATGTAACATTAATACATCAGGGTTTCTGATAGTAAAATATACTATGCTTTCCTCTAAAAGGCGTAGCATTTTGATTTTTGTCAAGTCTTACTTACAATGGGTAGCTGTTTGTTATTTTAAAACATATACCCGTTGGTATGTCAAGGGCATAACCTAGGGCTCTAACTGAGTCTAGCCAAGCTTGAGCCCGATATTGGTTGGTTTGTCAAGGGCATAACCTAGGGCCGTAATCGAGTCGAGTCAAGTTTGAGCTCAATTGGGCTCGAGCTCGGCTCGACTCATTTAAGATGGACTCGAGCTCGGCTCGATAGCTCAACGAGCTTTTACGATGCATGCTCGAGCTCGATTCGAAAAGCTCGAAGTTAATATAAAAATATATTTAATATCCAAACTAATTATATCAATAAAAGTTATTACCAAAAATCATTTCAAGTACTTATAAAATACTATAAAATACAAATAAAGCATGAAACTTGTTAAAACATATATAAAGTAGTATAACAATCTTAAATATAATATAGAAAACGTCTTTATGATGTCTGTTAGTTCGTCTAATCTCATAGATGAATCGATTAATGAATCGTGCGGAATCCAAAATCGTTAATTTGGATACGTGAAAGTGAAACACGAGCAACGTAAATAAGTTTATGATTTTTATTGATATTAATCAATTACACAAACAGAAATAAGCTCACAAACTCAAACTCTCTCAGTCTCAATCGCACAATCGATCGAGAAGTTCGTCAACTGTAACTTACGACACTATTAACATATATATACAGACGACTTACCGACACTAACAAGTGTAGCTAAAGGCGACACTTAAGTGTCGCTAAAACATAAAGTGTCGCTAATATTTACACAATTAAGCTAAGTTTTTTATACAAGTTTTTGTCACACAATTATATATCAACAATGTCATCAATTGAATAGTTTTAGTTTAGTCAATTAAATCCCTTAATTTTACTCAATTTATAAATATAACCCATAAAAAATTTCAATTTTGATTTATATGATAATAATAATATTATTTTATATTAAATAATTTAAAACAAACAAAGAGTACAAAAATTAACGTTTTTTTATATTATATTTATCATTTATTATAAGAATAACTTTCAATTTTATAACAATCTCAGTAGTCCTGAGTGATTTGAATTGTAATTGAATACATCTTATTTACTTACGGTATTTAATCAATTGCCTCTTATTCTTAAATAAATCATAATTTTATCATAACAATATATTTACATATATGTAACATACTTTACACTTAATTATCTATGGATCTCCAACCCTCAACGAGTATTAATCTTTAGAATTTCGGGTGGGACTCAATTTTGGTTGTTTCAAACTATTAACAGGTTTTTATTTGAAGGTCAAGCCTAATTTCTTTGTGTTTAATGAATCCTTTTGTGGTTCAAAAGATAAATTTGTATCTAAAAAAGGAATTTTGTAAACTATGTAATTTGAGTAATTATAATAAACAAGATACAATCAATTATAATTAGATAAGTATAATATATGCTACTAAAATATTATGTATCATGCTAACATCAAATGCCTCGTGTGTATATACGGTTTAAGGACTAGTACTAAAATATAATAGTAATATCATTTAGAGATTCAACATACTTATATATTTATATATAAACTAAAAATATTAGTTAACGCTCGAAAAGCTCGATAAAAGCTCGACTTATTTGCAGCTCTAGCATAACTACATTGATAACCTCTCGTAACCTGCGTGTAAAAGCCGCTATTGAGTAAACCATTTATTTAATCACTTATCAATTTAAATTTCTTTGTTTTTCTTAAAAAAGAAAAAGCATAATAAAAATAAAAATGGCTCTGATGTCAAACCCGTGTATATATACAGACCGCTAAAATTATACAGAGTATTTTATTTTGATAAGTACGAAAATAATCTATGTGATAAATTTTAACATTTTATATGACTTAAAAGATATGTAATGAAGTTAAAAAAATTAGATTATTTAAGGTATTTTACGTATTCAACATTTAGTATATAAGTAAATAAATAACATAAAGCATTTAAGATATGTCAAATAACATCAAATTATAAAAAAATTTATACATAAGCAAATCAAAAGTGTAAGGAAATCATTGAAGCTAGCAATCATAATCGACAAAAGTTAAAATAAGGTGCAACAATTATATATTTTTTAAGAACTTTTCATAAAATGGTTAAAAAAACAATAATATAAAATAACCATTAAGTACCATTCAATAATTAAATACCAACAAAATTGATTGAGTCATTCGAGTGTGAGCAGTAACAAATACCAGTAAGTAAAAAAGATTATAATAATCAGTTTTTGAGAAGGATCATATATAAACAACTTAATAACATTACACAAATAGGAAAATCCATTCTTGATAAAATTCTTGTTGGGTATTAAAAAAAGAAGTTAAGGTTTGAGGAAGAAGGTGTATGTACCATAAAGATTTAATAACAAACATATCAAAACTCATACGGCTAATTGTTGATTAAAAGTAGATGACTATGATTGAAGGATGCAATCGACGAGGATCAGGGAAAAACACAAACCGATTTGATTACATAACATTGGTGATTATTTGTTCGTTTCGGCATAAACAAATATGGGTTTTGTATTTTAGTTTTTACTATGTTTTTTATTTAAATTTAATATATAGTTTAATATATTTAGTATTTAATTAATAATATTTAAAAGTTGATTTGTTGATAGAAGTTTAAATTTGAATGAGATATGACGTGTGATTGATTAATATGGATTATATTTTAATTTTTAAAGAATTTAATTAGTTACTAATTAAAATTAAGAGTTCTAATTGATTAATATTTAAATGATATGTCATCAATAACAAATTAAAAGTTTTAATTGCCTAATTGATAAATAGTGATGTCATCAATAGGTTTCCTATATATTATTAAAGATTATGTCCTATGCTATTATTTCTACAAGTAAAGTCTTGGCTGACTAGTACTCCACGACGTTGAATCTATATCTATAACCCTTATAAAGGGTTTGACATGTTTGTCTTTAAACTTATAAAAGGGAGATGCGAAATACCAAGAATACCCTTAATTTTTTTTAGAAACAATAGACTATTTTAGCTATTATACGTAATTACTAACTGAAAAAATTCTTTTTTATAATTAAACAAATCACTAACCATTCACCTTGTAAAGTGAAACCATATATCAGTATATATGTTCGTAACTAGATAACTAGATAGATGATAAATTTCTACTAAACATTCATTTAGATATCAATACACCGTTTGCAGTTTGTGAATATACACGCAAATCAAAATTGTCAAATATATTTTAAGTATTGATACGTTTTTTAATTGTCCATATTCATCGTAACTCAAACAATTGTTCCAATACTTACCGTTTCAATAAAATAATCGAATACAATATTTTAGATTTGAAACGTAAAATACCGCTGCATTGCGCGGATACTCAACTGGTTATGGTTATGAAAAATAGGTGTAACGTAATCTCAAATGAGATATTTTATGGTGATAATTTTTTATTTAAATTTAAGGTATGTTTGTTATTTGTGAATGACAATATCATCTTTAAATAAAGATTTTTAAAACTTTGGATATTACTTTTGTAATTAACAATTTCAAATTATAGCACATATAATCACCAAAGGTGATCATATTATTCATAATCTATTCATATTGAAAATTTGGTTCAAATAATTGAGTTATATTGTCTTTGTTCAATAGGTCGCGTGTTCAAAACTAAAGGTCTACTAATTTTCTTATAATATTTTACAAGCATGTACATGTAAAAAGATATTTTGACATTTTGACTATGAATTGAGATGATAGGTTATGTGTGGTACCTTTTTCCCCCTGTTATCGTATTATATATGCGTTAATCTTTCAAGGTGTAATATTTTATACTAAAAAATTTCACTATGTAATAGTCATCATATACTTTTAAAACATTAGTAGTTCATTTACGGTGAAATGAAGAGTAATGTAGCCTTGGAAATATGTGTTTTCATATAAAAGTCAAATTTTATCAAGTAATTTTATGTAAATTTCATAGTTCATGTATGTTAATTGTAACTTTTGATTTTCTTTTTAAGTGTTGTTTTTTGATATTATTAAAAGCTAAATGTGTATAACAAAAGATGCTCTTCCGTTTATATTATCAAAATTATCAAAAATAAATCATCATTGTGAGGTTTAAGATGTGTTTTACAAATTAAATAAAAAATAAATGCTCTATTAGGATGTATATTAGAGGTAAGATTGACTTCACATTTACTTTAGCTTAATGGATCCTAAACACTAATAGAATGCATATGAGCAATGTAATATTTGATATGAGCTAAATGTAGCTATAATTTATATTCCAAATTTCTATTGATTATTTTATCTAATAAAAGTTTTCTACCATTAAATCTCGATGCAATGTGCGAGTGAAAAATCTCCGTTACTTTCTATATCGAACAAAATTTTATATAAACAAATATAAGATATGTTTTCATAAATGTCGTGTATATTATTTTTACGTAAGGTAAAAGTTTATATTTATATTAAAGTTTGTTCAGAACTCATGTCTTGCTGCTTAAACTGTTGTTTAGAACATTATGCCAAATTTGTTATATATTGAAACTGCAATGAAACTAAGTACCCCGTATATATATAGAAAAGGCTGAGTAGATGTCCAAACTTACAAGTTGCATCAGCAAAGCAAATGGTGGTGCAGCTTGAGGAGGAAATTATGTTTTGCAGTAGTGTCATCTTCAGGTGGAACTGGATCACAATTCGACAATCAACAATTGATCTGTTTGAAATAAATGAATACTTCATTTTTACATACTATTTTAGGCTGCTCGCCAAAAGAATGACACATCAATAAATATGTTTGGAGTTTGGTTGTTAACTATATTTTTGCATTGTGTAACGTAATAAGACAATGATAATTGTAGTATAAATAAATTAAATTAAATTTTATCATCACATTTGTATTAAAAACATGTATTACCTACCCTATGAATCCGCGAGTTATAAGCTAGTTTTAAATTAAAGCTCGAGCAAAACAAATCTTTTGTTAAATGTTTACTCCAAAAAAATAAAACTATATTACATTAGCTTGTATAAAGTTTTCTTACATTTTATTTAAATTAGTTATTTTTCTTACATATTATATATATATATATATATATATATATATATATATATATATATATATATATATATATATATATAAAATCCGTTTCCATTTTTTTTTTATAAATATTTTAAGAGAAGTGAATTGGAAAATAGGTTTTAACTTTATATATAAAGCAAATTTAACTTTTTTTTTTTGAAAAAAATTAAATAATTGAGAACAATAAATGAGAATAAAATGAGTTTAATTACTTCTAATAGTTGTTATTTTTTGTACTAATTTGAATAATAAAAATGAGACGAAAACACTTTCGTAAATAAATGGGCAAACCAAGAATTCGAAAGGCTATTGTAAAAATGAACAGTTTTGTAAAACAAAAACTCATAGAGATGCAAAAGCTAAATAAAATCTGATCCTAAATAAAAAGTATAAATAAATAAATATTAACAGTATTACTTAATACGGAGTATTTAGTAAAAGGCAACTTATAATATTGCAACCCAATAGAAAAGATGTCATTGTCCCTAAAACCAACTTTTTCCCCCAATTGCCTGAATCAGGGGAAATAAATAAATAAATCAACAAATTATTTAATTACTTAATAACAATATAAATGATAAAAAAAAAAGAAAAGAAAAAGACAACCCCCATTAGCATCTTTTTCACACACTTTACCACTCTCTCACTCATAAACAGTCAAGAAATACAGCAATGCATTGAATTTTGGTGTTGAAATCAGCAACTCAGTCCACATACAACACAATCTTTTCGGTATTTACTTCAATTTCATTCTTTTTTTTTTCTTCTGATTGCCTTCTTTTTTGATATGATAATGCTTGCAAATTGCAATTAATTTTATACATTATACACTCATATCATTATATATGTATCAATATCAATGTATAACGTAATAATAACTGTTTCGTGTGATTTTCTTCAAGAATTGTGGAACAATTTGTACGGAACTTTTCTCCGGAATCATTGAACAATGTATTCTTGAATCAATGTACATAATTTATGATCAGCAGGTTTTTATATTTGTTAGTTCATTAAATCTGGTGATGATCTGTTTCTTTAGGGTGTAATCTCATTTATGAGTGTTTTCAGGCGTAATGAAACTGCTTTAGTGTGTTTATAATCTTGAAAACCAAAAAAAAATTGATTTTTTTTTTGTTGTTGATTTTTTAGGTATTGGAAGATCGTTGTGAGCAGAATTATAGTGATAAAAATTCGGTTTCGGTGTAGATTCTGGAATTGGAATCTGATCATTCTGTTGTGTGTTAATAGGTAAATGTATTAATAAGCCTGCTTATTAAATTTCCAATAGTCATCACATTTTATCAACAAAATAATGTAGTATTTATATTTATATTTATAGTAACGTTATGGCTGAATAATGTTCTTTTGGACTGATTTTAGGTAGGTCTACATGGGTCCCAAAGTCCCTAATGCACCTCCATATGTTGGTTCTATGTGGAAAGGTGTTCAAGATTTTGGGAAGCCTAGACGTGCTAGTAATTCTTCGGCTTCTGATGAACGTTTTGATCCATTTGTAAAGTACGTGAAGATATACTTCAGTATTCACCTTATACGCTTTACTAAGTCTTGAAGAATTTAAAGGGCATTCTTATTATTTTATAGGCAAGCTGACGTATCTTCCACTCCTTTGCCAGCTCGCCTTCCTGCATTTCATGCGAGGTAGCAAATATTTGTTAATATCTGTACAACTGTTGTATATTTGTTTTATGTGCCCTGAACTGATTGAGTGATTGCAGTGAGCTAGGACCATGGTGTGCTGTGATCTCGTATGATGCATGTGTTCGTCTGTGTCTGAAGCACTGGTCCAAAGGTAGCAGGGAAGCTCGCGTCTTCTTAGAAAACGAATGTTCCCTCCTTCGAAGTGCTTTTTGGTAATGATTTTACTTTTTGGTCATAATAATAGTGATTATTGAAAAATTCCTATTAGATTTATTTATTTTATTATTTGTCATAGTTTGGACCAAGTTCTATTACAACCAGAGGCGGAGTTATTGAGCAAAAGGTCTTCAGAATTAGTAGTTCAGGGAGTTGGTAAAAAACCACAGAAAAAGTGTGGAAAGTTGAAAGTTCAAGGTAACTTTTATCTTTAAATACCGTCATGAATATTGTTTATTCTCCGTATTGATTAATGATTTCTTAAACTGTTGTGATGCAGTGCGAAAAGTTAAAATGGCCGTGGATCAACCTAGTGGTTGCACTTTTTCATCAATAAAAAAACCACCGGTGGTGAAGTTGCAAAAATTTAATCGCCGTTTATCCAACATGAAATCCACACTTTATTCAGAGTGGCAGGCATTAAGCAGAGTTCGCGTGGCACCAAATTTTTCTACACATGGATCACTATCACATCAAAGTCTGGCTTATTTACATTTTGGCACCCATTATCTGAAAGATGTTGCAGGGCTCCTAAAAGTAGGCGTAACAAGTTTACATGATGCTTCATCACCTACTGAAGTTCCACAAGGTAGTGATTAAATCTTGTTTTCTGGATTATCAAGTCATGTATGCAAATTCTGTTCATAAATCACTTTTTCCTGATAATGCAGAAACATATATATGTTCTTTGAGATTAAAAAGTTCATCCGATGCTGACATGACACGGATGCAGCCAGGATCGAGTGAAACCCATGTATTGTGTGTGCATTCTCCCTCTCATTTCCTTATTGATGTCGCAGAGTTGAATGGTTATATATAATAGTTTCGGATGCAGCTTGCCAGATGACATGAGAGATGATTTGCTTATCGAAGTTACCAATTCAAAAGGGATGTATTGTGGTCACATCGTTGCTCAAGTGGCAGATATAGCTGATGATATGGTATGTTTTAAAATATTCTTCTATTATCTGGAGACATTTGTCTGATAAATTATAATTATTAAAGGGAGAGAAGCTTCGTTGGTGGCCAATATACCATGAACCAGAGCATGAGCTTGTTGGAAAAATACAATTACACATACATTATTCAACTAGTACAGATGAGAACAACAATGTTAAGGTAAAATAACATACAACTGTTAGACCTCTGGAAGTTTCTAATAACCGATGTCCGTTTTTCTTTCTACAGTGTGGTGTTGTTGCTGAAACTATTGCATATGACTCGGTCTTAGAAGCAGCAATGAAAGTCCAAAATTTTAAGCAAAGGAACTTGCTGCTTCATGGCCCATGGAAGTGGTTGGTAACTGAATTTGCTTCTTATTATGGAGTTTCTGACGCATATACCAAGCTAAGGTGCCTTTCAAATAAAAATGCATATCCGTTGTCATTGTAATTGGGTTCATGTTATTTAATAACATATGTATTCGTTTTCTAGATACCTTTCATATGTTATGGATGTTGCCACACCAACTGCGGATTGTCTAAATGTGGTACATGACTTGCTGTCTCCAGTCATTATGAAAGGCAAGGGCACTTTGAGTTCGCAAGAGGTGAGAATCATTCATGTCTTTTGATGTGCTCAGTGAATTGTATACATAGGTAGCTGTTTCAGCATGTTTACTTTTTAACGGGTGGGTCTTGGCTGTGTTTATTCTCTAACGGGTCAATATGAGGGAAATGGGTTGAACATGTCAGATGCGTTTAGAGTAGGGCAGTCTATATTTGATGCATACAACCTTCTAATAGTTTTTATTCATGTATTTTAATTTATTGTAATTCTATTGTTTTTGTGATTATAATGGATTCATTACTTTCTTATTGAAAGATAGACACAAATTTGTTTGTGGGTCAACCTAACTTGACCCGTTTCGACCTGTACTGTAAGTGATCTGTTTCAACCTGACCCCTTTACCCAATCCGCCTGACCTGCCTATATTTCCATCTCAAAAATACAACCCAAGACACTGCAAAAGAGCAATCCTATATTAGTAGCATAGCTATACAAAAGGATGGGTGTTTTTAATTGTTAACCTTAGCTCATGCCATTTGGACGATTACATGGATGTAGTTATTTTTTATTCGTCCATTTATAGAAGCTGTTTTATTGTATTTGTTAATATCAATTTCTCTTTTCCCATTTTTTATGTATAATTTTAACGTGAATTTTTATCACACACTGACTAGAATCGCATGCTGGGGATGCTTTCTGATCAAATCGAACAAACCATTGCATTGGTTTTTGAAAACTACAAGTCACTTGATGAATTTTCACCATCAGGATTAAAGGATTCGCCTGCACCGGTATCTGGTGTCATATCTCCTGCTCTTAAACCAGCTTTGAAACTGTACTCTCTTTTGCATGACATACTATCACCAGAATCACAATTGCAGTTATGTAAATATTTTCAGGTATTAAAATTTCTAATCTTCTATAGGTTTCATTCCTTTATTGTTTCTTTTCTATGTCTAAAGATCATAATTATTCCAGACTGCAGTAAGAAAGATTCTAGGCAAACACGTTGCAGAAACCAGTGAATTTGTTTCCATGGGTAGCGAAAAGTCAACAGTTGACCAGATTGCTTATTCAACGGCTTATCAGAAGATGAAGTCTCTTTGTTTAAATATCAGGAATGAAATTGTTAGTGACATCGAAATACATAATCAGCATGTGCTTCCCAGGTAAGTGATCTTATTAGTTTACACTAATTCTTGTACGTAACTCACATTCAAACATACAGGAGCGATCTCTCTTATTATATGATAGAACACTTGAATGTATTATTTATGTAAAAAGCTGTATGTACGTGGTGGTAGCATCCAAGTTCCAATCACAAGGCAGAATATCAATGGTTTATTTTAAACTACATATGGCAACTTTGACTCATTTAAATGGGTTAATTCATAGTATGTTACTCTATATCTTATTTGACACACTAATTATTTATAAGAAATTAACAATTGGATAAAAAGCATTTCACGTCAACTCAACCAGATCCAATCCATTCCAACATAGCACCAAAGTTACCCATGTTGACCCGAATCCGTTTTGACCAATTACTAATACTCACCCATTTTGCTACCTCTGTGATAAATTATAATGCCTTTATTGATATATTTAATTCTTAAGGATGTATAGAATCATCTTTACTGATTATTTATTGACTGACTTCCATTTCTTATGTCTTCTAGCTTTCTAGACCTTCCGAATCTTTCTTCATCTCTATATAGTTCCGAGCTTTGCAATAGAATGCGTGCATTTCTTGTTGCATGCCCACCTATTAGTCTCTCACATCCTGTGACAGACCTAATAATCACTACTTGTGAATTTCAGAGGGATCTTGCTTGCTGGAATATTAGGTAGAATGTTCTCTCTCATTTTTGTATGAAATATTTAATGTTCCAAATGCATCTATAAATCTTATTTTTATTATTCGCAGTCCTGTAAAAAATGGTGTTGATGCCAAAGAGTTGTTCCATGTATACATAACACGCCGGATTCACGATAAGCACCTTGAATTGCTTGAATCTTGCAAACTTGACAAGGTACAAGTTTCTATTGTATGGGTTTGTTAGAGATGACAATATTGACCCATTCACTTACAAATGGGTCGATTTTGGTTATGTTGTATCTCAAATGGGGTCCAATCAAAAAATTTAGCTAAAAAGGGTGGGTAGAACGGGTTGAAAGTTTCCCAAAGTCAATAACTATTCATTATTCATAGAAAAATGGGTATTTGGGCCACCCACTGGAGCCGCTCCATATTTCAATGGAGCACGACTGAACCCCCCACAAGGTCCAACATCGCGGGGCAAATCACCTCCATCACATTCATAGAAATAATTAACATGTCAAACAACCCAACCTGGCCTGTTCTGAACTGTACTAAAGATGGTCCATTTCAAGCTTAACCTGATATGACCCGTTTCCTTACCCGTCCATCTTGTCACCTTCAGTTGGATGCCTTACTTCAATGGAGCTTGAAATTTACATACGTAACCTTGAAATATTTGCACTATGCTAATTGACTGTTATGCCCTTCAGTTGAGGTTACAGGGTGTTGGACCACAACATTCCACATCTATTTTTGTTGATGATATGTACAAGCAACTCAAGGAGACGTTGGCTGAATTTCAAGTCATCGTTTGTCGTTGGCCTGAATATACTTTAGTTTTGGAGAAGGTATATATCATCAAAAATTTCAGATTCAAGGAATTATTATCTATGGTCTTATCTATAACTACTTATAAAGAGTCTCTTGTATTGAGTCTTAACATTCTTAAAAAATAATTAGCATGACAAACTTACCCCTCTTGGTTGGCTGTCATCTGATTTACTACTCTATAAGAAAACCAAATTACAATTTAAATTATACAAAACTATTTACAAGAAGTCTTCATCTTTATATCACTTCCTTGCTCTAGAATAGACCAAAATAGACCAAAATAGACCAAATTCTTTTTCAAAATAGTTTTAATTATGTTGTACAAATCCAATACATCTACTATATATCTACCTATATACTGCTACTTCTTTCCTTATCTATACTAATAATCCGTACATAAAGCATCTTCATATAGTTTTGATCGAATATTCACATATGACGAACTTATAACCTTAATCGACAGATATCTATATTGAATAACTTCCCGCTGCATTGCGCGGGCATCGTGCTAGTTTAATTTTATCTATTATTATTATCGTTAACTTTTTTGTCTCTAATAGGTTATAGCAGATGTGGAAAGGGCAACTGTGGAGACTTTGGAGAAACAGCATTGTGATATTTTATCAACATTGAAGGAGAATACAATCCCAGTTAAGGCAGTACAATATGTTCAAAGATTTGCAAAAGGGAATTCATTACCTTACAGTTTTCCAGAAGAGGTTAAATGTTTTCCCACCTTTAATGAATTTAGGCTTATTATACACGTGAATAAAGAATTTAATGTTTTCCTTGCTATGTATTTTTATAATCCAGTTAGGATCTCTTTTTAATTTGATGAAGAAGATGCTTGAAGTACAACAACCCGAAATAGAATCTTGGTTCAAACCACATAGCCAGTGCATTTCAGAGAGTGAAAATGCAGTGCCAGGAGAACTTCTGAGTGAAGTAACTGTAACACTTCGAACTAAATTCAGAAACTATCTGCATGCAGCTGTAGAGAAAATTGCTGGAAATGTGAGTTACTTCCGTTTTAGCTGCAGCTTTTTTTTTAAATTGTATTTTATTATTATCTTTTTGGTTGTTATTCCATATTAGTTTCAATGTTTCCTTGAAGAGGTGCATAGTTAGTCATCATTAAATAGTTTTATACTTTTATTGAATGGTTTACTTATTTAGATATGTGTTTTTTATTTTGTGTACAGACAAAGTTGCAAAATGCTACAAACATGAAGAAGGTAATCCAAGAAGCAAAGGAGAGTATTGGTGAATCTGATATAAGAAACAGGATGGAGCCTTTGAAGGATCTCTTGACGACGATAATTATTGATCTTCATGGTTATCTTGAAATTCATGTCTTCATAATCTTTTGTCGAGCTTTATGGGATCGACTAGGACAGGTGGACTTCATGATTTTCTTAGTTTTGTCTTTTGAATTTTTTATTTTATTTATCTATATATTTTTTTTGGTGAACTTTCTTAACATGTTATTATGAAACAGGATGTGCTGAAGGTGTTGGAGAATAGGAAAGAGAACTGGTCTTATAAAGCCTCACGAGTTGCAGTTGCTGTATGTCCCAACTCTTTCTTATCACAATTGAAGTTAGAGGTGACAATATGGTGGGTCAGTAATGGGTTTAAATGGTTCTGTGTCAAAGGGTGTCCATTGTTTGTATGGTTTGACACTGGTTGGGTACAACGATTTTAAATGAGCATAAAAATGACATTATTACTATTACTTTTTAAGTAAAATGATTTAGCACGTTTTCTGTACTAAAACAACAACAACAACAACAATACCCAATCCCGCATAAGCAGGGCTGTTTTTTACCTGCTTGACCCGTTTTCTACAAAGCTATGGGTTAAAACCACCACCCTAACTGAAATTTTTACTCATGAATATTAAAACATAGCCACTAGTTGGTAAGTGATATAAGTATATGGTTGGCAGGTTTTAAACGAAACCTTTGCATCAGAAATGCAAGAATTAGTTGGACTGACACTACAGGATAAAGATCTGGAGGCACCCAGCTCAATAAAAGAGGTGCGATCGATGTTGTGCAAATGAAAATGATAATAGCAGTCCCTACATGTAGTATCACATCCATTCATCGAGATCAACAGCAGAGAGAAACCACATTTTTGGACTAGTTTGTTTTTTGCAGGGGGTAACTCAGCTTGTTACCAGAGAGATGGGCAAGTCGTAATTCATTGATTCATCTCAACATATCTATTTTAGGTTGTAGGAGTTAAGTGCAAGTTAAAGTGTAATTGTGTAAAGATGAGTAACTTTAAGGTGTTAGGAAAAAAAATGCAGCTGAATGAAATCATCTCAGATTTCGACCTGGGTTCATAGGATCTCCACAAAATCTTCCTGTTTAATACTTGGCCAAAATTCAAATATGCTTGTCTATGAATTAAATTTGTTACTAAATTTTAATCACTAAAACTATTAGTCAGAAATTAAGTAGGATATACAAGTACAGCGTATCTTAAACTATTGACATATCATAACAAGTCAGTTTGTTATGATTACAACACGAGCTTGGCTGCCGACTAAAAAACGCTTAAAAAATGATACAAACATGGGACCTCATGACAATGGTTCAGAGTTCATTTTATTATGCAACGTCTTACTGAAAATATATATCAAGTTAAAAGGCAAAGTAGCGTTGATTACTAAAATCACCGGATCACATAGAAGCTCGAAGAAATTCAATTATTTCTGGCAATCTATTTAGCGATCCAGACATTGCCAATTTAGTCAATTTTCAAAATAGATAACTTGAAATCATATACATATGCATGTATAATAATGAGTAAATTACGTTCCCCGTCCTTGAATCATGTCACTAATATCACTTATCGTCCTTCCGTTGGGTTTTTTACTAGTTCAGTGCTTTGATTCGGATTTTTTGTTTCACTCACCGTACCTTATCCACATAAGTCCACGTGAAGTTACTAAAATACCCTTAATTTAATTTATTTATTAGTTCTATTATAATTAGACCAATAATAATAATAAAATAATAATAAAATAATAATAATAATAATAGAGTGAAGTTCAAATTCTGTGAGAATGGAAAAATCAATAACAACGCGCCATGCGCCATAAAACCGTTTTCCCTCACGTTTTTAAAAATTAAATATCTCTCAAATTGTAAGTCGAAAAATCATAAAAATTACACCATAAAAATCAACGTTTTTTTCTCTTCGATTAGGGATCTCACAAGGTATACTTTCGACAACTTTTTTTTTTCCGTTTTCGTTGGGTTTTGTAAACGAGTAACACATGTGATACCAACAGGTAACACATGTCATACCAGCAGGTAACACATGTGTTACCAACGAGTATCACATGTGTTACTAATATTGTACAATCATAAAAAAAAAGTCATCGAAAGTATATCATGCAAGATGTCTAATCGAAGAGAAAAAAATGGTGATTTTTATGGTATAATTTTTATAACTTTTCAATGAACCATTCTTGAAATATTTAATTTTTAAAAACGTGAGGAAAGTGAGTTTTGTGACACATGACGCATTCCAATTGATTTCTCCATTCTCAGAAAATTTCATTCTCATTTTAACCTCACCCAATAATAATAATATATAATATCAATTAATAAACTAACAATCCATTTTTCCAAGGTTACATCACAGCTCATTTGTTTTCTTCTAGACCTATCATCTGTGGTTTTTGTCTTCGATGAACACACTTCTTTGAATACGCACGAAAACAAACTCATATCTATGGAATATACACAAGTTATTATTTTATTATTTATAGATGGAAATGTAAATAATGATAGTTCGGGGGTGTGAAACGTAAATTAACTAATAAGTTTGTTATAGTTCTTAGTTAATTAGTTAAATTGGTTGATGACAGTTAACCACTGTAATACGGGATCTTGTATATAGCTGCAATTAGGGTTTCATTTCTTGTAATTCAATTACTTTGATTAATGAGTATGCTCTCTATCGATTTCAAATTATGTTTGTTGCTTCCGCTTCACATGGTATCAGAGCTAAGCTTGTTTGATCCACGCATTTGATTACTTCAATATTCACATTGAATCAATCGTTATACTCGATTGATCAATACTATGATTAATCGATAATCTTTGATCGAATAAGTTCTTGATCGGTTCTTGAATCGATTATGCTGTTTTGACCTAATTCTTGTTCATAATGGCGATACCTAATACTCCGTTACACATTGCTAGTTCCGATCATCCAGGAATGATCCTCACCAATACGCCGTTCAATGGAACAAATTTCCTCGGATGGAACCGTACAATCAAGATGGCATTAGGAGCGAAGCTTAAACTGGAATTCATTGATGGTACATGCACTAGGCCTGCAATTCAAGATGAAAATACCAAGGATGGATCAAATGTGACTATATGATTACATGTTGGATCCTGAATTCAATGATCAATGAATTGTTTGAAGCTTTCTTATACTGTCAGTCTGCACATGAATTGTAGAAAGAAATTGTTGAACGATATGGACAAAGCAAAGATCCTTTGATATATTAAATTGAGCAAGAACTGAATAAGATCACTCAAGGTAATTTGTCAATTGCTGCATATTTCAACAAAATGAAAAGACATTGGGATGCATTGCATAACTTGAATGGCATACCTACTTGTGGTAAAATCAAAGAGTGTGTTTGTGGTATTGCTGAGAAATTACTGGAACTTGATAGTAGGAACAAGTTAATGTAGTTTTTAATGAAGCTCAATGATGAATATGAAACAGTGAGATGAGAGATTTTATCCATGGATCCATTTCCAAATCTAAACAGAGCTTATGACATTGTGCAACAAGTTGAAAAGCAAAAGCAAGTGACCCATCATGTTGATGATCCTGCTGCCTTCTTTGCTAATGTTACCGAAGATGAATAACAGTAATAGAAGTGATACTAAAGTGAATAGAGTTGATGATAAGACTGAAGGTAGGTCTGACAGGAAGAGATGTGGTTATTAGCTGAAGGTCATGTCTATGATCAATGTTTTGAAAGATTGGGATATCCAAATTGGTACAAAAGGCAAGAAAATGGTAATGCAAGAAATGGTGGTATGTCTGCTCAGGCTTATACTGGATTTGATACTCCTTTTGATAGGGGATATGAAAATGAATGCAATGCTGAGCATAGTGGTCTTGATTAGAAACTTGTTGCTGCAGTTTGTTTGTCAAGAGATGTTAAAAATGTTCAAAGGTAAAGTTGGACGCTAGGGCTTCTGATCACAAGTTTCTAATCAAGCAACAAGATAGTTGACATTTTGTATTGTCCACTATGCTCAGCAATGCTGAGCATAGTGGTCTCATATTGTACTTATGCTTATGCTTTATCCTGTGATAATACCATAAATCTTATGAATGATTGGATAATTGACACTAGGGCTTCTGATCACATGTCACCTCACTTGAATCTTTTCATAATATCAAAAGACTTCAATCCTATATTGGTTAAACTACCAGATGGAACTAGGAAAAGAGTGTTTCTTATTGATGAGGTTAAATTGACACCTAAACTCACAAACAGTTGTAGTTGAAAGGGAAATCAATGGGTTATAAACTTGCAACTCGTACTCTTCTTTCAGCCTATTCATTATGATCCTGTTTCTTTTGTGAATTCCCTTTTGGCAAATAAAAGTGCACAAAATAAGTGTGCTAGTAGCAATCTTGTAAACAAGATATTCATGCTAGATTGGGTCACACTTCAGTGTCAACTCATTCATATCAACGGTTGCACAAATGCTAATACATGTAAACTTTTTTTGTGAAACTTGTATGCTAGCTAAGAGCCATAGATTGCCTATCCACATAAGCCATATTTCTTCTTCTCATCCTTTTGAATTAGTTCATGTGGATTTATCAGGTCCATGTAACCGCCTTGAATGGTGCTCATTAGTTTTTTTTTTACCATTGTCGATGATAAAACCAGAACAACTTGGACTTACTTTCTTCATAATAATTCACAATTTTTTGCAATATTTCAAATTTGTAGCAAAGTTTATAAGGTCAGATAATGGGAGAGAAATTGTCAATTCCAAATTTCTTTTTCTTTTCAAATCTAAAGGCATTATTCACCAAAGGTCGTTGACCTATACTCGTCAACAGAATGGCATAGTTGAGAGGAAACATAGGCATCTTCTTGACACAACTAGAAATCTTAAGTTGCATGTCAATTTACATAATTCTTTCTGGGGTGATTGTATTCTCACTGTAACCTATCTCACCAATAAAATGCCCATGGCAAATTTTTAAACCGGAAGACTCCTTTTGAGATTTTACATGGTACATTACCATCCTATGATCATCTTTAGGAGTGTTCAAATGGATGGATCGGTTTAAAACCGATCCATATACATTAATCCAAATGGATTATGGTTTTAAAAAAATGAATCCGATCCGTCCAAACAAATTCAAAAACCAAACCAATCCATCCGAATTATTATTTGGATGGATCGGTTTGGTTTTTGGATATCCAAACACATTCACAAATATATATGCTAAAAGTATGTTAGATATTATAACAAAAATATACAAAATGGATGATACTAAGTTTGATTTGTACAAATTTGTAAAATTATTTATCACATTTACAAAAATTAATATCATCTTTAGCATCAACTATTATATACTAGCATTAGCATTATATTTAGATATCTATAGAATATTAATAATTTAGTAAATTATTATGTATTTCCATGTGTGTATATATATATATATATATATATATATATATATATATATATATATATATGAAATGTTTGAAAAATTAATATTTATTTCTTTTTTGGATAATCCGGATTGTAATTTACAAACCAAAATCAATCCGTAATCCGAAATAATAAGTTTGGTTCTGATCCGAACCAATCCAAAAATCCAATTATCCAAACCATGTAGTCCGATCCGAGTTATCCAATTGGATAATTCGATTTTATCCGAACTGTGAACAACCCTAATCATTGTTTGTGCTTTTCAGCTACAAATACACCTCATAAAGAAAAATTTGGGTACAGGTCTTTTAATGGGCTATCCACCAGGTCAAAAGGGATACAAACTCTATAATTTAACAACCATGGAAATATATATTAGTAGAGATGTAATGTTTGATGAACAAATTTTTCCTTTTAAACATCCTGCATCTTCACCTCAACCTAGTCCTACTGCACCAAGTTTCAATTCTGATACTACTGGTGAGGAGGATGATCCTATACCTCATATTCTAGATTCTAATCTTCCTCCTGAACCTCCCAGTGCAGTTGTATCCATTCCTCATTCACCAATTATTCATTCTGAGCCTAGTCCTGTACATATTCATTCAGGCCGGATCTATGATCTCTGTTATACTCAACTTTTTCTTTCAACAGCTTGTACCTGAGCTTCACATCACAAAGGTCGTTAAGCAATATAAGGTACCAAAAAGTAACTTATACAAAGTAGAGCTTGCAATTCCCACCTGTTATCTCACAAATGAGTTGATTAGGTTGATGTTTTATCCATAGCGGGTAAAATTGGCAAAGTTTGAACTTACCAAAGTTTGACACGGAAGATATTTCAATAAATACTACAATGCAGCACATATACCAATATATAAATTACAAAAAGAACGTACAGAACACATAGAGAACCCATAAAACATCTCTCGAGAGATCAAAAACAATGTTGTCAATCACATTCGAGATTAAAATGCACATGCAATGACAATTGGTTAGTATCTATGGAACCCATATCAAAGAGAAACAACAATAGTTGTTACGATATCCACATTAGATTAGTTATATCACCTTCAACTGAATACACAGGCTCAAAAGAAGCAATATATGAAAGAAATTTTTTTAAATATTTTACCTGTAAACTAAAACACCTTTAACTCCATGTTATAAAGCTAGTGTGCCATACCTCTGCACCCAAATGATAATCCCTTTTCCTACCCGATGCCATCTCAGATTTTTAGAAAATAAATCATTTGACCCATCACACAAACAAAAACAAATAGAATTATATCTCTCTATCATTAGCTTTTACAATGACATCCTGCACACATGATAAAAACTGTAATCCGAAATGTAACGACAAAATAATGCCAATGGAGCAAGAAAATAACACGCACCAAATCAGTTCAACTTCAGCCAATTCTTCAATTTATGGGTACTATTTTCCATTGTTTGATTGTAAAAAGAATATATTAGGAGAAAAAAACGTACTAAATGAGTTTGTTGATTATAATTGATCAAATATCAATTAGACATAAACACAAACACTTGGAGTGCATATAAACCTGAAGCCTTTTGAAAACATACTACAATTGTAGGTAACAATTTGTTCATCAGATTCTTAACTTTGCAGCATATACTACAATTGTAGGTAACAGTAACTTATCTAAAGCCATCATCTTGCTAACACGAAGAATAACAACAAATATTTTTCTAATTGAATTCCCTCTGAATACCCGTATATTGAACAATTAAGAATCGGAATCATAATTCCATACGATTGTGGGGAATTCACGATTGTAAGCCGACTGAATGGCAGCTGAATCAATCAACGATTCTTTACATAAATTTAGCACAATATGCATTTGCAATTAGTCACAGTGAAAATATAAGGTGAATTATATATATGTTCATATAACAAATACGCGTCCAATCCAATTACATTGGAATAAAAGCAAAATCAAGAAAATTCACGCTTGAATTAATGCATAAATCAAGTAGAGTTTGTACCGTATGAATCACTCGAAGCGGAGAAAAGGTATTAGCGAATGAATTCATAACTTGAATTCAATTGGTTAGGGTTTAGGAGCGCCAGGTAGGATGGCGTAATATTGGGAGGGAAGAGAACAGGGCACTGATATATTAGCTATATTTAAAAATGGAATAAAATTTACGAAATAATTCAAATTGGTAAAAGATCTCGCTCTATCACATCAGGTAGTTCGTTTCGATTATCAAAAATACACATGAATTCACTCAAATATCAAATAATTCGCTCCACAAACAAAGTCAACAAAAGTATCTAGAGCGAATTTCTAGACATTTTATTTTATTCGGAGCAAAATGTAGTGTTTTATTTTTGTAGTTGGAGCGAAATGTTTTGCATTTGAGCAAAATGTTTTGCATTTAAGTGAAATGTTTTGCATTTGAGCGAAATGTAGTGTTTTTTTAATTGAAATGAAATGTTGTGAATTTAAGCGAAATGTAGTGTTTTTTTTAATTGAAATGAAATGTTGTGAATTTAAGCGAAATGTAGTGTTTTTTTTAATTGAAATGAAATGTTGTGAATTTAAGCGAAATGTAGTGTTTTTTTTAATTGGAGCGAATTGTTGGGACATTTGAGCGAATTATTAGGCATTTGAGCAAATTCATATGTATTTTTAATAATTGGAGTGAATTGTAAGGCATTCAATTGAAGCGAATTATTTGAGCATTTGAGCGAATTCATGTGTATTTTTTAAAATTGGAGCGAATTGTGTCTTGATCATTTTGAATATTTTTTAAAATTTTGTCTATTTTTAAACATTGAAGGTCAAATTTGACCATTGTGTTAATTTCCTCTTATAAAATGCACAGGTAACTATTCTTAATATCCAAGGGTATTGTTGTCTTTTGACTTTAACCATTTTGCTATTTAGATTTGAAAAGGAAGATCAATGGAGCTAATTAATTACCATTATTTATTTGAAGGACAAACTAATTTTGCTTTTTTTATATATATATAACAAAGAATAAAGAATAAAGATAAAGATTATCAGTTTTTAAAGATTGTGCCTCATTTAGGCTCTAAACACAAATAAGGATTGTGTTTCCTAATAAGTAAAGTTAAATCTCTGGCACCTATTTGGCACCTATTTGTAGTCCATTAGAGCATCTTCAATTAAGACTTTTCTCATAGCTTTTTTGGTGCAAAAAAGCTTTAGAAAAGCTTTTCTTCATTGGAGGAAAAAAATTTTCTATCAAAAGCTTAAGATTTCTCAACCTATTGGCCAAAAGCTTTTTTGATAGTTTAAATGTAAAACGAATAGCTATAAATGTAAAATTTATTCAAAAAAGCTTTTGAAAAGCTTTTGTACATTGGAGAGAAAACTTTTCTCTATAGCTTTTCTTTTATAAGATGACATGGCATAAATAAAAGCTTTTAAAAGCTTTTTTTCATCGGTGATGTTCTTACGTTGACACCCTTTGCACAGAGGGAGCAATAATAATAGAACATATAATAAAAGAAGCAAATTAACTTGTCAATGAGGGTCATCGTTTTTGTATCATTGATGTATCAGTTCTTGATTGATGTTTAAATCAACAATATGTTAAACCACAATTCATTGATGTATTGTCTTTGATGACTTAATAGCTCCGGTCATTAGATTTCTCTGCACAAGTTATCTATTCTTAGAGTGTGTTTGGTAACAACGAACTAAAGCTGGAGATAAAGCTAGGGTTTATGGCTGAAGCTTATGACTTGAGCTGGTGTGACACCCGACAAATTAGGCCATCATTTATACCTAAGATAGGTAATTACTGCTTGTAATTAGTGTGAAATAGGACTAATTACGGTAACACTTTGTATATTGTATTATACGCACATACGTAATTAATCGTAATTACGCGAATTCGATCGGATGAAACCCGACACAATAAATATGGACGTTGGTGGAAAAACATTTTTATTAAATAACCTAATTATGATAAATAATTGTTATTTAACTTATATTATTACGATAATATCTAAAACGTTTTACGTTTCGTATAGATAGTATCGTACGCGACGAAAACGCGCAAATCGGACCCGACATCGAAAGAAACCCATCAAATGTTTTGAAAAGGGTCCAATAAAAGATTTGAAAATGGTTGATCAATCTAAAATAACAAGTAGGTATCAAAAACAACACGCGAAAAGTAAACGTTAACAATTAAATTTTAAAACACGCGATTAACGTTTAACCGAACGAGTAACGTAACACGAAATCGAGGAAACGAGTCACGAGCCCGAGACCACAACGGGTCAGGCCTACTTCGGCCAGCCCAGTCCAGAAAAGCCAGCCCACCCTTGGCCCTCCTTCCCCCTCTTTGACTCCACAAACCTCATTTAAACTCACACACTTCTCACATAATAAAACTTTCTTTTCTCTCTCAATTCTCCACCCTCTCTCAAACTCAGCCCCAAACCACCACCACCACCATCATTCTCAGCCTCTTCCAAGGCCCCTGGACACCATCACCATCATCTACATCACTCAAGGAAGAAGAAGAAACTAGATAAGCAAAAACCGAACAGCAGCAGCCCTTCTTCCTCATTTCGGCTTTAGATCGAGTTTCCTTTGTAAGAATCCCTTCAAATCTTGTTTATCTTCCTTGGATAATGTTAATATACATTTTAGAAGTTCGTTTATGCTAATTATGTCCAAGATCTAAACCGAAAACCAAAAGATAATGCTAAAAACTTTCGGGTAAAACTATTAACCATCGGACAAAAACGTAACCCGACTTTGACACACGATATCTAACTCATTTCTTAACCAAATCGAACGATTCTTGAGTCTAAAATCAAGTTCAAGGAGTCTACTTTCGAACCCAAGTGGTTTGACATTTTTCTGAGGTCATTTGATATACGAAAACGATTTTACAAAAAGATGTGTCTGGACTGTCGTTTTGGACAGAAAAATCGACCAACTTTGGGAAAGCATATCTCGAGATCTACAAATCCAAATCGACTGAAAGCACTTGGAAAAGTTTGATTTTTCTGTTACCTTTCAAATTTGTACTTGCACTTTTTCTGAAGTTTTGTAAATCGTGAGATATAGACCAAACACTGAGCAAAGGTCCAAAAACCGACCTACTGGACCCTTGTCTAATACTTGGACGATTTCGTGAGCTATACTTGACCAAAAGTTATGAAAATTTTACTGGAAGTAGCTAAGACATGTATGAACAACTGTGATTTTTCTTGGAGTTCACTTCGAAACTTTGGTTAGTCAAAACGAGCCCCAAAAACGACTCCAAAACTGAGAAGTTAACCAAGGGGGCTGATTTTGTGACAAAAATGAAACGACACTTTCAGATTAACTATAAAATGTAACGACAATTTTCCAGAGCTCTAGTAATATATTTAAGACTCCCCTAAAAGTTTCGGGTCAGACCGAGCACATTTGAGCAAGTTCCCGAACAACGAAAACATCACAGCCCGTCTGTGTCACAGCTGGCCCAAGGCTATTGCGACACAAAGCTTGTGTCGCTAAAACATAAGACAGCAGTACTAATCTGCGACACAAAGCTTGTGTCGCTAAATCATAAAACAGTACTAACCTGCGACACTAAGCTAGTGTCGCAGCAAATTGAACTAACAGTAGTAACCCTTGTGTCGCAGTAATTCAACCAACAGTGTTAACTGGTGTCGCAATTCCCTGCGACACTAACACTTGTGTCGCTAAAACAAAATCGAAATCACAACTTGCGACACTAATCCTGGTGTCGCATAATAACTTTGTGTCGCATAATACCCTAGTGTCGCACATAGCGACACAAGCCTTAGTGTCGCTAAGAACACAAAATCTATACGTTTTTATTAGAGCAACATATGTTTTTAAAAATTTTTCCAAGCTGACCTGGCAGCTCGACCCCAGCCAGGGGCTCTGCCCCTTGGACCCCGCCAGGGGTTGCCACCCCTTGGACCCCGCTACCAGGGGCTCTGCCCCCGAACCCCCGTCATTCAGGGGCTTCGCCCCCTTCCCCTTGTCGCACTAATCAAATAACCAAAACCGAAAAGTAGAAAATGCGTAACATAATTTATCAAATCTGTGTTTCCACAAAATATCACCAACGGGCCATACATATTTATTTTTCTAAACGCAAACGATAAACAAACACTTGGACATAACTAGTTGAGTGGACAACTAGCATGAATGATCTTTTGAGACATTCACTCATACATAACCTTGTGCGTTTAGGGCGCCAGCAGGTTACATTTTGGATAAACATTTATTTACTTAAACGCTCACTCTCAAGACTCAGGTGAGTCTCATAGCCCCTCTTTTACTGTTTTAACTGTTGGGGTGAGAATACATGCACCATTTTCATGAACACGAGTACAAACTTATACATATGCGGATTGCATGAGTTTCACTTTCATAATCCACACAAAAGTCATCTACACATCATAGTTTCGTTAGTATGGATCTTAGCGCGAGTATTAATGAATAGATCTATTTGGGATTGACCATCCCCGTCCGGGTTAGTAGCACTAACTGGTCAAACGGGCGCATTATTATTTGTTCATACGGATGTTCTGGATTAGGCATCTACAGGAGGCAAACTCATATCGGTTAAGCTTCGGACTATGAGCTCATGGCAGTAGTATACATCATTTTGCATGCGTGCAACACTTATGAAATCTCGTGGTTCACATTTATATTTTGATATCTAAACCTATGAACTCACCAACATTATTGTTAACCATTTTAGTATGTATTCTCAGGTTCACAACAGGAGTAGGATTACTCCAGGACACAATAGCTCGAGTCGCATGATTTACAAACATTGGAGATTTTCCTTGCATTACGATTTTGTAATATTGGTTATATATTAAAATCTCTAGAACTATTCGCGAACTCAGAAATTGGTGTAAACATTTGGCTTATCAATGTAATATTTTTGTACTATTTTCAAAACGACGCATATAGAGGTCGTTCGTTATTTATTATGTGTACTGATTCCTGATTAGTCGTGCCCCGACCCGACTTCCGCTGCATCACGATTTGGGGGTGCGACAGCTGGGGTTCAAAAAGCTTCTCATTTAAGGGGAGTCTGGGGGCTTATTTTTCAAGAAGCTCCAATTTTATTGTTTTACCGAACAGAGTTTATGACCGGAGCTTATTAAAATTAGAAGTTCAAATCCCTGTAATCCCCTAAAAAAAACCCGTACCAAATACATCCTTATTTTGGTTCTGTGGCGTATTAAAAACTTAACTAAAATTACGGCGACTTTAGCTTAAAGAAGAAAGCCGTAGAATGTAATAGAAATACTCCAGTATTATGTTGTACTCCGCAGTCATATAAATTCACAGTCAATGACATCTCCCTCTTGACAGTCAGTCAATCTTAACAGTCTTGAACATTTTTGAAATTGACAACACAAACCTACCCTCCACTTTAACAACTTTCAAGAAAGTCACACATATTGACTCGAAAAGTCAAAAATTGTTTATGAAAGTCAGATTATACAAAATTTGAAGAACCAAATAATGCAACGCCGTCAACAATATTTTTTTTTCCGGTGAACAGAAATTTCTGATGATACTTGCTTCCTCTCATCTGATGAAAAATCATATGGTTACGGTTTTATAAAATCATTATATATAACGAAATTCCAAGATTTAACAAAAAAAAAAAACGAGATACGGATACAAAAAACCTGCGCAAATCAATAAAAATGAAACACAAAAGCTCATCTAAGAGGATAGAAACCCCAAAAAAGGTAAGATCTTAAAACAAAACAGGATAACAGCCTTCTAAATTAGAAGTGGCCAAATGAAGGTTGAGCGACAATGTTTCAACAGTTTAAATGCGACACCGCAGATTTTGTCGGAAAACAATTGTGTTAGAGAAAAACCGAAAATTTATAGATAAATGATTACTCAAATCCACACAAAGTACAAAACGAAAAAAAAAATAAATAAATAAAATAATTAAATAAAAAAACAGATTCAGCAAACTAAAGCTTAACATCTAACTAAAAAACACCAAAAACCTTAGATATCGACGGTGGTGATTCGGTGTGGTGTGAATTTGAAGCTTGAGCAACAAATTTGTGTAGATCTGGCATTTAGAGTTAGGTAGCTGGGTGGTCAAGGGTACCTGTGAAGGTGGAGGATGATTTCGGTGGTTGTCGAAATACCAGGTGTTCTTCGACGGTGCCTTTGGTTGTAAGTTCTAGAGGTGGTGGCGGTATGCTCTGTGATGGTAGTGGTGGGGAGAGGAATGAGAGAAAATGGCTAACGTGTGTGTTTTTATGATGTGAAGTATGTGTTTTTTTGTGTCAAATGAGTTTTTTTTACATGCACGTTGCTGTAAATTTACCTTTGGTAAATGTTAGGGAGGTAATTGTGTGTTACGAGGGTGAAAGTCTCATGGTATGTGTTTGTATGGTTCATGCTGATTGGAGAATAGGAGTTGATACAGATTATGATCTAAAGGCTAAAATTCAAATAAAGAAACGGACGGTCTAGATCACATATTGACTTAAATTTAAAATTCTTAGTAGTAAAGATAGAATATAATATATATATATATATATATATATATATATATATATATATATATATATTACTTATTAATCTGAAAATGGAAAGGGATAACAGAAAGACTGTTTTGCCCCTATCTCAAATTGACAAGGGAAGGGGTGTGAAACAAAAACTCGGGTTAGAGGATTAAACTAGCAAAAAATTCTACTCGGAGGCAGAGAGTGAAATTAGTGACATATTTCAGAGACGGGAAATATAATTTACTATATAATAATTAATAACTGTCCAAATGCAACGATGGACGCCGCAAACCATGGTCAATCTTGACTAGAGACGTTTAAGTTGACCAGTCACGTTGATCAATCTCAAAGTACTCTGAGGAAGTAATCGAACATGCATAGAAGATGATGTTTCCCAAAGATAAAACAGGTATTCGGCGCACAACGCAAAGGAGTTTAAACGAACTTAACTAATATTAGCCAAAATTATTGAATTATGGAAGAGTTTACTATCACTAAAGTCATATATAGTTTACCATAAGAATATCATCACTATTTAAGCATAACAAGAATTTGCGATAGCTAAATTGTTTATCAACTCTTAGATGAATTCAGGCATGGTGGGCCACCGGCGGTCGGTTCAAGAATTACTCCCGGTCGTCGGACCGCCCGCTGACGGCGTCACCCGTGTGTTTTAATATTTATATGAGTTAGGGCTCAAACTATAAGTACTACCTACCTTTTGAGTAAGCAGTAAATATAACTCGAGTGTCGTTCTTAAAATCGGAACGAATTGAATTGAATTGGGCTACCTAAGATAAGTTCGCTTGATAGGATGGATTTGAAGATAGGTAGGTTTGTTTTTATTGGTTTTCTAAATTATCTAATTGCATAAAATAAATTGTTGAAAATAAAGATAAATTTAAGCAGACAAGTAGAGAGTGATTGCTGAAACTTCGATAATGAGGGTTTCGGGATGATGTTCATTATAAAGTTGATTGTAGATTTTCCTTGGTGAGAATCAAACAGGCATTCGGTGTAAACACTAGGATCCTACGTTTATAGTCTAGTTCTAAAAGCATATGTCACTGAATCCTAGGTTATCGTGATTCTGATCAGACCAGGCTGTTTTGTAACCCCCTCACTGTCTTTAAGAGACCAAGTGACCCTCTGAGGATGGTTATATCCGGGGTGCATGAATAAGGCAACAGACCGTAATTTATCTTCTAACATTTCTTAAGACCTATATCTAATTGACTTTATCAAGGCTAATACTAATTGCATTCTATGTATGTTAAACTATCGCCTAAGTAGAGTTAAGATGTTTAAGCGTCTGAGACTACAGCCGAGTCTTTGCTTTCATTTCAGAACTCCATATTCAATTATTATAAGCACAAATACTTCCGTCTTGAATTAAACCCTCTTTTGCCATTAGTCGTTCATCCCTAGGTCTACTCACGGTGTACAATGCGGTTAGCATTTCCACAGCTTTATGTTTCCTAGGCCATATTCTAGAAGGATAACTTCTAGGTACTCGACGATGAGATGGACCTACGACATTTCCGTAGCTTCTACGTATTTGTACTTTACCAGATGTATTTCCAACGCTATACTAAGTAAAGGGCCGTTTTATGGAGATCCCATAGCTTCATATTGTAACAGAGATAACTTATGTATTCGTAGCTAGGATTGATTAGATTCTAACTAAGGCAATAGTTGGATTGATTAGATTCTAACTAAGGCAATAGTCACGTGAAAAACTGAAAATGGTGAATGGGAAATTAGGTTTAAATTCAGGATAAGTTTAACTGTATATGCAGAATAACAATTTCCAATCGTATAAGATTAAAATATTAATTCAACGTCATCCCTACTCCTAATATCTACATTTCAACAATCACATTATTAAGCTAAGTAATTACCATGGCAATAATCAAAACATATACCGAAATAACATGTAAAACAGACATTATAACAGTAAATAAAGAAATAGATATCACCGGGAATTAAGCAGCGTAATACTGAGGATTACAATAGTCTGAACTTAACAAGCCATTACAGCGTAATTACCAAGTTAAAACTTTCCTCTAGACTCTAACCGTCTAACTAAACCTCTCTAGTTCTCTAGAGAGAGAAACTACAAAATGGGTGATGTGAGAATGAATGATTGAAGAATGATGGATTGAGAGATGTGTGGTGTGTTTTTTTGGGGAGGAGGAGCTTCGTATTTATAGGCAAAGCCCAAGGTCCCTTGTACAAGCTCCAAAGCACAAAATACAAGCCCGGAACAGCGCGAAACCTCAAAATAACTGAAAAACGGCATCACCAGAGGGCATCAGGGGCCGTATACGGAACCCTAGAGGCCGTATACGGCATCATAGGGGTCGTATACGGTAGTCTATGGGCCGTATACGGTATCCTTAATGTCGTTTTACCCGTTGGTCGGTACTTCGTTCGTTGCTTGTTTCGCGCGTATCTTCTTCGTTTCTTGTCCGTTTGGCTTGATTCTTTCGCCTATGATCTCGAAATTCCGTTACACTTCTAATGAAACCAAAATCATGTATTTTGGATGTGTGTAGCTCATACGTGCTCGGAATGCGTTCGGTTGATCTTCGGATGCCGTATCTTCTTCGTTCTTTATTTGTTTTGCACGATTCTTGATTCCCCGCTCTCATAATTACCTATGAATCATATGAGATAAGTTAGAATGTGTATATCATGAGGTAAATATTAGTGGAGGAATCTGGTGAAGTTTATTTGTTTTGATTTGCTTGTTAATTGATCGTTTTCAATGATTTTTGTTACAACGTCTGTATTTGAACCATTTTAGTGATTTTTAGCAAATAAATATTGTTTTAAGATGTTTTCACTAAATATTGGCTCAAATAATGAGGAATAATATGTGTAAAAATATGACTTTTTACGTTACATCAAGGCATGAGCTGTTTATTACAAAGCAGAAACCAAAAAGTCCAGCACTGTATAAAAGATAAACTAATACAATGAAACGCCCAATTTTTTTATTTTTTTTCAAGTATGCGATCACAGTAGGGTAGTATGCGATCGCGTAATAGACACAAGAAAGGAGTACACGATCCTACCAAAGGGTACGCGATTGTGTACTCACTACATGAGAATTCTCCGTTAAATATTTAGTACAAGGTACGCGATCCCGGTGAGGGTACGCGATCGCGTATTGTAGGGGTGTTCATCGGTTCGGTTTACGATTTTCTCGATGTTATCGGTTCGGTGTATTCGATTTTGAAAATTTTGAAAGCAAAATCGAAAACCGAATTCAAATTGAAAACCGAACCGAAACCATACCAAAAACCAAATTCGAATTCGGTCCGGTTTCGGTTAACACCGAAAAACTTAACATTTTTTCAAAAACACCTTTCAATATACAAAACTAAAAAATATGCACGATTATACGATACAAATTATATAAATCTAACTATTAATAATTGTTATGTGTTAGCCAAATTCGAGTTTACAAAGCGTAAAACTGTCAATGCATGTGAATTTTAATGTCCAAACAAAACATTTATTTTTCACAAACACATGGTAGCTAAAAAATTTAAGTTTTCAAAATGTTAAACTCTTCAAGTCTTCAACCGAATTCGAAAAATCACACACACACACACAAACACACACACACACATATATATATATATATAAGTAATAATACAATTATTAAATCGAATTCGGTTTTCGCTTTGGCCAAATTCGAAAAATTCAAAACTGAAAATTGAATTCGATTTTCGGTTTTCGGTTTAACCGAATTTGAAAAATAAAAAACCAAAACCGAACCGAAAACCGAATTCAAAGTCGGTTCGGTATTCGGATTAAAAGGTTTTAAACTAAATATTGAACACTCCTAGCGTACTGGACAACAAAAAAGGAAGTACACGATCCTACCAAAGGGTACGCGATCGCGTCTACATGAAATTTTTTTTTTTATCAAGTTTTAGTACATGGTACGCAATCACGGTAAACATACGCGATCGCGTACCTATGCTGAATTTCTAAAAAGTGCAGCAAACTCAGTTTTGAACCAACCAAACACTTGCAAAACTTTTAACTCATTAACATTCAAATTACCAACTTCTGTAAACATCATTCAAGCAACATCATGAACACACCTCCTTTACCAAACTTACAACCAATAATAGTTTTAAACTTAAGACCGAAACGACAATGTTAACCATTTATAACAACATCAAATAACTTGTTCATCCATAAACTTGACCGAAATCACCATTTTGACTATTTCACCAAAATGACCCACTTTAAACTTTAAACCAAATAACAACTTGGGCGATTTGTAACAAGCTAATAGCAACTCGACAATTTAAAAGTACACTTGTCAAACCTCTTTGCAAGTGAAATCCACATTTATTCTTCATAATCCCCTTGTCACCTCTATACTCACCTTTAACACTTGACCCACTTGCACCTATAACATGTAACAACTAAAAAGTAAGCAATAAAGCTTAGTGAGTTTATGTGCAATTAAACAAATAACAATTAAGCAATTAATCAACTTTAGAAACTTGAACAATAAATCAACTTTAACTACTTGAACCACTTAACAACCCGGACAATTCAACAACTTGGGGAATTAGCAACTTGATGAATTTAACAACTTAAACAACTTGTGAACATAAGGATTATACACTCACTTTAACGACTTATGCACATGGAGATTGTGCATACTACTTATCAACCAACTTGTGCACGCAAGAATTGTGCACACCACTTTAACAACTTGAGCACAAGGAGATTGAGCACACCACTTTAACAACTTGAGTACAAGGAGATTGTGCATACCACTTTAACAACTTATGCACAGGGAAGTGTGCACACCACTTTAACAACTTGTGCACAGGGAGATTGTGCATACCACTTTATCAACTTATGCACAAGAGAATTGTGCACACCACTTTAACAACTTGAGCATAAGGAGATTGTGCATACCACTTTAACAACTTATGCACAAGGGAATTGTGTACACTACTTTAACAACTTGTGCAAAAAGAGATTGTGCATACCACTTTATCAACTTATGCATATGGGAATTGTGCATACCACTTTATCAACTTATGCACATGGAAATTGTGCATACCACTTTATCAACTTATACACATGGGAATTGTGCATATCACTTTATCAACCTGTGCACATGAGAATTGTGCATACCACTTTAACAACTTGTGTAAAGGGAGATTATGCATACCACTTTATCAACTTATGCACAAGGGAATTGTGCACACCACTTTAACAACTTATGCACATGGGAATTGTGCACAACACTTTAACAACTTATGAACAAGGAGATTGTGCATACCACTTTATCAACTTTCAACTTCATAAACAACTAAAGCTAGCACATGGTTAGAAATCTCCACTTTATAAGCAACTTGGACTTTAATAAATAATAACTTGTAATTAAAATCACCATTTGGTTATGTGAAACCTCTTAAACGGATGTAATCCAGAATCACATAACTATTTAACCCATTTAACCCCCATAACACTCACATTTGCCTCGACTACCCGAAAGCATTAGATATATAAGCACCAACAAATCATAACATATCATATAAACATTCACATATATAAAAGTACTCATGCTCTCGATTAATTTAATTTGATTACACTTTTAACTCCAAATTTATACATTTTACTGCAGCCCCAACTAGCTATTTTGGACATCACTTTTGGACCCTCTATACCTTTCCAAAACAAACATATATTATACCATTACAGAGGTATTTCAACGTACTCTAATGCACAGCTTTCACCTTTTTATAAAACATAATACACGCCAAGTTATAGTCTTTCAAAAACAGCAAAAAGTCATTTGTGTTAGCTGGAATTTCAGCAACAGCACCAAGGGGCTGATTTGCAACCCACTTATGAACTACCTAGACATATCCGTTTTCAGCAAACTTTATACCGATTTGAAGACATTCGACAATACTTTCATTCTCTATTTTCAGATTTTTCCAAAACGATATACACACAAAGTTACAGCCCCTCAAAGATTGCTAAAAACAGTTTATTGTAACTTTTTGTCCAATTTACCCAATGACCCGAATTGCAATATAATCACCACACATATTACAACCAACATACTAATGATCAAATAACATATTTTAAACTAACAATAGGGTAGGTTACCATAATTTGCAAGAATCAACCAAAACCCTATTTGGTCATGAATGAACAATTGACCAATTTCATCTCTAATTCAACTTTGGATCGATAACTATGATTCATATACTCCATTAACATCATTTGAGCATAACCCACCTATAAATTCGTTCAATTGATACCCAAACCCCCAAAGGCCAAATCATCGTAATCACTTAAATTTAGGTTAAAATAATCAAGAACACTTACTCATTTTAGGTTAGAGATGAGAATTACTACTCGAATTCGACTCATCTAGGCTTGATTTGATGATTTCCAGCTGCTTTTATTCTCCCTTCTTTCTCTCCCACGCTCTCCCTCTCTCTCTAGAACCTTCAGGCACTTGTACGTATGTGTATATGTGTGTGTTTGTATTATTTTTAAGTTAGAATGTTTTAAATGGGTATTTACACCCTAGTCCCTCTAGTCTCATTTATTTAAAAGTACATCACTTAATTGGTTACTCTCAATTTATTTATTAGGCAGCTTAAATATTTCTTGACTACTTATAATATATGTAATTTTATACAACGATTTATAAAATAAAGCATATATGTATATTATAATATAACCTAAAATTTCGGGGTGTTACATACAAAGCCTATTTCTACCTAAATGGGTTACAATTTCTCCTTCTAGTAAAGTTGTATTTTTGTAAACACTTTTGTTGCTATCTTCATTTGTTAGGAACCATCATATTAATCATACGCGAGAAAAAAGAGGGGGAAATCTTGTTCTTTAAAGTTGACTACGAAAAGGCATTTGACATCCTAATTGGTCTTTTTTGGATTTTATTATATGGGGCGAATGGGTTTCTTCCACAATTGAAGAAATTTGATCAAAGGTTGCATCCAAATGACATATGGATCGGTTCTTGTGATCCGGTCTCCTACCTTGTCAAAGAGCAAGAAAAATTTAGGTTGGGGTCTCTCGATCGAAAGTGACATTTTAGCAACAACAATTGGATGTGACACTATTAGAAAAGCTGTCATCACCAACGAAATTTTAGAAACTACTTTGAAGTCGTTAGCAAATTTGCACTTTAGCAACGACTATAACAACAATCATAGACAAAATCATATTATTAGATTAGCAATGACATATTCGTTGCGAAATTCATTGGTAAGGTGTGATTTTTAGGGAACATTCCCGCCTTTAAATAGCAACGAATTTTAATAAATAACTTTGCTTAGGCAAGTTAGCAATGACTTAGCGATCGTTGCTATATTAAATTGACAACACCTTATGTTAAAGTCGTTGCTATTTTACCAAAATTATTAGAGGGAAACAAAGTTTTTGGAGGGAATAAATTGTGGATTTTTGGAGGGAAGTTGGTTGATGAAAAATTATTGGAGAAAACTAATTGGAAATAAGTTTAGGATTAAAAATTTCCACCATTTTAAGGAACAAAATTTATTAAATTATCAAGTCATTGCTATCAAAAAAATACATTTTAATATATGTTCTTTTAAGTGATGAATTATGCACATATACACTTTAAAATTAAGAACGGCTAAGAAACACCTCATAAATGCACAACTAATCAACATTAGATTCATATTCGTACATTTCAAATATGTGTTGAAAAATAGATGCAAACTCTCGAAAATGCACTAAAATCGAAAACGATTGATGCACAATTATAGAGATAATCATGCATGCATCAATCGTTTTTTCAATTTTTGTGCATTTTTAGACGTGTACATTTATTTTTCTTAGCGTATTTTAGATGTACGAATGTGAATTTAATACTTTTATCAAGAGTAATTGTGCATTTGAAGCATTCTTAACCGTTCTTATTTTTAAAGTGTTCTCATTTGATCCAAACTATATATATATTGACAAATGGATAGTTGGAGTAAAAATGCTCTAAAGCTTTTACGTTGAATGACATGCCAATTTAAGAACTTGTTTGTTTTGTATTATTGTTCTCACTTGCGTGTTAAACTTACACTGATATGGCTAATCTTTTGATCACTTTCATTTGGTGATCCGTGTGACATGTTTGACCCATATGACTCATATGACCCAATGACCCGTTAAAACTCGCATCAAACATTATCCAAACTGTTGTTTGACATGCCTAACCCATCTAACCCGTCGATCCATTGACTCGTATGATTCGTTTGACATGTATGACTTGCTGTATACCCCGCTAACATGCTGATTTGTTGACTCGGAGTTTGACCCATTTGAAATGTACGATTTGCTATATAGCCCACTAATTTTAACAGACCCGCTCACTAGTTAAACGCATGTGTATATTTCCTCTTTATGTTCGTAGATTACTCTCACATTTTCCATGCATAAGTGTCTTTGAGTATTAATCTTTGGATTTTTTGTAAGAGAAAAAGTTGATAAAAAGGTCATGTCAAATTAAATCTTATGAGAGGTTGCACAAACTTCATAAAGGTGAAGGTGAATAGTGTGATACATGGTCTGAAGAGGTTGCAGAGAAGTATGATGAACTTGTCAAAACTACTAATGGTGTTGATTCAACTTCGGGGATTCCTTTTGACCCAAAAGCTTGGTTAGAGATAATTGGTGTTCCCAAGAAGAAAAACGTTTATGGTTTTGCAGAAACTGAAGAAGATACAAATATGAAACGCCCAATTTTATATTTATATGTATATATATATATATATATATATATATATATATATATATAGTACGCGATCTTGGCAGAGTAGTACGCGATCGCTTAGTAGACACAAGAAGGGAGTATGTGATCCCACCAAAGGGTCCGCGATCACGTATTCATTACATGGAAATTCTACGCGATCCCGGTTAGGGTACGCGATCGCGTACTTACAATGTGGAAAGTTTCTGTGACGATTTCTTTATTAGGTACGCGATCGTGTGACCCTTACGCGTTCGCGTACTGAGCCCTGGGTGGTGAAAAATTCGCACTAACACAAGTTTTGAACCCAAATTCAAACATGTCTAACTTTTGACTCGTTAACAATCAACTCACCAAGTTTTACAAGCTTATTTCACATGACATAACAGACATTTTCCAATTTACACTTTTTCAAATTTCACGATAACGACGGTTTTGGACCTTCGATCGAAATATGACCATTTGCGGACTTGTTGCAACCATTTTTGCAACAAGTTCCATTCACTCAATTGGACACGTTTGGGTAATACAATTTGACCCATTGAAAATCAACTACCCAAGAACAACCAAATCTCTACATTATCAATCATTTCAACATTCCACTTACCAAAGTTATTTACCAACTTACAACCAACTAAGTATTTGACCTTTTTAACATCAACACGACCTTTGTACACTTCACCACCTTTCATATGCACAATTTATTAAAGGTTTGACTTCTTTCCATTTAAACACAACAAACTCGACATCATGACCCAAACTATGTATTTTCATTAAAAGACATAAACATGGGTGATTTACGCAACAAGACATTCATAACGACAATTCAAAAGAAAGTGAACTTGCCAAACCCGTACTTAGCAAGTCCCTATCCACGCTACTTCCTTGCAATAGCCTTGCACTCCCTTTGCCCACTTGGTTCAACTGAACCACTGCACCTACAATATCAAACAACTTACAGAGTAAGCATTTCGCTTAGTGACCATATAGGCAATTAATGAGATGCACAACAAGCAACTATTAATTAACAACTAGGAAATTGTAGAGATTATAACTACTTAGACGGATCCGCTATCAACTCACAATTTGCACAAACTGCAACAACATAGCTAACATAAGTTAACAAATCTCTACAATGTGTAATCAACGACAATTATCAAACATAAACATACAATAAACAACTCCACTCGGTCATGTGAACCTCTTGCACGTATGCAATCCGGAATCACACAACCATTACCCAAGTAACCCCCATATCACTCACCTTGGTGTTTTAGGCAAATTTAAATCAACGATCAACAAGGAACGTCACGTCTTTAACACCTATCAAATATCACATATTAATATAACAATACATTTAGCATCTAGCAATCATCATAATTAACTAATCATTATCATCAACCCATCATCCCCTTGGGTTGATCAGGTTTGACTTTTGATCAAACTAAGCATAATTTTATAATTCAAGATCATAACCCACTCTATAGTTTAACTACTTGAATCACCACTTTAATTATCACCATTAACATCCAAATGACCTCTCTAATTAGTGATTAGGGTGAGTTAGCCATAATTAACACAATTTCACATAACCCACCAAATCACTTATGAACACTAACTAAATTATCAACTTTTAGTTTGAATTGGTGCTAACCACAATCATTCCCACACTTATCTTATCATTAATCAATCATAATCAGCCCTAATTTCGTTTTGTACATTACTACACCCTCAACTCATCATTTCCCCAAGTTTCTAGGTTACACAAACAAGAATAATTACTTTCATTTGGTTAGAGATGATCAATAGAATTGGAATTTAACTTCTCTAAGCTTAATTTGATGAATTGAGTTCGGTTTCCCTCTCTTCCTCACATCGCCTCCTTCTCCCTCTCTAGAAGTTACATGAATTTTTTTTTAATGTATGTATATATGTATCGATATGTATGTATGTATATATGAATTTTATAATTTAGTCCTCAAAATAATTAAAGATCTATAATTATAACCCCTTAGGTTTATATCATTTTATAATTCAACACTTAACTAACCATCTTCAACTTATAATAATTCATAAATTTTATACCTTAAATAATATCGCAAATTTCGGAGTGTTACAAAATGTTCTTAGCCATGCAAGTTCATCTCGCCAAAAACAACCTTCTTTCTACAACAATAAAGTCATCATTAAATCAGAAGTCAATCCTAGGGTTGAAGCCATTATTGAGTCACAAGTTGATACTAGAGGAGAAAGTCGACTTGAAAAAATGACGGGAGAACTTAGGGAAGAAAGGAGGGCTGAGATGGAGGAATGGAAGAAACAATTGACACAACGATACATCCTCTAGCAAGTAATCTGTTCTGGTATTGGCTAACCCTTTTTGGTAATATAAGTACTAACTTATTGGCAACTAAGCATGTAATATTTTTTAACCGTCTAACTCTAGCTACCTTACCATATTTTGATGGGTTATTATTTGTAACAAATACTAGATGAATCGTGGTCAATCGGTTCATATGTTGCACGTGATTACATATTTATATGGAAAATCATTTGCTTTCGGTATTTATTTTAGGATTATGTTTGTAAGGAGGCTTGTGTACTTGTGTAAATAGGTTTGTATGCATATGTAAGCAAGTAAGCAGGTCTGTATATAATGGATTTTCCAGAATATGCAATATGCCGGTTTCTGTATTTTATAAATTTGCAACGAATAGGTCATTGCTATATATTAGCAACTATTGCCTCATTTGCAACTACTTGTAAACAATAACATGGCAGTTGTTGATATTAGTCTCAAAAGTTAATATCGTTGCTATTTATTGTAATTAACAACAATTGTATCTTTGTTGTTATTTTATAAACGGGCAACGACTTATCAAATAATCTGAAATTAACAGCAATGAAAGAATTCGTTGCTAATTAGCAACGATTTGGATGAATTGGCAACGAAATGACACTTAGCAACAGGCGTATTTGCAACGACCAATTTTCATTGCTATATTCGTTGGAAATAGCGATTAGCCACGATTTTTGATTGTTTAGCAATGATTTTAGGTTGTTGGAGATGACAGTTTTTCTAGTATTGTGAATCTTAATTTTCTACGCCATATATTGTCTTCCCCACTCAGTATAACATGAAAAAGTATTCAAGTTGTCTTCCGATCTTGAAAAAGTATTCAATCTTTGAAATTCTCTACCACATATCCCTAACGAATTCTATAAAAATGATAAAATCTGAATTAAATAAACATGAAACTAAAAAATGATAAAAGAATATGCTACCTAAAATTTATTACATTTTCCTCCAATAATTCCTCAAAAATCCTTGAGCAACTTTCTCACTTGTTCCAACGTGACAAAAAGCACAATGGTAAATGGTCCTTGCCTTGATATCGTAGGAATAAAACCCTTATAAAGCGCCATTGGTCCTTCCGATTTAATCGTTCTTAATGCACAATCAACTGCCCCATTGTACGGTGGAGTTTTCCCAGGCTCCACTTTCATATTCATGACACGTGTCTTAATCACGTCCACCGGGTTCGTTACAATTGATGCAACAAACCCCGCACCAAAACTTGCAGTCACGTGGGTCCCGAGCCCATCTTTCATCCAACCCTTCTTTAATATTGTTTCCTTGAATTGATCGTACGATGCCAACTGTGATGATGTTACTAGCATTGCGCGGTTCACTGTAAGAGATGAACCACGCCATAAGCTACCAACGCCTTCCTTTTTCACCATTTGTGATATGGCGTCTATCACACTTTTGTAGTTACGACGTTCGGCTGCTGGAAGCCTTCCGTCTGCTTGCATGCGTACCATTGCTACGTCGGCAGGGTTTCCGACTGCTGCACCTGATAATATTTTTAACATTAGTTAAATATGTTTATACGTGAATAGTTAATAGACATAGTTCAGAATATATGTCATTTTGGGTTGATTATTGTAAAACAAAAATCACTGTAAAACAAATAAAATTAACAAGAGACAACATTTCACAATCTTCGAGCGGGCTTGCATTAGTGTGCTACACTTTTAAAATGCACAATGATGCACAAATTGTCAGGTGTTGCGCTCTAACTATTTATTATTTAATTAGCCATAAGGTTTGTTTCATCTGAAATACGTCATAAAAAACACTATATTATGAGGTTACAATGAGACTTCTCGATATCCTCAAAGACGATCATGTATCTATAAATAAATATATGTATAAATTCATGTATAGTACCTATCCCGCCAGCGATTAATCCGGCGCTAATTTTCTGCCATAGAGGTATGATCCCGGGGTTTGGATCCGTCCATTTAGTCTTCATCATGTCATAGAGACCCATACGAGTGGTTGAATACAGTGTCTGTCTCAACATGGTGGCAGATACACCGGAGAAAAGCGCCTTAAAACCATCGTGTTGGATGATCTTCATCGCAACAGTAACAGGACCGACTCGTGGAGGGCGGGCGATTGCTGCGCCCATGGGGTGATTTTCCCCTTGGAGTTGCATTCGGACCTTGATGAGATCAAGTGGGTGGGTGGAGCATCCGGCGATGATTGAGGCTATACCACCTTCAACAAATCCCTTCAATCCCATTATTTTGATGGATTTTGGATGTAAAATTTTAGAATTAATGAGAAGAATTGGAATCAGGGTTATGTGATGAGGGGAAAAGCTAGCAAATGGGGAAATAGCAGGGGAAGACATGTGACAAAATGCCAATGCTTCTAGCTTAATAAGATTGTATGGAATCATGCTTTTAAAAGAGATGGAGCTGATGCATGAGTAGTAAAGGAAAGTATAGAATTTTAGTTCAAGATTTTGTAAAATATATCATTTGATTTCCCTTTTTCTAAACGATATTATAAACGTAGGGAAGGTTCAAGTAGGCACATTTTGGTAGGAATGGTAACAACACATATTTTTATTTTAAGATTACTTAATCTTTTTGATAAAAAAAATTTATATCAAAATTATTAGAATTGTATCCTGTTTAAGATGAGATAATTTTTTCAAAAAAAAAATGATACACATTATAAAAAATTTAGTGTTTATCACAGTATCACACCAAAACGTTGTGATACACAACTTTAAGTTGTGTATCGTATATATGTGTGTGTGTGTGTGTATATATATATATATATATATATATATATATATATATATATATATATATTGTTGGGAAAAACAATGATCAAACCTAAGTTATAAATCTGAAGAGTCAAAATCTAACTTAGTTGTATTCAGGAAACTTAGTGAAATTCCTGAGTCTGTGTTTCTGAGTCTGTGCTACACAGACTGAAGAATTGTTTCTGAGTCTGTGCTGCACAGACTGAAGATCCTCACAGACTGAAAGCCATGCTCTTTCTGAAGACTTATGAATTCATCATCTGAAGAATGAAGATTGAATACAGAAGGCTTCACAGACTGAAGTTCACAGACTGAAGATCACAGACTGATGAGCACAGACTGAAGAGCACAGATTGAAGAATGAAAGTACAAATGTACAGGAGATATTCTTCTTTCCTTAGGCTAGATACAACTGATAAGATGTTTGAGAAAGGTCAAACATCATATAAAGGTTCTCTTCTCAGCAAAGAAACCTTTTACCTTTTTGCTTTTTCTATTTCCAAGAAAAGCAAAAAGGAAGGCGTGCAAAGTTGCCCAAGATGCATCTGTTATCCCTTGGACAACTATGTAAGCTGGATAATATAGAGTTACATCCAACTCTATAAATAGCAGTTCAAAAAGCACTGCTATTATCCAAACAATTCAAGTAATCTAAGAGATTCTTGATATTTAGTATACTAGACCTTTAAGCTTAGGCTAAAGCATTACCACACTTACTGTTAAGTTTGTAGTGATAATTGTATCTTTGTATACTACTTGGATCGTATTCAAACCATCTGTGTGGGTTTGAATACCTTGTCATCTGTGTGAGACAAATACTTTATTGTGAATAATACTTTGATTCATAATAAACTTTGTGTCAAAATTAATCTTGTTTTCCGCCTAGATTAATTTAAACTTGTTTGATATAAACTTGGATATAAACTAACACGTTAAGATAACTGTTATTTAATCTGTATCTAAGTTTTGGGAACCTTGTGACCTAACAACTGGTATCAGAGCAAATAAAGATTTAATCTTTAACGATCAAAGGAACCCAGTTTATCAAACAATCATCTAAATCCATTTTTCTCTACATTTTCTTCTTTGAAAAATGACTTCTTCTATTGCTATGGCTGGGAAGGGAATTCCAATCTTCAATGGTGTAAATTTTACCCACTGGAAATTGAAAGTTGAATGGTTTCTTGCTAGCATTCATGATGAAATGCTTAGAGTCATTCAGGAAGGACCCATTATTCCTGGCAGAATAGTTCCTGCAACTTTAGATGCAAATGGTACTATTTTGACACCTGAAAAATTTGTTGAGGCTGCCAAAAGTACCTGGACTGATCTAGACAGGCAACTATATGCATTAGATTTTAAGGCCAAATCCATTCTGGGCAATGCAGTTACTGAGCCTATCTTTGCTAAGATATCTGGCTGCAAAACTGCTAAAGCCATATGGGATATGCTAACTGACCAATATGATGGTGTAAGTTTGGTACAATCCCAAAAGAAGAAAAATCTCATAAGAAATTATGAGAACTTCTCTGCTGGCCAAAATGAGTCATTAACTGATATTCATACCAGATTTCAGATCTTAATCAATGATCTTGAAAGGTATAATATCATCAAAGGACAGTTTGAAATCTGTACAAAATTTGTTGATGTCATTCCAAACACTTTTTCTGAAGTTATCACTTCATTAGTTGTAAGTGAAAAATTGGAGACATATGATCTATCTGGCTTGTTTGGACTTTTGTTAAATTTTGAAGAAACCAAAGCCAGAAAGGATCTAAATGCCAAAAGGATTGCAAAAGATCCATCTGCTGCCCTTGTTGCAACAACAAGGAAAAATAGAGAACTTTTCTCTAGAGCAGATTACCATCTTACTCTTACAGACTCAGAATCAGATGATGAAACTGAGTCTCTAAAAGCTGAAATGGCATTGCTAGCCCAAAGGTTAGAAAAAGCAAGATTCAAAGGTTCAAAAGGAAGGCCAACTTTTGATCCTAAGAAAGCTACTTGCTATAAATGTGGGCAAGTTGGTCATATTTCTTCTGACTGCAGAGTGAAGATTGCAGAATCTTCAAATTCTGATAAGTGGGAAGAAAAGGCCAAGAAGTACAAGAAAAAGTACTTCAACTCCAAGAAAATTGGAGAGAAACAACAACCAAAGAAACTAGAGAAAGCTTTGGTTGTTGAACAATGGATAGATGAAGAATCTTCATCATCTGAGGATGATGAAGATATGTGCTTAATGGCTATCACAGAGAGCCAGTTTGACAAAGATGTCAAATTTGCAGAAAAGGCATGTGTTCATCCAGACTGGGACAGAGGATCTGCTTACAATGTAAATCATTTTAAACTTTACTATAGTGATGCAGAAAAACAGAAAATGTTTGAACACATCTATGTAGATTTTTTGAAAAGACTGGAGGAAATACAAGATTTAAAAACCAAACTCAGTCAAGTTCAAAAAGATCTACAATCAAAAGTGAATGAAATAAACCAAAATAAACAGTACAAACTTGAGCTTGATGCTCAATATGACCTTCTCAAAAAGATCAAGCTTGAAAAAGAAGCTTATAAAAACAAAGCTGATCATTATGAAAGGATCTGTAAATCTTGGTGTATTTCATCACTTAAAAATGTGGACTGTTTATCCAAACAGATTCCAGCTCAGATACAAGCGGTCATAGGTGATGAGTTTGATCTTAAAAGTCACATAAATTCAGAAATAAACTCAAAACCTACTATATTTGTACCTGAGACTTTACCTCATACTTTTAGTCATACTGTGGGAGACAAAGTTATATTGACAAATGCTTTTGTTAGACCAAAAATAGTTACTAAAGAACTAGTATATGAGACAGAGCCAGACTCTGAAGACACAAACTCAGAAATCTCAGTCTGTGAAACTTCTCAATCTGAACAGCCTGAACTTATAATCACTAATGAATCTTTAGAAACTATAGAACTTGAAAAGAAAAGATTTATAAAAGGCAAAGTTAATATTCTCACAGTACCATCTTTAAAAAGACAAAAAGAGGTAAAAGGAATCAAGAATAAACAGAAAGGTTATAATGTGTTTGAACCTTCCACATCTCAGTCTGTAACTGGTCCAGACAATAATATGCCAAATAATAAATCTAAAGGCATAAAACCAGTAACAAAGGAGTTAAAAAGATCTCAGTCTGTGAGATCTAACAGTCAGTCTGGAAAAATAAATTTTCAGTCTGGCAAACTTAACTCCAAATCTGTTTGTGTTAACACTCAGTCTGACTATCAAAAGTCAAATCTTAACAACTAGACTGAGACCATTAAGCTGCTTAGTGAAAACTTAATGAAGTTAACCACAGATTTTAAAACATTTGTTGAGTCAAAACAAGAGTTTAACAGAGGATCTAGTGCAAATAATAACCCAAAATCCAAAAGGACCATTATGTTGAACAGAAAATGTTACAACTGTGGAAATCTGGGACATGAAGGTATTAAATGCACAAAGTCCATTCTTAAACAGCCAAAGGCTGCTTTGATCAAACAAATGTCTTCTACAAACAACAAAATCAAAAATAGAGAGGTTAAAAGTCAACTTCACAGACATAGCACCAAAACTGCTAAAGAATTGACTTCAACCAACTCTAAAGAACCCATCAAAAGATGGGTTCCCAAAAGTAACTAATTGATTTTGTTTGTCCTGTGCAGGGTAACAGCAAATGGTACCTAGACAGTGGATGCTCAAGACACATGACAGGTTCCTTGAAGAATCTGTCAGAGTTTGTAGAAGAAGAAGGACCTTCTGTCAAATATGGTGACAACTCTGTTGCCAAGATAAAAGGTTATGGTGTGGTGAAGGCTGGCAACATCAGAATAACAAAGGTGGCCTATGTTGAGGGATTAAAGCATAACCTGCTTAGTGCTAGCCAGATGTGTGATGATGATGGTGAAATCAGAATCAGAAAGAAGGCTGCTGTTATCTATAATTCCAAAGGCAAACCTATATTAGTTGCCAAAAGAGAAAGAGATATCTATCTCTTGGATCTTTCTTCTGCAGACAACAATGTAGAGACCTGTCTCTATACTCAGTCTGTGCCAGAACTAAGCTGGCTATGGCATAGGAGGTTATCCCACCTGAACTTCAAAAATATTAACCTCCTGTCAAAGAAGAAACTGGTTAGAGGTCTGCCTGATGTTACATTTGCAAAAGACAAACTTTGTCCTGCATGTACACTAGGGAAACAGACCAAGAACCATTTTCCATCCAAATTGTTAGCTACAATTGAACAACCACTGCATATGCTCCATATGGATCTGTTTGGACCCATAAGCATTAGCAGTTTGGGTGGAAAGAAGTATACACTTGTGGTTGTGGATGAATACACAAGGTATACATGGGTCATCTTTCTTAAAGCTAAAAGTGATGCTCCTGAAGAGATTATAAATCTAATCAAGAGGGAAGAATTGCAAAAAGATGCACCTGTCAAGCAACTCAGGAGTGACCATGGTACAGAATTTAAGAATTCTACTCTCATTGAATTCAGTATTGAGAAAGGCATTATTCAAAACTTTGCCTCTGTCAGAACTCCTCAACAAAATGGTGTTGCTGAGAGAAGAAATCGTACACTCATAGAAGCTGCAAGAACCATGTTATGCCATGGTCAAATGAAGGTTTATTTTTGGGCAGAAGCAGTTAACACTGCCTGTTATACCCAAAATAGATCTATTTTGGTCAAAAGGCATGGCAAAACTGCATATGAGCTGTATCATAAGAAGGTTCCAACCATCCATTACTTCCAGACCTTTGGTAGTAAATGCTATATTCTCAATCAAAGAGATCAATTAGCTAAGATGGAACCTAAGTCTGATGAAGGAATTTTTGTTGGCTATTCATCTATTTCAAAGGCCTACAGAGTCTACAACAACAGAAGGAATAAAATTGAAGAAACCATCAATGTCACCTTTGATGCTTCCTCTGCTAATGATGAACATGTTTCTCAGTCTGATGTTCATTTGTTAACCAACAACAGGACTCTGAAAGTGATAATGAAGATGCTCAACCTGCTCATACTATGACAATACCTTCATCAACAGAAGATGAATCTGTGTCCAGAGATTCAAACTCTTCTGATACATGTGTTCAGTCTGATAGTTTTCAGTCTGTGAACTCTACAGACTCAGACTTGCCCTGTGTAGAAGATGATGCAGAACTCAGTCCTGCTATTCTTCCACCAAATGAGAATGATTTACCATTCAATGATGAATCATTTCTAGGAGTCAAAGAACACAAGTATCATCCAATTACAAAAATAATTGGAGATTATGTTTTTGGTGTACAAACAAGATCTAAAGTGTCAAACTTATCTACTGCAAACTTCCTGTCAATCATTGAACCAAAGAAAGCTGAAGAAGCATTGAAAGATGATGATTGGGTTGAAGCAATGCAGGAAGAGTTAACAGAATTTGACAGAAACAATGTTTGGACCCTAGTTCCTGCTCCAAAAGGGAAAACCATTATTGGAACTAAATGGGTTTACAGAAACAAGATGGACAAGGATGGAGTGATAATAAGGAACAAAGCAAGGCTAGTTGCTCAAGGCTACAAGCAGGAAGAAGGCATTGATTATGATGAAACCTTGGCCCCTGTAGCCAGAATTGAAGCAATACGGTTATTCTTGGCATATGCTGCATTCAAGGACTTCAAAGTCTTTCAGATGGATGTCAAGAGTGCATTTCTGAATGGCAACTTACAGGAGGAAGTCTATGTGAAACAACCTCCAGGTTTTGTAAGTTCCACTTTTCCAAATCATGTCTATAAATTGCAGAAAGCACTATATGGACTAAAACAAGCTCCAAGAGCTTGGTATGACACCTTATCATCCTATCTTCTTAGTAATGACTTTACTAGAGGATCAATTGATAAAACTTTGTTCTTCAAAAGGAACAAGGCAGATGTCATACTAGTCCAAATCTATGTTGATGATATTATATTTGGGTCTACTGATGAAAAATTGTGTAAATGGTTTTCGAACTTAATGTCAAAACAGTATCAAATGAGTATGATGGGTGAATTAACATACTTTCTTGGTCTACAAGTACATCAGAAACCTGATGGTATCTTCATCAACCAAGGTAAATATGTCAATGACCTACTTACTAAATATTCTTTAAAGGACTGTTCAATTATGAAAACACCAATGAGCACTGCAGATAAGTTGGATAAGGATCAGTCTGGTAAGTCAGTCTGTCAAACCACTTATAGAGGTATGATAGGATCTCTACTATACCTCACTGCAAGTAGACCAGATATCATGTTCTCAACATGTTTGTGTGCTAGATATCAATCTGAACCTAAAGAATCGCATCTAAAAGCTGTAAAAAGGATTTTTAGGTACCTAAAAGGTACTCCCAACCTGGGTCTTTGGTATCCCAAAGACTCTGGTTTTGATCTAATTGGATATACAGATGCAGATTATGCAGGTTGTAAATTAGACAGGAAAAGCACTTCTGGTGGATGTCAACTGCTAGGTGGCAAACTAGTCAGTTGGTCAAGCAAGAAAAAGAATTATGTTGCTACCTCCACTGCAGAAGCAGAATATGTGGCTGCTGGTAGTTGCTGTGCTCAATTGCTATGGATGCAACATCAACTAGCAGACTATGATTTGGTGTTTACAAAAACTCCAATCATGTGTGATAACCAAAGTGCCATTGCCATCACTGAGAATCCTGTGTTTCACTCCAGGACAAAACATATTGAGATCAGACATCACTTTATCAGAGATTGTGCTGAAAAAGGTAAAGTGATTCTCAAATATGTGCCCACAAATGACCAATTAGCAGATATCTTTACTAAGCCTTTAAATGAAGATAGATTTTTGTATCTGCTTGGTCAACTAGGAATGCTCAACCCCTAGTAAAACCTTGAATCTGTATGATTCAATTCTCAGTCTGTGTCTGCTTTTCAATCTGTATAACTGTATTCTCAGCTACATACAATCAAAAAGCACAGACAAAGAGATGTTTTTGTACATACTTTCTAAGAAAATACCAAAAAGATTTTATACCTTATGTTATTTTCTCTCAGTCTGACTGATTATATGTTTCAGTCTGTGTGACTTCTTCGAGATTAGCTACACAGACTGACCATATTCATTCAGACTAGACCCTCTAATTTTGTGCTTTATTAATTCATAAGGTTAGTATTTTAGTACTATTAGTATTAATACTGCTAGTTACTTTTAGTACTGCTGGTTAATACTGATAAGACTTTTTAACACTGCCCCCATGAATTCGTATTTTAGCACTGCTGGTAAAGATTGGTACAATTAACACTGTTAATGTAGCAAGTTACTACTGTTAGTTAACTTTAGCACTGCTCACACCAGTTACCACTGTTAGTTAACTTTAGTACTGCTTTCGCAAGTTACCACTGTTAGTTAACTTTAGTACTGCTTTCGCAAGTTACCACTGTTAGTTGATGTTAGTACTGCTTTCGCAGTTACCACTGTTAGTTAACTTTAGTACTGCTTTCGCAAGTTACCACTGTTAGTTGATGTTAGTACTGCTTTCGCAGTTACCACTGTTAGTTGATTTTAGTACTGTTTTGGCAAGTTACCACTGTTGTTTAACTTTAGTACTGCCTTCGCAAGTTATTACTGTTAGTTAATTTTAGTACTGCTTTCACAAGTTAGTACTGTTAGCAATATCAATCTGTTACCACTGCTGGCACAAAAGTTTTTTTTTAAATTCTGTTATTTACTCTTAGTCTGTCTGTTATATGGCTCAGTTTGTGTGACGTCACCCAGACTCATTGCACAGACTGATTATATACACTCAGACTAAATGCTTTTTAATTTTAATATATTTATTTATTTATTCTATTTTTTTTAACATAAATAAACAACAATATCCTTGCATTTAATGCTTTAACCATCTTTATGGTAATAATCATTAAAAGTTTTGGCGCTTGTTGTCTATTTATCTGCTCAATACAAAAAGTGCACGTGCCTCAGCGCTACTGTTGCAGAAACAGGGATAAACCGTCCAAGTGGGTCCCATTTAACGGAAATTTAATTTCTACAAATACCCATTTATGTTTTCCCCCTTTCTTCTTCATTCGTACTTGCACACCAAAAACAAACAGAGTTTATAAACCCTAAATCGCTCAACCATTTTCAAAATCAATTTCTAAAATTTCTTCAATGGCTGGCACCTGCCAACATCGCTGCGGCTAAACCCTTCAAACAAGGGAAACAGGTAAAACTCTGTATCAACAATCAAGTAGCTACCATTTCCATCCCTAATTCGAAAAAGAATAAAGGGTTTGAGGAACTAACTGCTTTTATGTCTGCTCATCCATTAAGGGGAGCAATCTTTAACACAGTTCCTCAAATATACCCACATTTTTTTAATGGAATGGTGGTATACTTGCTCCTCAAATAGTACCAATACTGCAATTACTGGTACTATTGATCATGGTAAACGGGCAGTTACCATTGATCAGGAGTTAATTAGGAATGTCTTAGACTTGCCTTTGGGAAATAATTTTGAACCCATTCCAACCAAAGAAGCAGCAAGAGCTTCTCTTACTTTGGTTGGGTATACCAAAGAAAAAGGCACCATCTTGATGTCAGGATTCACCCCCAGATGTAAATTTTTAATCTCTGGCATCATTAGAAGTCTAGGAGGAAAATCTGGTAGCACAGGGGAGTTAAATGAGTTTGAAACTCAACTGTTGAGCTCATTTATCACAGGTTTAAACATCAACTTTGCAGAGTTGTATTTTCAAGAACTTTTAAAACTGGTGAATGAGTCACAACGAATTTTTAATGTACCTTTTATAAGGTTACTCTCCCTGTGCATCCAATCCAGATTAACTGGGTCTGTGTATATGTCCTTTAATAACAAAACTACAGATATACCCGTACCTGTGCTCACATATAAAGTGTTCAACCATCCGGTTCCACTTACTGGAGCACCTATCACTGCTGCTATGCAGCAATGGATTGATCACCCATATGTTGCTTCTGCATCTATGGAGGGTGATGATTCAGGTGATAGTGAGGGTACTGAGACCTATGCTGTTGAAGATCGTGTGGCTGAAGCAGAGCACACAGACTCCAGGGATACAGACTCAACTCAGTCTGTGCACTTGGAGTCAGACTCACACATTGCTGAGTCTGTTCCATCTTCAACAGAAGATGCAGGTAGTAAATCTTCTTCTTCTGAGGACATGGATACAGATCAACCTTCTTATCCTAGCCCATCCTCACCCACAAAAGAGAGTCACAAACAAACCAACCCAGATGAGTCACCACTCACTCTGGAGGAATCACCAGACTCAAACCCAAAAAGTATAGCACAAGTGGAATCATCATCCATGGAATTGGATGTCAATAGAACACCTTCCAGTGCTGTAGTCCATTCCACTGCAGCTCTGCTAGAGTCTGTGATGCCAATGGCTACCCAACTGACCCAACCTACACCTAGTTTAGTCAGCTTGGATACCCACATTACTGCTACTACACTGACCCCTGTAGTATGCATTGGAGAAGATGCTTCAATCCTGAGCACTACCACCCCCCTCTTTACCCCACTCACAATGGCTGGACCCATATTGACCACTAGTCCTGCACTAGTTCACACTCCAGTGAGTCTTTTCTTACACCCCTCTGCACAGATTGCCAATGCCCCAGTCATGTCACAGACTGAGGTACAGATCTCCTCTTCTTTGCTCCATGATCTACCATCTTATCACCAGATGGTTAGTGAGGGCATACAAACTTCAACATCAGTTGCCAGTGATACTGTTCCATTACACCAGGAACTGTTTGAGGCAACAGGTGCAACACAATCATTTCCCAGTGATATCTTATCCTATCACCGGATTAGATCTGAGGGAACAACTACACCACTCAATGCCTATGATCGCTTTTCCATGCACAGGACACAGAGAGAGGCAAAGAGTGCAACACCAAAAGATTCCAGTGATCTTGCTCAGTTTCAACATGAGTCAAGTGAGGAACACATACCATCACCCAATTCTAACCCCTCCAACCAGACCCAGTCTGTGCCTTCTAGTACACTTAATGATGTGCTTTCTGCCATCAACAGGTTGTCTGAATGGGTACAGACTGAGTTCAATAATAATAAGAAAGAGCTAGAGAAGATGAAGCATCTAGTCTCTACTATGGTGGATAAAGTGGATATGCTGGAGGAAAAGGTATCCAATAGGTTAGATGAAATGCAGACCACCCTCTCAAACTTGGTAGATGATGTCAAAAAGGGGGAGAAGATGAAGTATGGGTCTGCAGAAGCTAAAACCTCAAAAGATAAAGATTTAAATAATAAATCCTTAGATTTAGGGGAAGATAGCAGTGAGGGAGATGATGGACCCGAAGGTGCTAGGGTGAAGTCTCAGACTGAAGCTCAGTCTGTGCCACAGACTGAAGATATGAGTGCACAGACTGAGGGGGAGCAAGAGAGATTGCAGTTAGGTGAACATGCTGAGATGGTTGCACAGACTCAGGGGGAGTCATCCATTGTCTTACACATAGACCCAATTGCAACTATCTCAACCCAAGGTTAGATGGAGTTGAAGAGACCAAGGGAAGAAGAAGAAGAAGAAGATGTTCAACCTCTGCAAATCAAGAGAGCCAGGAAGATGAAAAGAATGGTCAGGAGGATTCCTGAAAGGGATATCTTTGATTCCCAACCAAAGATGAAGGGGATCAAGACCTGGGATCAATTTATGAAGCTGGCAGAAGAACAGGACAATGATGGTGATGATGATGATGCCATCAATCATGACTGCAGTTCTGAGTCTGAAATTTTCAGAAGATCAGATGATGATGAAGATGATGCTACTTTTGGAGGTATAGGTGAAGGAGCCTCAAAAGTCAAGACTGGAGAGTCTCAGTCTGTGCTTTCTGAACCTGCCCAGACTGAGACACAGCATCAATCACAGACTCAGAGCTCAGAGCAACCAGCAGCAAGCACTGATGCTCTAATTATCAGTGCTGAAGCCATTCAAGCTGAAGCCAATCCTGCTAGACCAACCACAACAACCAGAACACTGCCTCCTGGTAGAAGTGAACTTGAAGATAGAATGCAATGGAGAAGTGCTCATCTGATAAGCACTTATCCTGGGTCAAGCTCTACCATGGAAGTAGTTATGGATAAGGGTAAGGGCAAGGAGATTGCCTTATCCAAGCAGGAAAGGTTAAGCAAGATCAAGAAGATGGTGGATGATCAGGCTGCTGGAACAAGAAGTCCTGAACTGAAAGATCTACAGGACGAACTCTTGCAACAAGAAGCTACTGCTCAAGGTATGACCTTAACTGAATACTTAAATGTATTATCACTTGAAGAGCAGAAGCTGAAGGAAGCAAGATTTGTTGACTTGCTCACTCAAGAACTACAAGAAGAAAGTCGTTCACTGACCCAAATCAGAAGGAGTCAAGTTGAGCAACAAATCAAAGAAGATGAGGAGCTGTCAACAAGGTTACAGAAGATAGAGAGCCTGAAACCAAAGCTACAAACCACTTTCCAAAAGTCAAAGCTCAAGCAGAAGATTAGAGAATGTCATCTGAACAAGATTGGACAGAAATTAAAGTTGGAGCTGACTTTGACCAAGAGCAAGAAGATGGTATGGGTGGATGAACTGTACACTCTAGGGCTTAAGGAATGGCAATCCATTGCCAATCTTTTGAAGAGTGCAGCTGACAAGGATCTGAAGAAAGAAGTTCTGGATGAGCTATCTTACCTGATTGAGCTAGTTCTCAGTCTGGGGCTCATCTCAGAAGAAGAATACAAGTTGTTTTGCATAGCAAACAACTTTGTAATCAAGAAGAAGTCAGCTGGGTTATCCACAGAGAATGAGCAGAGAAGGGAGCATCCTCTACCCAAAGGTATCATTTTCATTGATAGATCATATGTACAGACTGACAGCATTGAAGGTCTGTGCTATAGAGATATCAACGGGATAGAGTGCTTCCAGGATCAGAATAGGTTATATGGAGAGTCTCTGCTGCACTGCATTGCCCTGCTGAAGGAATGCAAACATTCTCAAGCCAGACCATTCAGAAGAAGACTGATCAGCTGGTTATTCAACAACCTTTCCCAACTCAGGATGATGACTGGACTTGAAGATATCTGCAAGAAGATCATCCTAGAGTATCAAGAATTTGAAGACAAATCTGATAAGGAAATGGAAGAACTGTTGAAGAGGAAAGTGGAAAAGATGAAAGAGATCAGGGCTCAGAGAAAGGATTGAAGATTGTTAAATTTTTGATTTACAATCTTATGTAATAATTGTAATATTTTTGTGAACTAGCTGTGATTCTGACTTTATATATATAAGTCTTGATCCATATGTTATGATTCACCTTAGTATTTATTATTTCTCTATTATCTTTTGTAAATAGATTTTGACATCATCAGATAGGGGGAGATTGTTGGGAAAAACAATGATCAAACCTAAGTTATAAATCTGAAGAGTCAAAATCTAACTTAGTTGTATTCAGGAAACTTAGTGAAATTCCTGAGTCTGTGTTTCTGAGTCTGTGCTACACAGACTGAAGAATTGTTTCTGAGTCTGTACTGCACAGACTGAAGATCCTCACAGACTGAAAGCCATGCTCTTTCTGAAGACTTATGAATTCATCATCTGAAGAATGAAGATTGAATACAGAAGGCTTCACAGACTGAAGTTCACAGACTGAAGATCACAGACTAATGAGCACAGACTGAAGAGCACAGATTGAAGAATGAAAGTACAAATGTACAGGAGATATTCTTCTTTCCTTAGGCTAGATACAACTGATAAGATGTTTGAGAAAGGTCAAACATCATATAAAGGTTCTCTTCTCAGCAAAGAAACCTTTTACCTTTTTGCTTTTTCTATTTCCAAGAAAAGCAAAAAGGAAGGCGTGCAAAGTTGCCCAAGATGCATCTGTTATCCCTTGGACAACTATGTAAGCTGGATAATATAGAGTTACATCCAACTCTATAAATAGCAGTTCAAAAAGCACTGCTATTATCCAAACAATTCAAGTAATCTAAGAGATTCTTGATATTTAGTATACTAGACCTTTAAGCTTAGGCTAAAGCATTACCACACTTACTGTTAAGTTTGTAGTGATAATTGTATCTTTGTATACTACTTGGATCGTATTCAAACCATCTGTGTGGGTTTGAATACCTTGTCATCTGTGTGAGACAAATACTTTATTGTGAATAATACTTTGATTCATAATAAACTTTGTGTCAAAATTAATCTTGTTTTCCGCCTAGATTAATTTAAACTTGTTTGATATAAACTTGGATATAAACTAACACGTTAAGATAACTGTTATTTAATCTGTATCTAAGTTTTGGGAACCTTGTGACCTAACATATATATATATATATATATATATATATATATATATATATATATTATATAAATCAATTTCATATTTAAGAGAATAAAATTATAATAATATTGGTATTATTTACTTTACAAAAAGTGTACATATGGTGAAATTAAAAATGAAAAAGATCGTTTCTACGGTTCTTACTATAACAAATTATTCTACAATTACTCTCCCCTATAAACGTATTTTAATGATTATATTTAGATTTTAGATCAAGATTGTAAACCTATTAGCTTATTAAACCTAAAGATTATAATCTTGAGACAAAAAATTATATGTTTACTATAGTACCATCAAATCATTAGAGTTGTAAAATGGAACAAATCTACAATACTAACTCCTTGTCTCAACCCATAATCAATAAAAATTGAAATTTAAACAACCATGATGCATTTAGTTACTGAAAAATATCTTCATTTTTCAATTATTATTTTCTAAATTTATGTGTTTCTTGAAAACTAATGAAAATTCCGAATGCCCGTTCAAATGTAATTGATGAGTTTTCATTTTCCTGAATTAGAAATATAGAAAACCTTAAATAATAGATTTATCGTTTTTTAGAAAACCTTCTCAAAAACCCAACTTGAATACGTTGTTTAAATTTTCAATTTTTCAGAAAGTTAAAAGAGTTTTTCGTATGTAAACGCAGGCATGATGTTTTTACTTTTTATGACATAGTTTTTTATTTTTTATTACTGAACGCGTTTAATTACTGAAAACTCCCTCACTTTTCTAAAAATATTTTTCAATAAAAATAGAAAATTGGAAAATGTGTTCAAATTCGAGTTTTCTAAAAAAAAATTCTAAGAAAGGGAAAATTCTTATTTTACTTTTTATAACTAAAAGTTGAAAACTACTTTTTATGGTTCTCTAAGTTTTCTATGTCTACTCTTTCTTGGAAAAGAAAATTTTTATCTCTCACATTTGAACGCATTTTTTAATTATTTATTATTTTTCTAGAGAAGTAAAACACTCATCATTTTCTAAAAAAACACTCATCACTCCCTTATGTTTAGCCGTAGAAAAATTTTCACAATTTTTCATCTTTAATTTTCAAAAAAAATGAAAAGAATTTTTATTCCCTAGAAAAGTATTGAAAATTTAGAAAACTTGCTTAAATGTTATTGCATTTTTCATTTTAGAAAAATAGTTAAGCTTTAAAATATTTTGGAATTTTTTAGAAACGAAGGAAGTGCTATAAATGAAAAAAGTGAAAAAGTGAAAATCCTTGTTTTTCATCTCCTAGTTAAAAATTAGAAAAGTGATTTTTCCATTTTCTTGAAAAGATTTTCAAAAAAAATAACCATTTTAAACGCATTTTCTAATTTCATATTTTTAAAATAGACTGGAAAAGTACCAAATTTTATGAAAAAGTACCTTTTTTTTTCACTAAACACACTTGCACACCCTAGCTCTTCGTAACTTTCAAGTTTTTATTCCCCAACCCGACCCGACCCGACCACGCTAAAATCCGGAAAATGATAACGTAAGGCGGGAACTGGTAAAGGCGATACGGAAAGTTTGATATATACTGTAAACAGTAAGAAAGACTCGAATCAAAATCAAATTACAATAATGGCAAACATTTGCGTGTGCGCGAGATTCAGGCCTCTAAATTCAAAAGAAAACGGTGAATCTATATGCATTACACGCTCGGATTCTCAAAATTTTACTCTCAAGGTTATCTGTTAACGATCACACTGGTGTAGTAATTCGCAACTCAATTCCGTCTGTATTTACTATCATTAAATTTCATTTTATATATTACAGGATGAAAAGGATGAACAATATGTTTTTAGCTTCGATAAAGTGTTCTATGAAGATTCCGTACAAGCTGACGTCTACGAATTTTTGGCCGCTCCAATTGTTAGAGGTATCGTGCTGATTTGTGAGTTTTAGCGCGCGATTTTTGCGTAATTTTAGTGAACTTTTGCTGATTTCCTCTGTAATTACTGTTAACATCGTGATTAGGTTTAATTTGGAGCTAAATCTTCTTGTTGCCTCCTAGATCGCTCATATTTTGATTTTAGATTTTGTTAGAGGTATTATGTGCTGAATCGTGTGTTCTACTGCTCTATTTTGTTTAAAGGGGAATTTTGGTGAATTCCTTTTTAAATTACTGTATACATCGTTATTGAGGTTAAATTTGAAGCTAAATATGAATGCTAATTCCTAGATCACTCCTAACTTGATTTTAGATTTTGCTAGAGGTATCATACACTTATATGTGTGTTTTAGTGGTCTATTTTGGCTAGTTTCAATGACTATTTTTTCAGTTCTCTATTAAATTACTATAAATATCGTACTTAGAGTTAAATTGGAGCTAAATGTTTACGTTGCTTCCTAGATTAGTTGATAGTTTTAGTTTTAGGTTTTCGTTTACACGCACGTATAGATTGAACATATTACTGAACTTAACTTATTGTTTGAGACTATATGAGTAATGTCTTCATCTTAATTCTTGGTCTGGATGTTGATTTGTCTGTAATAGATGGTCTGAATGCAATGAATGGCACAATCATCACATATGGACAGGTATGTATAGCATTAATCTTATGCGTTATCTATGTGCTTATAAATTCTGTATTAAGATATAGATGAAATTGTGCAATACCTAGTTTTGTTAGCAATTTGAAATTATGATAATTCTACATTTTGATTTGTTTTTGTAAGTATCAAGTCTTTTAATGTATTTGGAATACCAAACAAATTTAGGTCAATGTTGAATATTGCACTAATTTATTTTTAGTTTTCAAATGAATTCTTGTTACAAAAGTTGTCAACATCCAGTCAGATCCTTAAAGAACTCTCAGAAACTAAGAAGAATTAGGAATACCTGCTTTTGTTCACAATTTTAAATTTTATATATATTCGTTTAACTCGTGTAATCTGTTCTGGCACTGATTTTTACTAGCTAAATACTTGTATGTTTTTGTGTTAGTTGAAACTGTTATATGATCTTGAACGAAAAACATATTGTATCCCACTGTTCGAATAGCTTTGAAGTAGATTCCTCTAGATGCAGGATCAAACTGATGAATTCTTATTTGCAATCTAACAGACAGGAGCAGGGAAAACGTATACCATGGAGGTGATGCACGTTATAGTTAATGTAATGCTTTAAAAGCACTTGTTTCAAATGAAGTGCATTATTGGCTTTTTTGACCAGGGAGGTAACATTCTGGAAACAGACAACCGCAAGAAAGGATTACTACCTAGAGTGGTCGGTGAACTATTTCAGACTATAAACCTCAGTGGTGAAGCAACTGCTTACAAAATCAAACTGTCAATGGTAGAATATAACTCTTTTCATGAGGCCTTTTGGATTAAAATGTGATGAATTTCTTCCGAGAGTTTTTTATTTGACGCAATTCTATATATGTGACACATGCAGGTAGAGATTTATATGGAGAGAGTAAGGTTAGCAACTGCCAACTGATCATCTCTCTTGTCTATTTGCCTGCACAAGAACACACAGAAAGTCCCCAACTATAATTAACTTCTGTTTTGTAATTGAAGAACATATATATCTTCAACTGTATTTTATGATTGCACCTGGGAGCGTTTCCTACAGGGACCTTTTTGATTTGTCAAAGGACAACATACAAGTGAAAGAGCACAAAGGACAAGGGATATTGTTGTGTGGAGTAACAGAAGTAAGTTTGAATATCTTTTATATGGATTCCTTGTAGTTTTGAATTTCCCTGTATGTAAGTCTGCTAAGAAGTCCAAGCCTTCTCAACATGCTTATAGAATTGAACATGCCTCAATATATTGGGCCTCAAGTTGTTTTCCACTTTTATGTAAACCAATTAAAAAGCATCTTTGAACTTTCAATAGAGATGGAGATGGCCTAATCCATCAGCAGTTCGCATTCTCACGTTTTTCACTACTGCTTGATCATAAGCTATAAGGAACCTTCAACTAAAAAGGGCCAACCTTAAAGTAGAATAAAAGATCATTGCATAAACCCACCCCAAGCTGAAAATTTGCAGCCTCGATCCAAATCAAATTTCAATTGTAAAACTTCAATGTGCACTTCATCAGAACTAGAACCGAACAGGTTTTCAAGAAAACTCCCGATGACAATCACTATGACAACTAAAATTATGGCTTTTTGACCTCAAAGTACTTCCAATAGAAACTTCCATTATAATTAGTGTGTCAAGATGTATTAATTAATTGACTTATCTATTCACAGATCTTGATATCAGATGGTGAAGAAGCATTAAAATTTCTATCTGTAAGATCAGAACTATTATAAATATCTCTAGTGCAAAAGTCGCACACTATATAAGAAAACTAAATAGTTAGTATAATCTGTATCTTTTGGTAATGCAGAGTGGAATAGCTAACAGAGCAGTTGGAGAGACTCGTATTCCTCCATCTCTTTCTATCACTGTCCAGTTTTTAGTTATTGTGGCTTAATACCCAAAACAAGAATTTTATACTAGTTGTTTGATTTACTTGTTAACTTGTGTAGAAATGAACATGGCAAGCAGTAGAAGTCATTGCATCTACATATTTACCGTTCAGAAAGAAGTAAAAAATGACAAAAGGTTTCGGATTTCCCTTAACCGATTACAAGTTACTAGACTATTATATGTCTAAAACTACTACCTTGGGGTTATGAACAGGATGAGCACCGGAAAGCTTGTTCTTGTAGACTTGGCAGGATCTGAGAAGGTTGAGAAAACAGGTGCTGAGGGGAGAGTTCTTGAAGAAGCCAAAACCATTAACAAATCTCTTTCTGCACTTGGAAATGTGATCAATGCTTTGACTTCCAGTCCACAGGGAAAATCATATCACATCCCCTATCGTGATTCAAAGCTTACTCGACTCCTTCAGGATGCTCTTGTTAGTACTACCCTATTAGCTATATCTAGAGGTGGCAATATAGGGGTAGGCATATTGGCCAACTGGTCCAAAAAGATTTGAGTTAAAAGGGGTCATTTTTTTTATTAATGGTCGAACCAGGTGAAGTGAAGTCTGGTTGCCAGCTAACAATGGTTTGTTCATTTTTTGTCAAAAACAATATAACAATAATATTTGAATAATTTGATTTATGAGCTTTTATATATTAAAAAGTAGTCATTTGGTGACTTCTAACTTGTTGGAGGTTGGACCTGTTCCCCTTTTAGCTAACTATTTTTACTTAACCAATTTGAGATAAAAACCCAACCCAAATTGACACTTTCTCAAGTAAATGGGTCTAAATTGCCACCTCTAGCTCCATGTCATTAAGCTTATGATCTTAAACTGCATTTTGTCCATCCAGGGAGGAAGCTCCCAGACTGCATTACTTTGCTGTTGCTCACCAAGTCTTTGTAATTCATCAGAGAGTATATCTACTCTGCGATTTGGAGCAAGGTACATCACCTAAATCTGATCCTGAATGTCGCTATCTCCATTGTTGGTGACATTAGAAATGGTGTTCCCTAAATCTCGTTTCTTTGAAATTTATTGTGCACTTCTATGACCAAGGTAGGGTGTGAAAGTAATATCCATTCATGTGAAGGTCTACTAGAAAAGGCACACTTTTGAGCGTATTCTAATTGCATGATAGGTTCGTGTAATTTACTGTACATTCCTAGTCTGTAGCCAAAAACTGAGCATAACCTTTTATGTAACTTTAACTCTTCTTAAATATTTAAAATGTAGAGGTGGCATCGACCAGTGGGTTGATTTGGGTTATGTTTCTTCAATGGTGGGTGGAACGGGTGAAATGAACAACGTAACTGAAAAGGACACAACATCTCCATATTAAGCTCTTAACAGTTTCCATCTGGTCCTTTTCTTATAGTGTGTGCGTGACAAAAATAAATTGGCTGCTTAGAGTTTTATCCTTCGCAGAGCTAAGCATATAAAGGCATCATTGCGGGTCGTTTGCAAGGAAGACATGTCTGACAGGAAGCAGGATGCTTTGTCTATAAATGATGTGAAGCTGAAAATAGCTGCGCTACGTGAGAGAATCCTAAAAAAGGTTTGGGGCTATTGATTTTATTAAATCTTATAAACAAATGTGTTACCAAATTGTACCCAAATTTTTGTTTTTTAATAAATACATAGATTGTCAACTATGATTACAAATATTATACTCGTTCAACAATAAACTGAAATTCTGATTAAGATTATTTAGGAAGTTTTATGCATTAAAAATACAATTTGACAACTTTTAGACCCGTTTGACCTGTTTTTTTTTTAACTATAATTAGTTTATCTTATTTGCCAGTTTGACCCTTTAGATATATAACATAACCTGAATCGACCCATCTGTTAGCAAATCTGTTAAAATTGGCACCTCTAGGTTTGGGATTGATGATTTTATCTTTAAAACTGATGTATTACCAACTTGTACTTATGGAATTGTGCAGTTTGGAGAGAAGCTGGATGCTGAGACAGTGAGTATGATTGGGGAGGAGTTTGTTCTGGATGGACTCATTACTGATCCCAGTTTAAGTGAGGGGGTGAATTCAAGCTATGTAAAGGGCATTACCTCGGAAACGTTATCCGCATGGAAGCAGGCAACAGATAAGCTTGTAAAGACTATTGTTGAGGTAACATTTGGTGTCATATATAGTTTTTTAAGTAAGTTATTTTTGTACTTTTAGTTAAAAAGTACTTGTTTTATATACAAGTCGAAAATACTCCAATCTTGACGATTTAGATTGAAAAAAAAAAAGTAAACTGCAAGAAAATTTAAAGATAATAATACAGCAAATCACTAATCAACAGACAGAGCAATTGAAGAACTTAATTGATACACAAAGACTAGAGATGAGCTTAACACAGTTTTTAGGATTATACTCGATGTGATTCTTAAAAAATGATGGGTAATTTAGGAATATTATATTTATGATAATGCACTATTGCTAAATTTGCAATAAAAAAACAATGAGTTTTGTTATGGGATGATGACAGTTAAGAAGAGAGAAGGAAATGTTGATGGACCAGTACGAAGTGATGAAGGTGGAATACGAGATCATGAACAGTGTGGTCAGGGGACTCAAGACCAAATTAAGAAAATCAGATGCGTATTCGGTCGTGGGATTCTGCTTTTTTGGTTCAGCTTTCATCTGCATGTTTTCTAATTTCTTGTTTAACATGTAACAGGTAAAAAATCGGTCTACTAAACAACGATAGGTATTGATAAAGTCTTTCCACATAATAGATACTACATGATACATTATGCTTCTGGATTCATGTGTTTTCTAGTAGATTTACCCTATACACACTATGACGTTTTTCGAATAGATATTGATATGCATATTATTAGTGACCTTACTTTACATAATTACATTGTTTTTGTCATCATCAGTAATTTCATAACATTTTAGTAGCTCGTAAGCCAACATTGGAAGCATGTCAAAATAACGATTCATGATGAATGTTTTAATTGACTGCGATATCATGACAAATTGGAGAAATTTGTATTTTCTATTTTCGCAATGTAGTTCCATTTGCATGTTCAGAATGACTTCCCAAAACTGAATCAGTTTTATGGAGACTAAAGTGTTTAAACAAACCTCCAAGTGGAACTGCCATATAAAAAAGAAAAAGTAACTCTGTTGGCCAACCTCATCCACGAGTGTAAAATCTGCTAATTAACCCTAAGTTTTACAAAATTTCTCCGAGAAACACAGTGCACAAGATTAGCAAAGCATCGTATTAACCCTAGACTATCAAAATTTTACAAAACATGGATCGATTTACAGCTTGACCTCAGATGCCAAACAGAAGATTAAGCATGCCAAAGAATATAAAAAAAGCTGAATTGTATTTTTCTTCCTCCATATATTCACGATGTTAAACCTTTGTATCGACGTCTGCTCAGAAAAACTGTTGTTGAAATGACATAGGTCACTGTTGAAGCAATAATAAGTACGCCGAAAAGGACACAAGTAGTACTGACTACAACATAGATATACCTGCGGTAAAACAACATAATTAATTTCCTTCAATGGGGTACATATTAATTGGATTACACTGAAGCAAAACGAAAAAATTTCTCAAACAGATAAGACTATCACTGAACTTCATATGATCGTAACATATAAGACTTACTTTGGTGAAAAGACGGACCATATAAATAAATGATTCCTCATCAGGAGCAGAATGATGGTGTATGCAACTAAAAGTACAGAATTCAACCCCAGTGGAACCAAACAAGGGAAGCCGAGAATCGTCTTGAGAAGTTGTCCCATATTTACTTGTTGGGTATCTTGAAGAGGGTTTATGTGTTTCATGGAGATCGACATCACCATACTAAGGAGCGCTAACATGGGAGATGCATATGTTATCACAAACATTATCAATCCACTCAGCACTATCGAATGACTAGAGATTCCCTGGCAATTTCACAATTGATAATAAGAAATAAAAAATAATGAATAAAAAAAATCTTAAACAGCATCTTTTGGAAAAATAAGCGGATTCTGTAACGAGTCAAAATGAGTTAGGCCAAATGGGTGATATATGTATGGGTCAGGTTGACTAGAAAACACCTATAAAAGTTATAAAATTAAAAAATTTGTGTCAAAGACGATTGCAAAAACTCTTTTTTTTTATATATATAAATATAGAACTTTTTGAATTGAATAAGATGATTTAGGGAGGTATTATACATTAAAAATACACTTCGGGCCATTGACTCATTTGACATGTTTCCTTTTAGGAATAATTCCTTATTATACCCGTTTAGCCTATTCAAGATAATACATAGCCCAAATCAGCTCATTCATCAGTAAATGGTTTGAAATTGCCCCTGCTAACAAATCATTGGTAAAGGACTAATCGAAGGAAGACAACATACAATGAAAGCTCCAGCAACATCAATGGTTGCTAGAGTGTTGGTGTTTCCAAGACTGAAATGACCCGCCATTCCCAAATAATATATAGCAGCAATCTGGATACAAAATTAAAAAATCAGTGAAAGACGAACTCGCAAGCATATTATGATCAGCTGAAATAGGCCCATCTATCTGTAGCTTATTTTGCACATGGAAAAGTTAACCAGAAATCTAATAGCACTAACTAGTACCCAGTGTATGCCCTTTAGCAGTTCATAGGAAAACATTTTCGAACTCACATATAACATGCAGATTCAAATTTATTACATTCAGACACCAATACTTCAAAGCGATAAAGAGATCTGGGAACTAACCTCAACCCACTGCTTAACATCTGAACCACCACGAGAAGCATAACAAATAGTAGCAAGGATTTGCAAAAGAAGAAGTGAAATAGGCAGAGAATTGACAGATTGTTGTAGCAAAAGTTGCAAAAGACACCACCCATATATGTATGTCATCCCACTAACATACAAAGATTCTTTAATCACCAAAAGCAAATCTTTGCTCTGAAATGACATAAACCATGGTGACGCAATTAGTGTTGCTGTTACACATGTAACAAGAAAACCATAAATTAATTGTACAGCTAAGATTGCCTCGCTATCAGATGTTGCAACTTCACTACTCTGATACTTCATCACATATTGTAGAACCAGTAAACCGCCACACAAATAGCTTAGTCCAATCAAAATGACGATATAACCCCTTGACCATAAGAATGAAATAGTATACAAACATAAGCTGGTTACCACCACCACGGAGACAAGTTGGAAAAACTTTATGTAAGAACTCCCGCCAATATCTAGTGCTCTTGAAATGTCAGGAAGGTGAGTCCAATTAACACCACCTTGATGCCATCCTCTTAAAAGCCTTCCAGAAATGATAATTATTGCAATCAAACATAGTTGAGAGCAGGTTTTATTGCGATTGATTGCGGTTGATTTAATTGTTTTGCGGAGTAATACTAGAAAGAGTGTTGAGGTCAAAAAATGCCATAGATATTGTTCTTCTTCAACCAGAGAGCTTGATCCCATACTCAAAACAAGAATCACGATAACTGACACTACCGAAACCTCAGTCAACTGTAACTTGTAGAATTGTTTTGGGTAAATTTCTTGGTCCAGTTTAAAAAGGAGAACCAACAACATAGTGCATGATAGAAGCATTGCCATAACCCCTGAGGCAAGTAGGAGAATAGGTTTCTGCAGTGGGTAGAAAAATTAACACAATGAAAACAGAAATAACAGAAATATGGAGCCATTGGAACACGAAATGCTTACATCTGTTGCAGTGTGTGACAACTGCTCACTTGCTGTTCTTAGAAAATCACTGTATGCAACGGCAGTGCTCTTAAAGTCATCACTGGTAGCTGATCTATATGCAGAGTTCATGAAGATGCTGATGAGAGTTATAATCATTATGAAACAAGTCCACATAATACGGGTAAACGGAGGAGGTTTTCCCTGTTCAGGTTACCCAGGAAGGGCGAGTCTTTTTGACTCAAATGTACACAGCCTAACCAGGGTGTCCCCGTGACCGTTTCCCACCCTTTCCCTGGCCAGCACCCAAGATGTTACCTAGTTAGGTTCGAACCTTAGACCTGTTGTGAGGACATTAGGACGCCTTACCACGAGGCCACCTTTATGATGGCCTAGTCCTCATAATACGTTCTTATATTATATATTATTATGCTTCAAAAGTTTAGAATACGTAAAGGTTATACAAGTCACCTTAAGAGATTCTTAGACTTCCAAGATCGATGGAGATTAGCAGCATCAAGATATAAACAAGAAGAAGTTCCCTTCATATTTCCACAAGTAGAATCAGTTGATTGTGCTTGAAGTAACCTCATCAACTGCCACGAACTCAGTTCCATTGCTCTTAGTAGCTGGTGATCTACAATATTTAAGATAAAATGACACAACAAGAAATTGCTAATAACCTTAGGTTCAGAGCTACAACTATCTTATGCCAACTAGAAAATGAAAGCAAAGTACCTTTAGTTAGCTCCCTAATCTAATGTGAGTCATGTCTAAGCACGTAAATACATGTTAGAACCAAAGACTATTTTCATAATACGTGTTATTTCTCTTTCTATCCAAATGTTTCTGGACCCTTGTATATAACTGAAAAAAAAAGTCAAACCTTCTAGTGGATGAAATAGGTCAACAATCAGATAGCCAGCATTATTTTTCGGAATAGGTACGCCAAATAGGAGAGCCAATGTTGGAGCAATATCAACCTGAATAATATATGAGAAAGAATAAGCTTTAGTACAATGTTGTGGCTTAGTATAGCAACAGTCCTGAACGTTAAAGAGTAAATTGTGTACAAAAACCTGATTAATAGTATCATATGTGGCTGATACATGACTACTTCTTGGGCCAACAAAAAGTGCCAGCGAATCTGTTTCTTCATATGAAGATCCCCCATGATTACCATTTTCTTGCATACCATGATCACTAGTCACCACCTACAAATGAAATTGAAGTCCAGATCCAGATTCTTATATATACACAAGTCAATAAAAAATAGCTTGATAACACACACATAAACAGAAACTGATGAAAGAATGGAGCAGCAGAATATACACAAGAGTTCATGTAACATTCAATGAAGCACAAACCAAGAGAGTCCGTCCATGATCACTTTCTTGATTTTGGATGATAGTCAAGTGAATCATTTTTATTAATTCATCCATTTCCTTGAGTTTTGGGCTCATCAAGATACTGAAACAGAGAACCAGCAGCAACAATGAAGTCTCCTTTAGATAGAGTGAGTTGAGTAAAATTAAGATTTACGTACCTACTACGCCCACCAAGATGCCCAACATGATCCAAACCAAGATAATGAAGAATCTGAAATGAAATTGTGAAGAATTCTAATGTTGATTCCATATAGAGTTGTCAAACAATAATAAATAGTTCAAATAAGTTTAGATGTTGACCAGGATAGTTTATGAGTTCAAAAATATATGTATATAGACAGAAGACACATGGGCATAAGCTTTGAGATTGTAATAAGCTAAATGTATCTATCGTGGAAGTATCTACAAACTATCTTAAAGGGCAGTTGTTGGGAATGCCATGGAAAAATTGTATTAGGTTACATAATTAATTAGTTCCTAATTTTAATTTGTAATTGGCAAATTATTTTCAACTGATTTGTAAAATAGTATAAATTTATAAGATGAATAAATTTGGCTGTAACTAGTTAGAAGTTAATAAATGCAATTGTGATGTTCAGTAGTTCCTCTAGCAGAGTAACCACAAATCAAAGATACCATAGAAGCCCCAGAATTATACCTAAAAACATAGAAATAAATAAAAAAAGAAACAAATATATTACCAGAAGATTCCAGTCATTCTTGTGAAGTTCATAACTTAGATGCCGAGAAACATTGTTATCAACTTGCACAGTATCTTTAACCTATATTAAGAACAATAAATTAGATATAGATATTTATATAATTATAAAGGCAAAATTATAGCAGAAATACAACATGATCAAAACTTGGGCGTTCATGGGAATTTAGAGAGTAAATTTCAATTAAAAAAGTTACACTGATTGCATTTCTTCTCATCAATTACAGTCTATAGGAAAAGGGGAATAAAGTAAAAAAAAATTATATTGAATGAGCTAATATCGTATCATAAAGAATAATAGTATAACTGTATAAGTTCTTATATTTGGGTTGTGGATACAGAAGTCTATAAACTGATGAGATAGTAAGATATGCATGAAATAAACTGATATACTATTCAGGAGGCTCATGTTAACAAGTTTCTTAATGAAATCTTGAACATAAAGAAAACTAAAGAAATCAGCAACCATGGGACACTTACAAAAAAGCTACTAACTCCATCATGCCTTGTAAATAATCCTGGAAATAGTTTAAGCCATGTTTCATCCCCAAGCATAACCATTTTCCAGCCTATTCTAAAAAATTGACCTGCAACATATCGGTCAGTAAGTAATATTCCAAGCTTGGTCAACTCCATAAGGTGAAATAGCATATTATTGACAAATCCCATAAGATTTTGCCTGCTCACCTATAATATTGTCTTCCAAAAGAGCTTGAGTGTTGAAATTAAACAAAACATCTAGAAACCCCGCAATTGACCCAGTAGTCATGGCCTGTTGCATATGGTAAAAAGATGGGGGAAATGATTAAATGAATACACATATTCAACAACAAAAATAACTTTAGTACCTTCAGGCGTGGCAATGTTACGGTTGGAGGTGCAGCCTTTGCATGGTAACCCAGCGCCATTTTATTAGCCAACAAAGATTGAGTATACGGCATTGAATCCTTAAAAATCTTCGATGGAGGCTGGCCATTCCTTCCAAGAACAAATTCTGCTGGGAGACCATCAATAACCTGAACATCACATGATTGCATTGGTAAATTTATCCTCTCTCTAGATTATCTATGAATCAAAACTATATTATATTTTTACATACCATTAGTATCAGTCGGTCATAAGAAGAGGGGATCTCATAAAGCTCCTGCATTAGTAAAGTTCACACAGTTAATCCACCAGCCTTTGTTTTTAACCAAAATATATACAAGACCAACTATAATAAAATAATTAAAATAAAAAATAGGACAACGATGAGCCTGAAATACAGAGAGAGGAATGGTGAAAAATTAGACCAAAGCTTCTCAATGATGGTGCTTGAATAGTACCCTTCTTTCATTGAATAGATATTATGCAAGATCAAAGAGGTTTTCAAGTTGATGTTAGTCCCACCACACGGACATGGGCCATGAAGCACTAAGGATGGTAGACAATTCACTAGCTTTTTAACAAAAAAATGTAAATATTATTACTACTACACACCAGTTCATCCTATATATATATATATATATATATATATATATAATCCTGTGTATACTTGCATATTTGTAGTACAGTAATTTAATTTGCACCTTAAGAAAGTTGACTAGCTAAGATTAATCTTTATAGACTACTTCCGTAATTTCCATCCTTGTTAATAGTTACCAGCACTTACTTTAACCCTGTTAGTTTAAACAAACGGATTCCGTAAGTACCATCACTCGTCACAAACTTAAAAACTTCTAATTCCAAGTTCTATTAGGTCTGAGCAAAATAGGACTAATTTTAGTTTGTTTGTTTTTTTCATTTATGGCTATCATGCGATTGCGAAAGCATCAAAAGATATGTACAGTAAATCAAGATAGTAAACACTGACAAGTAATTTTAATAGCTGCAAGTGTATGTATCAAGCTTTATAATTAGTTGATAAATCAAAAAGAGCCTAAAATAAAATGAACAACTAACGAAAGCTTACTGTGATTAACTGAATTAATAAAAATTCAAAAGAAAGAAAGAAACCTGATATAAGGATTTGAGTTGATGAGGATGCAGAGTCGCTGTATGATTTTCATCATCCTGAATTGATAAATCGGATGATGGAGGCCGGAAAAACTCTGGTCCACTATTTAATTTTTAATATAATATTATTGCACAGATCGACTTGATTAAACCTGAAATTGTTGAAAAACAATAGATACCTGATACCGGAGAGAGCTGGTTTGATGGGGAAGAAACCGAAGACGAAGAGAGAAAGGCCCGTGATTTGCAGTATAATTGCAGCAGCGGTTAACACTGTCAGCTTTGTGCAGCTTATACCACCCATTTGATTCAATTATTTAGGGTACATCATTCAAATACACTCTGAATTCACACATTTTGACATGTTGTCCACCATGTTTCTTAGGAGTTGGGTATTTTATTTTGGATCAATTACTAGATCGTTTTCTGTGATGAAATCAAATTTCTCATTTCTTTTGTTTGGTAAGGCTGTAACGCATAGAATTCCACCGCTCCCGTACTGGGCACTAATATTTTTTTAACGTCTAATTAGATTGGGTAATCATTCTGCCAAAGTTGCATGTCGATTATGTGTTGTACTTGTACACTACAAGCCATTTATGCACAATTTTTTATGGTTTATCAATAAGAGTAATGCAAAATTATCACCACCCAATTTAAAAACACCAAGAAATGAGGAATTTGTCTGTGTTTTGGTTACATTGATTACTAGTATAGTAAATGACCCAAACATTTAGCAAATGTTTCGTGAACCGTTCCGGGTGAACATGACGTTATTCGTAATTTTTCTAAAATTTTATTTTTCTCTTGATTAGTGATCTTAACTTTATCTTATAACTTCCAAATAAGGAGAATAAAAACATTTGGACAAAGAGAGATTGAAAACAATTATACAAAAAGTTTGTAGGTCCCTGTATCTCATAATCGAAATCGAATCGTATACGTATTATACATGCGTAATCCGTATAATATATTGTAATCGTTTGAACGTGAATATAACTATAAATGCACACGTAATCTCAAATGCTTTTGTTGTATATTGATTATAACCTTTAAATATTACAGAAGAATAATCGTCCAAATACACATACGCCCTATTTTCTTAAACCCTAGACGTATATATATACTGCCTCTTGCGACACTTGCTTGTGCCGACTTATGCGACACTGCAAGTGTCGCCATTGCGACACTTAGCAAGTGTCGCTATACAACCAGAAAATTCACCAAGTATAGATTATTTTTTTTTACAATTTTGATTTTTACTGACCAAGTTGACTGACACACTACAATATATACCAACAAACTCCTCCTTGTCAGCAGCTTGGTCTTCAGATATCTTCTTGTTTAGCTCCAATTGATTGGGAAGTTACCACCACCTTCTTCCGACTTGTTTTCAATATCAAGCAGTATCTTTTTGAGCATGAAGGATTTGCAAGTCTTGTCTTGAAAGATTTATCAAACTTATCTAATCATAAACATAAATCTTCACAGTTTGCACCACTTGCCAGAACTCTATCTCTGCTGTCTCCTCCTCAGAAGTAACCTCAATACTGATCAGGATCATACTTCCAGTTTGAGACAAGTCTGTCGCTTCAATATTCTGGTGACCAGTCTTAAAGAGAAGAGTCATTATTATCATCGTCTCCTGATTTGCTTGTTCATCTTCAATCATCATCATCATCTCTTGCTCATCTTGCAACGACTGCTTAGCCGCATCTAAATGCGCTGAGGCTTAGGTAAGTTTTTTCTTCTTCTTCTTCTTCTTCTTCTATTTTAACTCTTTATAATCCCCTGCAACAGACTTCGACTCTAATTGGGAAATCTTGACATCTTGCTCCTTCACACGTTCCTCAAACTCACAAACACCGGCACGTAACTCATTAATGAACCGGTGACATACGTCCCATCGACGGCGTCCCTCGCCACAAACTCTTCAGGGAGTGGTTCGGATGTGTTTCCATGACCACCGTCAGTAATAGTATTACTCACGGGCACACCATCAGTCTCGGTGGGTTGCTTAGGAAAGGGGCTGGGATTATCACCATCTGTATCAGGAGCACCATCGGCCTCACCACCAAATCTATCATCCTGGGGGGAAGTGGGTACGTCCACATCTATAACTACTTGTGATTTCACCTGACTTGCAAGAGGAGAAGCAGGTGACGCAGAACAAGCCTGAGCCGAAATTGGAGATCGGTTAACGATGGTATCACTAACATTCGTACCTGGAACACTCGAACCATCTTTCTCATCTTTTTTGATACCATCCAGACTCCTCCTTCTCCGGGAACACAACTTCACCTCCAGGCACATCACTAACAAACACCCTCTGTCTCTTACCTACACGTCACTATCGGACTCATGGCTCAAAACGTACGAGCCCGAGAGTTTACCATCTTTTGCCCCGCCAAATTTCCGGGATCCTTTTCCAACTGGACCCGTCTGTTTTCTTAGAAGTAGTGGCAGCCACTTTAGGGTGTGCCCGCGAAGATTTACGCGCATTTAGCGCATTCAGTACTGGCGGGCCAACCAAATCCAAATGGTGTCGCTAGCTTCGACCACCGCACCTTGGTACTTGTCAAGGTGTACTAACTCTTCGTTAGTACGCGGGCGCGACTCATACAAGGCCTCCAAGTACTAGGAAATTCAGTTGCGGCTAATGCCAACCATCACTAGCACATGCTCCGGATACGTCTGAATGACAACATTATAATCCTTCAGAGACAATTTTCGAAACAAGGCATCTTCAAAAGTACCATCGCCAGGGATCAGATCCAACACTACTGAATCCACCATTCTTTAGGCCATCGGAATCGGTGCGACATTGTTAATGCAAAATCAACATTTTGTGACAACAGCTTGAATAGATTACCTAGCTTCGATTGATTGTGAACTGTGACACTCTGTTTAGTGTGAAACTTAGTTCAAGTTTCGCATGCTGAGAAACTCAGAATGAATTTCGTAGTAGCAAAGTTTCGTAGGTCTGTATTATATATATATAAAAGAGTGTTGTGTTCATGAAGTAAAAAAAAAGTTCTTGATTGTACAAATCTGTGAGGTTTAAGTGAGAGAGAGAGCAAGCTAATATTGTATACTTCATTGACAAATAAATAAAAGTTCACAACTTTTATTTACATCTTCGCATTCGATTTTGATTCATTCACGTACTAAACGATTAACTCGGTTTCTGCACGTGTTAGTCGTTGAATACGAAGCAAAAGATCCGGCACGGAATTTACAGACATGGGCATCCACCTAAAAGAATCGATCACCCAATCTTTCAAACCACTCGGGGTGCGGTCAAAATGACAAGGATGCAGATTTTACACTTCTCGATTAGTTAACCAATTACCGGACCGACCAAGTTTATAGAATGTACGAAAAAGGGGTACGGTTGGCTCACCGTTTAGGGCACGACAGTGGATTTCAAATTATGTTATTTTATGATATATGGGAAATATGAGCCTCGTAGTACTGTACCAAGAATAAGAGGGAAAGCGTATGTTGGAAAAATCTAACCACCGGGTGTATACTCCTATCTTGCCCGCTGCTAAATCCGAGATCATCGCCATGGGAGACGGAAAAACAGGGTGGAGATCCGGGTTGATGTTATTATCTTTGCAAAACCTATCCACGTGCTCCTGGGACAAAGGGGAAAAGGATAACTTCATGTTATCTTTACCTTGCGACGGATCTTTCTTCGTCGTCTTCTCAGCATCTTCAATCTCATCACCGCTTATCGATCGATCTTCATGTGATTCACTAGCCATCATGTAAACAGTTGTCGAGGTAATAGTAATAATAGAAAGTGATAATTAAATCACGGTAAAAGGGAGAAAGTAATAAAAGGAATGTTAAGTTTTTAAGTACTTGTAAGGAGGGGAAAGGGCAGCGGAAGCGTCACATCAATCACTGTAGCTGACGCACCGCTTGACTATCCACCTCAGTGATCGACACGTGTTCAAACGGGAAACCACAAATTAACTGCGCCAATGATTGCTAGTCATTAAGAGTCTAGCACGACTCTCCAGGTATCGAAGAGTCATACTAGACTGGAAGACATGATGAGGTAAGTCATCTAGACCAGAGACTATACCGAACATAAAATCTCAAATCTGGAACACTAGTAACGGCAGGAAATTGCGTTGAACTTGTTTGATAGTACAATGGTTTGCAAGAATAACACATGCACGGAAGCATGTTCTGACACATAGCCGTTTAGTACATAAGAAAACTAATTGAAAAGTACAACCCATGCGTACTTTGGAAGACAAGACACCGCAGTAGCCGACGGAGTAGGCGGCTACAGGAAAGAGCATTAATGACAAACATACCAAGACCGAGGAAGAGGTATAAATACCCTTCAACAAACAGGTAGTAAGCATTCGATACACACTCAACTCATTTAATTACTTACACTCATCGCATTTACTTACAACAACTCCTGCCTTTCCGGTACTTATTCTCATGCCCGAGCTTGGTCAAGGAAGGAAATCTTCCTCCCCCTTGACGACGAGGCTAATGGTGTGTTTGTGTTCTTTTTTCAGGGATACTGCTGTATTGACCGAGCCGAGCTAGAGGGTTATTGGTGGTTGTTCTACCTCTCAGTTCGCTTTAGTTCGTTGGTTAAGTCATTTTTAGTAGCAACAATTGTCAAACAGTATCACATTCATAAGATAATTGATATTGTTTTAACACGATATTGAACTACGACAAACATAATCACAACATTGCTAGATTATTAGCCCTTTGTCCAAAAAACAATTACATTACACCATGTTTGATTGAGATTGTGTTCAAGGATTCACATTCTTAAACCCTATCATAATATTTTGATCCAAATGTTTGATTAGATGAAGAAATTTTGTAGTGATTATCGAGTTTTTAGAGGGAGTTTGAAAAGGCTGATTCAATATTTACGTTTCATAACTTTCCAGTAATTAAATGACTTATAAAAGTTGACTTGATTTTGGCTAATATTACAACAATGCTATTTTTTAGTCATAACCGTGGGTCAGAACTTTAGAGGGTTTTTATAGAAGAGACACTATTAGGAATTAAACAATTAATTTCTCAACTACTAAAGCAAGAACTTTAAAAGTACCACTACAAATGGTGGGAAAAAATACTTCTATTTAGGACGTAGAAATGAATGAAGATAGACAGGAGAGATTTCTCAAAAGATGAGTAAAGCCGTTGCAGTAAATTACAGCCTAAATTTGCCACGCGTACATATAATAAAACCGATATAAACATAGAGGCACAAACAACATATAAAGGGAATTCTTTCATGGAAAGTCATCATCTTCTATCTTCATGACTTGACATCTTTAAGTCCACCACCTTTCTCTAGCTCACCAACTAGGTCCCTGAGTGCAGGAACCTTCATGGCTAGGGTCCTATATAACCTTGAATATCGAGCCCTGGTTCCGTCTGCGGTTCTAGCCAGGGCAAGCAGGCTTAAAGCCTCTGGGAGTTTACTAAACACTTCTTTTATTTCCTCCAAGCTCATGGTCTCTAGAACTGTAGGCCGTGGAACAACCCTAAGAATCTCACCACCTTTTGGTTCTTGAACCCGGTCATCTGCTTTGATGACCAGTTCAGAATGGGAATTTGCTCCACATTTGATGATGAAAGGAGTTGTGGAGCCCGTGTTGAACTGCAAGACGTTCCACTGCGACACATCTGTTTCAGCACTAGAAAATTCATCAGAAATAGCCCTTGATGTTCCTTGGGGCTTGTCATCTTCTTCAACAATTGACTGCAGAATATTCGAACCAAAACAGTTGAGTATAGAAACAATATACAAACCTCGAAGATAGATGTGTCGAGAGACGAGTTAGGTAGGGGATCAAAAGGGGGTTGAAACAGGTCATTTGGTAGGGTTCAAATATGTTGGGTTGGCTTAACACGCAAAAACTTTTGTCCGTTATAAATATAAACCATGTGTTAACTATTTCTACAAGAACAATATTATTCAAAAGAAATATTTTATCAATTCCCTAAACGATGAGCTTTCATAGCCCACATTCTATTTTATAAACATAAAACTTCCTAAACATTTAAATAATCAAAAGTAATTCATAACACTCTATCTCTATAAAGACTAAAACTGGACATCAAGGGTTTTCCGGGCCAATGCGACCCCAGCCCCGTTTGACCTATGCATTAAATAAGAGCATATCCAAGTATCCAACAAAGACTTTTTTCTAAAGCTTTTTACTATTTGTAAAAACTTTAGTGTAGATCTTTGAACCAAGATTGAGATTTACCAAGTCATAGACATATACTAGATCCTACCTATTTTTATTATATTATTACCTATTTAATAGTATTTAAGCGTGTAAAAGTTTTTTCTTATTGGAGTGAGCTTTTTTCTAAAGATTTTTACAACAAAGCTTTTGTGCAAAAGTTTTAGAAAAAAGCTTTCATTGTGGGTGCTCTAAGAAACTGTTTTGATCCGGACAGATTTTGACCCATTACCCAACACGCATAGTTTGCCACATATACATGATATCTTACCTCTACAACCCGGCGAGCATCTGCAATGTGCCTTTGTGCACATGGATGGTCAATATCAAGCAACGAAGACATCTGTCCAGAAAGATCATCTAACGATGTAACCAATGCTCTCTTCTTACTTCTACTCATTATATTTACGGAAGATTGCCTCATTATTTCCTGTCAGATTAAAAGTTAATCAAATGTGGCTTGAACTTCTATAATTACTAATAAGTAATCAAAATATCGACAACAGGAAAATAAAAGTTATATCTTGACATAAGAACCTTGATTTGTTTCAGAATGCCATCAAGAGCAATTAAAGAAGCAAGTCGGGCATCCTCAGCAGCAGAAGAAGGATTTCGAATTGGAGAACCACCATCTTCTAATGTTAATAATGCATTATCACCTTTCATTTGTTGCAGAATCTGATAATGATATAAGATACTTTATTAGCACATGGAATTGGCACGCAACAATATCAACTCATATAAAAGAGTTATAAAAATAATAGACAGAAACACAAGAGACAGACATTAAGTTTGATAACACTATAATATATACTCACAAGACAAAAGAAACTGAAAGTAAAAACATAGACGAATAAGCTACCTTTCTTCTCTTGTGATCAACAGACTCCAGAGCTGAACGCAGTTTAGCAACTTGTGATGAGTCTTCTGCCCCTTCAGTTGCTAATGTACCAGCAATATCCTGATAACGCATATAGATAAGTTCAGAGAATGTCAATAATACTAATATGAATATCAATTAACAGCTTCGGAATACAGCATCATTCCACCTCTCTCTCTCTCAGTAATTCAGAATGCCTTTATGTATTCAAGGAGAGAAAAAGTCTTGAGAATTTACCTTGAGGTGTTGTAGTTGAGAATTATAAACCCGCTTTGCATACTCTGCTAATAGTTGGCCAAGTGCATCTGTAATGGGAGGGATAGCAGCACCAAGCCCAGCCATCCAACCATCCATTATTGCTGTAGAAAGAAGCTCCAACTGACCTGTCACCCCACCTACAGCATCCACACCGCTCACTGAAAGAAAGTCGAAGTTCATTGCAAGCCATGATCTGATTTGGCGCTGCAGCTCGCCAGCTGGAGTGTGAACAAAAAGAGCAGCAAGAGCCTTATTCCCAGTTGCAAATGCTTTGGCATCATCAGTAATTTCCCTTAGCTTAGCACCTGTAACGTGCTGTCTCCATGATTCCTGTTACAAATAAGAATATTTCTTTCAAGTTTAAGCTTTGAGGTAATACATTTCTGTCATTTACATTAGGGGCTATCTATTTAGGCCATCTTCATTTAAATGTGATTATGAAATTTACTTGATGGGGGTACAAACTGCAATGGGGTCCCTGGTCCCACAAAAATGGAGAATAGAGGTGTTAGAACGTGATGTAGATAGTATTTAAGGAATGTATTCTAGGGTTAAGCCCAACTCGGTAGGACTCAATATAGTGTAAGCCCCTTCCTCTATCTATATTACTATGTATAAGTAATTCTCTGTAACATGATTTTAAGTACAGCAAATATACAATCAATACAAGTTTACTTGTCTCTTATTCATGTTTGTGAGTTGTGAATCCAACAAGAAGTAAATGGGGTAATCAAATAGATCAAAAGTGATTATCTACATACTTGCCCATTTTTTAACTTAGACTAGAAGACTTTTACTCTCATTTCCCAAAACACCTCATCTTTTTTTCACTAAATTGTCTCTTTTTCTCTGTCCTTTTCTCTATTGATTCCTTAAATAATTCTAAGTTGACGAAACTCAAACATTTAAGTATCTGAGGATTACAACTTTAATCTGCAAAAGCACATTGAGACACTATATCCTACAGCCCATTTTATTAGTTAATTATCTGATTTTAATAAGTCAGTATCACCTAATCATTTTCAACGCACATCCAAACACCATCTTATACTGTATAAACAAACAATGAAAACATGAGAGCTTTTAGCATACCTGATCAATCCCGCGTATTTTCAGAACAACAGATGATAACTTGGACTTCTTTTCTGGCTTTAGATTTACTCTGAAACCATGCATCTGCCCATCAACTATTAGTGCATTCTTAATGGTGGAATCATAACGCACCGGGGATCTTCCAGGGCTGCTACCTCTGCTGGAGCTTCTGCTGTGTCCAATGGTAGGTTTCTCAAGAAATCTCTCAACCGCAGATACCTAAGACATCAACAATTAGTTCCATAAATTGACTGTAAGCTTTAAAGACAGATTCAGTGAATGAACTAATGTCGATTCTCACCTTAATAGATTGTAGCTCAGGTGATCGGGCCAACAATGATCTTATATACAAAATTCTAACACGGGAAACAAGCATAGTGTCCATCACTCTATGTGGCTCAATTTTTCGAATAAACGAAAAAACAGCATCTCTTATTTCAGCAAGTATCTCATGTTCTCGTGACGCGCCAGCTTTGATTACGGCAGCCAAAACCTGCACCATCCAAATCATGTTCACCTAAAAGTAAAACTAAAGTCCGAAGTCATAATAATTAAGAAGCAACACAAATTATACCAGCATTAGTAGTTTGTTTGCTCCATCAGAAATAGCAGCAAGACCATCATATTGTTCAAGATCAAAGTCATTCAGAGCAGATGTAAGATACTCTCCTGCTGGGGTTGACTTTATCTTATCTTGACCTGGCTTGACTAAAGCTAAAGTACCATCATTCTTTTTTTCAGTGGAGAAAGGTACAACGTCACGGTCTTTATTATTACCGTCAAGCCTGTAAGGAAAATAGAGCAAAAATAGCGTTTAGATTGATTACAGTAATAAAATATATTAATATTATTCTCAAATTAATATAATGAATTCACCTTCCAAGATCATGGGCCTGAGTTAGATTTTTGGGTGGTGCTGCTAATGCCTGAGGAAAAAGAATGAGTCAGAAATTCCAAAGAAAATGTTAGTGCGGAAATTTTGTCTAAAAATTTAAAATACCTGTTGGCTTCCAATTGAAGAAGCCTTCTCAGTCAATCTCTCAAAAAGCTTCTCATTTTCTTCATGCAACCTCTGAAAAATTGTTTAAACCCAAATGGATAAGAAGTTACTCAAGTGGTGGATTATGAACTTCTGTTTATATGAAACTAAAGAAAGTAATTTAAATGTTTTCTTAACCACAAAAGTAGCATACCTCAATCAGCGCATCACGTTTCAGGAGTTCTTCTTCAAGTTTCTTGGTGACAACTGCAGACGCTATGCCCTCTCCTGTCGAATCTGTGCTGATTTGAGACTTATTCTCACTGGACTGAAGGGCTGCATGTAGCTGTGCCTCGATGCTTTTCAGTTTTTCCTGCAAAAAAAGATTGAAAAAGGCTTCCTAAATGAATCCACTATGCTCAAATACATAAGTTGAGCAGCAAGAATATATGGACTTTTACAAATTGATCACTAGACTACTTTATCATACTCGAGGCTTAGCTCCTTATTCGTCTTTTCTTATTAATCCTACAGCTACAAGTTCTTATAATTATGACTTTTTGCAAGTAAAACAAATGCAATGATGGAATGTCCATTATATCATCAATTTACAAAATCCAACCTGATGTTCTTGCAATGAGTTTTAAATGTTTCGAAATACATAACCAGTTTAAAGGACTAACTGACCAGATGAGAGTCAAGTATGACATTCCTAATGGTCCAAATATTACAATATAAATGATTTGTTAAACTCAAGTATAGAGAACGGTGCGGTTTGATATTAAGAAATAAATAAAAAGGAAAGAGTTCGCTTCTATATGTAGGGTATTAACGAAATAATAGGGAACAGAATTATTTGTGACGTCTATTAGTAGTTCTGTAATGTTATTAGAGTGTTGGGCCCAACGAAATTTTGAACTTTAATAAAACACAACCTATGTGCAAAACAGAGAGTGATGATGAAGTAATGTTAGTGCGTGAACAAATATTATCTTGATGGATACATAACAGCACCGACAAGAATTTTTATTAAATGTGAAACTCATAAAAAATTATAAAGCAGATAGCCAACCTGTAAAGACTCGATTGTTGAATCACGTTGTTGTAACTGCAATTTCTGGTCTTGCACTTGGTGTAGTAGTTGAGCTGTTTGATTTCTCAGATCATTGTTCTGATCCTTCTCTATCTTATGCTTTTCAGCAAGCATAATGTTTTCTGCCTGTACCAACCATGATGAGGGGAAATCTTAATGCAGAAAAAAAAATACATATTGAGAGCATAATCGAATGTACTAATTTAAAAACTGTATGAAACCAAATGTGTAATTATAAGACCTTTAAATCTGACTGTAACGTGAAAGAAACTTTCCAGGCCTTCTGAACTTCATTGAATAAGAGCACACATTGATCATTTGCACCTTTGAGTGCTTGTTTTAGTCCCACAACCTCCTGCTTTAGATCAATAGTTTCTTTCTCTTTTTCATAAAATTCCTTACGGGCATCATTTGCCTACATAATACAATCCATAATTAACATCTCCAATATAACTTTATATCTTTCAAAAGAGACATTGCCAACTTACAACATCTTTCCATTTCTTAATGGTATCTCGGTTTCCAAGGCTGAGTACCGAGTTTCGAGCTCTGGCAGAAAAATTCAGAGATGATAATGTCTCAGACAAATTTGAAACATCTGGGCATATGTTTACAATAAGCAGAGTCATTGAGCTTCCACCTACGATGATACAACAATTAAAGAAGTAGCACACATACATCAGAAGATATTACACAAACACGACGAGTCATAAATCCAATTAAATAACAAAAAGAAATGTAATTTCGTTACGATACCAAGTGAATCAGACAGAACTTTTGTAAGCATGGAGTTCTCATAAGGAACATCTTCCTTCTTTGATGTCAAGGAAGCTAATACGTCTCCCAACCTACCAAGACAAGTAGGCAAAGTGAATTGACCAACATCTAAAACTGCTATACATCTACTTATTATCAAATATTAATGAGAACTTATTAACATCATTATGATAAAAGTTCATACGCAGATAGTGATTTCATCACATGTAGCATGTCTGTTGTCTGCTCTCCGTCATTATCTTCCAGACCTGGACTTTCACTTCCAGCCAAGTCAACAAGAGAAAGCTTGCTATATAAATTTTCTCCAGTGATCAGATTGTCATAATATATATGTATGGTAATTATCCTGCACAAAAACAACATTGCGGAAACTTTTTAGGTTTTTTCTTTTGAGTGACCTAATGATTATAAGAAAGAAATAGAAATATACAAGATGGAACAGTACAAGCTACACCTGCTCATTTACATTTCTTAAAGGATAAAGATAGCAGATCAAGTATTTGTCAAATAGGTTTAAAATTAACATTGCTTTTGGTGTGATCAAAAATTAAAATGAGAGCTTTTTGGTCGAGAATATGCATATGTTGGCATGTATCAAGCAAGAAGGACATCAGCTTGTGGGTACTATTTGATGGTTGATTTTGCAGCTTCATTATGGTGTTTCTTCTCGTGATCTCATGTAATCAAGTAATGCGAGTTTATGGGCTTATCCAAACACTTCGGGTTGTTCCTTCTATAGATAGTATCTTTTTTCTTCACAAACATCACACAATTCTTCGCAAGAAACCCACTTTTGATTTGAAATTCGAAGGTATTATCTTTCAACAGCGACAACAACAACAAAAAAATAATTACTTTACCAATGAAATCTTAAGTCCAATAACATTTATTTCAATTCATGTTTCATCCTATAATGAGCTACAAAGATAAATGTAATTTGAAGTGAAAAGTGAAGCTCCTAACCTGAATTCTAATTGTTTTATATGTCAAAGTCGATATAGGGTGTGGGGGCCTATTGTTACATGTATAAAACTTCAAAACTTAAAACTCAATGAATCAAAACAAAATATTAAATAGTCAAGAAATTGAGCACATACAGACTAGAAACATTGATCTTGGTTTTGTCATCACTTCTACTTAGAAGTGCCTTTTTAATGACTTTGGAGAAATCTAGCGGATTGTCAACCTTTTCCTGTACTATATCCACAAAAGAATCTACTGAACCCATCCGCACCTTTGGTAGACCACTTTCTGACTCAGAAAGCAAATCATGCACCTATAAAATAGAGAATACTTGTCAAAAACTGAATTAATATGTATTTAAAAAGTACATATATTTATATTTAAAAAAATAACCTGCTTGTTGTGGAGCTCCACTGCCGTTACGAAAAAATTAAACCGAGAAGTCGAAGTTGTATCTGAGTTAGATACATCAAACAACTCTTCGAAGCATCTTGCATATAAACCACGATCATGGCTAGAACCTTCCTGCATGAGTTGAATTCACAAAATTAAGACCATCTTTTAAACTTTTAGAAATTATATACAATTAGTTTATCAAATGGAAATTTTGGTAGCTTTGCAATTATATTTAAGCATAACCATGTTAAACTTTAAATGTAAAGCACAAAAGCATGCACAGGTTGAGAAACAATAGGCATACCATAGTATGTGTCTTTCCAGAACATGTTTGCCCATAAGCAAATATTGACACATTGTGCCCATCCAATGCTGACTGAACAAATGGTTGAACATCTGTGAAAACTTCAGCTGCCACCCCGAAAAATGTAATATGTTAATTAAGCAACTAATATCACAAATTATATAAGTCACCATCACACCTGTTGATAGTGTGTGCCATACCTTGTCCATTATGTGGTCCATAAACCCTGTCAAATTCATAATCTTTCTTAGGGTTGGATACAGTATCATCACCAGTATTGACTCTTATAGTAAAATCATCAGGAAATTCAACAACCGACGGGCCTTCATCCTCAAAAAGTGGTCTTGTTCGACAAAAGACCTTTATGTTTCCTGAAATTAAAGATCAAAAGTGTTCAGATGAAGAAAACTACACCTCAGGACAAAGATTCCCGATGATATATTAATGATCCATGAAAATATCTTTCCTCACTTCCCTCTTAGAGTTAACCGAAACATTCCACATTTAGAAACTTTTACCAATATGACTACTTTACCCTTATTAAGTAGTTCCAAACCCATTTGAACCATTATTTGATAATTGGCATGAAAGACCACTCTCTCTTCCCACCTTTTTATATTGTGCCACAATAGAATAACTTTGAACGTAGATATTTTGAAAAATGTGTGCAGCTCAAGTAAGTTTGTTAGTATGGTGTAAGCTCCAAGTACTGAAATAGTCTAAAATAGTGACAGATGGATTAATAACTGTGCTTATCATATCTTGCACAAAGTTGGTGTACACAAGAATATATCCAATAAAATAATTTGACACTAAATTAACATGATTACCTTTAGCAGTCAATAACTCATTATATAACCTTTTCTTCTCGTTTATAAGTGGGGCAACTTTAGCTTCCGCCTCAAGTGCAGCTTGATCTAAAATTAAGGGATTCTTGGTAAAAATCAGCTAAACAATCTAAAAACTCAAGAGACAAAAAAGAGCAAGACAAGACTTAACTTCGCAAACTTCAAATCAAATCAGTCATATTTCATATACAGAAGATACCTAACATCTCAAACTAAAGCAGAAAGTAAATCAAAACAAATGCATACCTAGCTTACGGGTCTTATCAGCAAGAACACTTAGATATCGTGTTACCCTATCAAGTTTTGCATTAGAGTACTCCTGGAGATCAATGGCTTCTTGTCTCAATTCTGCATAATCTTCTCTTGCATGCTGTCAAGTAGTATTATAAGTTTGCTGATATCAATTATAAGACAAAATAGCTACACAGCATGAAAATTTACGTTCATAGATATATGGCACACAATTTCATTCGACCTTTAATGATGTGCTAACAACTCTTTGGCATTTACTACGTTAAAAAGCTATTTGACTCGATTGTTAATTGCATACATTTATCTTGTCCGTCGACTATCTGCAATAATCAGCCTGTTCACATAGATCTCCATGCGTCAGCTGAGATTAATAGGCTAATTATAATTTACTACGATTTGCATAGGAAGAAAAACCAGAAGGGCCATAACTTGTCAATCATCAACATCCTATTAACCAAACAGTGAATTATTAAGCTTTTATTATCACTAAGCAGATAGTACCATTTAGTATACCTTCTCTACCATGTAGCGCCACATGCTGAAAACTCATTGCACCTTTACCCATCAAACTATGTGTCTCTTCTTATTACTAACGGTTACCCTCATGCTATCAGTTATTTTGAGGGAATCAACTCTTTAGTTGGCAAACTGGTTTCTCGTATCTATATGGTTCTCTTTTTTATTCAAGATTGGATCTCCATAAACTAAAATCATGATCGATAGTATATTTCTCAATGTATCTTCTAATAATGGTAGTTTACACAGAGAGGCTTGTAATCATATCGTAATATCCTATAGTCGAAACTTAAGTCAGCTTTGCAAGTCTTGGTTTAGTCTGATGCAGTGCCCCCCCCTAGGTGGATTTCTGTTTTAGTTTTATTTTTAAAAGCCATAGTTAAGACTTTCTCTTCCACAAGCATCTAGTGAAGAATGTAGATGACCAGAAATATACAAGATCACACTCAAATATAGGTACATAAAGACTATTCTGAAAACCATGTTTGTTACAAAATTGAGGGAACTTTGGTAAGAAAACTATTTTTTTTGAAAAAAAAAATGTTATCACACTTCACTTGTGTGACTTCTAAAGTATTCAGTTGAATTGACACACAGACACTACGTGCTCGTATAACCTAAATACCTTGCAACAAACTTATATGTTTACTTCACCATAAACCCAGTCTACCCAAGCTGTTTCATTTCATAACAAGCCAAATTAAATAGCCTTAATCTACACACTTTTCACTACATACCATACTCATATCACATACATTAACAATCAAGTTACTATACACTAACAATATCTCGGTCCGAAAACAAGTTTCTAAATCAGCAATTTCTCATTACAAATTACAAATATAAATACACTAAAAAATTAATATAATCAAGTGATTCAAACACTCGCTCGATGTGCACATGACCTCATACTCCATCAGCTCAAACACAGATGTAATTAAATTAAACTAAATTATATAGCTAATGATAATATGATATATATATATATATATATATATATATATATATATATATATATATATATATATATATATATATATATATATATATACCTTGAGCTTATTCGTCAAATTGTGAAGTTTAGTAGCAACAGACTGTTTAGAAATGAGTTCAGAATGTGGTACAACTGACGGTGTAGAGATCGAGTATCTCCGAACAAGTGGAGACGGAGCAGACGGTGGTTGGTCCGTCGACGCCTGAGATTTCCTCGGTTCAAAACCACTAACCTCCCAGTTCCACCTGTTGTTGTTCGACATTTATTAATTGATTGATTAACAATGTTTCGGTTATGATAAATCCCTAATTTCTGGAAGAAAAAAAATATGTAGGTTTTAGGAAGAAATTGAAATAGTGAAGATGATGGATGGATAGTTCGACGAGCAACGCACACTCGTTGTTTGTTTCTCTCTCACACACACTTTCTCAAATCTTTGGTTGTAAGAATTTTCCCTCTTTTCCCTATTTCACTCACATTTTTCAATTTTCAACCTATTACAATTTTAATTAATTCCTTTCTTTGTTATTTGTTCGTTTATTTTTTTCAAAAAATATTAAACTTAAACGGCATAGGATCGAAAACATCCAACTAAATTACATATTAATTGATTACAATATTGCTTTAACGATCCTGACCTTAAAATTTGAACTAAAAACATAATATACTCTCGTCCTCAACAAAACAATACAAACTACATTGCTTTTGTTATCGAGTATGCAATTGACGGCACAAATTGATACAATTGATGAATACAGTCAAGAACCCTCCGCACCGAAAGTCACGAACCGATTATCTTGTCATTTGAATCCATTCCCTTTTTCTTTATTTATTGTTGTAATTAATAAAGAATTTCGAGTTTAGATAATTTTTATGATTTTGCTAAACATTGATGATAAACAATACTAAAGTCAACTTATATTGTTAACGTTGCGTCATATAATTATAAATGTTTGATGATCTTTTATGAAAGTTGGACAATTTTCTCATAAAAAATGAACGTCTTCCCATATCTATGATGGTCTAGATCTATTATACAAAATTAACATTCAATTTATCTATATTATTTTATTATTATTACTATATAAGTATAATAAAATAAATAAATGATAATAATATATAAAGCTTACATAAAGAATAAAATTAACACTGATTGACAAGTATAATTAATCCATCGAAAAAAAACAAAATTAAAATGACAAAATACTATCACGATCCATAGCTGATAGCTGATAGTAACTTTAGTTGTACAATACATAATTCAAGCATGCTGCAACTTTCATAAATGTGTATATGTTCATGATAGTTTATGTAATTAATTATCTTTTTAATATACTTTAAGTAAAAACAAATGATGATCAACTATCAAAAGAAATACCATTATTTTGGGCAATAATATTTTCATCGTCATTTTTTAAAATCCACAACAAATTTGCATTAAATAGTTGTACAATACAAGTTATTATTGCCCACTGAATTTATCATCTACAGAAATACACCATCTTTTCGAAAAAGGAGGATGGGTAGGGAAAACGGGTGATTTGTAATTCAAACACCCTGCATCAATTTGGAACGCTAGATAAGTTGCGCTTCACGCTTCTCGAAGGATCACTTTCTTTGTGGGGTTCCGCGGTGTTTAGATTTTGGATTGGGGTGGGGGGAACCAAATAAAATAAGGGATATAAAGACCTCACGTGAGTTTGTAAACAAATGTATCCTACACCCTTTTGGGCTGGACCTTCTAACCATTTAATATTACTAAATTTGGTTTGAATTGAGTTTGTTTATGTAACCGTTGGTTTCAAAGCCCTTCAACTTCATTTCTTTTCAAATACCATTATGCCTTTTTTCCTGTTTCAAAGCCCTTCAACTTGTAGCTTTGAATGTTCTTGAAATGCACAAAGAGAAATGATATATTCACATAATTTTTACAAAATAAAATTTATAAACTAAGGTAGACCAATAAAATTAAAAGAGATAAATATGAGAGAGAAAGTTTACGATATTATAATTGGACCACCTACCATGTCACATCATTTTGTGAATTTATTTTGTAAACTTTGAGTGAGCCTACCATTCCTCATGTACAAAAGGTTTGAATGGGACGGTTAATTTGTTGTGTATATGTTCATAAGGCCACTTGACACTTGCAACGGAAGTGTCTTGGGCCGGTTTTGGCCACCATGATGCCACAGCGCCCACAGTGAAGTGGTGGTGGCGGGACGTTGTGCTTCCAAGAACGAGAGAGGACGTTAAAAAGTGAGTGACGCGTCACTTTTTATCTTCTTACTTTTTCTTTGCTAGTTTAGTTCTAAAATTAAAATAAAAAATATTTTTTCAAAAAGAATCCAATCATTAGCATTTAAATAAATTATTACCAACGGTTATAATAAGAAAAGAATTATTATTTTTTTTTTCCAAAAAACTTATCTATAAATACCACACTATTATACCCCAACAAAGTTTAGACTCTCGCGATCGGACTCTATAAGAGAAGATGTTGTGCAAAAAGTAAAGGGAAAATAAGTTTTGCAAAAGCTAAGGCCGAAGCTCTTTGGAGCTCAAACGGCCCCTTTAGCGGCATTTAAGCAGCTCGAACAACCTACAAATGGATAAGACTTTGGTCTAATTGTATAGGAGTTTAAAACAAATCATACAATTCATCCCTACATAAATGAATTCAATAAAAAAAATAAAAATAAAAATTATACTTATTCGGAAGATGAACTTCTTTTACAAATTATGCAATAATACGCCGAAGAAAAAGACCGTGAAATCGGCGAAAGTTCAAGTTCAAGATAACTATGAAATCGAATCTACATTGCAAGGTTTCGTGAAGGTGTTGCACAACTAGGGATGACAATCATCATCTGATCCAGTGGATATCTACCAATCCATCCACCAGTAGTGGATATGGACTATCTAAATTGATGTATATCGGATATGGATATCGATTTGGATAATTAGTGGATCGGATATGGATGCTAAATTGTCATCCATAAATTAATCCATTATCACCTGAAATACATATATATGAGTACAAATATACATATACATTTATATATAAGCTATAACTTATGAAATTTTTTGTGAAAATTAGCGATTTTCTTTCGTCATTTTCATTATATATTATTAGTAAATCGGAATGCATCAATCACTAGTTATAGTATAACATCACTTTGCTAATTTCATATGACCACCGTACTACCGGTGATAAGCATTGATCAACACGTGTCTAGCAAAGAACAAAAGATAACGTGTTTTTAAATTTTCAACTGCTACATTTTGTTGGTATTTTTAACAAACTATGTTACGATGATTATAATTTTTAACATTTTTGTTAGTATCCATTAGCCCGCTTCATCCATCGGATATGGATGTGGATGGATGATTTCGAATTAAATAGATGTGGATATAGATTTGGATGAAAAATAATAAACGGATATGGATGTGGATATGGCTCAATCCGATTCATATCCGATCCATTGACATCTCTATGCACAACGTTTGTGGGATGACTACTTTGCCGACGAGTCAAAGTATCCTGCAAGCATGTTTAAAAGACGTTTTCTTATGCATCGTGATTTATTTCTTCAAATCGTACAAGATATCTTCGACTACTTTAATGAACCTATTCCGACCACTTTACGAATTTTTAAAAATGTCTGGATGCACTTGGTCGTCTTGGTTTTACTCCGCGACAAAAGTGCACGTCCGCCATACGTCAGTTGTCGTACGGGACGTCAGCGGATATGTTCGATGAATACTTACGAATGGGTGAACCGACGTCATCCGACTGTCTAAACAACTTTTGTAAGTGTGTATTCGATCTATATTCGGCAGAGTATTTGAGAAAGCCGACGGCTAGAGATATTGCTCGGTTATATAAAGCACATGAAGAGAAACATGGTTTTAAAAGGAATGTTTGGGAGCATTGGTTGTATTCATTGGCAATAGAAGAACTGTCTGAATGCATGGAAAGTACAGTACACTAGGGGTGCTCACGGATACCTGACCATCATGGTTGAAGCCATTGCTTCATATGACATGTGGATATGACATTCATTTTTTGACATGGCGGGTTCGAACAACGACATTAACGTTTTAAACTAATCCCCTGTTGTTCGATTCCATCAAAAATGACACCGGTCCATCCACATCATTTAGGTTAATGGAAATCACTACACGGAAGGGTATTACCTCACGGAAGATATTTTTTCGATTGGGTCACACTTGTCAAGGCCTTTGTGTCCTACTGACGAGAAACAAAGCAAGTTCAAGAGATTTTAAGAAAGTACACGAAAGGATGTCGAGCGGACGGTTGGTGTACTTCAAGGTAGGTTTGCAATTTTAAAGACTGCAACAAGATCTATGAGCGCTAACAAGATGTGAAGACAATTGTACACTTGTGTGATACTGTATAAAGAAGATAACAGATTCACAATAACTTCTATTAAGAAATAAGTTATCGCCGACCCGTCTAACCAAGTCCGTCGGGATTTTGGGACTTGAGTCATGGACCGTGAAACAAAGAATAAAAGAAATAAGTGACAAAAAATATGCACGACCAACTACGAGAGGATATCACCGAGCACACTTGGACGATTCCGAATAACTTGCGGCACCTTAATTTAATTATTAGTTGTAATATTTTTTAAGTATTGTATTTTTTAATTGAGGTACTTTTAATTTTACAAAGTGTGTTCTACTTTATTACTGTATTGTATTTAATTAATTAAGTAAATGTATTTATTTTTGTTTAGTAAAAGAAAAATAAATTAATTTAGTGGAACCTACCTACCACAACCCTCCACAATCTTTTTTACCATTGCAAAGGTTCTGGCAATGTTTTGAAAACCGGGCTTTCGCCCATTGTCCAAGATTCCCCACTGCTGCCCCCCGTTGGAGTCAAAAAAACAAGAAGAGAGCAACAAGAACACAAGGTCGTTGGTCCTTCTTTCACTAATGATCTAAATCGTATGAATACGACCCTCGTTGTGTATCTTGATTAATTGGATTGTTTCTTTGTGAATTCCTATACAAAGCCATTGATTTATCATGTTATAGGAATTTCCAAAACCGGTCGGTTCAACCGTTTTTGATTTTTTATGTGTTTTTCTTTCCAATACCACTAAATGTACATTTAACCTTAACATTGCTTAAAACACACATAGAAATACATATAAAACAACAATACAATTCAATAAATGTACCAAACTCAAACAATTTAATACTAAAACTATACAATTCAACGTGAATACAAGTTTCAAACTTCAAAACGAGTAAACAACATTACAAATCTAAACCTTAAATAGTTCAACATGAATACATGTCTTAATTTAAAGTTCAACACATTAGTAGCAATCCAAATAATAATAATAATAATAATAATAATAATAATAATAATAATAATAATAATAATAATAATAATAAAAAGAAAAAAAGAAAAAAAGTTGAAAACCGATTTTAAACCGGTTCCGGTTTCGGTTCCGGTTCAACCGCCCGGTTCCCGGTCGGACCGACGTTTCGCACCAAATTCAAAAAGGCCAAAAACCGGTTTACAACCGGCCGGAAAGCATCGATTTTCCGGTTCGACCGGTCGAACCGATTTTCAAAACATTGGGTTCTGGGGATAACACAAGGTTGACGTGGCACCTAGAACATTTTTCTGCCAAATTATTAATTATATTTTTTTATTCTTTTTGTTATTATTTCAAAACCATTAGGTAATTTTTTAAAAAAATTCTATTGAACAACAACGTTTTTGGATGCCAAATGCGTACGATGAACGTCAGATTTCAAAACCAAGTCGTTGAACGTTGTTGCATTGCCCGTGCCACTCCCCGTGCTCTAAGTTTTATTATATGTATTACTCTTAACTTTGTTACACACTCTTATGAAATTAGTAAAGCAGTTATATACTTCCCCCGTCTCATTTTTATTATCCACCTTATTATTTTTGTTTGTCCCAAAATTATTATCTATTTGTACAAAATAACTATTACTCACAATAATTTATTTGTTAATAAAATTCAGTCAAATTTGTTATGAATATAAGAGCAAAATAGACATTCATTCAACTTATTTTAAATCCAACAAAAAATGCAAAGGGACAGTATTAATGGGACATATGGAGTAACAATACTAGTCGATAAAAATTAGCATAGGTTTTAGTCAAACTATATTGATCGATTAACACTACGTTGTCGAGTGTATATTAGAGTGAAGTGAAAAATAAATAAAAATATATGTTGTTAAAATGAGAAAAAAACAAAGACGAAGAAAAACTAAATCGACATATTTTTCCTTCCAAGTATAGAGCATGGCCCATTAAATAGGGAAATCATTTTAGTTTCTTCTCTTTTATTTCTTTCCTTTCTTTCCTTTCTTTCCTTTCTTAACTCAGATAAACATGCTCTCTAATTATGTTCTTGCCTTATTTATATTTTGTTCCCTTCCATTTTTTACTTTATATTTTGTTCTTGCCTTATTTATATTCTTTTTCTTTCAATTTTAAACTCAAGAATACAATATAAGCAAATGTGTAACATATATTAAAATCAATAGCTTGTTAGCCACATAACTTGTTAGATTAAAGTTTTTGCTCCAAAAATTTTCTGGAAAAAAAGCTTCAGAAAAATGTTTGCTACGACAAAGATTTTTTTAAAAAAAATTTTATATACCGATATAATAACAAGAAAAAAAGATTGCAATAACTTGAGAAATCTGAATTCATTAGAGAACTCCTACTGGTTTCGTTACTTTTACGTCGGTTCCAACCTACAGAGCCGATGCCAATGGCACGGCCCGTCGGTTGGTTTCGTCGGAAAACTGACGCTGCGTAGACTTTTCTTTTCTTTTTCGTGTGTGTATATAAATAAAGGTAAATTGGTAAATGTTGGACCCAAAAATTAAAGTGACGGTGATACTGATGGTAGAGGTCTGTCAGTTTCAGACAGTTTTAAAAAAAGCTGACATGGCGCTGACGTGACTAGTCAGTTTCAGTCACCATTGTGAGTGGCCTTACACTCCTACCAAAAGGAATGATTCTACGATAACCCTTCACTATTTTCATTATATCAATCTTCACAACTCATTAAACCTTATATCAAGTATATATTAATTCACCATCATAATATTGTTTAATCATTTATCCTATATATTAACATATATAAAAAATAAAAATTTATGAATATGTATTTATACAAAAACAGTAAACATTAAAATATATATAACATACTAGGTGATTAACAGCTAAAAACTTCGAGGAATTTTTCTGTAAGCACAATAGAAAAATGCTTCATGCTTTAAATGATTGTAACTTAAGCTTCATTGCTTGTTCTTTGAGTTGAAACTTCGTTGTGCATACTCGACTCATTCCCATTTGTCATGAAAAACATTTTTTTTTTATTTTAATAGTAAACAGAAAAGAAAATTGGGGTCCACTTTTCCATTTTCACAATGGATTAAAGTTCAACTAAAAAATTAGAAGTCACCTCATCAAATGAAAACAAGTGTCCGTTACTCCGTTAGTGGTCCATTTTTTATTATTCACGTAACTTCATTAATTTTAACCGAATATAAATAAATTTTAGGTGTGATTCTAGAAAAGAAAATGAAAAGTTACGTAATAAGATAAAAAGTTAATAAAAAGTGATAAGTGCCCCCTTTCACTTTTATCTCCCTTATATTTTTTTTTTCTTTTCTCCCTCTCTCTCCTTTTTAGTAATCTTATTTCTTTTACTTTTTCTTTTCATCGAACCTTTATTTAAAAATTTTTAAATTCACTTTTGTATATTTTCACTTAATAAATTTTTTAACCTTTAATTTAACAATTTAAACTTATTTTAATGTTTTCAATATTTTTTTCTCTCTTTTTTCTTCTTGTATTTAAGTTATTTTAAAGTCGATTTAATTTTTTTTTTACTTATTCGTTTAAAATTCATATAAAATTATATAAATACTTAATTCACTTATAATACATTTACTTAAATGATAATGTAGTATTTTTATTAAAAAAAATATTGTACCGTCTGATTGAAATACGATACACTAATTTTTTTTAGATATAAGCATAGTGTATCATGATAATAAATAATACAATGTATCACTCTAATGATTGCATGCATCATATTTAAAAATCAAGTGCATCATAATAATAAATACACTACGTCAATTGCATCGTAGTTGAAAGTGTAGTGTATCACGTGTATCCTCTAACGATGTATCGCCGCCAGATTTTAAAATTGTGTAATGCATCATAGTTGAATGTACAATGCATCATAGTAATTTAAATAGTAATAATTTTAGTGCATCAAAGTTAGAATTATAGTATATCTTAACTATATAATGACGGTGCATTAAATTTTAATTCCTAGTTTAACTAATTATGCATCAGAGTAATGATTGCATTCATAGTTAAAAGTCAAGTGCATGATAATTAAAAGTCATGTGCTTCATAATTAAATGTCAAGATAGTTAAATGTCAAGTGCACTATAGTTAAACGTCAAATATATCATAGTTACACGTCAAGTGCATCATAATAATATGCATGATAATTAAAAGTCAGGTGTATCATAATTTTAGGTCAAGTGCATCATAGTTAAATGTCAAGTGCATCATGGTTAAACATCAAGTGCATCGTAAAATATATACACCACATCATAGTTAAAAGTCAAGTGCATGATAATTAAATGTCAAATGCATCATTATTAAGGTCAAGTGCATTATAGTTAAACGTCAAGTGCATCATAATAATATGCATGATAATTAAAAGTCATGTGCATCATAGATAAAAGTCAAGTGCATGATAGTTAACTGTCAAGTGCATCATAGTTAAACGTCAAATGCATCATAATAATACTAGCATGTACTCGCGCAATGCAATGGTGATATTTTAGAAAAGATTAACTGATGTCGTCAATTCAATTAATACTTTTTGGTGTAGTCTCTTTCATGTAGCCTGGCAAGGAAATTTTGAGTCATGGGTACAAAACCCTTTACATTAAAAACCTATTGCTCATGCAATTTGACATCCTCATTTTAGTTAACCGGCTTTAGAAGCTTTTACTCGAGGGGTGCTCTTGGGCTAGTGAATATCGCCTATGATGTTGGCATGTTCGAGCTAAGCAAGTAAACTCCTTCTCTTTGTTCTATAGGCGAAGTGAATTGGTTGTTTTCAATAATAATTCATATATGTGTGTAACTATATGTATTAGTATGTTGATCAAGTGTATTAATTCAAGTTGAGTTTATATTTTTAACAATTAATTATGTATTGGCTTTGTGCCATTAATTTAGACTATCTGTAAAAGAAAATATATTTGTTTGAAACTACCATATTTATCGTGTTTTCCAGCTGAATAAAACAACGAATCGGTGATGGTAGTAGCCGTATTCTTGTTCGTTCTCATTTGTAATGTTGGGAAGTTAACTATAATGGATTAATATGATGGTAAAGAAAGTGAAAAAAGTGGATAAATGAGTTAATTGAAGATGTTCCGAATATGAAAACCAAAAGTTATGCTAAATATGGAAATGTTGAAATTAAGATTGCTAAAAATTGATAGGTTAAATGCTTTATAGTATAGTGAAAGTATACAACACATAATAGGTAAAAGTCAAGTGCATAATAGTTAAATGTCAAATACATCATCATTAAAAGTTAAATTCATCATCATTAAAAGTCAAATGCACAATATTAAAAGTCAAAATTCAATAAAAAAAAGTAAAGAAAAAGAAACTAAAATCAGTTACAAATATATTGAAAAAAATATATAAAAAATATAAAGTCAATTACTTAATAAATGTTTAAAACAAAACAAGAACAACTAAAAAATTAAAAATAAAAATAAATCAAGCTAAAAACATGGTAAAAAGATTAAAAAAACTTTAACAAAAAAGTTTAAAAAGTATTAAAATCTCTTTTTTATAATATAAAATAAAACCAAAATTATGTAGCCATACAAAATATAGAAGAATTAGAATTAATTTCGGCTTTCTAATGATTAAGGGCAAAAAATTAAACCATTGATCTAATAGTCTATTATTATCTACCTAAATAACAATTAGAACCCTACCTAAATTACCTTAATGCCCCACTACTTTTTCACTAATTACCCATGTATAACATACCTACAACTATTTAATACTAAAATACTATAATATAACCCTTTATATTTAATAACCTTATTTTAGCAACCAGCAATTGTCTTTCTGAACGGATTTCAAGCGGTTTGTTATTGTGGCACGGCTGCAACGATTGTAGCTTAATCGTTTGGTTACGTTGTGTCGCATTTTGTAACCGGGCGGAATCGGAATTCGGTTGATTCAAATAATAAGGTTCGTGGATTTTTCGCACTGTTATTGGAATGCTGGTGTTATCTATTCGTCGTTTTTGATTGCGAATTTAGGGTCTTCGTCGTTTTTAATTTAGGTTTTCAGTTATCTCATGATTAATACTGTATTATGGTGGTGTAATTTTTTGCGGGATTTCTGAACAATAGTCTTGAGTTGATATCTGTTGTCGGTCATATGTTGTTTGATTGTGCTGCACTTGCGATTGGTCTTTATGCTTCTGGGCAGTGCACGGTTGCCGGCGAATAGTCGGTTTAATTATGGGCGTTGGAGATTTGAGGTTTTATAAGGTTATATAAACGATTCATGATCTTAATAAATTATTCAAAAGTCAAGGCACCATAAACTATTCAAAGAAGACATAAACGATACAGGGTATGGTTATTGTAGAATTATTTCTTTTTGTAGTAACCGTAGGAACGACCTTTTTTATTTTTATTTTCAACATATGTACACTTTTTCAAAAAAAAATAATGCCAAAATTAAAGTTGTGTATCACAACTTTTATGTGTGACACTGTGATACACACTAAATTTTTTATGATGTATATTACATATTTTTTAAAAAAATTATGTCATATTAAAGAGCATAAAATTTTAATAATTTTGATATATTTTTTTAATCAAAAAAGTTAGTTAATCTTAAAGTTAAAAATAAAAATATCCGTTTTTACCATTCCCACGATAAGAAGTGTTTCTATTTAAACCTTCCCCAAATGAATCATCATCTCTTTTTCCTAAAATTTAATGCAAAAGTCAACTATTAAAGTTGTAGGTTATAATTAATTTTTTTAATTAATATAAGCAAAGATATAAACTATCCAAATTTGTTATATACCTGTATTTGGAAAAGATAAGGAAAATATCATAATTGATTTTTTTTATTTCATATCATTACAGTTTTTATATACCGTATCACACTCTCACTCTATAAAACCTTTCAGCCTTACTACTAAAATAGTTTCATATGCAAAGGAGAATGCATATTCATCTTCATATAGTGAGACATATCGTTTTAATGGACCAATATGTATGAAACATTGCTTTTTTCATGAAATCTAACTTAGTGAAATATACATATTTATATATCATAGACTGATGTCGAAATCTGGCCTTGGATATGTTGTTGACAATTTATAAGCAAATATATAGTATTGTCACACCCTCAAAATTTGAATGATAATAATTATGGTGGAAGCTCGGGGCATGACTCGATCAATCGACAATAAATCGAGAGCGTATGATTATAGCAAAATATCTATAATATTAAGATGTCAATAATAGTTTTATAAACGTTACGGCTCATCAAGTCGTCAAAATAGCAATGTTATCAAATACATTATTTTTACCAAATATAAGTTCCGGGATATTATAGATAAAACTACATTAAGTTAGTATTATAAGTAAATCCCATTTGTTCAAAATACGGCATCCTGATTATCGAGTCAAGTACGGTCCCAATATAAATGTGGTCTTGCGACATAGCTAATTCCCTAAAAAATATATTTAAAACGTCAACATAATTGTTGAGTGAATTTACAGGTTTAAGACTCAATCATAAACCATCATTTAGTAAAGTTCATCAGTAAATCAAAGTATGGCATCGAAGGTCTAAGGTACGATTATTTAACGTTTGAAATATAGACGGTGATCCCCCAATAGGTTTGCAAGTCCTATGAGATAATATGCTGAAACTAAGCCTATAATCAAATCCACGACCTATTGTGTATCGTTTTTGCCTTGGACAATGTATATATACGATCCTCGATGCGAAACAACGTCGCTAGTTAGCGCGAATAACCAAAACAATGGGAGGGAACGTCACCCCGATAGTACTATCCGTATATTTAGTGGCTAACGTCATCTAGCTAATAGTTATAGTCATTGTAAGCAAAAGGACTTCTATGCACTACAACTTGAGAACTTAGGCTCCCATAAGGATACGTTGTCAGGTTTCAATAATCGCATAAATCAGTTATATGTTTTTCACCCCAATGTTTGAAAGCATTAAAACAGTAAAATATGGGTTGTGAACTCACCTGAGTCCGAGCGTACTAACAAAATGAGTTTAAGTAAATGAGCCCAAATAAGTCTCTTAGCGCCCTAAACGCATGAGGTCGAGTTAATAAAAGTAGACGACTTAATAGTTCGTCTATGCTAGTTGTTCACTCAACTAGGGTTTTATGTGCCCTCATAGGCGTATGCGACACGTTGTGATCATTTATAGTTTTCAAAATACTACAATCGTTTATGTCAACCTTATAATATACTATTATTCGTAATATATTCATAGCGTTGATTATTGATTCGTTATATGTATCGCCTCGATCGTATTTGATTCGAAGTTCACGATTTCGTTTAATCGACTTTTAATTGTGTGTTGTACGTTATTATAATATAATCATGTTGCTTAGACCTAACGTACATTTTTAATAACGCTATAAGTTTTATAGCTCATTTTTATAACCTTTATCGTTAATGTACGTTTTAACTTGTTATAATTCGGTTTTCACGATTTATCGGTCTATACACTAATCATGACTTAATGTATATTTTTATAATAAAGTTCCCTGATTTACAAAGGGTCCCTGACAGTCCTCAAAGTTTCTAAGTGACGGTTTTAGTCCTTGTAGTTTCTATTTTGTCATTTTAGGTTGAATCGTTCGGTTTCTTCGATTTTTACTGTATGAGTTAGATTCTCGACATCTTTTCTTAGGGTTTTCACTTGTGGACACTTAAGTTACTGTTTTTAAGTCTTAAGTCCATGAACTTTCTGATTTTACACTATTAGTCCTTAAAGTTTTCAATTATCTAATTTTTAGCTCAAACTTTCGGTTTATCGATTTTTAACCACACAAGTCTTAATTTTAACACTCTAAACTATAGATTAAACTTTAATATCATTTTACTTACTTATTTTACCATCTCAGTCCATAACTTACAGATTTTACACTTTTAATCCCCCTAGTTTCATTTATTCCCTATCTTGCACAACACTTTGGTTTGTTAGTGTTTAACCACATGGATATTGTTTTAAATCATGGTTTATACTATAATATACACAAGTTACTGATTTTCACAGCTAAGGTCCAAAAGTTTCTTTTTTTACATGTATAGTCCATCTAGTTCTCATTTTTCGAATTTTAACCGTATAGTTTAGTTTTCTTGATTTTTAACCACAAGGGTTTGGTCTTTGACACTTTAATCTATAGATTAACATTATAAACTCTAAATAAACTGTTTTTAACATTTTAGTCCTCAAAATTTCGGATTTTACATATTTAGTCCCTTATGTCATTACAAGTTTATTGTGTTATTTAGTTTAAAATAACTATTTTAACATAAATAAGGGTTTATTACATATAAATGAAGAGTTTAAAGTGTAGAACATATATTTTGAATTTTTAAAGTCTCTAAACTTATTTATAGACTTTTTTTTGGTTAAACTTACTAGTTAATGTTTTTAAAAGGCAAAGTAACTAGTTTAAAAGCATATTATAGTATGAGTGAACTTTTTTAGCATAAACACATATATAAAGTTAAATACTAGAGAAAAGTCCCCTTACATAGCTTTAGGATGAATTTGAAGCAAGATGAGAACTTGATTTCCTTGTGAATGATTCATAGCTTCAATCCTTGTGTATAACTTAGATTACTCATGGAATGTAGTGGTGTTATTATTTGTAGGTGTTTATATATTAAAAGAGCCTTAATTTATGGTTTGAAAGTGGTGGTTTATGGTGGTTTATGGTGGTTTATGGTGGTTTAGGGTGGTTTGTGGTGGTGTTCTTGAAAATTAAAGTGAGTTTGAGGAGGGAGGAGAGGAGAGAGTGTGTGTATGTTTGTTTGTGAAGAGTGGTGTGTTGAATGAATGTGTATGGAAATCAAATAAGTGTAAGACGTGGGGGAAGGCATGGTTGTGCAAGCATGGTCTAAGTGATGGCCAAAAAGGGGGCTATGGGAGGTGGTGAATGGTTTGGAGAGGGGAGAGGGGTCCCCTTTGACTTTTTAACTAGTTAGGATTAGGGTTAGATAATTAGGTCATTAAGCACTAATCTTGATTAATTAAGTGTTAATCATGTAATTAAGGTGATTTAGTGGTAATTAGGGTAATTTAATGGTATTAGAATATTAATAGTTGGTTTGAATAATATTCGAATATTTATCATTTGCTCGTTCGATTAATTACATAATCTAACTTGTCGCTGCACGTCTTTTAGTTCTCGTGAACGTTTATCGATTATCAAAGGTTGTTATGCTCATATATTAGCATAATTATCATAATATAAATAACCACTACTTATATTCGAATAGATTTATGTTATTTATGAAAATTGATCACCAACGTTCGTGAGTGTCGGTCTCTTCCTATTATTTGTGTAATTCTCAATGATTACTAATGCATCCTGCATTAAAATAGTGTGCATCTCATATGCAAGCGTGGGCTTTGTGCTAGACATAATTCGATAAAAATGAATTCACGTTAATTAGATAGGGAATTAGCCTAATATGCACGTAAGAATGGTGTACGGAATTTACCATATTTTTAGGGTTGTCACAAGTATGCATAGAGTTATATTTGTGTATACTTATTTTATATTTTATAGATGAATAATTAAATTTTATCAGTATATATATTCATTGGTGTATATAAATATATTGCTATATCATTGGTTTTCTAGCCATTGGTTTTATAGATGAATAATTATTAATATTATTAAATTTCGCATATCATTGAATATGAAGTCTTCATTCCAATTGACAATTTGATATATTTTTATTATGACACGATAACATTCTTTTAATTTATCTATTATTTAAAGTTAATAAAAAAACTATGTTTTATAACATTCTTTAGATTCAATAGTTATGTATATACAATTTTTGCAGGGGAATAAGATCATTGTTTCGTTAAAGAAATTTCTCATTCCTTATTTCGAGGATACATTGAAAGAAAGGAATTTGGTTGATATGTATGGTTTTGGTGTGGCACCATATATGGGAGATTATCGTTTGTATGATCATTCATGGAAGTTAAATCTGTTTAGAACGTCTAAAGTACGTAGATGTCCATCTTTTGAGACCGCTATAGATGGATTCAACGTTATCTCATTCGACAATGTCTTGTCGAAAAATGTCCAGAAATGTTTGGGTGGGGTAAGTGTTGGGAAAAATAATGATCAAACCTAAGTTATAAATCTGAAGTGTCAAAATCTAAATAGTTGTATTTTTGAAACTAATTGTTTCAAAGTTTGGGTATTCTGAGTCTGTGCCACAGACTGAAGAATCAACCTTAGTACACAGACTTAAGCCTTGCCACAGACTGAAGATTGAAAACTTCACAGACTGAAGACTGAAGACTTCACACACTGAAGACTGAAGACTTCACAAACTCAAGACTAAAGACTTCACAGACTGAAGACTAAAGACTTCACAGACCGAAGACTGAAGAGTTCTCACAGACTGAAGAACATAAACTAAAGATTAAAGAAAGAGTTCTTCATTCCCAAGGCAAATACAACTAAAGGGATGTTTGGCAAAAGTTAAACATTGATAAAAGTTGAAGAACGTCGACTGCTTCAGAAAAAGTAACCTTCACATTTTTACTTTATCAAATTCCAAGAAGAAAAGCAAAAAGGGCATGCTTATTTGCTTCCTGAAAGATCTTGTTATCTTCTGGATAATAGTTTGAGTTGGTTAATAGATCAAGTACCATGCATGTGTACTAAGTTTATAAATACCCAACTCAAACTTCAAACAAAACATCGAATCTAAGACTACAACACTTCACTTATAATATTTAAATAGTCTTAGTGATATTAGATTATATTCATTAGTTGAATATATACTCAAACTACTCAGTGTGTTTGAATATTTGTAATCTCCGTGATACTTACTTTGGATTGTGAATAAAAAATATTCATTATATTCATAACTTGTGTTAGTTTATTCGTGTTTCCGCCAAGAATAATAAGAGTTTGATTAACTTATGTGACATTATGTTAAATTATTACATTTAATCTGTATCTAAGTTTTGGGACCTAAGTGACCTAACATTAATTTATTACAGTTTCAACATGCGATTTTTTTTATATATAAATAATTTGCATGTTAAATGTGCTAACCATCATGAAACTTATGATTTTAGATGTCATTGGTCACCTTGTGTCAAGCAAACCTTATGAACATCAGAAGAGAGAACGGAAAAGAATCCAAGTCACTTGAGTTTGTACTACAAGATATCGCGTACATCTTCAATTCAATTTTTATGTTTTTTATATTTTAGTAGATAGATGTTTGTATACATCAATTTGTTAAGTATGTTACATCATTCTATGAACATCGTGAATCTTAATTATGCAGTGGCAAGAAGGTGAACTTCAATGTATGGGGTGAACATGCATTGCAGTTACAAGATTTCATTGTTAGGAACAAGCATATCACTGATCATGCTGTCATCCTGATTCAGAACGCTAAACTCAAAGATTGGACTAACTGCTAATTTTCATTCAATTTACATTTCAATTTCTGTTTAAACATGTCCATTCTTGTTATTGTTATAGTAATAATAATAATATAATTGTATTTTTTTAAACACAGACGGTCTTCAAGTCAATAACCAACTTTTTGGTGCTCGATTGCATATCAGCTCTGAATACCTCCTATAGCTAAATTCAGATCTCAGTAATTCTTATTTATCATAAATAGTAACATAAACTTTGTATTAAAATCATGTAGTAGTCCGCGAATTCGCAGATTATAATCTAGTAATAATAAGATAATAAAAAAGAATAAAATAATAGTATGTGGAAATTAGGATATAAGAAGAGGAGAGGAGAAAGGGGATGGGAGAAAGAAGGGGGACAATGAGAGACACTTGTCACTTTTTTATTAGTTTCATATCTTCCTATCTAAAATATTTTGTATCAGATCAAATCCCATAAACTTTACTTGCATAATATTAAAAGTTGAACTATTTTACTAATGACAAAATTTCTCATAATTTTTTTTAGAAAGGCAATGAACTCACACATCCCACCACAAATATATATATATATATATATATATATATATATATATATATATATATATATATACATTTTCACGAATATATACATATGTTCACCCTTGACCTTGAACCCACAACTTCATAATTGGAGTTTCATCTCGATACCGTTAAGTCAATGGCCCTTTGATAAAAAAAAAAAAATTTCTTTCTGAGGTTGTTCATAATATAAATGTTTATAAAAGATGAGATACAAGGTCACGGGTCACCATAAACATCGTATGACTTACGTTAATATTTTTATTAACATTATTCTTTTTGAGGTTATTCAAAGGGTGATTATTAGTACAATATAGACGTACAAAAAAAATGTACAATATCAAATTAATCCATTCACAACATGATCACAGATAAAGAGTTATACATTAGATGTACGATGCACATTTATTGGTATATTGCTAAAATTATTAACGTACAAATCACCACTCATAATTATATAGAAGAATGTTATTTTAGTATATGTCATAAATATTTCTTTTAACATTAATTACTCTCAAACCTATTAACATGACTATTTTTGAGTTGTGCATTGCATAGCCAAAAACGCACCTAGTTTGTATACTAAAATGTACGATCTCGTTGTTCCCAGTTAAATTTTATCACGTTTGGGCTTCTCTTCTAGTTGGATCATTGTTATATTTGTAGTCTTTATTTATTTATTTAATGGATTTGTTTATTAGGCATGTTAGATTAACAAAAATTCCAAATAAAATAGTTTAAGAATAAAAAATGTTCATCAACCAAACATTTCTACGGATATAAAAAAGGGATAATATCCGTGTAGTTGATTGACGGAAGTTAGATGCTCATGTAAAGAAAACGTTTAATGAAAATTTACACTTTCAGTCCCTCAATATATAATATCATATAAACCTTCCAATCTTTTAACACTAACGGCACATAGACTTATGTGTCGTTAATTGCATTTAACATTTTTCCATATAAAAAACATGGAACGATGAGTTCAAATATGTAAACAATGTGAAATTTATCCATGTCAATATTATAAAACATTCTTAAATAAAAGATTACCCTCTTAATGTTTTCTAAAGATGATGACAAGATGATGACAACCGACGCTGATAAAAAGAAAGAAATTATCTCTTTTTACTATTATTGGAGAAGCAAATATATGTAAACACCATAAATTTAGGACCTTATGAACTAATCTCATCCCTTCAATGATTTAATCATAATAAATAGAGTAATTGATCAACTTAAACATAATTATTTAGCAAATATGTATAAATTATTAGAACAAATTGTCTAAATTGTCCCCATTTTTTTCATTAGTCTATGTACTAATTTCCTTCAATTTGAAATTTCAAATTAAAATTCCCATAAAATCGGTTGACAAAATAAAGGAAGTTAATTATATACTTAAAAATTTGAACTAAATGTAACTCAATCTCAAACAATTAGTGGTTTAACAGGTCAACAACAGCTTTTAAAAAGAAGATTTATTTGTATCTCCGAATCTATGCAGAAGATTTAATTAATACTAGCATATTACTCGCGTTATACAGCGACATCAAAAAACTCTACGTGTGGTATTATATTAGTTGATTACATGTTATCTTTTAATTAAATTTGAAAAATAAATAGTGGCATATCATATTCTTACTTTATTGTATATATCATAAATTTCAAAATATAACAATTAACGGTGACAATTATTGACAATTCCTTAAAACTGACCCGAAACAAAAAGAATTACGTTAAAGTCGGATTTTCAACACGTTAACCATTTTAGTTTTTGGGGTCCAAATTGAGTTAAGGTTTGGATCAAGGGTTGATCGACCAAGTAGAAAAGTAATTTCATTTTTTAAGAAAAAGATTCAACCCATCAGTTTGTTTGCCTCGTTTACTTAAAAGATTATGATATATGTGTTCGTGTTGAATACTTTTCTCTCGTCAACCTATATATGAAATCAGTTCGAGTTTAAGCTTTGACTTTTGGATATGAAATTTTAAACCCGCTAACTTAATTTTACTCGAATTGCAACCCCAAATTATAACAATTGAAAGTTTGTATATTTGCACTATTTGCATATATATATATATATATATATATATATATATATATATATGTTTAAAAAATTTAACCATTTTACAAAAAAAAAAAAAAAAAAAAAAAAGAAAAAGAAAAGAAAAGAATAGAAAGAATAAATCTAGCTAATAACATTTGATAATAAAATACTTGATCTTTAAATAAATAAATAAAAAAGAATAAATCATTGTTGTATGTATTATCTGCATAGATGTTACGGTAAAATAGTAACTTTTATTATTTTATCTAAGACTAATACAAAATGATCAAACTATTTGTATAGTAGTAGAAGATTAACTTGTTATAATTACTTGATTGTAATTGACTTTAAATGTTTAAATGCTAAATAGCATACTTAAATGGGTGGTAATTTAATTTATACTATCTCTTTATTAAAAGTTTATTAAAAAAATTCAGTTTCTTATATATTAGTATAAAATTATAGATATATAAGTATATAGATGGTTATACATTTCTATCAAAACTGTTGTAACCAACATTTTAATATTCGTCAATATATCATGTTAGTTATATCGGTTATTAAAAAACTCAAATAAATTTAGATTACATATTTTTGCATTATAATTAATAATTATAATATATAAGTTTTATAATTAATTGCATTGATTTAAGTGATTAATTGTGCATTGATTATAGGTATATTATAAAAGTGAGGGTAAAACTGTAAATTACTATTTCTCCTTTCTAACACATTTTAAAACTTTAGCTCAAATGCTTTATTAAGTAGTATAGATATTTGAATTAAACTTACCTTTAAAACTTTTCTTTTTTCAATATATACATGTGTCAATGAAATTAAAAATACACGAATTCAAATCAATTTTACCATTATTCGTTTATTTTCCAAAATTTTGAACATGAATGATTCATGATAATATGAATTTTTTGGTTATTAAATGAGATCTATTTGTATTAAAGTTTTAACTTTTATTGGTGTTTTCATATATCTCCTTAAAACTCTTTACTAAAACACTTGAATGGTGTATAATATTTCTACTATATTACTGAATTTTGTAATGTGTGTTAGGTATAACTATTCGCTAACGATTTTTACATTACGGCATTGTAGCTAATCTAGATACTCATATTTGTTGTTCATTCTATAAACCTTTTTGTTAATACTCGTCAAACATTGCACTAGTAGTTTAGGTTTAATATACAATATTCAACATTCAAAAACTTCTATATTAAGCAGGATGTTAAATAACTATTCAATGAATAGTTATGATTTAGTGCAAGGGTATATATTTATCTGAGAAAATCATAACAACTTTCTTTGTGGTTAACTGGTCGACTATTGTTATAGTAGCTCTTTTAATTCGCAAGCGCAGGTTCGAATCTAACTCTTCAACCTTTTTTTCCCCTTCTAATATACATCACCTGGCCATATGATTCCCCCTCCCTCTTCAAATTTGTTGATTATCAGCCGATGAGCGAATCTTTTGGGTATCGTTTCATCCTCCCTTCCTTCTAATTGTATACTTCAAGCTAACATCTTGATCCCTTCTATTTTTTCCCCTCTCCCAGGGTTTACTGGGTTTTTATGGTGTGAAGCTATAGGTTTGTGTGTTTTCTACAGCGATTTAGGCCCGTTGTAGCTTTTAGGGTTTATGCGTTGGCCTGTAGTAGTGATTAATTTTATGTTTGGAAGAATTGAGAACCCCAAATCACATTTCAGACACCCTTGATCATGATGCTTTAAGGTATGTCCTTTTAAATTTTGCCTTCAAAATTAACATCTTATGGGTTTGATGAGCACTCTGTAAGATCTTATAAATGTTTAGCTGCTACATATGAATGAGTTGAACAAGAACGAACACATTATTTGGCAATAATAGAGGAAGAAGTTTTTTTGGGGGCTAAGATTTCGTTTGCCTTAATGACTTATTTGCGAGATCGCATTTTATGTGATAGACCAATTGTCCCGGTATGTATTTTGATGCAACTTTTTTGGGATTTTTGTCTCCTTTATATGCGGCCTGTTTTTATTTTGCACATTTGGCCCGCTCGAAATGCAACATAGGCTGATTCAAATTTCTTGATTACTAGATGGGTAAAACATATGCTTAATTTTTTCTCATATGATTAGGTCTTAACTTCTTATGCATTTTATTCTTCTTTTAGGATTCTAATTGTTTTGCTGACTTACTTCTGGGCACAGTTATTTTCTGAACTCATCTATATATGTTATTTGATGTTATTTAGTTTGCATTGTGTTAAGATGCTATTTTTATGTACTAATGACTGCTTTGAATGCCTTTCATGATATTATCATATGCTATTGTAATTTGTTTTACTCAATGTTCAATACTTACATTCAATATCAAATAATTCCTTATAATAAATTTGTACAAATAAGCACAAAACAACATGAAAGGCAAAAAAAAATTCGCGTGCATCTTTATCGATTAATCAAAATGCTCTTCAAACACCTTTGCAATCTCGAAGAAGGGATCGTGTGTTGGCTAACAGATATGGGGCTCCTGCAACTCCTACTGAAACAGAGCAAGTCCACCGATGCAACTCCCGCAACTCCTGCTCCTGCAACACCATCGCTTACACATGCTTCATCATGCACTCAGACTAAACGCTCTCAGAAATCAGCTGCTAACAGAAGCCTTTTTCAGACATTAGGTTGTCCTTCTAAATCTATTTGATTGTTATTTACAAACACACATAGACATACATACATATAGATATATTTGTGTATATTTCTCTACTTCTCAATGTTTTTTTATCATCTTTATGCTAAAACCAATACAGAGAAACTTAAGAAGCAAAAACATTGTGACAGTGTACCTGGCCAGAAAATCAAAGGACATGCTCCAATGGGTGACATGACCCAAGAATAGAATCACGAAAACAAGTAAGAAACAATAAATTGTCACCGTTGTTTCATATTATACGATTACAATTTCTATACCATGTTCTGCAACTCGCTCATCTTTATAGGGATCTTTTGGGTGCACTTTTTTGCCTGTTCGGGTATCGTTCACCAGCAGTTTGGGAGCCTTTAGGCGTAAAACTTTTAGTGAAAGGCATGTGAAGTTGCGTGCTCATTAAAATGTTTCTTTTTTTTTTTGTTCTTATTAGATGCAACTTCAAAACCTTATCTCAAGTTGGCCTATCAGTTGTATTATATATGTCTTATTAGGATGTAATGCACTATGCAATGCACTATGTAAATTTTAGGATGCAATGCAATGCACTCTTTAAATTAAACCATGTTTCAAGTATGTTTATCTATGTGCTTTCTCTTATATTTTGTCACACGTTTATGGAATTATGTGTTTAGACAATGCATATAATCTTACAATTAAAGTATATCGACCATGTTATAACTGCTACTACTAATGGTGTGGAATGAATATGTGTAGTTATGTGAGTGTGAACTTCTATGGTGTATTACTGATTTGGACAACCGTTTTTGTCACAAATTATGTAACCTACATTATGATATAATGCGAACTTTTATAAATTTCATTTTATATCCGAGTCAACTTTTTTCGAATGAACAATATCCACCGCAACGCGCGGGTTAAAAACCGCTCGTTTAGTCAGATTATAAGGTAATATATTTATGAACTATAACAACCTAAAACATGTGCAACATTGTATACAAATATGTAGCTAACTATCATTTGTAAAATAATCTAATGCTAATCAACCTTAATTTTCTTCATGTTCTAGCCCTCAAATTTTACAGTTATGATCTAGTTTAAGTAATTATAAGAAGAACAAAAAATACTCCGTACTAAATATCTTTTACCAACAGAATGTAAAATTATTAAGTATTGAACTTGCACTCTTCAGTGTGAAGGCAGTTGCTAAAAAAAAGTTTGAAGGAAATTGTTTCGATCAATTAAGCTTATAGGTAAGTTACATAAACGATGTGCACCGCCTAAAACGTCAATAATACTTTTAAAAGAACCAACAATATTTCAATTAACTTTACAATATATCGACTTAATTAATTAGTAGTTCGTGCTACCGCTAACTATAATATAGGTTCGCAGAGTATGTCAAGTTGACAAATAAATACATTAGACCCCTCCCTATGGTGTGTCGTTTGGGCAAAGAGAAGTGGGTCATCAAAATTACACGATGGGCATGGTCGTGTCACTTTGGTGTGTCAGTTGGTTTGCGTCGCCAAACCGACACAACTATTGACACCGTTGTGTCAATTGTGTGTCAGTTTGAAAAATGATGAGGTGGCTAAGTGACATGTTAACGATAGGGAGTGATCTTATGCATTGCATTCATTACTATACAGTCATCTCTCATCTCTCTTCTCCCTTATATATTAAAAGAAAACCATAATTAGATAAACATTTTTGAAGATAAATCCTTCTAAATAAATCTTAACCCTTAAATATTTAACTTTTTTAAATTATAGTCATCGATCTTAATTTGAAATTTTAATTACCTAAATAGCAAACTATGTGTTACACAAAGATGGAAGTGCCCTTAGTCATTTAGTCTAATTACCTTACTACAGAGTATTATATCCTTTTCAAAATACACGGTTTCAATTCTCACAATTCTAAGGAAGTTACCGAGTTCTCAATTTCAGTTTGTCGTTGTTCTTCAATTTGTGTTCAAGTTTGGATTGCGTATTAAGATTTCCACCAAAAATCAAATCCGGTATGGCGATAACATTCATCCACATGTTTTGCCCTAAATCATAAATCAACTGCATGATAATGAAGTTTTACTTCAACTTTTGTAACTTGATTTCTTATTACAATCAATGATTTCGTACCAATTCACTCTTTTTAGGGTTTTTGAGAAACAATAAATGCATATACAATTAGAAAAGAGGCAAATTTGATGAATCGTTCTTAATTGGTTATGCTATTAATTTTGATTTTAGAAGTACTAAATAGCCTCAAACGATTTTGAAACAAGAAATAACATATGTACATTGTGAATTGTTGACGTTTATTATACACGTAAGGTGTTCGATGAAATGACCAAGACTAATTATGATAATTTGTACCAAAAACTAGCTTTATTTTGTTTAGTATTTATCCTTTTTAGTTGTTTTTCATTAGTCGGGTGAGTGTTTGCTGATTATTGAGTTATTTACTTTGCAATTACTTCTACGAGTAGTTTTGATTTATCAAGATCATCTAATAGATAAGTGTACTTTGCTGGAGTTATTGACATAGATTCGATTTTTAAACACACAGATCATCTAGAAATACTTGTTGTACAACAATCTTTATAAGGGATAGTAGTACGACAAGATTGATGTAGGGTAAGGTTTGAAAAGAGGTTTTCAGTGGTATATGTCAACGCATCTAAATTGCCTTCTTGATGCAAGCAATAGTGGATATCAAATGTTTGAATTTGAAATGTTTGTGTGATGTGTTAAAACATGACTAGATACACACTGCCCTTATTGTCGAGTTCATGTTTTCTTACTTAATATGTTTTTTTGTTATCATTCCTTACAGATTTCTTATGCAGTATGAATTGAAAGTTTTTGGTGAGTTGGATACATTTTCTCGAGCAACATTTTGAAAGGAAGTAGTGGACTTGAAGCAGATATTCGGACTCAAGGATTGAAAAACTCAATTCGCATGTTTGATAATGTAATTTATCCATTCTTGCCCATGTACATCAAGTTTTCTCATACATTTATGATGGTAGATATCTTTTATTCTACGCACGGTTCTTTTATTTTTTAGATTCTTAACATCGCCATCATGATTTTCATTCTTCTATAATTGGTTGTATGTTTATTCGAGGATTTAGTTAGTTGAATAACTCTAGCCAAGAAACACGATTAGTTACATTCTCATTATTCCTACTCTAATTGAACCCATTTATTTACTGATGGATTTAACCACTTTTTATTAATGTACTAAATGTTCTGCCTTGATGAGTGGGAGAGGTAGCCAAATTAGGATATCACTACTGGCACTTTGGGTGTTAAACATTTTAGATATGTTATTGAATAATAATGATGGTTTAATCTTGCATGTACTCTTTCATTGAGATTCATTTTTATGATGTTTTGGTAGCAATGATAGAAGCATATTTGAGGGTGAAAAACATGTTTAAGGTATGAGTTTGTGGAATTATAATGAGAATCCCTAACTGGTATCACCTGTGGGGTTTCTTATTTTGTGTTCTGCTATTTAGCTCTCTAATTCATGCGATTATATCTAAATGTGTTATAATTGGCTATGGAACATCTCAATTGCCATCAACTCTTATGCTAACAAGCTAATTAGTTATTATGATAATTTATAAAGAGTGTATAGTAGAATGGTAGTATAGTGACTTTAGCTGAGATTTTTAGAAAAATATTTAGACGTGACGTGGTAGGGTCAAATAGTGATTTTTGTTAGGTGTCTTATCTCTCATGTCTGAAGTTCTTTCTATCTTTAGATGTTCACAATGTACTAAGTCATTTTTGATGAATCATCTAGGTCCGGTATGATGTTTGCCTTGTTTTTCTGCAGGCCGCCCGCGATAATGTGCTTCTTGCTATTCTAGCATTATTGTATGCTATTATAACAAAGATCCTGTGTTTTCAAGAGAAGTGTTGGGCTGAAAAGCGTTTCTTGATAAGCATAAAAACAATTCCGCTACTTTAAGGCATGTTGATGAAGTTTTCGATGTTTCCTTTCAATTTTCACAAATAAAAAATGAGGATAATGATTTCGAATATACAGGTTTAAGGTATTTTGATACTTATTTGTGCTCATTGACTTGTAAAGGCGATCAAGTCAGTATACAAATGATTTTCAAGGATAAAAATAAACAAATAAGAGAAAATACAATGATAGGTGTTTTGAATTATATGCATACCATGAAATATTTCGTTAGTGAAAATTAAACAATAAGTCTAATGGTGAACAACCAAGGCCCGTTACCAACAACACCAGCTCTTGAATTATGCCATGGTTTAGCTTTCGATTGTATGGATGATGGGGTTATGAGACTTTTGGGATTGTAAATAATCTTTTCAATTTGCACAAGTGATGATGTTGGGATCAAGCTAAGGAAAGCTAACAATGGTGTGAACTTGCCATCACAAATTGGGCATTGAAAGAACAATCTACAAACAGATTTTAAGGCTAGTCATTGTAATTCGAGGTGATGCATCTTATTATGTTTGTATAGTTGTTTTATTCTGTAGAGGCAATCTTATTATGTTTTTTTTATGTTGTAGAGGCAAGATGGGACGAAGCATTATAAGTGTTCTGTTAAAATGCTAAAGGATTTTCAAATTTTGCATGAAGCTGCCATTTGTGTGCCTTCTCGTGAACTAAAATAACCCGTTCTCATTAACTAAAATGATATATTGCACGTATTTTGTAAGGTATTTCATTTTCCTTATTTGTTGCATATATGGTAGAAACAATGTATGTATGTGTGCCGAATTTGATGGAACACGGATTAGAACCCAGTGCCGATTTTGACATCAGACGGAGACTTCCGTGTGGTGAAATGGCTTATGATGAAACAAGAGTATTTCTATCTAAGGCTGTTGCTATTTTCCATGTGAGTAATCATTAGTTGCTTTTTGTTTGTCAATAACTTATGTCAGAAGTATCTTTGTTCATTTCTTGCTTAATATTTTTTTGCCACTGACTTGCATAAGGATCGATTTGACCCAATTGATGATTCAACCACAAGCCGTCTTCATCTGGATTCCACACATGGTTTTGTGGGTAAATCATAAGTGATTGTGGTTTGTTTTAATGAATAGTAATAGTACTCCTACCGAATTGATCATAGGTAAACTGTGGAGTTCATACGCAACAACTTATATTTTGTAACAAACTATATCTCAGGCATGGCTGTTTGCTCTTTGTGCAGCCATGTATACACCTTTAAATACCGACATCAGTGCTTCACCTTGGTGCTTATTGAGAAATATGCGATCCTACGAGTTGCGAGGACGAGCCTTGATGATGAAGTTATAATGTTCAATATCTTAGTGACTATTTCAATTAGTCATGGGCAAAGGAGCACAAGAGCTTTTGATGTCTTCAAATACCTTTGCCTCAACCCTTAAAAATTGTTGGAGGATGTAACCGATGAGTTGGAGAGAAAGGTACAATCAACATTTTATATAAGTTAAAACAAATACATTAACTATTTTTCTTACAAAGCTTTACAAGTTTCTTTTTAGTTTACTTGACAGTACAATGAATTCGTCTAAAGCATGCATGGTTATCCTTTTTTTTAAACCAAAATAATGGGCGAATGGAATTGGGATTGACTTATCTTGGTGACTTTAAAGTGAACAACTTTGCCTTTTTAATGTTAATCCATAACACCTATCTAATATTTTACTCTCCTTGACATCTACAATATGTAAGATTCTATTACTAACTAAATGACATGTTTCGACTACTTTAATTTCATCATACTTGATAAACATAAGAAAATGTCAACCGCACAAATATGTCAACTTAAAATTAGATAATGAAATAAAAATATAATATGGATTTTATATCAAGATCATGTGGTATCCAGCAAATTCACGGGTTATAATCTAGTTAAACATTAAAAAACAATAAAAGACGAATTATATAACAACAATACTTACTGATGAGTATTAAAATAATATATATATATATATATATATATATATATATATATATATATATATATATTGTTTTATAGTAAAACTAAAGAGTACAAACTACAAAGGAGTTGGCATGCTTTGCATGGGTGTTTGCTCTCAAATCCAGAGTTAGTTCCAGACCAAATCCTTTTCCAAGCTACTTTAATCACACAAATTCAGAGAGGCCGTTTGCTTCCGGTCTTTTCAACTTTTTTCACATATATACACGTAATTTGGTTATTGTAAAAAGACATTTATCATAAAAATGATAGTATTTTTAAGGAGAGAAGAAGTAGAAGCAATATGATTCAAATTTTATTACTATAATTCAAATTTTTATTACTATAACTCTACATTTTATTGTTTTAGTTCAATATTTTAATTAATAAGATTTAGTCATTTGTTTCTACGATTCAAAAGTTATATACTAAAATATTGAATCAGATTACTTCTCCCTCTTCTCTTCCTAAATTTTCCTTATCCCTGAAACTGACTCCTATATATATATATATATATATATATATATATATATATATATATATATATATATATATAGGAAGGATCAAGAGGGAAGCTCTAAATTTGAGGGAATGAGAGAAGCAAACCTCAACCACACATTTTCTTGTATTTTTTTCAACTCATATACAATACTCATTTCATCAGTTTTTATTTAAAATTCAAAATTAAAGCATGTAAATCAATCAAAACATTATAAATTTCAAATTCATCAAAGACATTCATACATATCTTCAATTCGTCATAATTCATATTCATCAAATATTAAGAATTTTGGGTATAACTTTCGGGTTTCTGTGAAAATTTTGATTCACCAATGAATACAATAAAATTAAACGAATTTCAACATACAAAACTTATAAACAAGTAATTAATTTATTTATAGTCGTCATTAACCATCGAATTTCACAAAAAAAAATTTAGAACATTAACATTCATTTGGAATGAATGTAATGTTAATCAAAATTACAATTAATATTCATAAACAATAATTTATGATGAATATTAACTTATATAAGTTTTTATACATTGTTGAATGAGATAACTTAACATTCATCAGTGTATAATAATGTATATGAGTTAACATTCATCGTAAAAGAATGTTTAAAAATATTAAGTTGTAATTTTGATTAACATTCTTTCCAAATGAATATTAATATTCTAAATTTTTTTTGAGTTATTTACAATTTTACCACCACGTTGACTTTTGAGTTAACCAGAATGTATGGCTAGAAATAGCTTCCCTTCTTCCTCCATTTTTTTACTTCCCTCTTGATACCCACCCTATATATATATATATATATATATATATATATATATATATATATATATATATACATATATATATACATATACATATACGGTGACGGAGCTAGAAACATAAATTAAAGCAATCCTCACCTTTTATATATATATATATAGCGGCGGAGCTAGAAACATAAATTATAGCAAACAAATTAAAATTGTACGATTTCATTGAATAAGTTTAAAGCAACAAAAACCACCGTCTTCTAAACTAATACTACAAGACTACCGCTACTCTACTACTACATAACAGAGAGAGTCTAACATAATATATAAGTCGTGGACCCCTATTACCAAACTAAAAAAAAAAAGAAAGCAATTTACATCTTCTATTTTTTTTCGTGGTTAAAATTTGGACGTACATTCTAATAAAGAATTGGGCTTATTTAATTAACTTGGGCTTTCATCAAATAATGGATCTATCAAACTTAAATAAAAAATAATATTAGGCTTTGACAAGTAGGCGTGTAGCAATTACTCAATTAGGCTAATATTTAAATAGTAAAAAAAATTTTACACAAAATATTTTTTAATCGCATGTGGCATCTGCTACCCTTTGCAACAAGATACCTCCGCCCCTATATATATATATATATATATATATATACTCACTCCACTTTAATTATATTTACTTGTCAGCGTTCTATATATTTGGAACGGGCAGACTACTCGAGTCAAATTACAAGATTGAGAGTGTTAAGTCATAGGTAATCACTTTAATACTCTTCCTAACATTTCATTTCAGAATTGTCCAACTTTGCTTTTTTGCTTTTTTCCATTTCTTTTTACTATTTGTGTTTTATCTTGGAGAAACATTACTAAATATTGATTAATATTTAAATATTACTATTGTTAATATACTGATATAAGCTAGGGGCGTAAATGAGTCGAGCCAAACTCGAGTTCGGTTAGGCTCGAGCGAGAGCTCGACTCGTTTCGAGCCTAACATATAAACCTGATTTATTACATAGTATTATTTATTTTATTAATATTTAATTCATCTATAATATGAGTTAGTTTTAGTGTAATATTTAACCACGTATAATAAGATTTACTATTATTATTTTTAAGTGTTCATAAATAATAGTCATTATATGTAATTATTTATATAAAATATATAATATATAATAATTTAACGTATATAAATGAAAGACTCGTTTATACTCGCGCATTACAATTGATAAGAAGATTTATTATAACCATGAGTTACAATTGTTAAAATAATTTAAAATATATAAAATAATGAGTAAAATACAAAAATCATCTGTACGGTTCTTTCACTCTCTCAAGTTGCATCCTCAAACTTCAATGTGTTTCTCCATTAGCTAAAATGACTTATTTACTTTTTTTTATAATTTTGAAAATCATTTTTCTATTATTGAAGTTCGGGGATGGAACCTAGTAAAGTGAAAGATCACAAGGACGATTTCTGTAATTTATCCTGAAATAATTTAACGTTATATTATAACCTTGACTTACTATTACTATTAACTTTAGCCTTTGGACTTGAACATGTATGACGTAAGCATCAGCTTCACCACGACCACCATTGACTGATGACCAAACCAAATATCTCGAGTATGGGTGTTAACGAGTCGAGCATTTAACGAGCTACTTGAGTTCGGATTCGGTTAACTCGAATTCGAGTTTCATAATATTCGAACAAGAGTCGAGCTCGAACAAGAGTCGAGCTCGAACAAGAGTCGAGCTCGAACAAGAGTCGAGCTCGAACAAAAAGTACTATTTGTTGGGAAAAACAATGATCAAACCTAAATTATAAATCCGAGGAGTCAAAATCTAACTTAGTTGTATTCAGGAAACTTAGTGAAATTCCTGAGTCTGTGTTTCTGAGTCTATGCTACACAGACTGAAGAATTGTTTCTGAGTCTGTGCTGCACAGACTGAAGAATCTCACAGACTGAAAGCCATGCTCTTCCTGAAGACTTATGAATTCATCATCTGAAGAATGAAGATTGAATACAGAAGGCTTCACAGACTGAAGTTCACAGACTGAAGAGCACAGATTGAAGAATGAAAGTACAAATGTACAGAAGAAGTTTTTCTTTCCCAAGGCTCGATACAACTGATAAGATGTTTGAGCAAGGTCAAAAATCGAGTAAAGGTTTTCTTCTCAGCAAAGAAACCTTTTACCTTTTGCTTTTTCTATTTCCAAGAAAAGCAAAAAGGGAGGCGTGCAAAGTTGCCCAAGATGCATCTGTTATTCCTTGGACAACTGCATGAACTGGATAATATAGAGTTACACCCAGCTCTATAAATAGCAGTTCAAAAAGCACTGCTATGTATCCAAGTAATCCAAGCACTCAAAGCAAAATAGTATACAAGACCTTTAAGCTTAGGCTCAAAGCATTACCACACTAACTGTTAAAGTTTGTAGTGATAATTGTATCTTAATATACTAATACTTGGATCGTATTCAAACCATCTGTGTGGGTTTGAATACTTTGTCATCTGTGTGAGACAAACACTTTATTGTGAATAATACTTTGATTCATAATAAACTCTGTGTCAAAATTAATCTTGTTTTCCGCCTAGATTAATTTAAACTTGCTTGATATAGACTTGGATATAAAATAACAGTTAAGATAACTGTTATTTAATCTGTATCTAAAGTTTTGGGAACCTTGTGACCTAACACTATTCGATTAATTTCACGAGTCGTATATAAAAAATTGATGTTCAACTCGGCTCGTTCGAAAGCTCGTATAGTTCCCAGTCAAACGAGCCATTCGAGTCGAACGAGTCGATTTTATATAAGAAATTTGTATATATAGAACTTTAAATGTATGTAACTAATATATTTAAGCCTAAGACGTCACGTATAAATGAGCTTATTCGAGCTTGATTTCGAGCTATGGAATGAGTTTATCGATCCCGAGTTCATAAATAAGCAATTGCGCTGAAATTTTGTTTCATAAAAATACTTTCTCATCAAATAAACGAGCATCGAGTTCGAGCTCGAACAACAGCAAATTATCGAACTCGAGCTCGAACACATTTTTTAAAACTTACTCGAATTCGATTCAATCTCGAACTGAGTAATTAGTAAACGAGTCGAGTTCGAGCATCCTGATATTCGATTCGAATCATTAGCAGCCCTAACCTCGAACAACGATAACATCTATACGTAGAATTAACAAAATTATCTGTACTCTAAGACCATTTGCTATCAATACTTAATTGACACGTCTTGAGTGCCATATCACCAGATACCCAATACTTAAAACCTCAATTGCAAACCCAAAACTCACCAATCGGGACCCGTATTTATTCACGAAGTATAGTATCTTTGTTTTATATCCAAAAAATATATGAAAAATTGCCTATCGAGACAGAGCGTCTTGGGCAGAATGTGTATATTTCACAAAAATTGAATTTTCAAATATGTAAAAATAAAAAAAGTTGGTTTGATCTATGATTAGTTAGTGACACGTAAGTTATGTACGTGCTGCGCAGACTTCGTATGCTATGCCCATAAAACTACAGCCTACAGGAGACTACACAAAATTGTAAAATAATGAAATTGAATATTGAGTGTGTTTCGCGAAGAGCTTTTAACAACTTTTTGAAGTTTTAGCCTTTTGTTTTCAAATTGAAAACCTCCTCATTTCTAAAAGTTTCGTTTGGATAAAAGAGCTTTAAGCTTTTATTTTTTTTAAAAGCTCCAAAAAGCTTGTAAATGAAAAGCTAATCCTACGAGCTTTGAAAATTGAAAAGAGCTTTTAGTGAATATATTTACATTATTTCTCCCGTCATTTATATTTACAATTTGAGACTAGTTAGTTTATCGGCACTAGTATTCCAAATGATTTTTCGAAGTTATTGTCCTTTTTGTTTTTAATAAATTAATAAGGAATTAAACCTAGTTAATTATTAACAATACTGACGATCTGACGTCCCTCAAAATATTAGAAACACCTTTTAAAATAACGGTGGACATATTCATATTAGTACTACACGAAATATAGTATGTAATACATTAACTTATAATCATTTTTGTATCAAATCAAATATTTAATACATATACATAAATTTTGACATTAAACGGTGATATTTGAATCATTATCATTTTTCTTACACTAAAATATTATTTGTCAAAAATATATTTAATTATATTTATTATTATTTTTATATTCATATACACATATACTATACATATTATTATTTCATATTATTATTATAAAGTAGTTTCATATTATAACTATTAACTATGCATATTTTTTATAATGTTACCTTAATTATAAGAAAATGAATATGTTAACGAAAATATAAATAATTTAGTTATTTATATTATATTATTATGAGTTATATACGTTAAATATATATATATATACCATTTAATTTAATTTTCTTTTATCATTGTCCTTTATTGTCATTTTATTCATTTCAATTACGGCTACATCTACTTTACCAAACACATTTAGAAAAATATATCTACAGCTTACAGCTTCACAGCTACAGCCTACAACTCGTTTTGCCAAACATACCCATTATTGATTGAATGAGTTGTTCAGAGATTATAAAAAAATTACTAAACTAGATGAATAAAAAATTTAATAGAAAATTAATACTAATACGAATTATAAACTAAATATGACACATATAATATCATAATAAATTATTATTTTTAATATATTCTAATTGGAGAAGGCCATGAACAGCCATTTGAGCAAAAGTGCAAAACCATTGTTAACCCTTCAAAAAAATGGCATGAGCATGTTAAACTTCATTTACTTACTTAAATGCAACAATTTCCTTTCCTTTTCTTTTTTTTAACAGCCGAAATATATTGAGAAAAGTACCCTGACAAGATGCTAGGGACTATAAAACAGGGGATTACAATTTTGAACAAAGCCAAGTTCGGGTAACATGACCATTCGGTCTAATTTCGATTCCTATTCTTCATTCTATTCGAGATCCAAATAAAAGAGAACAATTTGATGTCGTCGACTATTATGATATCTCTTCGGGGTTTTTTCGATTGGAACACAATTTGATGTAGCCACAATTTCCTTTTAACCAACTCAATTCACATCGATGCAATTACAGAAAAAAAATAAAAAAAATTATCCTTTTCTTTATAAGATGTATATGTCTAGTTAATTTAGGATGATCATCCAAGACATAGATTGAAGATCGCGATATTTAAAGATCAAGAACGTAAGGTTCAGTTCCTAAAGGCCAGTGATGGCAATAAGCCAATAACTGGTGTTTATAAAAGCTAAAAGTGAAATCGTAAATCAAAAGCCTACATTGTAGCGGATTTAAAAGTTAAAAGTGACAAGTAACACAATTTCTTTCGTAAAATTAAATACCTTATTAACATGTCCGGTTTCAATAAAAGGATGATCTATGTAGTAGTTGTTTAAGCCCATTCCCTATGATATCGTTATAGCTTCGTCATTAATGTGTCTTTCTAAGACACCATAGGCACCAACTCCGTGTTATGTGAGTCTTAGAAAACTATATCGTGCAAAGGAGGGAAAGAGAAGGAGGTTGTGGTGGGCAAATTATTATTTTTAGTTTTCTTGTTTTTTTCCTAGTATAATAAACAAATTATTGGTAAATGTAGAATGCGGAAAATAGTTTCAAGTCATCATAGATGTTTACTTTTCATTCGGTCTTTCTAAGAACTAGCTGACGTGATGTTGAGCTATATAGCACTTATGTTATTCAGTCTTCCATGTTATGATAGTTAGTGATCTAATTAAATAACAAACAGACTAATCATTATTGAACCGATGGCATTATAATCAATATTTTTTTAAACAAATTTTTACAGCCTTCATATAACAATTGACCTATCTTATATTAATCGTGAGAGTAGTCTATGACGGTCGGAAAAAATGAAAAAGAGAGCAATAAAAGAAATACATATATCAAAATGCAAATGAAATAAAAAAACAATGAAATTAAGAAGAGAAAAACAAAGACACCATTTCCAATTTCCAACATCGCTCATGGGCATCACAAGAGTTGAGCAACTTGCATCAAAGTCATGAACACTTACAAAAAAAAACTTAAAACTTACTCGTCATGGTAAAGGGAAGGTTGAATGACACCAAGCAAATTATGTTTCACCATAAAAAGAATCTTTTCCTTTTAAACTGGAAGTTAATAAAAATAAATAAACAAAACAAAAGGTCACTCTTCCCTCTCTCAACAAGCCTATTGCACAGTAGTTTTTACCCAAAATACAGACCACTTCCTTTGCCCCAATTCACCAATCACCACTGACATCCAACTCAAAACTCATTAATTTCTCTTAGAATCTATTCCAATCTGTGAAATCCTCAACTGCATTTTGATGGGTTTTTTGTTTTCTTTTTGAAAGTTTGAATTTTTATTAAAAAAGATTCATCACCTTCATCAACTAATCATCATCATCATCATCTTTTTGATTTTGATCTGGGTAAAAGAGAGAATTGGGTAAATGGGTGTTCTTGTCTCCTTTGGTTCTATTTAGGGTTTCTTTTTTAAGTAATTTGTTTGCCCACCAAAAATGGCAAAAAAAATAATGCAATCTTTTTTTGTTCTTTACCAGCAAAGATAAATATTTCCATTTATAAGAAGACCCCTCATTTGTATGCTGGTTTATTCCTTGTTCTCTTGAAAAACTTGCTTTAATTTGTGTGTGTAATTTTGTTTCATTTTTCACACTCACCTTGTAAGAGTGTGTATGAGCTGCAAAAGACTAATGATGGCTAGGGAAAAAATACAAATTAAAAAGATTGATAATGCTACAGCAAGACAAGTAACTTTCTCAAAGAGGAGAAGAGGGTTGTTCAAGAAAGCTGAAGAGCTCTCTGTACTCTGTGATGCTGATGTTGCTCTTATCATCTTCTCTTCAACTGGCAAGCTTTTTCATTATTCTAGCTCAAGGTAAAAACTTTTTTAGATGTATATGGTGTTTCAAGATTTGTTTCCTTTTTGGGTATAAAGCTTCTGATGAGATTTTATTGTTAATTAGGGTTATATCATTTCATATCATACTAGTGAATTTGGTTTTAATTGTATACTATGGATGTTTGGATTATCAAAAGAACAATTGTAAAAATGTAAATGTATAAAAAAAACACTGTTCATTTATTGTGAGTTTGTAAGGTGTAATGTTTTTTTAGTTCTTGGAAATTTGGTTTTACAGTGCCCAAACATGAAAGTTTGTCCTTGTTATGGTTATCTAATGTGGATCTATGTTATTGTATCTATAATGTAGCCCTGGTTTCTCAAAAAGTCACTTTTGATCTTGGAAGTTTAAAGGCCAATATTGTTTGTTTGGTACTTCTGCAATGCTTGTATTTTAGAGAAAATGTGGTTAATTGACAAATTTTATGCTAATTTGAACTACTACAACGTTTGATTAATGTCAATGTTAGACTGCAACTCATTCGACTCCAAGAGGTAAAGCTTTATTTTCTTTTTTAAGATGGCTGGAGTAAAATCTTTATCAACTTTATATTTATTCAAAAACCCACATCTTGAGAGTCTTCTGTGCAATTCATAGGTAGATGATTTGAATTGAGGAACTGTAGTTATGTTTGTGAAGTTTCTGCTACGTAATCAGCAAGAATACGTAGCTAGTCTTTTCTAGAAGCTTTTTATTTATGTACACATAAGATCAAAATGGAGTTTATGTCACATGCCACAGATCTACTGTTAGGCTGCTTATGAATTATCAAGTGTTTGTATCTTATTTTTGTTACGTGAGATGATGTGTACAATTTAATGAGATAAACTCAGGTTCTAAATCATTAACAAGTATAGTATGTATATTCTTGTGTAGTTATTATGTAATACAAATTTGTGTGTGGTAGAGCTGGTGATCGATCTAAATGCTATGGATCTTGTGGATGGATTGTGTTTACAACATATAGTGTTCGTGGTCGTAATTCCATACGTACACCTCTTGTATGCTACTAATATCAAAGCACTTGTTTAATTTCTTGGAAAAATTGGTAGAAACCTATTTGTAAGTCGACAAATTCAACTTAAATACACAATGGTCTTAGTTAGTACTATCTATTTTTCTTGTATAAGTGTATACCTGTGACTTCTGAGAGTCAAAATTGATGCGTTATTACTTATTAGGTAACCAAAAAGTTCACAAATAGCTATTTGTTTATGTTGATAAATTTGGAGATATTGTCATTTGGGAAGTGGTAGGCTTGAATATTTAATGTCAAAACTGGAGTGTAACTTTGGGATTTCGTAAGTGTTTAATTCATGTCACTCTATCTATGCATAAATATAGTACATTGATCTGAATGATTTGATATGGAAAACTAGAACAATTATGTTACTTACTTTATTACATATATATCCTAGCTACGGTATTTCTCTAGTCGTCCTTTGTACCCCGACCACTAACTCTGTCCTTCATTTCATTTATCTATTGTAAATGTTTTTCAGCATGAAAGAAATACTTGAAAGACATAGCCTGCATTCGAAAAATCTCGAGAAGCTCGACCAACCATCACTTGAATTGCAGGTGAGCTTTAGCATTCTAAAATTATTCTTTTCTAAATCATATGGTTAAGGGCGGTATGTGGGCGAGCTTATTGTGGTTAATGTTCCTCTGTGACACCCACAAAATGAAATTTTTCAATGACCAAAATGAATGTACTCAGTTTGGCTATCGAGAATTTTCACTAAATCCATGATGTTAAAAGTAATGAAAATATTGTTATGCAGCTAGTTGAAGATGCCAACTACGCCACATTAAGCAAAGTGGTTTCTGAGAGAACTCTGCAATTAAGGTGCATTCTCCTGGTCAATTATTTATAAAAATTAGTTACTTCATTCATATGCATTTGGATTTTGACATAATCCACCATAAAAAGCAGGCGGTTGAGGGGGGAGGAGCTCCGTAGTCTAAGTATCGATGAGCTGCATCAGCTAGAAAAGTCTCTTGAATCTGGATTGGGCCGTGTCGTTGCAAAAAAGGTTCACTTACTTACTTATTAGCATCATATATCTGGCTTCTCCCGTTTTATAAAATCGACTCTCATAATTAGTTATGGCCATTAGAAAGCTGGTCATTTTGGCTTGAAAATTTTCTCCAAGTGAGGGACATTGCATTTTCATTGGATGTCCCCAAGATTTGAAACTATTGTTATTCTCATGGGATGCAATGGATTTTTTTAGGCGTTTGATTATTAAAGATCAATGAATAAGCCACTTTTCTGTTTTATAAGCTCAAATCTTACCCATTTGTATAAATATTCTGACTAAAATACACATGTGTCATGCGATGTGGCTTTATAATACGAGTAATACATTTTATGGTCCACATTGAATGAAACAAGTACATTTTGTCATGTTAGGCCATTCTGCTAAACATTTCTCATAAGAGTGTTTTATTGTACAATTGTCGTCTGAATGCTAGTAATACTGTTCAAATCTTTTATATGTTTCTCAAATAAGCGACCAGTCTTTACATTTCAGTTTTTAATTGATTTTTGTTTATGCTTTTCAGGGTGAGGTAATTATGAACGAGATTAATCGTCTTCAAGAAAAGGTGAGAACTTCAATTTACTTATACTATCAATTTTTGCCACTCCAAAAGATCACATCTTCATATCACTTATTCACTTGTTGGTGCAACAATGCAGGGAATGCAACTTAAGGAGGAGAATGACCGCCTTAGACAAGAAGTATATACGAGTCTTTTCTAAGCTTTTATTTTATTTATTTTTTTCTATTACTCTTCATAGTGTTGACTATATTTTTCATTAACAATTTTTAAATGAATTGTGGAATGAAGATGAGGGAGGTATCTAATGCTCGAAAACAAATTCATACTGATACCGAGATTGTAATTGTTGAAGACGGTCAATCATCTGAGTCCGTTACTAACATTTCCGACTCTGCTGGTCCTTCACAAGACTATGAGAGCTCCTATACTTCCCTCAAGTTGGGGTTAGTACATCTTCTGGCCTTGAACTTTTATGACTTGCATTTCAGTATAATATACAGGAAGAAGAAAATGAAACTAACAAGACAAAATAATCAAAAGGATCACTGGAAATTTCCCAGTTCTAATTTAACTTGCAGTTTATAATCAGCTTTACGAGTTTGGGAAGAGATAAATGTTAATTTATATGGAAATAGAACCACTTGCTTTTTTTCTTTCAAAGCGAGGTTTTAATGTGCCTCTCTTTGAAAATGCTCAACTTTTTGTACCTTTTAAGAGGTTCGGAAATGAACTAGTTTTATTTATTTATTTTACTTGGTGTTTTTTTCTGTCTTAGTTTTACGTGAGGGGAAAACATACGTGTTGTCAACATCACTAAAGTTAGCCGTTCAAAAGAAAAATAACCTTTTATATTTTACAATATTTACCCTTTGATTTTCTTATAAATACACATTCGGTCCTTGTTTTAAGGCTAACAGCACCTACCTAACTGCACAAATCATTTTCCCTTTATTATAAAGATATAAACTTTATAAAGACTAGACCCATAAAATGAAATAAAAATCAAATGGATCCTATGGTTTTGGATGGAGTATTTGGCTAATTGACACTTTAATTTGCGGCGCAGACTACCTTACACAGGCTGATTGGAGGAGGTATTAGGATTTATGTAGTATGAAGAATGTAAATGAAAGCTAAGATCATTATGCCGATGAATATGGCTTTTGACAATATTGTAGCTAGTAACCATTTCGGACCATTAGTTGTTATATCTTGATTGACCCCAATATATATATGTGGGGATAAATGATTTTATCTATATGTTCTGAATTGTTGCCAAAGATTCTGTGAGTTGACCTCGGTGAAATGATGTGTGTTGAGTACTACTACAATACCTATGATCATGAAGACGAAGTCCTTTGTTCGCGTAAAGTTATACTCGTCGTAGTACATTTTATTACTTTACGTTTTATTTTTGAATTTATATTTTCACCCCCTAATTTCGTAACAGGTTATCTTTGTTTTGCTTTCATTTTGAATATGTTTTTATCAACGAAAACGTGTTACCGAGTATTTTGGTGTCAAATTGTAAACATAAAAAGTCCAGGGTAGAAAGAGTAAATTATAGGAAAAAATTTGGTAAGTTAGTTAAGTGAAGTTAGGCCATCTTCAATGTATGCACCATTGCATCAAATTTGTTATTTTGGTGTAGAATTACTTCTCCAACCAACTCGAGTATTTTGGTGTCAAATTGTAAACATAAAAAGTCCAGGGTAGAAAGAGTAAATTATAGGAAAAAATCTGGTAAGTTAGTTAAGTGAAGTTAGGCCATCTTCAATGTATGCACCATTGCATCAAATTTGTTATTTTGGTGTAGAATTACTTCTCCAACCAACTCGAGTATTTTGGTGTCAAATTGTAAACATAAAAAGTCCAGGGTAGAAAGAGTAAATTATAGGAAAAAATCTGGTAAGTTAGTTAAGTGAAGTTAGGCCATATCCAATGTATGCACTATTGCATCAAATTTGTTATTTTGGTGTAGAATTACTTCTCCAACCAACTCATCAATTTTGGTGCAAGTTTGAGTGTACACCAAATATTTGAGTATTTTGCACTAAATTTGAAACCCTAAACTTTGCACTAAAATTATAATGTTTTATTTTAGTTTTCATGTTTGAAATATTATTATTATTTAAGTATAAAACTTAAAAAAACTTATAAATTTTTATGATTCTTTTAAGTACCTTATACTTTAGATTATATAATATGATTATTGAAACAATAAAATATAATTTTTAAACAAATTATGATGATTAAAACATTGATTTATGTGAAGAACTTTTGTAATTGAAACTTTACAAAAGTAAATAAATAAGATTTACATTTAAGTTAATTGTTTGGGATGTTAATTGATCATAAAAATAATGAATTGAGATAAAGTATATTGTAAAAATAGTTTAGCGGCAATGTGTAAATGTTGAAAGTCGTTTTAGTGCAGAAATTTAATGCATACGTTAGAGATAAACACATTTGGTGCAAACATATTTCTGAAAAATTCCTTTATTACACCAAATTTGGTGTAGTCTTTAGTGCATATGTCGAAGATGCTCTCAGAAGTAAGTAAGTCTGTATATTGCATTTTCTCAATGTAAGAGCACCAGGTACGTTGCATTTGTTCATTGTTCTCGATCTACGACCTTAAAGTTCTTATACCAATTTGTGGGAGTATTCGGTCGTAATGCCTAGTATAGGTAGTAGCTACCCAGGATCGGAGCTAAAAAAGAGGCCCTTTTAAATATATTTTTTTAAATATGCATGACACTAAAGATATCAATCACTACTATGAAATTGTTATAGACATAAAAATTCAAAAGAAGTGTAACAAAAGAAGTAAAAAATGTTCTCATATCAAAATTATCACCATCAATATTTTCATTAAATTGTGTGTCTTTCATCAAATTTCCCCAAGTTGAAATTTAACGAGTTCTTTAATCGAAGATGAAACTAGTTCAAAATATCAAATACCACTAAGAAAATCAAGAATGATATCGAGGATGAAACTAGTTCTACCCATTGGACACTCCCTCACCTCCGGCCATTTATCTACCAATCTGCTGGAAGGATCAAAGCAAATCTTCTCATATACCCAAAACAAACGCAAGCGAAAAGTATAACAACAATGACAAGACTAGTAACGATGATAGAAAAAACACAAAATATAACGTGGTTCGGCTCAATCTCTTAATTCACGACCAAACTAGAGCTTTTGGTCTTAGCCTCTCAAATATTATATATATATATATATATATATATATATATATATATATATATATATATATATATATATATATTAGGGATAAAGAGGGAAGTAATTTTTTTAGGAAAAGAGATAAACTAACAATTCATTCGCGATGAATGATAATTAAACGTAAAAAAACATATTTTTCCCAAGAAGTTTTAATCAAAACCGATGTTATAACTACTAATATTCATCTATAAACTACTTTTTATAACTTATAATATCATATGATGAATATAACGAGAATTTTCTAATATTCATCGTTAATGAATGTTAACCGATGTATATTATCATTTTCTTTGAAAAATTATTCGTTAACATTCGTCAACGATGAATGATAATCAAAACGTATAAAACCATATTTTTACCAATAAATATTAATCAAAACCGATGTTATAACTACTAATATTCATCAATAAACTATTTTTTATAACTTATAATATCATATGATGAATATTAAGGGAATTCGTTAACATTCATCGTTGATGAATGTGTAGCTTCCTTCTTCCCCAGAAAATAGTGCTTCCCTCTGGATCCGGTCCTCCATATATATATATATATATATATATATATATATATATATAAAAGTTTACAATTACAATGCCGATATATTTATAACGGTGAAGTATGAGTTTATCCGTGTATTGAGCGGCCCAATTCCGTGTGGGCTTTCAGCTGTTAATAGCTAACGTTCCATATATATCTTAGTAAAACTTTCATATATGGTCTATCGTCTCAACTAAACCGCCTCAACATGATTCGACCCGGAATCCAGCAACTTGTATTCGACATCGAATATGAACATGTCGCTCTCCCCCAGAGTTATCTCCCATATCTCCATCTGAAGTTTATCGCCGATATCTCTGCTCCTCGACCTGGATGGCTGTTTCAGACTCCCCACCTACCGAAAGCAACAAACAAGAATACTCGACAATATTCTAAATGCAATAATCGCATTATGAATAAAAATCTAATTGTTTAATAAGTGGCTCTTATTTAATCATAACGGCTCCATGAGTGGCACTACCTGCACATTCTAAAGGACAGTCATGTAAAAATATTTTGTCACCGATTATGGTTAACATGATGAAATTTTATTATTAAAACTAGTTAGATTTGAACAGATTGGCCATGTTAACTCAAACCCGACACCGATAATTAAACGCGTTAGTTGTGCCAAGTGTTTTGACCCGAACTATTTTATCCCCATCTGAATTAATTTTCGGTGAAAGAGTTATTATTACTGTGTTAAGCTCGTGCGATGCACAACATACTAAATTATTTTCATACATATACTAATTAAAAAGTTCATCGTAACTTTCTTATTCTTAGTATATATAAATGATGATGATGAAAGATGTTAGTTAAGTGTGGTATTAGTAAAAGCATAAATCATATAAACATATGTCATTTTAAATGGAGAAAAATACACAAATAGCCATTTAAGTTTACCTCAAATTTCACTGACAGTCCTTTACAAAATTTAATTACACCAATCATCCTTATTATTGAAACTTGTTATGCTAATAGTCCTTTAGACTAACGATCGTTAAATCTCCGTTAAAAAGGACCATGCACGATATTTGTTTTATTCTTTTAGTTTTTTTGAGTAAAATAAAAGTTATAAAATCTAAAATATGTATAGATACATTATTAGCTACATCGAACATACATTTTCGCCACTGAAACATCAAATTTTATAATCTATCACCCAAATCCACCACCATCTTTCACCACTCAATCATACATTTGTGGCTTAAAGATTACGAGTCACATATTTGATTTTCACTTTTCAACGCCGTTTTACTTTGAAGTTAGGTTTTTCATTTGAGGTGTTTTCCGAGTAAAGAGTAGATGCAAAAGAGAAGAGATGGTGGCTACCAAATTCGTGACGAGATAAGATGAATGGGTGACGGAGGATCCCCAGGTGGTGAAAGATGGTGGTAGACTATAAAGAAAAAATGTCACAAATTGTCCTTCTTAATGGAGAGTTAACGATCGTTAGTCTAAAGGACTATTAGCGTAACAAGTTTCAAAAGAAATGAAGATTTGTGTAATTAAATTTTGTAAATGACTGTCAGTGAAATGTTAGGTAAACATAAAGGACGATTTGTGTAATATTCTCTTTTAAATAAACATAATATATTGTGCATTTATGCAAGAAGCTTGACAACACATTTACATACATCACATATGTTAGTTAAATGTAGTATTACTAAAAGCACAAAACGTATAAATAGATATCAGTTTAAATAAATTAAATTAAATGCTTGTGCACTTTAGTGCAAGAATCTTGGCAACATATTTACATTAATCAAATCATACTCCAACTGATGCATCTACATATCAAGAAACTTGTGAGTCTTAAGGCTTGATGGACTAATTTAGTAACTGAATAAGAAATGCCAACTATGATAAACTTGCATAAAATAAAGTCATGAATTCACACATCTCACTGCCATTCTTTAATTAATTATCTTGATAGGTTTCTTTCAAGTCTTCATTTTCAAAGAGATAAGCCATGGATGATTCAACTTCTTGCTGTCACTTATCTCTCATTACGATAAACTTGCATAAAATAAAGTCATTGCAAAATAACATACTCACCAAGTATGCCCTTTGGGTTTCCGATGGATTGCTTCGGTGGCCATAGCCATATACAATGAAATATGCAATCAATAATTAAGTTACAGTAATATATACCAAACAACATATGCAGATTATATTAAGCAAGGTTATTTGAAGGTGATCGGCACTAAAGATACACACTTTTTATTTTCATATATGCAATTAGTGTCGGGGCACCACTATCAAGATCAAGTCACATACAATGAGAAAAAACGTTCTTTGCAAGAACAACGAACATCAATAATTTATGTAAATCAAAAGATAAAGTGAACTCTCTCAGGTTTAAAATTTTTGGAATTCCTATACCGATTTTGAAAAGAAAGGAAATCAAGAGGTTCAAGAAGAAAAACTTACAAAAAATCAAGAAACGGTGTGATTGATTACAAAATTAGTGAATTGTTGAATAATTTGAGGGAGAGAATTAATAAGTATATATAATAAACATCCCAAATTAATTAAAAAATATTTAAAAGAACATATCAAGATTACCTATGTACAACTACATCACATTGTTTTCTCCCATTTTTTAGATTAATATTAGTTAAAATTTGAAACTGAAATGTCAACTATTAGTTTGTTCTTTAATGTGAAAATTGTAGTAACCTACAAATTATGTGATATTGTATCGGTTTTTCATCTCATAAGACACATTTTAATTGAATTGAATTAAATTAGATATTAATTGTACTTCGAATAAACATACATTACATAGGATACAAGAATGATGAGATTGAACTTGTGAATGCCACATTAGACTTTCGTATACTTGACAATTATTATAAATTGACACGTAGATCGGCGGCAAGTTACTAAGAATATGGGGAAGAAGATTAGGTCATTGATTTTGAAAGGTTGCTATAAACCAAAAGAGATTCCAAGTCAGTTTCAGTCATGCGTCAAGCATGAAACACAATACAATTCGTATGTTAGTTTTTGTTGTAAAAGTAATTAAATTTTTAATAGCATTACTATACTTGATCATACCATTTCAAGCATTGTTGTCATTTTTTTGAGCAGGAAAAAAGATAAAAAGGTGCACAGATTGCAATTGTAAGTACCCCAATTGCAAGCATGAATCTGGTTATATCGATTAGTATAGAATTTAATCAAAAAATATTTTCAATTGTACCTTTTCACACTATATAACTTATTTATTTTATTTTTGAGGAAAATCGTAGAATGATAGAAAATCTTTGATTGTAATAGTAGAATTAAAATTACTTTTTAAGAAATGCTTTACAGAGATTATAAAATTACTTTTTAAGCAATGCTTTACAGATATTATATATTCTCTCCGTCCCAATAAAAAATATTCACTAACGATTTTTTTTCAATTTAAGACAATTTAAGTATGTTACTTTTATCTTTATATTTAATATGTGTTTGATTTGAAATATTTAAGAAATGAGTTAATGACCATAATAAATTAGTGGTTACATTTTTTTGTAAATGGACAAAAAAGAATTTGGACAAATAAAGATAGTTGTTTGGTTCGATTGTATGGAAATAACTCAATAAGGAAACGGGAATGAAAGTGATGGTGGGTGTTTGTTACGTAAATATCATAACTAAATGAGTATTCTTCACCAGGGTAAAAGTTATATATTTTTAAAACACATATTTAATTCTTTTTTGAATTGTTTGCTCACTTTACGGGGTTCAATAACAAAAGAACTCCACGATGCTAAGTAGTAAGGAGTGTTCGTCAAAGTAGGTTTTGATTTTCTCAAGCCTCTGTCATTCGATTACTCTCTTTATTAAATATATGTACCCACTTAAATAGCCAACTAAATCTCTATCATATTTTCGATCGATTTTTTCCCGAATGTTATCTAAAACCAATTTTAAGTTATTAGGTTGATCTATTAAACTCGAAACAGACATAATTATAAAACTTTAATAAGTCAATTTCAAAAATATAAAAACTCTAATTTTGGTTTAAAATAATAAACATTTTTTTATCGATGAATTCATTTTAACATACTTTAAAATTATAGTTTTTATATTAAACTTTTTCCTAAAGTATTTTAACCCTTATAGCAACTTTATTTAATACAAAATTCGTTCATTTAAGATGGGATAACAATTGATAATATTTATAAGAATGTAATTATAAAATTATATATTCTATTTAATACCTTTTTGATTAACTTTTAAATTCATGGACTTTCCAATTTATAAACTTTATCATGTGAAAAGACATTATAATCAAATATTTTGCATGCATTAACCTATTTTTATATGGGTAGTATTTTAACCTCTATAACTAATTTATTTAATTACAAATTAACTCATTTTATATGGGACTAAAATTTAAGTTTTGATTATATTGATAACATTTGTAACAATATAATAATCATAATAACTATAACTATATATTTTATTTAATTACTTTTTGATTAACTTTCAAATTTATAATCTTATTTTAAAAGTAATAATTTTATCTTCTGAAAATATCTTATAATAACATTTTTCTTTATATTAAACCTTTTTTTAAAAAAAAAATTAGTAATTGAAGTAGAAGAAATAGTTATATTTAAAAAGAATTTATCAGTATTGTAAAAGGGTTATGAGTTGTAATAGTAGTGAGTTGTATAGGTTTGGAACAATTATATTTACTTTTGTTAAATATAGTAATTTAAATTTGTTTCAAACCCATCGAAGGCCGTGAGTTTAGTTTTCATTCTAATTCCCATAATTTACTGTATGGTAAACAGTAAAACCCAAAATGCAAACCAAACGTGAAAAAGGAATAGTCCATGAGGAAAGGTGGTGTCAGAAAATAGAGTAAAAACACACCCAAATCAATTCAACCATCATTTTTACCTCAAAATATGTTGCCAATATTTGATCCGCTTGAAATGTAAATTCCCATTTGCTTGAATTGCTAGAGCTCAATTTCTCCCGCACGTGTTTAATTTAATGGCGGGAGTTGTGAGGCGAATGTATCTGATCACTTACAATTGGTTTGTTTGCGCCGGATGGTATGAATTCACACTCTTCTTAATTACTATTATTTGTTAATTGCATTTGTTGAACACTGTTTTTGGTTTTTGTTGTTGCAGGTTTCAAGTGTTGTACATAGCTTTAAAAACCCTAATTGAATCAGGACATATGCATGTGTATGAAGCAATTGAAAAGCCTCTGTTACTAGCTCAATCTGCTGCCTTTTTTGAGGTATGATATTTATATTTATTAATTCTGCTTAATAGCTTACAAAATCCTTTATTTGTTTGTCGAGCCAAAATGTTTGAAATCGACTCGCGTTCAACCTCAAACTACTTGAGTACAAACCAGTTGAGTAGCATTTCAAGTCGAGCTCGATTATTGAAATACTTGACTCGTAAAGCTCGTGAGTTTTATCGAGCTCGTACCATTAGTTTACCCTTTATGTAGGTATTGTATATTAATATATTTGCCATAATTTGTAATAACTTTCGAGTCGAGTCTAGCACGGAAGTATCGAGCTCAAGTTGAGCTCTTAACTATCAAGTCCATCGATACGAACCGTGAATAATAACAATAATATCATTTATATTTTAATACTGATAATCGAGTCAAGCTCAAAGTATCGGTTAATTAATCGAGCCCGAGTTTGAAGGTAAAAGTTAAGGCTCGATCGAGCTTGAGTCAAGTTTCGAGCTACGAGATTCCTAATCAAGTCGAGTTCCTGGCAATGTGGCACTGTGTCAACTTGACTTCGCTCGATTACATCCCTAATTTCGAGTGGGGAATATGATATTCTTGAAAGGAGGTCACAGTCTCAGATAATAATAGCCTGTTGCTTAAACTTGGGAGCAATATCAGGGTTCTAAACCAACTCGACCAATTACTCGGGACTCGGCTGTGGTCCTTGATGACTTGGCCTGACTCAGACTAAAAAATCGGCCGAAGTTGGTCAACGGGAAAACCCGGTCACTTTTTAATTTGATTTAAAATTACGGTTTTGAGTCCATTTAAAATTATGTTTAAAATATTTGAACAATTGAACGATCGTGTTTATGTTTATAAACAGTTATGTTTATGTTTATGTTTTTAGTCTATATCTAAATATATTTCGATTGTTATTATTTGTATGTAAAAAAAATCCAATATGAGTGCTCCCTGCTTAGGCCGAGTACTCGCTACAAGGTCCTCGGTCGTCTAGGTATCACCTAGCTAGTTTTACAACCTTGGACAATATCGCATGAGAAATGATCCAAGCGTAAATATATGCCTTAGTCACTTGGCATCCATCCATGAGTGATTGCTAAACACTCTCTAAACTGATTATAGTCATTCCAAACCATGCTTAATTTAGGTAGACTTGGTTAATTATTTTTGTGAGAATAAGTGTACAACTACTCTTTTTTACCTCTTACGGTTTCATCCATCTTTAATCAAATGTTTTAACTATTTTGTTTATCACTAAGCTTTAGTTACTATGCAATTGTGAAAAACCCTTTTTTCTTCAATCTGAACAATCAATTCATTCTATGTACTTTGACTTAACCTTTTTGTTTACATGCCAAACAGATTCTTCACTCTGTGATAGGTGAGTGCTATCTAATTAATAAGATACATTTCTTTATATGCTACATTATTTATTGTCGTAAAACAGAACTTGATATATTTCATCTATTTTTTCTGGCATTATAAGGTTTAGTAAGATCTCCAATTTCAGCTGCACTTCCTCAAATAAGTTCAAGGTTATATGTCGTTTGGGGAATCCTGTATAGTTTTCCTGAGGTTAGCTAGATCCTTATTTTATTTCTTATATTTTTGCCATTCAGTTTAGTACATTTTAATTGAAGTGAAGGATTGGTGGTGACAGGTTCAGACTCATCCATTTGTTAGCTCTATGATTATCAGTTGGTGTATCACTGAGGTTAGTTGTGCTGTTGCTAACTTTCATTAACTCTATGATAATGGTAGGGTAGTTTAAGAACACCAAATTTGTCTTCATGTTTACTTGTAACGTACATGCAAATTTCCAAGTAAATGCATACATTACTATTGCAGGGTTCATTGGCATGCATACTCTGAAAAGAGATTGTAGTGTTCTGCAGTGTAAAAAATGTAGAACTTGTATTATAGTCCATCCTTATAATTTTTTCATTTAATACTAGTAGCACATACCCTAGTCAAAAATCACGGATATGCCATTGACTATAGTTTGATTCTTGTTAATATGTCTTGTAACTTCAGATTATTCGATATTCTTTTTTTGGTATGAAGGAGACTTTCGGTTCTGCACCCTTCTGGCTGTTATGGCTAAGGTAAAAGCCGTATTTTGGTCACCGAAGTTCCTTTGTTTTCTTGTATCTTTACATACTCCTTTTGCTTTCTTATCCAGTTCCTGTGCTGAATATGTAAAATTTGGCTGTAGGTATAGCACCTTTCTCGTACTGTATCCATTGGGAATTGGCAGTGAAGTTTCGTTAGTCTATAAAGCGTTACCTTATATAAAGGTGACAAACACACCTATCTATTATTATTATTCCAACAGTCCATCTGACTGAACCTTAGTATCCCTTTTTTGCCTTTAAGGGGCTGCTCCCGAGTATATTTTTGAAAAGAAGAGACATGAAGTGGAAGGAAAATAGAATAAAATTTGTGTTCCTGAGATTTTTTAATAGAAAGAAGAGAAGAGAAATGGAGGGAGAATTCTTTCAATTTTTCTCTCCTAACTTTCTTCACAAATTTGGGAAGATTTGGAGAGATGGAAGATTGAGCCTGATTTTTATATCTATTCCTTTCTTTTCTCTTCAATTCTTGAACAAAAAATAGAAAATAAAAATTGATGCTTCTTTTCTCTTCTGTTCTATTCTCTCTCTTCTTTTACCTTCTATTCTTTTCTTCTGTTTAAAAACTCGAGAACATGCCAGGGGGCCCACATTTGTATAGTTTTTAGTTTCAAAATTCATAAGAATTGTGATAGTTATTGAGAATAACTTGACAAGTATCTTATAAAGGAATATGATGAGTTAAAAATCAGTTGGGGTATCTGGCTGTTAGTTATATGTAAGTAAACATCCGTCAAGTGTCACATGTGAAGTATAGGTTAACGTAAAATTATGTAAACTACGAGAAATAAACTTTTACTACAATTGTTTTCTAAACGTCTAGTTTCATCACTGAATAAATACAGTTGTGAAGAAATATCGGAAGGGTTCTAATGTAAAGCTAAAATTTTCAGGAATCTGGATTTTGTTCTGTAAAGATGCCTAACAAATGGAACTTTTCATTTGATTACTTCTATTGTGCGATCCTGGTGCTTGGAGTTTACGTACCAGGTGTAGCTTTGAGTTACTATTGTTATAAACTTTTTTCTTTTGTTGTTGTTGTTATATATTCTGCTAAGTATCTTATGAAACAAAACCTTTTCATTCCAGGGGCCCCACATTTGTATGGTTATATGCTTGGGCAGAGGAAGAAAACTTTATGCAAATCAAGGAGGGAATGAGAAGTTCCGAGAATATCAGTTTATCTTTTGCATACTTTTTTAGTTCCTTTATAATTGTTAGTTGCTGAATGATTTAATCGTTCTCAGCTTTGTTGTAATGAAAACCTGCATTTTTATTGATTGGTTTTGTCTTGCTTTGTTGTAAGCTTATCTACGATTAGCAATGAATACTTTCATTGTTGCTGTGCTTCTTGTATATAAACGGTCGTAAGATACAATAAATTTTTATTTATTTTTCCCTTTTTCTGAATGCGAATTTGATAGAATGGACTGATTTGTATTCAGATTCTGAATACAAAACTAGAACCATCTTTTGCACTTAATAGACAATATGGACTAGTTTGTATCTTCCAGTTTCATTTAAACCACATTATTTATTAGGAATAAATTGCTAAGTTATTACAAAAAATTATCTCGAAATCCAGCAAACATCCATCATGTGTTACTGTACAAGGGAGCATTGCACAACGAAATTTGAATATATTTTGTATCATCATCGCGTTTTAAAATGCATCAGATAACCAATCTAGACAGTTATACGATCTTTCAATTCACTTAAGCGGGGATTAAAGAACCAAACACTATGACATGGAGGCAAAATTCTCGATGGTATAAATTACAGTATTGGACTAAGTATTATACATACATACATAACGTGATCATAAAATCTCAATGCTGTTTATATTACAGTATACCTTCTTACGTATTGCTATCCCCGTGGCACATGCAACTAAAAATAGCCCACTAACCCTCTATTGACACGACACCCATGTGGGAAAAATACACTATAAGCAAAACTCGAGCATTAACATGCCTTATTTCAAGTAATGACACAACATGTGTGGGCTGTAAAACTACACACACAATCAAGGAACAACAAGGTTGTTAATTACCTTGAAGTTGTTGACACACGCAATCAGGAACTGGGTACGTATATATCGACTGTTTTGGTTTTCGTTCCTTGATTTCACCTAGCCTGTTTCGTTGCCCCTCGATAACTGATTCTTGGAACTCTGACCAACTCATGCTTTTGTTCATGAAAATCTGACCCAATAACGCCATGTTTGGCCTTATTGTCTTCAAGTTGAGGTACGATCTATGTCCCAACTGTCATATCAGACGTTATAAGTACATGCCAAATTCTTATTTTGTATATAATATGTTAAATGAACAAAAATACCACTGCAATAATTAAATAATCACTTTTAAAACGCAAACCCAAACATTTGTTAAGATATGCTTACCATTGCATTGTGCATATTTCCGGGTGAAGCAGAAATGAAAATGTCACTATGCATGCTAACATAATAATCAACTGCAGCCGACAAAGAAGCTTTTCCTTTTATGTGTGCCCTTTCTTCTGATGAAGCGAGGCTCTTTTTATCTTCCATATATGGAAATAATTTGCGTAATGCTGCAATCCTAGCTTCTCCACCATACACCTGTACACATTTACTAGTCAGATTTCTAACCTACCCTTCAATAGCAATAAAAATAAACTATGATGCAGACCTTATGTGAAGCAAGGTACAAACGGGTACTATTGTCGAAACCTAAGGCTGCCAGCAATAAACCAATTTCTTCAGGAGTCAATGGGCAACGTCCCTGGTTCCTTAACTCCTCATCCGTGAACCGTGAGTTCATGACTCTTCCTTGCCAAATCGTTTGCCTATACTTAGCCAGAGCCACTTTCTCAGCTCTTCCTCCACCAAAATCACAAGCCGAATGAGCTGCCATATCCTGAAAAGTCAATTACAATGAACCAAAATTTCAAGATATATGTTCTCTTTTAAAAAGGGAAAACTGCTCGTAATAGGAGCATACTTTCAATATCACATTCAAGGTCCTATGCAATTAATTTTTTAGCATATAAGGCCCTGTTATCTAGTATAGTTTCCTGGTGAACAATGACTTGATGAAGTTACCCTTACTTTAATTATAACCTTCTACAATATTGTTCGTTTTAGAAGTACGTTCCTAATATAGAATTTGGCAAAGGTTCCTCTTACGTGCAATTTGAGCTGGAAATTGTACATACCTTGTCAAACCGCAGGTGTAGGGAAACAAACTTTCCTGCTCCATGGCCGTCCTTGGTATCAACGACTTGCCGAAGGTACTTAGTGCCGACTGCGTCGATATTTTCCACTATTGGGTAGCGAAGACGACTTACAAGTGCCTCACCAAGACTTCTAACATGAGGAACAAAAACTAACGCTTCAAAGTTGACTTTGCAACGTAACCTTTGTATTTCAATGGGCATGTTGTCAAAAGCTAGTCGGTGCGAAAATGGTGATATTGCAGCAATCCCGTAGCTGAAAGCCACAATTCAAGTTCAATACATTAATTCTTCAGGTTTTTATGACCAAGTGATTGGTCGTTTAAGATACGATAAATGAAGGAAATTATCAAATTTTAATAGCAAAGATATTTATCTATTTTGCCATTTTAAAACTCAACGTGGCATATACCAACCTCTCTAGAACAGGAGAGACGTTTTCAAGATACCAATTTGCGGAAGCATGAAGAGGTGCATTTTTAACTCGGGTAGATCTAATAGCCGAAGCATAATATTCCCGTGTACTCCATGCATATTCATCGGGCAACTCCCTTATTATTGATATGTCATCCTTCAATATATTCACAAAATGATCAACATCAAAAATATCCGTGAACGAGCTGCAGAAGCACAGAGCACTACAAATGAATTTCCATTCAAAATAAATTCATATATATTTATAAATTTTTAAACGTCGATAAATATGGTTCAGGAACCTCGTGTCTTGCCAAACTGGATTTACTTCAAGATATGGTATCATGAGTGTTGCGTTGAGGATTTTAGCAACAGCGACCGCATCACATATCTGATACAAAATATAGAAATATATAAATGAGTAAAACGGACCAAAAAGCAAGAATTTTTTAGACACTTGTTTGCTCTTGACGTCTCACGAAAATTGCAAAGTCTTGCTACAAACTGCTGAAGTTAAGTTACCTATTAGTCCATCATTCATGTTCAATTTATGTGGGCTCTTGCTCCCATTCTATTATTTGACAAAGTCAATAATTTTCTTAGAAGCCAAACATTGCGAGTTCTTAAGGTTAAAAGTACTTGAAAGCGTTGTTGTTTAAGGAGTCGAATTAGGTTATATTTTATCTCCAAGTCTCTAACTAAAAAAGTAGGTAACAAAAATTAGCAACAAAGGAAACGGGTTGGACAGGTGGTGACTCACACAAAATGCATTCAATTGCTTATTACCTCTTGTATTGTCTTATTCAAAACATTGGATCATTAGATTGACAATATAGCTTTTGTAATCATGTTCTTTAACTTTTTTTTGCCACCCCTAATTGATATGAACTATAAGTTGTTAATTTATTAAACATATAGAAAACATACCCCCATTCTTTGTTGGTTTAATCCTCCGTCAAGGAACACCTGGATGAATCCTGTAGACTCCGGCAGCGACGCTTTAAATCATAAAACAATCCGTTTAAAAGATTGAAAATATTAAGCAAGTCTAAATTGTTTCAAAACTCGTATCTAGTAGCTTACAAGAGGCAGAGGTGGATTCGACAAATGGTTTCCATCCTTGATTGGATAACGGCGTCCAAAGATCAGCTAATTGTTCATTTGACTAAACAAGAAAAACAAGGAAATTGAATAATCAATCGAAGTTAAATATTTTTATTTATGAAACAAATTGAATGTTATCAATCATCTCAAAAATCAAACTCACAGCTTTGTGCTGTAGCGCGCTCTTGAATAGACGTGAGTGCCGAAGCTTTGAAGCATTTGAATCCTGCAAAATTATATCTTTAAAAACTTTGTAACATAAAAAAAATTGCAAACTTTTGCATCACATCTGTGCCCTAATGGTTGAGAACTTCATAAAAATAAAAATTTTAGGACCCTTCCCTATTATCTTGAGTTCTTCCTAGGTTTTTATGGGTGTTTCTTGATTTTTCCAGAAAAAAATAATCCCAGAATACACATGGCAACAGAGTTGACTTGCATTACTACTTTAAATATGGATTTAAGCAACAGTTGATGTTGAATTTATGTTATTTCTGGAAAACAAACAACACCCAAGAATCAAGATAAAAACTACTAACATTCTCACATTCTATATGCATATTATTATTTACTGCTAAAACAAGTTAAAACTTACAATAAAAAACAAAAGGGGAAGCAAATTGGATGAATAAAAAATACCCATAAAGAATGAAAGGCTGTAAATAGGAATTAAAGAATTTAACTTTAATAAAAAAAAATTAAAAATAAATCCAATCTTCCTAAAATACTATACAAACATATTACCATCATAAATCTAAAAATGGGTTTTAATTAAATTGTTACAAGAAAAGAAGAAAAAAAATACAAGAACTCACCGACAGAATTGATGAAGTAGAGGCATGAACAAAAAGAGGCAAAAAGATGAGCAATAAAGAAGTAAAAAACACACCACCATGATGGTGGCGGTGTAGGCCCATCTTTTCCACCGGAAAACCCTCAAAGCGGCGGAGCTACAGTGGAGTAATGGTGGCGTTTGATGAACAACAAAAAAAGTTTTCTTTTTTCCTTTTGAGTTTTGTGAGAAGAATAGAATTGAAGGAGAGTGGCAAAGAAAGAAAGAGGTCAATGTGCTAAAAAGCAGTAAAACTCACATGGGGTCATCTGTGTTTGTCATACATTCATAAAACAATTTAATAATAAAATAATGAATGATAATAAGTGGTGTCATTTATCATTGTATAAATAAATAATAATAAAAATAATAAAGTTGAAAAAGAACAGCTGCTAGCAATCAATTTGTTAACATTGCTTTCTGATTCTTGGAGGATGATGACGCATTGAAGGCGGAGAAAGTCACCGTATAATATTGTCTACGTGTCATCAAATAACAACATAGTGCTGTTTTTCGAATATTTTATGTGACTTTTCTTTTTGTCTTTTTATTAATAGTAATGATTTTATTTCAAGTTAGTGTTTGATTTGTTGGTGAAGTTCTTAAAGTGGATTTATGTTTTTGTAGTAAATATAGTAATCATGATGTTAGTACTTAGTAGTGCTGTATAAAGTATAAACGAAAAGAAAGAGTTTGTTATGTTCAGTATTCAGGTTATTAAGTGAGCGGATGTTATAAGTCAGAGTATTCCGTTATCATTTTCACATACGTTAGTTAGGATATCAAGACGACAACTACTAAGTCATCTTTGATGATAGTTTATAACACATCTTGTTCAAATTCTTTTGCGAAAATAGTAAAGATATTATTTAAAGTTGTATTCCTGAATGAAAAAAGAGAATATAAACTTATCTTTTTTGTGAATATAATAATTTTATTTTTCTTTTTGTCTTCTTTATTTCAAGTTATTATTTCAATATTTGAATGAAAATTCTATAAAATTCTCTTTTCATTTCTCTTAGTATACATTCTCCCTTTTCTGTAAAAAAAATTTTAGTGTTTCAAACTTTTTGTATTTTATTTGTGTCTTTTTTCGTTCTCTCCATAAACAACTCTAAAGTCGTACTACTTTTATATCACATTACCCTTGATAATTACGTTGGTCCAATACTCTTCTTTTTCTTCTTTTTTAAACAAAATAGTTTTATCAAACTAACAAGATTTACAACACACAAACTATATAGTTGCTTTCACAATATCTATAGTTAGTGACATAATTTTTCAATTAGTTATAATGATGATAAGGAGGCGACAAGAACGATATTAATGTCAACAATAACACATTAACATGTTACGAATTTAATACAATAAGTGATGTGAAATACCAGTAGTAAGTAGAGAATTTAATATTTGAAATAGATGCGAAACCTAACATCCTAATGGCATTGGTACGTACTTACCTAGTATATATGTCTACAAATTTATTAAATTAATAAATTGCTATTTAAAACCATTAAAAATATCACCGGTGATATATATGGAGAAGGAAATTTATGGAGAGAAGAACGGGAAACAATCTGATTCAGTATTTTAGTACTATGATTCAAATTTTTATTACCTATAACTTTTGAATCATAGAAATAACGGACTAAATCTTATTAATAAAATATTGAACTAAAACAATAAAATGTAGAATTATAGTAATAAATTTGAATCATAGTAATAAAATACTGAATCATATTGCTTCTCCCTCTTATCTCCCTATATTTCTTTTCTTTTTATCATATATATATATACTACCTTCATTTGTAACTAAGTAGAAACTAGTATTTTTACAATAATTATTATGTCACTTTGTTTTTGTTTTAATGTTAGTTAAACGACATCATAAGACAACCTAGAATTAAGAACTAAATTTAAAATGGTATAGTATCGTTTTGATGCGGTATGATTTTTCAGTCTAGTTGTTTGCGCCTAATTGTGCCTACCTTTGGAGCACGACGAGGTTAACTTGGAACCAAGTTAAATTTAGTGTTAAGCTTCATCTTCAAGTTTAACACCACTTAGATCAGAGTGAAAAAAGTGAGAGGCTTAACCTTGGGTGAATAGGCGTTAAGGGCTCAATCCTAGCACAAACGTCATACTTAACCTTGGTCGGAGAATAGTTAACCTCGGTCCACGTTGTTAAAGTTCGAAAAATAACAGTTGCATCACCGCACTCCTCATAGAAATAATGATATACTAGTACTTTATATATGTTTGAAGTAAAATTTGGATAGGAATGTTGTAGAAAAATCCGAAACGAAAATATAAAATTTTACTTTATGGAAACTAAGATAATAAAGAAATTAAAGAAAAAAAAAAGAATAAAATAGATTGATTGGAATGTTTAAGTGAAGGTTGTGTGTGAACATTGAATATGGAGCCAGCAAAGCAAATCACCGACACCCAATGTGGAGATGAATAATTCAACATGGCTTCCTCAACATTCTTTTTAAGCCTTTCAATTCGTCGACTTATTTTATATTTTATATTTTCAATTCGACAACATAGTATCTAACGTGTAAAATGATAATCTTTCTATACTTACGTGTACTAAGACATCTTCTATAACATAAATTTACATATCAATTTATGTCACATCACTGCTACGTCAGCACTTCTTCAAACTGACATAATACTACTAACAGTAGCACATCACTCAGTTTTTCTGAACCTCACACATTATTTACTTTATATATTTAAAACACAAAATTAAAATTAAAATTAAAAATATTACATTAATTAAAAATAAACATTACAATAACTAAAAAAATACATTTTTAAAATAAGACACTGAAACAAACTAGTAGTCTACTCCAAATCGTCTTCCTCTTCGTTCAAATCGTCGTCTTGTTGTTGTCGCGAACCCGAACCAAAGACCGTTGTGAAATCCGACTCAAACGTATTAACCACATTTTTCCAAACTTCTTTGAGAATTTTTTTTCTCTTTTTTTTAATACCTTTCGGTATTTTTTTATAAAGCAAGTTCTACGGTTTAATAACCATCTTTTTGTTATAATTTTCGGTAATCGTATTCATTGATTGTTGCGCTTCCACGAACTTTATATTTGCCAAACGTTCTCGATCCTTCAAACTTCTTGAGGAATTGGCAGCATCCGATTAACCCGAACTTTTTTGATTTTTTCTTAAAAAACTACGACGGGACAGACGACGAATCGGGTCGTTTTGGAATAACCTTTCCATATTAGCCGTAAGAGGTCGGAGGTCGGATGTCATCACCAAGATTGATCAGTTCTGAATCGGCTTCGAATGTACGTTTGTTGCCCATGACCCCCGACTTGAAAAAGAACTTCGGATAATGTTTGAGTACATTCTAACATTTCTCGTAGATGAATTTTCGTTCTTGTTGGGACTTAAAGAGGTCACGACATGCGATCATAATGTCTTCGTCTCGTGCCCCGCTTGGACGATCAGTAAGATTTTTGTAGATTCCATTAAAAGCTTTGACATCTTTGGAAATTTTATTCCACTTGCCTTTTAGTTGACTCAAAGTACGTCGGTGAACTCGGATTTGACATATGATTATTAATTAAATTGTTCCACATATCATTTGCAGTTGAAGATGTAGGTAGTTGTGTATTTTTATTGTGGTTTTTAGGTATTTTTGTAGTGTGAAAGATAAGTTGTATGAAGTGTATGAATATTGTAGTTGTTTGTAGTGTGAAAAAGAAGTGTATGAAGTAGGTATATATATATATATATATATATATATATATATATATATATATATATAAAAGAAGTGTATGAGTTAGTTTTGGCGTTTAGAAAATAAATAAAAACAAAAAAAATAATACGGATTGATTTTTGGCCCTTGACACCCAACAGTTACATTTAGCCCATTTTCTTTTATTTTTTATTATATTAACCGAATAAAAAAAGAAAAGAAAAGTTGATCGTATGCGGGCTCCACGTTTCCTTCCCTTCCCTCGAAAACTGAAGCATAGTAACCAACGTGCCAACTGAAGTTATGGTGCCAACGACATCAATTTCTGGCGACGCATCAGTTGACCGGCCGACGTTACCGTTGAAACCCGTCTAATACTAATACTAATCTCTATACATAGAAAACATTTTGATACTTATATTAAAATTACACTCAACTAAAAAAATGATTAAATTGACTCTATAATAACTAAATAACGCAAGCAATCATAGAATAATAATCAAATTTACTACTCTTATAAAAGACAAAAAGTATCGATTAAGAAATCATTGATGATTTAAGAAGGCTTATAATTTGAATTTTAAAATATTATGCATCGATGGTATATTACATTCTCACAAAAACTCACGAAAACGTAAACAAAGTTTAACTTTGTCTTTTAAAATACTCTATAACAATTAAGGAGATATTACATTTATCATAAAACATTAAACCTACATTCAAACTTTGTCAAATAAAATATTATATTACCAACATCGGTTAAATTCAATTTACTTTAGTTATACACTAAAATAAAATTTTGCGGAGATATCATGCTAGTATATATAAAGCATGTAAAGCTTGTTGGTGTTTTATAAACTAAAGACTCAACATTTCTGTATTAAGTTTAACTTATAGAATTCTCATTTCACTGTTACTATTAACTAGTTTATTAACCCGCGGCTACGTGAGATTATATATGAAAAATTCTATTGATTGGCTCTTTATAGACTCGTTGTTGTGCAGCTTTAATCAAGCACACCGAATCACACACTTATTATAACAATCCAAAAATGAATATCGTTGATATAAAATAGCGTAGGGGTAAAGTAATATGAATAAAAAAATGCTCTCAAATTAACATTATGACCTCTTGTTTGTACCAACTCCAATACAGTCTTTTTGTAGACAACGTAATATTTAATCTTTTTTTTTTACTATTAACAATATCCATATTTTCTATTGCCACTGTGATTGTAACAATTTAATTCCCCAATTAACAACCCATTACTGAACATAAGAGTATTTACAAAATTTACCATTACAACATCAGTCAAAGCACATTATTATATATAAAACACATCATCATAAAGATGACCGGTTACCTGTTAAACATCTTTGGGATGTCAAGTCATAATTACGTAGGTCGGTAATCTCTAGTAGGTTATTAAACATCTATATCTATATTTTTATAAATTAGTAGAATGTCCGTGTGATGCAGCGGATAAAATATATATGTTTCATGTCTATTTGATATGTATTGTGTAAATTATAATCGAAATATATATGATTGACACTACGATATGTTATTTTATAAAATAAAAAATCACACGTTTACCCTTTTAACAAAAAAATTAAAATAAAATACTCAAAAAAAGATATATAAGAAATGTCCTTGCAAACTTGATGCTCGGGATGCGTGCTGAGACTATCAAATTGCATGTTCATATTGGACAGGTGCAAGTTGCGATGTCTGAAATCATTAGTTGGGTCGATAATTTAACCATAAAAATATTTTTTTTACTTGAGCATTAGATACTATGCATTATTTATGTGAAACTGAAATCGTAAAAATTGATCAAAAATTGAAATTCTCGAATATAACAATTGAATGTACAAATACAAAATTAAATAAACACGTAAAATCATAATTTAATAAAAAATACTATTGAGAATTTGTTTCTAATTTTTTTAAAACACATAAAAATGTGTGAAATTGGAAGAAATTGAATTCGGAATTAGAAATGGATAATGTTGTTTGGACTCCTACCGAAGCTGGGACTCAAGCCCAAGGTATGGATCTGGTTGGAGGCTTTAGAGATGAAATTTGACTACAAAAAGTGGACAAACCGCCCAGTTTGCGTACACGATCGTCTCGTTCCGACCTTTCCATCGATAATTGACACGTCCCGTAACTCTTTACAGTTAAAAAGTCATGTCATTTATTTATTTGCTTAAGTTTTAATGATTGTATCATAAATGATACTTTAATATATGTAGATATATTTTTTTCAAGTATTTTTTTCAAATAGTAAAAACTTTGTAAGGGGTAAATTAGTAAATTCACTCCTAAAAAAACATTACGAATGTATTATATATTTGTATAGATATAGATATATATATATATATATATATATATATATATATATAAAAGTTTTGATTAATTATAATTAAATTAATGTCACATGTTTAATACTTTAAAGTTTAATAATGATGGTATTAATGAGATTTTAATACATGTATGAGTATGTTTGTAACTTCAAGTGGTTTTTTCAAATATTATTATTAATGTTATAGGCATATTGGTAATTTTCCTCTTAAAAATAACATCCAAAATGTGTTATATATTAATAATAGACGATAGATGTAGAAGTATGAATAACTTGATTTTGCATTTGATAAATAAGATTAGTAATCTTATTATCATTGTTTATGTGATTTTTATTATTTATTAATAGAATGATATTGCAAGTTAGTAATTTTTTAATGCAAATTTTTAAAAAGAAAAAGAAAGAAAAAAAAGGAAGATGGAGTGTACGTTGACTGAAAGCCGACTCCATTAAGCGTATTTAAAATCGTGTATATTTTTTTTGCGTGAACGGTGTAAATGTGACGGATGGAGTAAAGTAAAAACGGGTCGAATAGCTTGAAAAGCATACGAAATACAGTTTGTTAACACGATCGTCTTGTTCCGACCTAACACGTCCCGTAACTATTTACGGTTAAAAAGTTATGCCATTTATTTATTTGCTTAAGTTTTAATGATCGTATTATAAGTGATACTTGTAAGAGGTAAATTAGTAAATTCACTCCTAAAAAAACATTATAAATGTATTATATATTTGTATAGAAATATATAGATGTATATAAAAGTTTTAATTAATTAGAATTAAATGTCACATATTTAATTTAATAATGATAGTATTAATGAGATTTTAATACATGTAGGGATATATTTTTGTAACTTCAAGTGGGTTATTTAAATATTATTAGTAATGTTATGGGTATATTGATAATTTCCTTCTTAAGAAAAAGAATCCAAAATATTTTATATATTAGTAATAGATATCTATATAATTAAGTGTTACACAGTGGACATTAAATAAGATAAGCTACATAAGATATACTTTATAATTTTCTAATGTTATAATATTTGTTAAACTTTATATTTATTAACCTTGCACAATAATTAAAAAAAAAAAAATTTGTATGTGCGACCGTTTAATTATAGCAATACGTGGTTAATTAAGAATCGATAATCAAACTTGTGTACTTTATGTTTCGTATAAATTTGTATTTGATATGATAACATTACTTTTAACTCTTAAACTCTTTTAAATAAAGAAAAAATTTAATATTGATATTGTTTATGTTAAATGGAAAACTGCCGAATTAAAATTTAAATTCACTAATATCATATTAGTATCAAATCAAATAGATATACACAAAAAAAAAAAAAAAAAAAAAAAAAAAAAAAAAAAAAAAAAAAAATTATGACTTAATGTTTTCAAATAATAAGTGTTTAAAATATTAATTTACAATTTTGTAGGACTAAATTTGGCATTTGCGGATACCTTTGGGGTGTGTATAAAAATCAATGATTGTGGAGGATGGATATACACCATTGGATCAAAAGGAATGAACCAAATGAACAGTGAAAATTGATAATGCTATCATCTTTTAATTATATAAATATATTTTTTCCCCTATATTTTCACTCTTCCCATTTAATAATAATTTTATCATTTTTCTATATTTATACTATTTTTATTTTATAATAATTTTATCATTCTCCTATGTATTCACTCAATCTCGAATCTCCAAATCAAATAACCGTTGTATAACATAGATATGGTTTATATATATATACACACACATACACACACATAAAAATAACTATATATATATATATATATATATATATATATATATATATATAAATATATATAGGGTGGGGATCAAGAGGGAAGTAAAAAATGGGGGAAAGAGGGAAGTTTTCCTAGCCATACATTCTGGTCAACTCAAAAGTCAATGCGGTGGCAAAATTGTAAATAACTCAAAAAATTTCAGAATATTAATATTCATTTGGAAAGAATATTAATCAAAATTACAACTTAATATTTTTAAACATTCTTTTACGATGAATGTTAACTCATATACATTATTATACACTAATGAATGTTAAGTTATCTCGTTCAACAATGTATAAAAACATAAGTTAATATTCATCATAAATTATTGTTTATGAATATTAATTGTAATTTTGATCAACATTCATTCCAAATGAATGTTAATGTTCTAAATTTTTTTTTTGTGAAATTCGATCGTTAATGACGACTATAATTAAATTAATTATTTGTTTATAAGTTTTGTATGTTGAAATTCGTTTAATTTTATTGTATTCATTGGTGAATCAAAAATTTTCACAAAAATCCAAAAGTTATACCCAAAATTCTTAATATTTGATAAATATGAATTATGACGAATTGAATATATGTATGAATGCCTTTGATGAATTTCAAATTTATAATGTTTTGATTGATTTACATGCTTTAGTTTTGAATTTTAAACAAAAACTGATGAAATAGGTATTGTATATGAGTTGGAGAAGATACAAGGAAATGTGTGATTGAGGTTACTTCCCTCATTTTCTCAAATTTAGAACTTCACTTTTGACCCTTCCCCTATATATATATATATATATATATATATATATATATATATATATATATATATATAAAACAAAGTTTTTTCCTTATTTTTTAGCCATGCCACATCATCTTTTTACCTTTTTTAAAACTCACCTAATTATGCCACATCATCAAATTAGTTTTTCCTTAAAAATCTTCATAATCCTAACACTCTCTTAAAATTTTCAAAATTTTGAATTTCTAACAAACTACTTTCTTTTATTTTGTGAAGGTTTCTAATTCAATTTTATTATAATTCATTATGATAACTTTTTAAATTTATGTATTACATTTAATAAATAATGATTTTTTCCTACATAAAAAATAAATTTATGTTCTTACTGATATCTCATACATTGCAATGATATAATATTATCATCATCAACTACCAAGTTTAAGGAAATTAGTTTTAATAAAATATATAAAATTTATTATTTTCTGTACATTTTGGTATACGTTACTGTTGAGTTTCAGTAATAAATTCTCAACAATATTAATACAATTGAAAACTTAAAAAACATATGATTACTTTTATTTTTTTAATTAACGTGCATCGCAAAGGCTCAACAAATGTATCAAAACTTAACATAATTTTGCAATTAATGGTTGTTACTTTTGTCATTCACATGGTGACAAGATCGGTGTTACCGTGATAAATGGTCAGAGACCCAAATTTTCAACCGCTCGTAAGGAACTACATCATACTTGATGTATCAACTGATGAAAAATAAATACAAGTTCATCCATTCTAGTTTAATTTATGTTACTAATCATTATCACAATGATAATTGTATTTTTTAATTAGTAACATTAAACTTACAAATTATATATATATACATACACACATATATATACACATATATATATATATACATACACATATACACAAACACACACACACACACACATATATATAGTCAAAGGTTCAAATGAGAACCACAAAAAGGTATAGAACTGCGAGAACTTTTTAACTATATGGATGTTAACAGGTTTAATAATTCAATCACATTTGAACATTGATGTAGATTAAGGTTAAAAGTAAAATAGTTTGAGAAAACATCAAAATAACCTTTAAAATTAAATTTATATTTTTCATTCACATGTGTACAGTTGATATGTACACATGTGAATACTTCATATATTTTATAATTTAACATGTATCTTGTTGTTTTTAACTTTTGTTTGTCAATAATATGAACATTAAATAATATTTTTATGTAATTTGTTGGGTTTACATGTTTAAAAACAATGTAATTTAAAAGTTCTCGCAGTTCTGTATCTTTTGTGGTTCTTGTTTGAACCTAACCTTATACATATATATATATATATATATATATATAGTAGGGATCAAGAGGGAAGCAATTTTTTTAGGGAAGGAGGGAAGCTAACCATTCATTCACGATGAATAATAATCAAACATAAAAAATCATATTTTTACCAATAAATATTAATCAAAACCGATGTTATAACTACTAATATTCACATATAAACTACTTTTTATAACTTATAATATCATATGATGAATATTAAGAGAATTTTCTAACATTCATCATTAATGAATGTTAACCGAAATGGATATTATCATTTTTTTTGAAAAATTATTCGTTAACATTCATTCACGATGAATGTTAATCAAAACATATAAAAACATATTTTCACCAATAAATATTAACCACAATCGAAGTTATAACTATTAATATTCATCAACAAACTATTTTTATAACTTATAACATCATATGATGAATATTAAGGAAATTGACTAACATTCATCATTAATGAATGCGAAGCTTCCCTACTGTCCTAAAAAATAGTGCTTCCCTCTGTATCCGGACTCTATATATATATATATATATGTATATATATATGTATATATATATATGTATATATATATGTATATATGTATATATGTATATATATATATATGGTATGGATCAAAAGGGAAACATTTTTTTGAGGGAAGTAGGGAAGCTAACAATTCATTCGTGATGAATGATAATCAAACGTGAGAACATATTTTTATCAAGAAATATTATTCAAAACCGATGTTATATCTACTAATATTCATAGATAAACTACTTTTTATAACTTATAATGTCATATGATGAATATTAAGAGAATTTTCTAATAATCATCATTAATGAATGTTAACCGAATTGGATATTATCAGTTTTTTTTAAAATTATTCGTTAACATTCGTCCACGATGAATGATAATCAAAACATATAAAAACATATTTTTACCTATAGATATTAATCAAAACCGCTGTTATAATTATTAATATTAATCAATAAACTATTTTTTATAACCTATAATATCATATGATTAATATTAAGGGAATTCGTTAACATTCATCAACGATGAATGTGTAGTTTTCCTGTTTCTCTAGAAAATAGTACTTCCCTCTGAATCTAAACCTTATATATATGTCTTTATTGTTTATGAATTAAATATTAAATGATAATTAAATTTGTGTAAGTATCATCAATTGGAGTGTTTGTAGTAATCTAATTATTTTGTTTTACAATGGTTTGATTGTTACTCCGTACTTTAAATATACATTCTATAATTGATATATTTAGTGGTATTTTGACTTTGATTATGATGATATGATGTACCTGTAAAATAAAAGATTAAACTAACCAACTCACCTGACCATACCAAACATGATACTTAAGTACTTAACAACTGTTTCTATTTTCTTCATTAAAATGAAGTCAACTTATTATAACAAGTGATTATACCACTCTCAACCACCGATTGAAATTGACTGGTCAGTTGATGCTAATTCAGCACCACATCAGCATTTATTTATCTACACTACACAAGAAAAAAATGTTTAATGCTTCCCGCCCCACCCGTCTGTCACTTGCTCGTCGTCAAATCGAAGGGAAAAACTGACATAACCAACAGATCATTTGATGCCAATGGTGTCAGTTTGGTGATGCCCAACCGAACTCATATCAATTTAGTTTGACCTGAATTTATAAACAAAAATAAATTCACAATCGAATGGCTTATACGTTGTTTTATAAAGTTCCAAAATTTATCCCTTTATATTTTTTTTTCTAGTTATAAAAACTTTAAATTTGTATTTAGGCTTGTAATTTGGGTTTGAAATAAAGAAAAATTTAAAACGAAATGAATTTGAAAATTGTTGAAATCAAATTTAGATGAATCAATTTTAGATACTTGTGACCGGATTTGATTAGATACTTTAGATTTAGAAGATGACTTTTACTGGGGTCACGGGGATTTTACCGTTAAAGTTTGACCGTATCCGTGACAACTCATCAGCGATTCCGTGATCCAATCACTGTCATCCATCCCGTGCTTAAATCATTGGATTTCTATTTTTGTTTTTTTCCTGTTTATTTTATTTAATTTCTAATTATTTCTAATAACAAATGTTGAATGAAAAAGGACGTTTATAAAGGTACATGTACAAAAAAACAAACATTAGTTTACAAAAAATGGTATAAATTATTACTCTTGTACATGATAACCATAATCTCGATGTTTCGACGATGTAGAAGAATAAAACATGTTAATCATAATGGACTTTTAAGGAAAAGTTTACGGATTACATTACCAAAAGCTCTTTTTTATAATGGTATGTGATAAGTATATCAATAAGATGTTATGAGTTCAAGTTCCGTTAAAGTTATGAGATAGACGGTAGGTTTGACTTTTCTTGAAAAAGGAAAAAGTCGATTATAATTTTTAACTTCTAATTCTTGCTTTTACAAATATTGATATTTATCTGCAATGTCTCAGAAACAAAATGAAGAAACTTGTATTGGCAAAACTTAAGGTTGGTAATTTATTTTTATTTTAATTTTAAATGTAAAGCTTTATTTAAAAAAAAAATGAGTTGGCATCTGACTAATATAATTACTCTATTACTTGATGAGAAAAATAAATCAGGATAGAGAGCTGACCAGGAAAACACATTTTTAAGAAAACCCAAAATCAATCAATACAGAGGTATATACAAATCACTTAGATTTGTTCCTGCGTACAACTACTTCAATGAAAAATCGTATCGTAAACCATTTTATAACACATTCAACTCCACATTCTTTGTTCAATACAGGATGATGGAAAAAGTCATGAGATGACCATGGAAAAAGTCCGGGAACGGTCACAAAAATAGTGGTTCGATCGCATATATCTGAGGAAAAAGACTTGACTTTCCACGTGTAACCTGAACAAGGATTATGTATTCCTATGCCTCTCCGTTTAAACGCTGTAGGTTTATTTTTCAGTTTGTCAATTTATTCAAAATGTCACTTTATATTTCATGCTTGAGTTCCATAGAGCATGTATATGCGAATAGCCAAAGTCCACAATAACCTACAGCTTTCATTGCACTAGGTACAACTCATTTTACTGTTACTTCACTTAGTTGAAAAATCAGTGTACAACTTGTAACTACATGAACCTGAATTTCGCCATTTCTAATCCCGAAAAAGATCACATAACTCAAGTCCATACAATATATTTATCAAGGGAGGACTTTGACCAAAAAAAAAAGTCATAGGAGCCTCATGTACTACTGCTTACCCTTCTTTGAACTGGTTTATAGAGTAAAACTGTCACGTTCTTGGTTCGAAACCTATGTGAGAGTCCAAGTGCCACCACTGACCTTGGAGCATCTCGGTTTTCAATGTAAAGATGGTTCAGAACCACATGCTGTGGGTTGGGTAGTGGTGCAGCAGGGTAGACATTGTTAGGATAGCTCAATACCGTGTGCTGCAAGTGTTGAGGGACTATGGGTGGATCCCGCTCGTCATCTTCACTTGCAGTGTATACATTGTTGTAACTTGCATCAGGTGATCTCGGTATTTCAAAACCGGCTACCACTAGTGTTTCCTGCAGATTGATTGATTGATGATTGTATTTGTGAACAAACTAGAGGTGGGCAAAATGAAAGGGTTGAAAACAGATCAAAATGGTCAAGCCTTTGAAACGGGTCCAAATGGGTTGGCCAACCTAAACACATTTTTGTTCATTTGTTTTGAATTTTAGAAATTGTTAATATATTAAATAAGCTTAAAAAGACTAATATTGTCAGATATATTTAACTACTATTAAGATATTTAGGGGGTTTCAGCATCTGTGAGCACTTTTGGTGACTTTTGACCCATTTTGTTTTACCCATTGCAGATAAAAATAATGAAAAGAAAAATCAACACAATTTAAGTAAACGGGTCGAAACTACGACCTCCAAAACAGACTTTGGTATCACTACGAAAATAATAAAATTAGCAACGGGTTTTGCTGCTTACTTGATCTTGTCCAAGCAAATGGTTCATACTCGATGGCTATAAAGTTTGAGTTATCGTTAAACTCTATTACAAGCGGTTAACCTGAAATGCAACACTTTCACCAAGTCAATATTCAAGTATACTGCAGTTTAAAAGTAGAAAAACTTTGTCCATCTTTTAACATAAAAATAGCAAATGGACGCACCAATAGTCCAATACTAATACCAAGCCCGTCCCTCAATTTTATGTTTAGGGAAGAAAGAACATATGTTAAATACGCGAGTAACCTTTTTTCTAAGAGAATTAGGTACACCTGCAAGATGATGTTTGTGGTCCTTGGATCCTTTTAACTTCTTTGTTTATTATACCTGACCCTCTCATCATCTCATGACAACCGTTCTTAATTTGAACATGGTTTCAAAAGTATGCCCGACAAAACATCATGACGATTTCTCTTCATTTCCTTTTATTATATACAAAAAAATTTATTGGTTGAATCTAACTATCGATCTCCCAAGTATTCTTCGTAACCCGACACATAAAAAAGGCCATATACAAGTTCCTGGGCAGGAAGAGAAAAATAGAGTGCCACATATTCAAATCTGTTCTCTTCTTAAAATGCTATCTAGTTTGTAAATTTAATTCTATTTAAGTTATTCTTCTAGAACTTTGTATCCTTCACTCAGATAGTCACTCCCACATCCTGCGTGTAGCAGTTGAAAGATGTAACATTCAAATGAATCAAGACGATATTGTTTTGATATGATTCACATTTTATTCACTCCTTTTATGTGATCCATAGCTGAGGCTAAGTCTCCTTTCAGTAGGGTATTATATCATTTGAAAAATTAGATTGAATTGGCAATTGTAGCTCATCATTCTGTTTTACAATTAGAGTAAATGAATACATCTAATCTCAGGATCAGCTCCATATTTAGATTAAGAACCCAAAATATCTATAAAGTATGGCACCAAAGTGATGGAACTACCTTTATTCACCACGTTTAATACTAACACGTAATCAGCCATGTATCCCTATATTATAGACGTAATTAGGATAAAATAGTTGCAATTCTTGATCTGATTCACACTCTAGGAGTGTAGGGTACAATTAACTATCTGTGGGAAGGACATGTGACTCTCAAAAGCAAGCCCATTTTGTCAATGAAATAACATAATTTACTTCCTATCAAACGGGCCTCAGAGTATCCGTGTTTGGGTAAAATCTTAATTGGGTCAACTCCTTCAATTCTTTTTTGTCTAATTGTGATTCGATTTAGTGTAAAAACACTCTCAACTTACCTACTTAAAGAGAAAAATGTAAAAAAGAGAGAAAAATATTGATAAAAGAACCGCCTCAAACTTGTGCTGATATGGCCAGCCCACATACATTTTTAATCTATCTATTAAATGAGGATGAACAATTAACGATAAAAAGACCAGTCTTGATTAATGTACATACATGAAATCAAGACGGAAGACTGTAAGACCCACCCCTGTCCTATACAAGTTTGACACTATCCTCCATTTGTTTCGTTTATAAGTAAACAAATACTACCAACAATATATATACAATTGATGCTCATAATCACACTATTTTATATTTTTATGATAAAAACACTACTCCTATATAAATACTTCCATACATTTAACCACATCATTCTAATTCAAGAACATCATATTTCAGGCAAAAGTTTAGAGCTTCCACCTTTCAAACGAAGTAATCTATAGGATGACATTTTACAAAGTTATAATGTTGTTAACCTATCACAAAGAACCCTAAAGCAGGCAATCTAAATGAGTCCTACTATAAAAGTATAAAGCTTTATAATGAAAAAAAGATGACACGATCTTAAGCAAACATTAACATAGTTGTCAACTCGCGTCTCAACTCGTGACTCGAAATTATAGATTTTAACTCGTGACTCGACTCGTGACACAACTCGTAAGAGTCATAACACACACATACACATATAAAATTAGATACCAATAAGTATTAACATATCTTATAGATTCTGATTCTTTAAATAATGGTACATAATCTAAAAGTCCTAAAAAATTAGATAAAGTTTTATAACATTTAAGTAAATTATTATAAACTAATAAGAATATATTGTACGGAGCATTTATTACATACATTTAAAAAGTTGACATTTGAGATACCACAACTTCTTAATTCAAAACAAACTCTATGCATTTATTTTTCTATTTTCTTCTTTTTTCGATACCACACTAAAAGTTGCCTTATTTTTGACTCGGAAGAGTCACGAGTCACTACGACTCGGAAGAGTCGATAAATAACTAGTAAGAGTCAAAGTCATTTAAGAGTCGGAGTCCAATTCACCTCGTTTTTAGGACTTTTAACTCGACTCGTAAGAGTCTGACAACTATGTACATTAACAATAGAATTGGAAAATGACATTGATATATCTGCCGATTCTATCACAATCACTGGTTGCAACAAACTATCAAATTCGAGCAGATAAATTAACAAACAACTAATAAGTAATTAATTATTAATTAACTAATGAAGGAAAACGGAACTCACTTTCGAGATCGTATATGACCCGAACAGTGCCTGCAAAACAAGTATGAAAAGAAAAGAAAATTATTTATATGTCATCACATTACAGATATATGATCAAACCCTAGAAAAAGTAATTGATCAAGTAATCACAAACGAGAGAAATGATTTTATTATAGTAACTAGAAATAAAAGAATTGGGAATGAAATTGGTAAACGACAGAATATAGAATCAATGAGACGAAAAAAATCAGAATCGGGAATAATAATTTGGACAATAAAAATAAAAAAACAAAGAAATTACGTACCGATGATTTGTGGTTTGGGATTTGGAAAGCGAGTGTGTGTGTGTGTGTTTGAATGTGTAATTAGTGTGTGTGAATATTAGACCGAAGGTCTCAGGGTGAAATAATAAGAGCAGACATAAACCCACGCATGCCACGCAGCTTTCACCTTGTTTGAATAGCGCAAAATGTCTATATTACCCCACTTGTCACATTTTTATTTGTTAGTTTAAGCTGGGAGATGTTATTCAAGGGTACTTGAGGTTAGCAGAACACAATTTTATTGAAAAAAATCACAAATCTCATTCTTTGACGGATCATATTTAATACTCTTTCCATCTCATTTTTATTTTTGTTTGTTCGAAAATAATTATCTACTTACAAAAATTAACTACTAAAAATAATTAAACTCCTTAATTTATCTTCATTTAAAACTATCAATCATTTATTTCATAAAAATTTCCAGTCAAACTTGTTTTACGTATAAAGGCAAAATTGACATTCATCCGACCTATCTTAAATCTAACAAAATTTTCAATGGGACATGAAACGAGACGGAAAGAATAATATAATCTTTTGACTAAATTTTTAAGCAAAATAATTTGCCTTTTAGCACCTCCTTCATAAGAGCTGATGGATGATTTGATAGTTTGATACCTACTAGCTTCATCCTCTAACTAACATCTTTAACGTTTTCATGGAAGCTAATGGGGCTAACGAACTTATATTTTTAGTGTTATACATGTATCATTTATTCATAGGTCATTGCTTGAAAATCACTCGTAGCCTCATATATGACCCCCCTGTCCTACTTTTCCACTATCTGTAATATATAACCCTAACCATCTTTTACAACCAAACAAATATTATGCTAATTCTGTATGAAGAATTTTTGCCTTCAATGTTTGCTCTGATTTACTGTACATCGTTATCGTTATTACTACTAATAGTACGGTCGAATGAAACATCAAATGCAATTGTGCAGTTCACCGTTTGTCATGCCTAACAGTAATCCAATTACACGATAGAAGGGAATCGGTTGAGTTCTTAAGCTTTCATGTCTACAATTCGATTCATTCATCTTATTAATATAGGGATGAACACAATCTGGAATATGAACCATGAAAACGCCTACCGAAACAAATCACAAGAATACCATTGTATACACAAATTAACTAAAGTTGCCATTAAAGCCACACATACGTCAAAAACTTAATAAATAACTTGTCACTTTCCGTTAGGCATGTGATGTGTAAAATCTAGTTATAAAATAAACATAGAAATACTGTAATTATCTATTACACAACTAGGTAAGTATACCTTATCGTGTATAGTATAACTAAAGTAAGTCCGGTTCGTTCCACAGGAAATGTGTATTCAAGAGTAACGTAAAAATGTAATTAATCTAACAAGAAATATAATGTGGGGAGTTTTGCAACCGAATTTTTAATTAATTTTAACTAAGGGAAGTGGATTCTAAAGAATCGATTGAGAATTAACTTTTTCAGATATTAAAACGACACTTAGTTGGATTATTTCACTAGTGCCTTCGAGGTGTTTTGTTAAAACAAGTTTATCAAAGTTGGAATTGTAAATCTCATTAAGCTATGATCAACGTTCACTATCTCCTATACCTTAATTTCAATTCACTAACTTACAATTTAATCTAGTAAAAGACGTTCGCCAAAATCACTATCTTACGCGTTTGAGTTTCGTTGTCTAACTTATTTAAAATCCGTGTTCTCGATCAATTAACAATCATTCATTGAAATACAATTGTAATGAATTAATTATGTGAGAAACATTCGCTATAGTCACCAACAAGCTTCAACAATTTCTTAAAACTCAAATACTCAAAGGTTGTGATTAAACGTAAATTAAATTTCATAAACTAAAAGGATAACATACTCAATCACTAGTTATTTCATATAAGCAAGTATTATGGTATTTAGCTACTGATAATCAAACTAGAACAATCACAATTGATAATTGAAATCAAAGAAAACATAATTTTATAAAATAAAAAGTGTATCCGAATGATTACAATGATTCGATGATGATTCCTCGTAACCGAATGATTAAATGCGATGAACGATCTTCAAAGTGATGGCAAAACCTCCAAAGTTGCTTAGAATTTCGTAACCCCAAGTTTATAGTCTCAAAAGTTAGCTTAACAGTCTCTAAAAATCGTATTTATACTTAATTCAGAAAAGCTGGTGGCCGCCCTAGTACACGATCCTGGTGATACCTACGCGATCGGGTAACCATAGTTGGTACGCGATCCTGGCAAATCTTACGCGATAACGTACTTTGTTCTTTGAATCCTCTGTCTCGTTTTCAGTATAACGTACGAACTGGTAACCCTTACTCGATCGCGTACTCAACAGCAGTACGCGATCCTGGCATCGCTACGCGATCGCGTACCAGCCCCTTTTCAGCAAATCCTGAGTTTTTCTCCATTTCTTCAACATTCGAGCTCTATTCACCAATCCTTCGACAATTGTATCTGAAATCAATTTCCAACCTAATAAGTATCGAAAGTTCACGAAATTGACTATAAACAAGTACAAAAACAATGATATCGCGAAGTATAAACATGTATAAAATGAACGATATCAGCATGATTTCACATTTCTATTTCATCTCGTTTTAGAACAATCGGAATTACCCTACTGAATTCCTCTTGGAACCAGTTTCACATCCATATACGAACCAAGAGCCCAACAGTTAGAGGTGGCAATTTGGGTTGGGTCGAGTTGACCCGCTCGGGTTATCGAGTTGGTGGGTCAGAACTAGTCGACCCAAACCCGACCTGATTTTATAATCAGGTTGAGTATTTCAACCCAACCCAACCCTGACCCAACCCAACCCGACCCAAATTACCCATTTATCTAGTGAGATCAACATGTTTTCGGATCATTTTCTATTAACGTATTAATTTCGGATCAAATAGGTCACATGGGTCGACCTCTAAAATTATAATTCATCATTTATAAGCATAAAAATATTTATAAAATTAAAAAAAAATCATATCACCTAGTATGTTGATCAAAAGTTAATACTAAAACACCATTAAACATGTTAGATTATTATATTAAAATTAAATTTCTAAATTTTTAACCACATTTAAATTCATTTGAGTTGTCGGGTCAACCCAAAAACTCATTAGGTGACTCAAACCCGACCCAAAAAATAGTCAGGTTGGCGGGTTTCAAGTTGACGGGTTCGCGGGTCAAAAAACTTCGACCCAACCTTAATATTTTCGAGTTGGGTTCGTGTCGGGTTTCGGGTCGAGTCGGAAATTGCCAGCACTACCAACAGTGTATTCAATGACATTACAATCGCGAGATCCCCTTTGGTGGTATACAATAGCAGGAATGTAAAGCCTAAAAGGGGACAACGGAATCCCCCAAAGGCACTCTCTAGATGCGATGATTTGGACATTAAGTAAAGATGGTGGGTGCAAATGATTCCTAGCCTAGCTTCCCAAGAGAAAGCCATATAGGGGTATGACTTGTAAAAGATAGAACTGCATATAATACTACTACCCATTCACAACATATATATTTATAAATAAGAGCTTTGCGTATTCATGCTTGAAGAAAAACCAAAATCACCCATCAATTATGCAGGTGCAGATTATCAAGAAGTTGAAGCCAGTAACTGTTAAGCATTGAACCAAAATCATAAGCATCAGTATTTGTACACTACGCAATTGATGCTATAAGATTTATCTACCGAGAAAGGCACACCAAAAGGTTAAATTATAAATAAGAAACCACTTACATTTTCACATCCAAAATTTAACCAGAGTTGAATTGTGCAGAGAAGCGTTCCCAGTAGATAAATTCTTCACAAAGATATATGAAGCGATACAAGCACAAAGGTAAAGCTTCATGACATGGCAAATCTATCACTGATTTAGGAACATATAAATCCCCTTCTTCAGATACTTCTCCCTCATAGTCAGATATTTTTCATATCCGTCTATCAACAAGTGGCTGTCTTATTCTCTGTGTAGGGACTAGAAAGCAGGCGATCCACCATATGATCACTATCAGATTGGTCATGAGAGATTAACGGGTCATAATTTTCGGTTAAAACCATCCTTTCACTCAATGGTGATCCAGAAACGAGATCCATATTCTCAATAAGATCTTTAACTTCATCTAAAGTAAGATCCATTTCTAGCAGATCTTCACAATTTGAGCCAGCGTCTTCGGATGGTGGGTGATATTTCACTATTGCACCTTGCGGTTCTTTTCTCATAGGCTTATATTTGGTGTTGCTACGGGGTTCAGAATTTGACCATTTATTATCTATTGACTGCACCGCGTTAGCCAAAAAACCAGGGCTTTGCATGGCTACCACTATGAATGACAGCATTTGTTGCTGGTTTTCTTCCATGCATTTAAGTTCTTCACGGAGACCTGACATTCTATTTTGTGAAGTTATCTGGTGTTGCCTCTGTTTTACCAGTTCCTGCATTAATGTATTTTTATCAGTTTTAAGACTCTCTACTTCTTTCCATAGGTTAACATATTTGTTTCCATCATGCGGACTGATATTTATCATCATCGGCTTAGTAACTTTTTGGTGAGTTGTGACTTGTAATGGTTTCTTCCTGTTGATTGACATCAGCAAATGCTTTTGGTCTTTGATAAATCCATCATTTGCAAATTCCCATCTATCTGTATCATGTTTTCTAAATCCCTGCAGTAATTTACAGTAACGGTTATTAGAGATAAAAGTAAAAAAGGAACAGCTTATTAGCATGTACCAAAAGATAATCTCCTTGGCAAAAGATTTGTGTTTATACAAACCAATTGCACAACAACAAAAGTTGCAGTTTCGTTGCTATGAAAGAAAACATATGACATAAACCTACTCAATCACAATCATAAATATAGTGTATGCTATATGCATGATTTAAGCAACAAATTGCAAATCATCATTACTACCTCCGTCCCATCACAAGTGTCCACATTACTATTTTGGGTTGTCCCAAATAAATGTCCAACTTTCATGTTTTAACCAATCGAAAGAGACTTTAATGGGTATATATGTTATTGACTGGTCAAAAGTGTAGTTGGTGGAGAAATTTTAAAACTGTGTGCAAAGTTAAAGTGGACACTTTGACCGGGATAGATGGAGTATTTTCTTTTTTGATTATAAATGTTTATGATCCCAACCAAATTTTATCGGCTATCAATGCTGATTACTAGTTCAAAATTTTATCAAATAATGTATCTTAGAATTCTCACCGACTTTGATTCAAATTAAATTGATTATTTGTAAACATAATCCCAATACTAGTATTGTGTTCTAGGTCTATTTTCATGACAGCAGAAATACCAAAAAGGAAAGGTGTTGTTTGGGATGGCTTATTAAACTGCTTATCCGCTTATTTCATAAGATATACACAATTAGGGGGTGTTTGGGACTGCTTCTTTTATAGCGATCATCTGCTTAACAATTAAGAAGATAAGCGGATAAGCAGTTATTCAAAAGGTGTTTCGGTCTGCTTATCTACTGGCAAAATAAGCAATTAGCATACGTACAGTTAAATAAGCAACTAAACAAGAACTGAATATCTTAAATTTATTTATGTATTTCAATTTGATATAAGAATTCTATATATAGATAACTAAGAAAAAAAAGGCGAAAGTACGTACGTAGATATTGAGTTGTCGTTGAAAGCTAGAAAAAGTATTGTGCTTGAAATATTTAGGAAGCAATTGAGAAGTAAATAATGGTTGATTCCATACAATGAAACTATCATTGGCCAAACTCCATGAAATTAGTGAATTTGTTGCAGGATCATCCACCATCTCATAACATTTCAACAAAAATGGCGCTATCCCTAATTCTTCCTCCTCAATCTTCATTGATTTCTTCTTATTCACCATAATTCAATCTGTGCAGCTCGAAATTGTTTCAAGAAACAGAGATCTAGTAATTTTAAGATATTATATGAATGAAATATTGTCTGTATTGAATATGTAGGTGTAGATAATTTGAATATATTGGAATTGGAACCCTAAAATGATAAAAAGAATCGAGGAGACTTTGACCCGAGGTAAATCCCCTGAACAACAAATATCTTTTTTGAATACAAACAAAAAAAGAATTCATTAAAATATGATGTTTTTCTTGTGCCTTTGATGATAGGGCGTCAATATATATAACAGGGGACTCTCGAATTGAAAATCAGTCCAATGATGAATTAAAGTAAAGACATGATATTTGTGTTTTTTGAAGAGCAGAGAAAGCGAACTTCTTTTGAATCAATCAAAGCATATAAGAAGTGGCTTGGAGAACACCTTTTGGATTTTTTAGAATTTGAAAGGCAACTAGTGCTCTTTGAGGAGAAGGGCTAGGGCTTGTTGTCGAACGAGATGGGGGCTTTTTTCCTTCTTAGTAACGGTCTTACTCTATATTTTGAATAAGCTATTAAGGTTAGGAATCGACGAATAGGTTCTGAAAGTGAATCAGATCTGGACTGTTCGGGGGAGTTGTGCAAGAGGGAGTTGCTGCCCTAATCTAAAGTTGAAGCAGTTAGCAAGGAGTTCTTTCCCAAAGAAGCATTTAACCATTCTCCGATCTATGTCATATTAACCGATTCACCGACATTAGCCTCCGAAGACATGATCCATAGTAAAGAAGTAGACATGGTACGTAAAATTATTCTAAAATAAGTAAGAATTATAAAATTATAATTATGAATTATGACTAGCGATTAGCTGCGCGTATGCATTGTTAACTTTTAACATAATAACGTTTATAGTAAGAACTCTACCAACGGTCCGTCGATTTGGCTACCGAAACTATTGAGACCGTATCAACGTTTTTTAGACTGTATATCTGACAGGGTGAGCGAGGAACGTGTGCCGTCCACTAAAAAACGAAAAAAAAATTTGTTTTTTTTTCAATTTGACCGTTGATTAAAAAAATATTAAAAACAGTAATATTACAGTTTTTAATTAAAAAAATATTTTAAAAAAAATCTATCTAAAACACACTATAAATACACATACAACTAAACTTAAATACATACACTTTTCATTATCTTTCAACTTCATTCAATACAACTATTATCTGGATAATTCCATTCATATTTTATCAAATACTAAATAAATGTCGATTCCGATATGGAACAACTATTATCTATGTAATGTTTTTTTTAATTAATGTAATGTTTTTTTTAATTAATGTAATATTTTCTATTTTAGTGAAAAAAATTTATTTTAATATTGCGTTTTAAATATATAAAGTAAATAAAGTGTGTGGCCCTGAAAAATTAAGTGACCAGTCACTATTTGAGACACCCGGTGAATTAGGCCGTCATTAGTGATTAATCGTAAAATATTATCACTTGTAATTAGTGTGAAATAGGACTAATTACGGAACAAATTGTATATTGTATTATACGCATGTACGTAATTAATTGTTAATTACGCAATTTCAATCGGATGGAGTCCGACTCGATTTATATGGACGTTGGTGAAAACTCTTTTTCATAAATAACTTAAACCTATTTTATAATTAAATAGTAGTTATTTACATTATATTATTATTATATAATAATATACGAACACTTTACGTTTTATACAAAACGTACAATACGTAACGCAAACCCGCTCGAAAACATAAAGGAAATACAAATTAAAATGTAACAATTTTAATTTAAACAAACAATCTAATTAATTGGGCAAGTGGGGAAAATGGGTGGAACCCACAATTGAAATGAAAGTCTGCAAGGCCTAAGACTCCCTAGGCCGGCCCCCATGCCCTTCCCAAAGGAATATCATCATTTTAGTTACTTACACACACAACCTAACCTTTCATTGGTCACAACTTTCAGAACTTTAACCAAAACTTTCTCCCATCTCTCTGCTCACAACAAACACAAACAGAAAGCATTTTCTCTCATTTTTACTCCCAAAATCTCACCAAAAATCACAAGAAAGTTAACGGAGAACCAGGAGCCAAACTTCATCATTTCCCTACATAACTCATTCGTCACATACTTCGGGTAAGAACACACTTTCCTCGAACTTTCCTTGTTATTTGTAAGGTTTTATTGATTTAATGTGCTAGTAAGTTCACTCACAAGGTCCAAACTAAAAACCTACTTGAAGTTACCTAAAAAAAAAACGAACATGTTAAAAGAAATCTACCGGGGAATCGTTGTATTCTGCCCCAAGAGTCGAACACCTTCGGGTTTGTCAAAAATTACAAAACTTATTTTTACGAGTGCTAAAACATTGAGATTTAATGAGTAAAAGATTCGAATAAAGATAAGAACGTTTGACCCAGTAATGAAAACCCTTCAACACAGACCGAAAACTGAGTCTGTGAACTCAGTCTGTGGACTTAGCGACACTAGCCTTAGTGTCGCAGCAATCGATCTCAGTCTGTAAAACCTTCGGTCTGTGAATATAGCGACACAACCCTTGTGTCGCAAAACCCTTCGAGTTTGAGTCTGTGTCACCCAGACTGAACCTTCCCGAGCTTAGCGACACAACCCTTATGTCGCTACTTTTAAAACCAACAGTATTAACTAACAAAACACACCAGCAGTATTAACTAAGGAAATACAATAGCAGTAGTAACCAAGGAATTGAACTAGCAGTAGAAACAAAGGAATTGAACTAGCAGTAGAAACAAAGGAATTGAACTAGCAGTAGGAACAAAGGAACAGTAGAAACAAAATGAACCAACAGTAGAAACAAAGGAAGAATGAACCAGCAGTAGAAACCATGGAAATTACATTAGCAGTGGAAACTAAGTACATGAACTAGCAGTATTAACTTGGTCACCAGTAGAAACCAAGAAGAGCAGTAGAAACTATGTGAAACCTCTTCAGTCTGTGAACCAACCCTCAGTCTGTGAAACCCCTCAGTCTGTGAAACCCCTTCAGTCTGTGAAACACCTTCAGTCTGTGAACCAACCCTCAGTCTGTGAAACACCTTCAGTCTGTGAACCAACCCTCAGTCTGTGAACTTTAGCGATAATCTCAGTTCGCTTCGCAACATCTCAGTTCGCAACATCTCAGTTCGCAACATCTCAGTTCGCAACATCTCAGTTCGTTACGCAGATGAATCCAAAACATATTCTTACAAAACGTTTTATTCGCATAATAATATATATAACTACGTTACCAACTCACTACTTTATTTTATTATCCGTAACAATCAAAGTTAAATACTTACAGGGACAACTTGAAGACACCTAAGGTATATTAACCTAATTACATAGATAACCAAATCGTTTACATCAATTCTTGAGTTCGCGTATCGTTCTAGAGATTCCAATACATAACTGGTATTACAAAATAGTAATGCAAGAAAAATCTCCAATGTTTGTAAATCATGCGACTCGAGCTATGGTGTCCTGGAGTAATCCTACTCCTGTTGTAAACCTGAGAATACATACTAAAATGGTCAACACGAATGCTGGTGAGTTCATAGGTTTAGATATCAAAATGTAAATGTGAACCACGAGATTTCATATGAGTTGCACGCATGCAAAAAAATGTATACTATTGCCATGAGCTCATAGTCCGAAGCTTAACCAAATGAGTTTGCCTCCTGCAGATGCCTAATCCAGAACATCCGTATGAACAAATAATAATGCGTCCGTTTGACCAGTTAGCGCTACTAACCCGGACGGGGATGGTCAATCCCAAATAGTACTATTCGTTATTATTCACGCTAAGATCCATACTAACGAAACTATGATATGTAGAGGACTCTTGAGTGGATTAAGAAAGTGAAACTCATGCAATCCGTATATGTGTAAATTTGTACTCGTGTCCATGAAAACAGTGTATGTATTCTCACCCCAATAGTTAAAACAGTAAAAAGAGGGGCTATGAGACTCACCTGAGTCTTGAAGGCCTGCGTTTAAATTAATAAACGTATGTCCAAAGATGTAACCTTCTGGCGCCCTAAACGCACAAGGTTATATATGAGTGAATGTCTCAAAAGATCATTCATGCTAGTTGTCCACTCAACTAGTTATGTCCAAAGTTTGTTTATCGTTGGTGTTGAGAAAACATGTACGGCCCGTTGGTGAAGAGTTTGAAAATGATATTAATTCTCGAATTAATATTGTCACGATTGTTTTGTGTTTTAAGGTCTCATATAGAGTCGTTTGCCATATCTGTGTGTAATGATCCATGATTAGTCGCGCCCCGACCCGACTTCCACTGCACATCAAATTTGGGGGTGCGACACTATTGGCAGTAGTTAGTCAGTCGTTAGTAAGTTTTGGAAAAAGCTGATCTGGTGCTCAATTGGCACAAACTGATCAGTCAGTTTTATTCTCTTGTTGGGAGTGGTCTAATATGACTATAGATTTTGAGTTAGTTTGAGTATAAGTTAAACTCGTAACACACCTCTCAATGGTTAGTCAGTTTACCCGTCAGTTCCAACCGACGCCATTGGCACGGTCCGTCGGTTTGGGGGCAGTCGGTTGATTCCGTCGAATATTCGACGAAGCAAAGAACAGCGTCAGTTTTTTCGTGTTTTTTAAGTGTTTGTTTTTCGTTTAGTGTATAAAAATGAATGTATGTTAGTAAATGTGGAACCCAAAAATTGAAGTAACCGTGTCATTGTTGGAAGTGGTCAGTTAGTTGTTTGTCAGGTTTTGGCACCCGAAAGGTTAATGAACGATTAGTTCGGAAAAAACGCGAAATACCACAAATCACTTTTCAAACGTCTCTTCCGTATGAGAGAAGGACTATTCTTCCGAATAGTTTAAGGTATAACTAATTACTCTGTATAACCTTTACCCGATTATTTTTATATTTTCAACAACGACCTACGTCGGAAGATATACAACATTTGTATGCAAAACATGAAGAAATTCATGGTTTTCTGGGAATGCTTAAAAGCATTGATTGTATGCATTGGGTTTGGGCAAAATGTCCAAATGCATGGAAAGGGAAATACACGCGAGGCGATCACGGGTATCCAACAATTATGCTTGAAGTCGTTGCCTCGTACGACATGTGAATTTGGCATTCATACTTTGGGGTTGCGGGGAAGAATAATGACTTAAACGTCCTTAATTCAGTACTTTATACAAAATGTGAATCTCCATTGTTCAACAACTTTCTAAATAACTTCGCTCCCTAAATTCCGTATCAAGTGGCTTATGTAGATTACGAAAGAGAGTACTATCTTGCTGACGGTGTATACCCGACATGGGTATCGTTCGTTAAGGGCTTTTCAAGTGTTGTTGATCAAAGAGAGTGTATTTTACTAAGAAACAAGCGGGTGTCAGAAAAGATGTTGAGCGGACATTTGGTGTCCTCCAAGGTCATTGACATATATTACAACAACCGACAAGAGCTTATAGCGTAAACGGTATAAAACGAATCATGTATACTTGCATCATATTGCAAAACATGATTACCGAAGAAAACGGGTTTCATATTGCCTAGAATGGTGAGTATGATGTACCGGTTGATAATATACAAAGGACTTGGATCGAGAGGTGCGACACATGCAGGAGGAAAATCAAAGAATTACGTGATAGAGACATGCACGAGCGACCTCAATCAGGCCTTGTCGAGCATATTTGCAGGATTCATAAAGCTAGACATCCTCAAGAGTAGATTATTTTTGTTTAAAATTGTTTGTCTTTAATTATTATGAATTTTAAATTATTGTCTTTAAATTATGTTTTTTTTAAGGAGTAGTAATTTTTTTTAGTTTATTTTAATAAATGTTATCATTTATTATGTATTAATTTTGTTGATGTTCTTTGTAGGTGGGGCGAACGCGCAACATTGAAATATGGTACGCGGGGCGGGTCAAGATACCCTTCAAATTACTATTTTTTTTAAATGTTATCTTTTTATTTAACTAATTGTGTTATTTATTTTAATTTATTCAATTATTTGTATAAATTTTGTTTTATAAAAAAAACTCCAAAATACCGTCCTTAATACTATGTATACAGTGTTACCACTCATAGTGCTCTTAGGAAAAAAAACATTAACTTTCACTCCACACCCCTCCACTACTTCTTTTTTTTCTTTTTCACCCCCTCTACTTTCTTTTTTTCCTACTCCTTCCTTCTTCCTCCCCACCCCCACCTACCAGCACCTTCTTCCACTAGCTGCCGGATTACGGTAATCGTTGCCAGCTGTTGCCGCCGGCCGCCGAATTTCGGGGACCGAATTTTTGTTTTTTTATCAAAATTTTAGTTTTTTGTACTTTTTGTATAATTTCTTTTAGATATTTGTTTTTTGCCTTTTTAAACATTTTTTCATTTTTTTTCTTTTTTTATAAACCTTATATATATATATATATATATATATATATATATATATATATATATATACAAAATGCAGTAAAAAATGTATATGTTTATTTAAAACGCAGTAATAAATATAGTACAAAACAAATAATATGTACTAAAAATATATATATACAAAATGCAATATATTTTTTTATGCAAAATGCAGTACTTTATACAAAATGCAGTATAAAAATGATAATATATATAATCCAAAAAATTTGAAAAAAAATTGGAATAAAGAATTTTTATTTTTATTTTTTATTTTTTTTAGAAAAACTTAAAAAAAATTCTGGAGTTCAGCGGCAACCGATGAGAGGTGGCCGCAGGTGTTGGTGGGTGGTGGTGGGGTGAGAGAGTGTGTTGAAGAAAGTTGAAAAGTTGAAAGTAAAATAGAAAGAATGTTAAAGGGTTAAAAGTGAAAATGTTAAGGATGACACATGTCATATTGTGTTTGGTACTATCTATTATTCTCCTTCCTCATATAGGGCATTATCCTCCAAATTCTACCCATATAAATAAAGATAATTTTCTATAATAAAAATGCATCGTAAGTTCCTTGAGTTTTTCAAAAAGAACAAAGTTTTAGTTCTTAATATACAATAGCAAGTTTATGAAAAGTTACACTTTTATTTTTTTAGTGTTTTTTTATTATTTTTTCAGTAAAAGTTTAAAAATTTCTAAAAAAACTTAATTTTTTAACAAAGTTATTTTTTTAAAAAAGTTTGCCAGTTCTAGAGATTATATATATATATATAAGTATGTATGTATATATATGTATGTATGTATAAACCAATATTGTAAGTACGAGTGTGGCAGCTTTAGAGATTCTCTACTGCACGTACTAAAATATTTAGATAATGTAATATGAAGCATTTGATGTAAATTTTGTTCAGTTATTTAATTCAAGGTGTCCGATGTACATTTATTTATCATCTCATTTTATGTTAAATTTATTGTAACAAATACGAGTTGATTCAAAATTTTATGTACACTTTTAGAACAGTATAATGATAATAATATATGTTTATTTCTAATTATTTGGTTGTTTTATACGTTAATTTACGGAGTACGATGCAAATACAGACGCTTCAATTATTAAAATGTGTCAGTAAATTGTTGGATAAATATTGATTGTAATATATAAGTCAACCAACAACGTAAAATTATCGATTTTGCCGCAAAGTGCATGTAAAAATCCCCTAGTATGCATAACAATTTTGAGATACATATTCGAAAATGAGTTGCCGAGAAATCAATTTGTCAAAAGCATACGTATTTATTTTGTAAAATTGATCGATTTGTCCTAAATTTTGAACAAATATAACGATTTGCTCTCCGAAAAAAAGTTAACGATTTTCCCCACACAAACTGATGTAACGTAAAAAGTAATGTTTTTACGTATATTAATCCTCGCTTTTTGAGCTAACATTTAGTGAAAACATCTTAAATTAATGTTTATTTATTAAAATTCACTAAAGTAGTTCAAATATAGACGTTGCAACAAAAATAACTAAAAACGTCCAAATAACATGCAAAATGAAACAAATAAATCTAAACTGATTCTTTCACTCTTATTTACCTTAGGAGATACACTTTCAAACTATTATTATATGATTCTATAGGTAATTATGAGATCGGAGAAACAAGAATCGTACGAAAAGGATAAGGGACGGAGAAGATACGACATCTAAGACCAACCGATCGTATTCCAAAGCATGTATGAGCTATAGACCTCCAAAATACCTGATATTGGTTTCATTAGAAGCGTAACGGAGTTACGAGATCGTAGGCGAAAGAATCAAGTCAAACAGAAAAATAACAAAAAGATACCATCAAAATAAGCAACAAACGAAGAACCGGACAACGGGCAAAAATCAAACAGCCTCCCTAGTGCCGTATACGGACCTATAGGTGCCATATATTATGTCTAAATGTCCCAGTGATGCCATTTTCCAGTCCCCATTTGGCTTGGTGCTTATTTGTGCTCGTATTGTGTACTTTGGGACTTGTACAAATGATTTGAGGCTCCCCTATAAATAGAGGACTCCCTCATTCATTCAAAATCATCATCATTCCGCACATCTCTCTCATTTCATACTCATTTCACACACTCTTTCATTTTGTTTCTCTCTCTACAGAACTAGAGAGATTTAAGTAGTCGTTTAGAGTTCTAGAGGAAGTTTTAGCTTGGTAATCACGTTGTAACGAGTTTTCAAGTTCAGACTATTTGTAATCTTTAGTATTACGCTACTTACTGTTATAATGTTTGCTATGCATGTTATTTTAGTACGTGTTTTGATTATTGCCATGATAATTACGTAGTTTCATAATGTGATTGTTGAAATGTAGATATTAGGAGTAGGGATGACGTTAAATTAATATTTCATAATATAATTAGAAATTGTTATGCTATGTGTCTGGTTAAGCTTATCCTGAATATAGACTTAATTACTCATCCACTTTTTCCTGTTTTTCACATGACTATTACCTTAGTATAGGATCTGATCAACCCTAGCTACGAATATATAGTTATCTCTGTTACAGTATGAAGCTATGAGATTTCCGTAAAACGGCTTTGTACTTAATATAGCGTTGGAAATACCTCGAGTAAAGTACAAATACGTGGAAGCTAAGGAAATATCGTAGGTCTATCTCATCATGGATTACCTAGAAGTTACCCTTCTAAAACATGGCCTAGGAACCATAAAGCCGTGGAAATGCTTACCGCATTGTACACCGTGACTAGACTTAGGGATGAACGACTGATGACAAAGGAGAGTCTAATTCATGACGGAAGTATTTGTGGTTATAGTAATTGGATATGGAGTTCTGAAAAGAAGGCGAAGACTTGTTGTAGTCAAAGATGCTAAAACAGCTTAACTCTACCTAACCGATAGCTTAACATACATAGGATGCAATTAGTATTTGCCTTGATAAAATCAACTAGACATAGGTGTTAAGAAAGGTGAGAAGATAAATCGCGGTCTGTTGCCTCATTCCTGCACCCCAGATACAATTATCCAAAGATGGTCATTTGGTCTCTTAAAGACAGTGATGGGGGTTTAAAGCAGCCTGATCTAATCAGAATCATGATAACCTAAGATCCAGTGACATACGCTTTTAATAACTAGACTAAAGCGTTGGGTCCTAGTGTTTACACTGAACGCATGTTTGATGCTAACTTTATAATGAATATCATCCCGAAACCCTAATTATTGAAGTTTCAACAATCACTCTCTACATATATGCTTAATATGTATCTTTACTTTCAGTCATTTATTCTATGCACTTAGATAATTTAGAAAAACCAACAAAACCAAACCTACCTACTTTTAAAATTCATCTTATTAGCAAACTTATCTTAGATAATCATATTCAATTCAATTCGTTTCGATTTAAGAACGACACTCGAGTTATACTTACTGCTTACTCACAAAGTAGGTAGTACTTATAGGTTGAGCCCCAGCTTATAAATAACAAAACACACCGACGAGCTGTCCGACGATCGTGGTTCCCCCAACGACGGGAATCGTATAAAAAAAACAGTCGATGGGCCGCACGTCAAGTGTTTGGCGCCGCTGTCGGGGATCGCAGAACGTCATGAATCGAATTTACCTTAGATAAATAGCCTTTAGGAGAACCTTTCATTTAGGATATCCCTTCTCAGAAGTTTATTGTTTTCTTAGTTAGTATAATCTTTAGAAAGTACCAAAAATATGAAAAACCTTAGCCCGCCTAATACCCATTCCAGTCACATCTCTCCTCTCAACCACATGACTATGGATGAGAATGACGCGAAATTCTTTGATTGTCTAGAGAGAGAATTAGAGGCAGATCTTTACTATTCCTCATCATCCGACACCGAAGAAATTCCAGTCAATCAGGAAGTCGAGATTAGAAAACCTTCAAACTTAGACATAGAAATCGATAAATCTCAACTGAAGATTCCACCTCCTGTTACTCTTAAATTGATTGGTCAATCCACAATTGACCCTGATATTTCATCACTTTTAGCTAAGTACCCACATTACGTCAGACAACCCGATTTACCGAAGGATATACCATTTGGTATTGAAGTATTCTTTTATCCACCTTTCCCATGATTGGATTTAAACGAAAGCCTTCATAACCGTGATGAGTATTTTGAGTATGAACTTCCCGATATTTTGCGAGCCTACCCTACTACTTTTATTTCATGTGTAGCAGAGGAAGAGCGTCTCTAATATCTGAGTGAAAGTCACTCAACAAACCTTAGGAACATAACCACACAGAAAGAACCAACCCCTGATATCATCAAAATACCGGATATTCCACCAGAAACAGAAACGGAACGTCACGTAGGAAATTCTTTTAAGTCTGATAGGAGAATAGATATTTGTGCATACTTCTTAAGAAATCTTAAAATATCCGACTTCTTCTTTTCGAGTGACCAAAGAAAGATCTTCGTGGAAATATATAGAAAAATAATAGGACTCCATACTAAATACAGTAAGAAATATGAGTTGTCATTAAAATCAGATTTAGTTCTACTGATGTATCTATTAGCCAGCACCAATTATCAATCTGTCTCATCGAAATTAAATAATCGTCATGTTCCTGCTCTGATAAATGAACTCGAATTTTGGAATAAGAAAGACCCTGTTATACCAATTCTGGTTCCTGGGAAAATCTCGTTCTTCGTTAATCCCGCTGTCTATTTAATCAATAAGTTAACTGAAATCTTTTCCAGTTCAACTGACGATGCTATTGAAACAGCTTTCTTTGCAAAAAGAAAGGAGACTCACATTAAGCTTACTCAGTTGTTCCAACAAATAAAATTCCCTTTTACTTCTCAACAAAAATTACACATTAAAGAAATTTCAGAAGCAGTTCACACTACTTACGGAAATCCTGATTTAAAGGAAGAAAAAGAGTTTTTAAATGTTATGGGAAAATTACTTTACGATCGCACTTGCATAGACACTTGACCACGGGATGGTATTTCTAACCCTAAAAAGGTTAGACAGGAACTCAATCGATTAGTTGATGCGTTATCAGATTTAGGAAAAGACGAGAGAAAATTCTTGAGCAAATTTGAAAGATTCTATTTAAACTCTTTAGACCTAATCTATATTGTTAATCAAGGTCTTCAATATTCATTATTCCCCGTCACACCTTTCCTCAACCTAGGGTACCAAATTCGTCTGAGAATATCACCTCAAACGCTCTCGCGTAAAATTCTCTGAAAAATAAGTCAAACTCTCGTATTTAACTGAGCGCTTTAATTCAGCGCTTTAATTGAGCGCTTTTGGGCGACAAAAGGAAACCGTAACCGAGAACGTGTTAATTTGAACGGGTCACAAGTCATTGGTCGCGACTTGAGCGTCCGCCTCTTGTAACTTGCGACCCATTCGTTGTGACTTGCGACCCGCCTACAAAACAAGCTGTGTCCGGGTACGTGTACGGGTACGCGATGTCGTGTTCTGATTTGCTGTTCGGATTAATTTTTGGCTAAACTGTCTTTATCCTTTATTCGTTTGGATAAGATTTTACGAGACTTACGAAATTTTTAACATTTATATAGATCTTGTAATCCTAAGATAAGATCATTATCAGTTTTCACAATTACTCATAAAACCCGATAAGTTTTAGTTGGCTGAAAAACTAAAAAAACAAAACTTCCTGAAATGGTTCACACTGATTATTTTTTGCATTTTCAGTCTCCAAATGAAGAACTAATAACTGGTGAATTATACGCAAAAGTTCATGAGTTGTTTAGCATCGTGTTTCATCACGCTGGACATTTTTAGGGTGCTAGAAGAATGTACACGCAAGGTTTGTTGACATTTATTGACTACGTGGATGTTGATGAAGTTTCAACAATAGTTTTGGATTACGCTTTGGAAGAGTTACGTTATTAGGCTCCAAAGAAATAATATTGTTACTTTAAAGATCACGTGATAAAGACCTGGATACTGTTTTACAATTGATAATGGAGGATGTCGAGCAAATGAAGCAAATTACTAACTATGTGAAAATAAATAGAGAAATTAAAGTCTATGTTACACACAATGATTTAACACGTTTTTTGAATTCTGAAACTATGATGTCGGTTGCCATTTTTAAGATTATGACTGGCTCTTCAAGTGCAAGACGGTTGTTCGATTAGTTAGTAGTCAATTATTGTAATTTGTATTTATCTTTCAATCAATTGGATGATTGCCAAATTATGCATTTCATTTTGTGTGTTGTATTGTTTATGTAATGTTTTGAATCCATATGTAATGAAATGTTTTAGTGTTCTTGAAACACAACAAAGTGAACATCAAAGAAATTTATTAAATCAAACAAGAAACATAAAACATTGAGTTGGCTGAGACGCTTCAGCTTCGGCCACGAAATGGTTTACCATTGATTTTGTGGATGTTTTCTGAAAGTCAAATATTCAAAATGATACTAATAATACAATGTAATAAATTAGTTTATATATGAAAAACTGTAGCAATTTACTATTTTAGATCTTCATTTTTTCTTGATTTTGACCTGAGGTGGATCTTGATTTGGTTCTTGATCGGCTTGGCTCTTCTGTTCTATCGTAAAGAGTCGTACAAGTAGCTCAACTATGACCGTATTTCTTGCAACGACTACATTGTTTTTTGTATTTTAGTTTCTCCTCTCCTTTAGAAAGAATACGAGCACGTCTAGGTGGGCGACTAGATTGCCTTTTCACAAGTATTGGCGGTAACATAGTCTGCAAATTACCTGGATCGACCCATTCTGAAGGATGAGCCATTGGTTCTATAGTCTCACTGTAGGCCGCTCAATATGTTTCCACGGTAAATCACCTTTCCGCAAAGTAGCTTACGTTGTCCATTTTGAAGTAACGGATCAATGCTGACACGTGTCCACAAGGTAAACTGGACAACTGCCATTGCTTGCAAGTGCATGTTCTCCTGCAGTTTAAAAAATCAACTACTTAGTAGCTTCATAAAAATAAAATGAAAAAAATTTGAAAATGTCCTTTCTGTAAAACTGAAAAACCAGTTAATATTTCAGCTTATCGTGTCATCAAATTTTTAGCAATATACGTTAATTATCAACATAACTTTATGAATCTATGTGTCAGCTATGAACAAAGTAAACATTTTACTATTAAATATTTTACTAGATCAAAGTAAATCACTTACCTTAACATGTAATTTTTCAAAATCTTAAATTCATTAATCTTCTTTTTGCAATCCCAGTGAACCTCACGAGGAACTAGTTCATCCGTCCTGATTGCAACATCCTTCAACTGACGGAAAAAACCCTCCCAAATCCAAGTCTTGTAAACAATAAGCAAACAACAAATTAGCATATTAGTTTATTATAATATTATACACAAAACTACTCAATAATTTGAACAATAATAATTAAGACGAGGTTATCTTACATGCCCAGCTGAAACCACTCAATGTGTACTTAATCCTGTCTTAAGTTAACCGGGTCTCCAACCCCTTATCAAGCTGCCATAAGTTCTGGCCCAAATAATATTTTCCCAAGAGTACCCGTCAAAGACACCAAAATCCTCAACTATATGCATATAATCATCATCAATAACATGAGTCGTTTGCTTTTCCATAAAACCATTAAATATCAATTGTAGCATACACAATCGCACACAATCCTCATCGCTCAGTTTCTTCGACCCTCTAAACTTGTCTTTATCTTCAAGCTTTGCTATAAGGTTTGACACACGTATCTTGCCCAAATGCTATATACCCCCTCTTTAAATGTAGGGGTCGTTACACAATCCTTCGAGGGAATATGATGCACCATCTTAACGTTGGGACCGAACCGAAATCTGGTCACCGGACAAGATTCCCTCTGACCGGATCTTAGACAATATTATGAGGTGATCCGAAACCACAACTCATCCGCCTCCTCGTGAGGGTGCTTCAGCCCTGGACGATCACGTCATCGAAACTGCATGGTGTACGTAACCCGGGTCATTATCCGGTACCTTCACATCCAACCAATAGCCAAAGTAATGGTCTCTAAATATCTTTTCCTGATCAGGTGTCAACGCCCGCTTAATATGCTTAATAACACTGAGTTGGCTCTTTAATGTCAACCTTGCATTTAAGAGGTCCTGAAAAATCATCAATCAAGCAAAGTTAGTCAAAAACAATCAGACATAGTTAAACATTGTGAAAAAAATGAGACTAAATAAAAAGTTCAACCGTTTATACAACGAGTTTCATGAATAAAAATGAAAAAGGACGAGCACTATTCACTACTGTTACATTAGTCAAATCAAACAACTAAAATCATAAATTATTTATATCACAAGAAGGTACTCAATACATATAGTTATGGTGCAATTGAACTCTATGCTCAAAATCGATATGTCCCAAACCTTGAAGTAAGGTTTCATTGACAATAATAGTCCCTCCACTTATACCTCTCTTCCATGCATAACTATTTATTTTAATTAAATTACATGCATACATAATATTCAACATTTTCACCAATCATGCCTTAAGTAATAATCTATATAAGAAATACTTTGAAACTTTGGTTTGTTACAAATAATAAAACAATCATATTCACGTATTATCACAGAAAATAACAATCTAAGTGTCGAAAATCATAAAAAAACCGAATGCACACCAACTGTTCGATGAAATGCTTAAAATTTTTTTTCACTAATTATGTCTTATTTAATAATCTATTCAGGTATTACTTCAAAACTTTGGGTTTTTACACCTCATAAAACAATCATATTCACATATTATCACAAAAAATAACAATCTAACTGTCAAAAATTACGAAAAACTTAATGCACACCAAGTGTTCGATGAAATGTTTCAAAGAAATTTCATTAAGTATGTCTTAATTAATAATCTATTCAAGTATTACTTTAAAATTTAGGATTGTTACACGTTATAAAACAATCATATTCACTCATTACCACAAAAACTAACAATCTAAGTGTCAAAATCACAAAAAATCGAATGCACACCAAGTCTTCGATGAAATGGTTCAGAGAAATTTCACTAATCATGTCTTAATTAATAATAAATTCTAGTAATACTTTAAAATTTGAGTTGTTACACATCATGAAAACAATCATATTCATGTATTATCACAAAAATTAACAATCTAATTGCAAAATATCACAAAAAACCAAATGCACACCAAGTGTTTGATGCTTTGCATCTCGTGCTTTGTTTCGGGTGGTTCGCAGTGGTCAGTGGAAGTGGGCGACGACAAAAGGGCAAAAGTGGTTATGGTGGCCGGTGGTTCAAAGTTGGGTGGTGGTGGTGGTTCGTTGAGATGGCGACGGCAAAGGGGTAGGGTTTTGAAGAAAAGCGTTTTTTTTTTCTTTTTTTTTGGCGGACACAACGCAAGGTCGTACCCAAACTTGCGACCCGTTCACCGCTAGCCATTTTTCGGTAACGCTAGCCATTTCTTTGTCACGCTAGCCATTATACACGAGTAGCAAATCACAAGATTTGGGTCGCAAATCGCGAGTTAAACATTTTTTTTCTTTTTCTTTCTGGTAGATGCAAATGGCAAGATCAGGCTCAAACTTGTGTCCCGTTTACCGCTAGACTTTTCTCGGTCACGCTAGCCATTTCTCGGTCACACTTTCCATTGTACACCAGTCGCAAATCGCAAGTTTGCGATTTGCATTCGGATAGGGCACATTGTCATAATTTTTTTTGGGTGACAAACGTTATAAATGACCGAAAAATGTGACAAATCGATCAATTTCCTATTTATTTTTAATGAGGGGAAATTCAGAAGCCCAAGTTTGAGGTCCATGTGTAGGAATGCACTAGATAGCCCGATTCATTTATTCATTTGTTTCAGCAAATGATTCCTAGCGAGAGAAAGAGGCCAGAGCACAAGGTGCAGGGTTGTTTTAAAACGTTCCCAACAAAATTTTTGTTTCAGAACGCTGTTCAACAGTGTCCTCTCACATGGCTACAAAGTTCTCGACGGTGTTCTTTACAGTGTTCTCGCACAAAGTCGGGTGACGGACGATGCTTTTATGTTTTTTTCTTTCCCATCACACACAATCATTTAACAAATAAAAAAATAATTCTCAGAATACTATAAACTCAACATCCTCCACACCCCTACTTTTTCAACAACAACATTTCCGTAAGGACACTATATAAACAGTGTCACCACACTTTATGCTTATGCATGTAAAAATTAAGTGCTCAAACTATAAAAAAATTTATTAGTCTAAAATGTTATGTATGTTACATAATATCAACGGATTTTGTTCCCTTTATTTATTACCATACCTTATATATACTATTTATATAAAACCAAGAGTAAATTATTTAAATCATCCCCGTGATTTTACATTTTGTTCATGGCTCGTCCCTAACTTCTAAAAGCTATTTTAATAGTTCAATATTTGAAAGTTTGTATTTCAATAGTCCAATTTTTAACTCCACGTTAAAATTCTCCGTTAAGTGACAACACGTGCAATGCACGTGAGGGTAAATTAGTCTTTCCCCTAACATTCCACAGAAAATCACAACATCCTCCTTCCTCAACAGATAACAACAATTACACAGTTATCATCAAATCCAAAACTACAAAATTAACATCATTAATTAATCCTAATTTCTTCTTTAATTTAACAAACACAAATAATACATGGGTTTCACCATTTCATATACAAATCTAAGCTCGTACTTTTCACCATTTACAAATCCAACCTTGTGCTTTTCCGGCCAAATAAAAAAATCGCAGGGAGACACATACTGACATACATAACCCAGAAAAAAAGACAACCATTTGATGGGATGAACAAGCGAAAATTCAAACTTTAAACTTATAACCACAAATCAACCCTCATGGTTGTAACCGCCAACGACATCATCATTGCACCACCACCACCACAACTACATGAAACCCACCTGAAAATCACACCACCACGGCGGAGTTACATTTTCCAGCATCATCATGGCACCGGCGGATATTAATAAGGATCTGATTTCGTCATGGTAGCGGTTTGAAAGATGATCTGAACATATATTTCATCCATATTTGATTTGTATGACGGCTTTGTATCTCGATCGGGAGACGATACGATTTGGGCTGACCTGAGACGAAGACGGCTTTGACTCGCCTGAGACGAAACGCTTTTGGCTCGCCGGAGATGACATGACTTTGGCTCGTCGAAAACGAAGAAAAGCTTTGGCTCGCCGGAGATGAAGACAACGAAAACTGATGGTGAGGTTTGTAGTTTATGAGTATTGGTGGGTTTTACTCTCAGCCATAGTTGTGCAACGAAAATGATAAAAATGGTGGAAGATCTAGTTAAAAAGGTTGGAACAATGGAGTTAGGGAAAAATTGGAATGGTTTTAAAGTTATACCCTTTGCATCATCACTTGTAATTACATCATCACTTGTAATTACAACATTCTCAATTTTACTTTAAGCTTCAAGTAGTACCATCAATTTATCAAAGAAGATAAGAACATAAAATATCTTGTAAACAATCACGTGCAATGCACGTGTTGTTACTTAACGGACAATTTTAACGTGCTGTTAGAAAGTGGACTATTAAAATACAAACTTTTAAATATTGGACTATTAAAATAGCTTTTAGAAGTCATGAATGAGCCATGGACAAAACGTGAAACTACATGGACGAATTAAATAATTTACTCTAAAACAAATTTAGTTAGACTTATTAAAAACTAATTAAATTTTAAAGCTTTTATAGTGTTACCTCGTATAACCAAACATAATAGTTCTTTTTCTTACTATATAATAAACAATATTTACAAAACAATATCTTTATAAAACCTTTTAGAAGTAATATCACAATTCTCACGCTATACTACGAAATAAAATAATTTATTATAAATAGTGGCTCACTTATAGTCATATATCATGTTTATTACTCGTTAGTAGATTAAAAGAAAAAAAGGTAATTTACAGGGTACCCCTGACTCTCGTACCATATTTTAATGGTACGCGTCTTCCCCACCCGCAAGGAACATCAATGTCGGGTAAATCACATGTCCACAAATCAAACACATATTGTGAGGAAAGAATTTGAACCCCTGAGCTATAGGTCACACATGTAGAGTCTGACCCACTTGAATTATACTCAATTGATTTAGTAGATTAACCATGATAGTAAGTCTATAGCAATGTCTTATTCGTACGTAGAGTTAGTAATTCGGGATACAATATTGAAGATTTTAAATAATTATAAAAATGAGAAATTATAAAGTGTGTAAAACAGGAATATCCAAATTAAAAACAGAAATGTTGATAGACTTAGTTTTAAAAAGTTTTTAAAGTATTCACTTGTTCTTTGACATGATCATAGTAGGAACAAAATATTTACTTGTTCTTTGACAACATATTATGGAAGTTAACGACCGAGAACAAAGTAATTTTGACATCTTAGTAAGACGTTAGTATTTATATTTGTTTGAAACATGACTAATAAGTATTTGAGTTATTCCAAGTCCAAATTATAGTCTGACTTCTAATCTTTTATACATTATGACATTTCTTAACCATTCAAAACCCTTACCAATCAATCAATCAAGTACTTATATACTCCCTTTGTCCCTCTGGTCTCTTTTTTACGTCCCAATTTAATTGTCCAATACTAAAAGTAGGAAGGTAAAATCACCTAAATTAAATTACCCTTACTTTCTATGTATGTCATAAAAAATGTGTAAAAGATAAGGGTAAACTGTCATGATACAGAAAAGTATAGTATAATAATTATATTTTTTAAAGTGTATGCTTTTTGAACAATAAATTTGAAAGGTAAGAAGTATTGATTGATTAAATAAAACTTAACCATTAAATAAAATTGATGTAGAATAACGGCATCTCATTTTCTTGGAAACTTATCCATAAAAGGAAAGAAAAATTAAAAAAAAAAACCAAAAAACTTTCTTGGAAAAAGCATATATTTGCATAATAACTAAGCAATTAATCTTTTTAGAGGTCTTTATCGATTCGGTTTTCGATTTTATTGGTTTAATCGATTTGGTTATTTCGGTTAAAATATTTTAAGACGTTAATCAAAGACGTAGCCGAGCCATTTAAAAAGGTGAAAAAATCAAATTGAAGACCATAATACAATTCGGTTTGGTTTTCGGTTTAAACAGAAAAACCCGAATTACATACAATATTGAACTTTTTGTTATCTACTTATAAAATGATGAACTAAAAGTTACACATCACAATATCATCACAAATTAAATTAAAGAGTGACGGCTAAAGGGTGAAATGAGAGTTTGTCTGGATATCGAGAATTTTGAGATATACATCTAACTGAATATTATTATCTAATTAATATAAAAAGTATGTTATAATCAGATTTTTCGGTTTAACTAAGTCAACACTGTTGAAACCAATCACCGAACCGAAAACCAGTTATCATATTCGGTTTTGGTTGAAATTCAAACCAAAAATCATTTTAAGAATCAATTTGGTTTTTAACAGTCACAGTTTGGTTCGATTTTTGAAATAAATTGTTTGAAACCAAATATTAATCACCCTAAATCTTTTGTGTCCAATGAGAAAGAGACAACAATCAAAGTAGATAAGGTTATGCATCTAATTAAATATTACTGTAAGTATATAATATTAAAATATTATTAATATAATTAATTAAGGTAGCCGGCTAATTGTATACTCGTAAATTGTACTCCGTAGTGAATACGAGAGATGATTTGTATATACGAAGATATCAATTATCCCTTGTATTCAATTGGCTTAGTAAAATGTTATCTTCTCATGAGATTTTAAAAAGTTTATCATGATAATATCATGACAACATGATACTTGAAATTTCTTGAGATTCTCGATTGTTCTATTGTCAATCATTCATGTTCAAATGCCAGTACAAATACTATTAAATAAATCAAAAGGGTATTAACCATGGATATTATTATTGTTAGTTAACTATTATAATTATTACTATTACTATATTACAATTTTCAAACATAAAGTTAGTCTACCAATTTTTTCTCACTATATATCATTGTAAAATAACAAAAACTATATTATCAAGTAATATTGGTTTGGTAACCATCAGAACTGGAAACGAGTTTACTGATCATCAATATAAACAAAATTAAAACCAGCAATGATACCTGACGCGATTTCTATATATATGAACCACTAGGGAAATATAAATTATTGTGTTATAGTAGATTGTAATTGTAATGTAGTATTACAAAGACCATTTAATAGCACATAAAAAATATTATAATACTGTAACACTTTCATCAGGTATTAAACTTTTGAAGTTGACAAATTAATTAACAATATTGTCAATTGATTACTGAGTATATTTTTATTTCTCTAACTCATTAAATCAAGTTAAGTAAAATCGAAATAGAATCGTTCGCGTTAATTAAGATCATAATATCTTAAAAACATGATCCAAATCGTAATAAACTTCGTATTATACTGTTAAACCTTAACTCCTGATTTATCAACGTTCTAGAAAGATTTTATTTTATTTTAGGAAGAATATTGTATATGTATAGTTGAAGATCCATCGAGGCTATAGCCTATCACGGGTTAACTCCAATAAAGAAAATGGTATTGTTGTTGATGTGAAAATAATAAGAATTTTCAAATGATAATATAACTTTTTTCATTTGGCTGAAAACTTTTTATAGAAAAGTTTTTTTATAACTGAAATAAGTTCTAGACTGAGGTTCAAATGATAATAAGAATTTGGTGAGAATGGAAAATTAATAAGAATGGCTACGTGTTACAAAACTCACTTTCTCAAATTCACTTTCTCTCACGTTTTTAAAAATTAAATATCTCGAGAATAGCTCATTAAAAAATTATAAAAATTGCACCATAAAAAACAACATTTTTTTCTCTTCGATTAGACATCTCACAAGGTATACTTCCAACGAATTTTTTATGGGTTTTACAAATTATACAAATATTAATATCACATGTGTTACTCGTTGGTATCACATGTGTTGTTCGCTGGTATCACATGTGTTACCTACTGGTATCACATGTGATAGTCGATTACAAAATCCACCAAAGAAATGAAAAAAAAAGTTTGTCGAAAGTATACCTTGTGAGATTTTTAATCGAAGAGAAGAAACGCTGATTTTTATGGTGCAATTTTTATGATTTTCGAATTATCGTTTAAAAGATATTTAATTTTTAAAGACGTGAGACAGAGTGAGTTTTGTGACACGTAGCACGTGAATAATTAAAAACGTGATTATTAGTGCTTTTAAATTAAATTATAATTTTTACTACTTTAAATATATAATAAGTTTATATTTCTATATTTATGACAATAATAGTGTTTCGGTTGGAACAAGATTTATTGAAGAGGTAGAAGACAAAAGTTGTAAAATCGTTTCGTTTTGTGACAATATACGCTGTTGGAACGTCGTAATATCCGAAAATCTTGTAACCAAACTCTGAAGAAGCTGGGATACCTGCCACGTGTTCTCACACGTAACTCCTTGCATCCAAACAATATTTATGGACCGACACGTCTCTTGTCATAGGGTAAAACGCTTTAAATAACTACGATTCAACATTGAAAAAAGATATTTAATCGTACACTGTAAACTGTTATAATATTAAAAGTGATATTTAGCCTTTAATTACTATTAATAATTGGTAACACATATCTTTCCGGTATGTATTTAATTTAATTATTTCTTGTAAACATAAAAAATTAATCACTACTATAAAATGCGAAAAAATGAATTAGTTATCTCTTTCGGCAATTTGTCCTTTACCATATCACTTTTGTATCAGAATTTGAAGATGGAATTTGTTATTAGAAGAACTCCATGGTTAAAAGGTTACTATGGTTATTTACTCACAAATGTTTTGCCTTGTAGTATTATCTTTTTAATTTGTCTTTAGAGATATTTAGCATATATATAAAATGACAAATTAAAAATGTAACACAAGCTTGTGCTTAAATGATTTCTGTAAGTATACTGTTAGGATAATAGGATAAATTACTCACTATGCAATATAATTAACCATTAACTAACCGTTGATTAAACATTTGGATTTTGTGTTCTTTGGGTGATAATTCGTATATCATTAAAAAAAAATTCGTACACCACTAACTATGTTTTACTGTACAACACCATAAAACACAACTAATGGTACAGAGAGAATTTTTGATGACACTCCACTTGTTTTTGGGTGTTAGCCGTGTAGCTCGCTTGTTCTTGTGAATTTTATCTTATTAATTTGGAGTTGTTATAAAAAAATCCTTTTACAGACAAATTATAGATGTTGGAACTAACAAGACCTTCCTCAAGGTGACGAGTCACATGATCATAGTACTCAATTTATAATTTTTTTAACTTCGACAACAAAAAGTTTTGGTTTTTTTCCTTGCAAAAAGAAACAAATTAAAAACCTTATCCTAAAACATATTTTTTAATAATATTTTGATTAGATATTTCTTTAATAACACAGAAATACATAAACTAGTCTATCTACACTGTTCTCCACATGCAGCCAAAAGTTTTCAAACTCAAAACATTGTACAAACCCAGTAACATACTGTACAATTACTTTGTTTAACAAAATCATTTCCCCATATCATACTCATCAAAATCCAAAATCCAAAATCCACTTAGCAAAACAACAATTTTTTGGTGTGTATAAATTATGCAACAAGCTTCCATAAACCTAAGAGAAAACTAACATTTTGTCTCCCTCTCTCTGTCTCTATCTCTATCTATAGGTTTCTGTATTCCAGTTCTCAGCTGGCTTTCAAAGGGTAAAAAAGAAACTAAATCACCTGGTAAATTTCTCTACATTCTTAAAGATTATATCTGGGTTTTGATTTCTTTGTTGTAATTAATTATACCCATCTAAAATTTCTCAACTTTTTTAAAGATTTCATCTGGGTTTTATTTTATTTGTTGTGATTAATAATACCCATCTAACATATAACTGTATCTCAACAAGTATATATGCGGGTTTGTTTGTTTGTTTGTTTAGATAGTGAATTAGTTATCTTATGTCTGCTGATCTCAAAGTTCAATGATCATTTTCACTAGAGCTATACTTTTATATTTTTATTTTAAGTTTGATAATATTAATATTAATTAATATTATTATTGGGTGTTTAAAATGGTGTCAAAATCATATCAAAACTTACTAGATCTTGTCGCAGGTGACCTGCCGTCGCCGTCATTTACCAATATGACCCGCCGGATCATGACCGTCGCCGGCAAAGTTTCCGATGACCCATCTGAGTTATCACCATCATCACCTTCGGTCCAACATGACCGTTTGATCATTGTAGCTAACGAGTTACCTATTCGGGCTAACCCGAAAACCGATGGCTCGAAAGGCTGGACTTTTAGTTTAGATGAAAATTCACTTCTTTTACAATTAAAAGAGGGTTTAGGAGATGACGATATTGATGTTATATATGTTGGTTGTCTTAAAGAAGAAATTCATCCAAGTGAACAAGAAGTAGTTTCACAAATACTTCTAGACACATTCAAATGTGTGCCTACTTTTTTCCCACCTGGATTATACACAAGATTCTATCATGGTTTTTGTAAGCAACAATTATGGCCTTTGTTTCATTACATGTTACCATTGTCACCGGATTTAGGTGGGCGGTTTAATCGGTCTTTATGGCAAGCTTATGTTTCCGTTAACAAGATTTTTGCTGATAGAATCATGGAGGTGATTAATCCAGAAGATGATTTTGTTTGGATTCATGATTATCATCTTATGGTCCTACCAACCTTTTTAAGGAAAAGGTTTAATCGGGTCAAGCTCGGGTTTTTCTTGCATAGCCCGTTTCCTTCATCCGAAATTTACAAGACTTTGCCTGTCAGAGAGGAGATTCTTAGAGCACTTTTGAATTCGGATTTGATTGGGTTCCATACTTTCAACTATGCCCGCCATTTTCTATCTTGTTGTAGTCGAATGTTAGGGATTTCATATGAATCAAAAAGAGGTTATATAAGTCTGGAGTATTATGGACGAACCGTTAGTATCAAGATTCTCCCGGTTGGGATTCATATGAGACAACTCCAATCCATGCTAAACCTTCCGGAAACAGAATCAAAGGTTTCCGAGCTCATTAAGCAGTTTAAACTGCAGGGGAAAACAATGTTGTTAGGTGTTGATGATATGGACATATTTAAAGGTATTAGCTTGAAGTTATTAGCCATGGAACAGCTCTTGATTCAGCACCCCGAGTGGCAAGGAAAGATTGTTTTAGTACAGATAGCAAATCCGGCTCGTGGGACAGGTAATGACGTGAAGGAAGTAAAGGCTGAGACGTATTCAACTGTCAAACGAATCAACGAGACTTTTGGGAAACGTGGATACCAGCCCGTTATCTTGGTTGACGAGCCCCTTAAGTTTTATGAGCGGGTCGCCTATTATGTTGTTGCAGAGTGTTGTTTGGTGACGGCTGTTAGAGATGGGATGAATCTTATCCCTTATGAGTATATTATCAGTCGCCAAGGAAATGATAGGCTCGATAAGGTCCTAGGTTTGGATCCCACTATCTTAAAGAAGAGCATGTTGGTTGTTTCCGAGTTCATTGGATGTTCACCATCTTTGAGTGGAGCAATACGGGTCAACCCGTGGAATATTGACTCAGTCGCAGATGCCATGGACTGTGCCTTGGAATTAAGTGAGCCCGAAAAACAAATGAGACATGAGAAGCATCATAGGTATGTTAGTACTCATGATGTCGGGTACTGGGCTCGAAGCTTTTTGCAAGATTTGGAAAGGACTTGTAAGGATCATGTGAGTAAAAGGTGTTGGGGGATAGGGTTCGGTTTGGGTTTTAGGGTTGTTGCTTTAGATCCAAACTTTGGGAAGCTTTCGATGGAGCATATAGTTTCAGCTTATAAACAAACGACAAAACGGGCGATTCTTTTGGATTATGATGGTACTTTAATGCCTCAATCTTCCATTGATAAGAGCCCAAGTTCTAAAACCATAGAAATGCTCAACATTTTATGTAGAGACAAGAACAATATGGTTTTTATTGTGAGTGCTAGAAGCCGAAAGACGTTAGGGGAATGGTTTGCTTCTTGTGAGAAACTTGGACTCGCAGCAGAGCATGGCTGTTTTCTAAGGTAATTGACTACTTGTACCTGTAGCTTTACTTGATGTACATTTTTGTTGGATGGTTATTTGATTTTGTTGGTATTTTAAGGTTGAAACGAGATGAGGAATGGGAGACGTGTGTACAAGTCGACGACTTTGGGTGGAAGCAGAATACTCATCCAGTTATGACACTTTACACCGAGACAACAGATGGATCAACAATTGAAATGAAAGATACAGCAATGGTGTGGTTTTACGAAGATGCAGATCCTGATTTTGGATCTTGTCAAGCCAAAGAGCTTCTTGATCACCTCGGGAGTGTGCTTGCTAATGAACCAGTTACAGTAAAAAGAGGGCAGAGTTGCGTTGAGGTTAAACCACAGGTTTGATTGAGAATAGTTACAATTGAATCTTGTTGACTAAAGAATAATCAACTTTGATAGTTTGAAGTATGTTTGATTATATCAGGGTGTAAGCAAGGGAATGGTTGCAAAACGACTTCTCGCCACAATGCAAGAACGAGGAATGACTCCAGATTTTGTGCTGTGTATTGGAGACGATCGATCAGATGAAGATATGTTTGAGGTAATTACTACTTCTGTAGCTTCCAACAACTGCATTGCACCAAATGCAGAGGTGTTTGCATGCACAGTAGGAAACAAACCAAGCAAAGCCAAGTATTATCTTGATGACACCGTTGAAATCGATAGAATGATGCAAGGATTGGCTTCCGTATCCGAACAATCTGTCAATGCTCTTGGTTTACAGTAACAGGCGTTGAGGGATATATATAGTGTGTTTTGTTTCCTACTGTTTACTTGTAAATTTCACAGTAGACCAATAGTAGTTACAGAACTAGGGTTCTGTATCTCCCTTGTTAACACATCCAGTTTAGTTTACCTGTACATATGTATATCTATTTGTTTTGGCTACTTTCTTCAAGGTAGAGTTCATTTCCAGTAAGCAAAGCTTGTTTAGTTTTGTTTGTGCCAATATGCATTTAAAGGTTCTAAACGACACTGTCACACATGTGCAAGGTTTTCAATAAAACACATGCTTTTGGGCACATAGCAATCCTCCACTATTTGAGATTTCTAATTAACTTCAAAATCTGCATGTGCCGTTTGAAACTACAAACAAATTCGAAATTTGCTCAACGTTGTGACTAGATCAGGATTATGAGTCATTTCATGTTTACCAAAACAAATTAGAGGGTGTTTGGAATCAAAAACATAAAACTGCATTTTGAAAAAGCTTGTACCAACATGCTTTTCTAGAACTGCGTTTTCGCTCATGCGTTTTTTCTCTAGCAGAACACAGATAATCATTTCCTGCGGATCACTTTTTTCTTATTATTTGCGTTTTACAAAAGCATTTTACAAAAGTGATAATCAAATAATTTCATAAAACGCAATCCCAAACATCCCCAAGTCCAAATCACCCTCGTACATACATGTATCCTACTAAAATTCCTTTCTGCAATATCACATCCCCCAAAAGCCACCCATGGCAAGGAACTAAAAACAAGAACGCAAAATGAACCAGACAATGCAGGAATAAGAAAAGTAACAACCAATCCAACACCTCAGAACTAATGAACAAAAGTAAAGGATCAGTTGGATACGGATAATAATATAAAAAGAATCCTACTAGGTAAATTAAGGTTAAAGATCTGGTACATCAGAAAGTATCATCTCTCAAAGCAAATGTTGTACCAAGTTTCAGGTTTTCAGGTGACTACAACTATCAAATCAGCTCTGCATATACATGTACTCCTGGCATCAAAGACGTAGTACCCATCCACTCATACACGTTTTGGTGGATTATACGGCGCCCGCACTTCCTCACAAATAGCCTGTAAAAAGCAAATGATTATATACATATGTATATTGGTGAAAGCGGAAAATCTTTCAGACTGTTCACAAAACCTGCATATCCTCTGGTAGTGCTTCTGAGACTGCCAGTGTGTAGCAACCCGGAACAAACTTGCCTACAAATGATTCCAAAAACCGGATCTCACATGTCAATAAATTAAGTTTCATAGATTTTCACGAGAAAAGGAAAATTTAGTGTATTGTGGCAATAATGGGGAAGTAAATAATAAACCAACAATTTGAGTGACGTCAAAATTTAAATCAGTCTACAATATAAATAATAAAAAAAAGTAGAAGTACATTCCCAGCAGGGGTGAATAGTTCCTAAAAATAATTATCTTTGAACTTGCAGTTTAACTCGTTAGGTTCTTATATAGTTTAGGTAAATATAGTCCAGTTTACACTCAACCGCTACAAAAGGTTTCAACCAGCTGTCACTACTTGAAACACAGACATAAAGACCGCACAAGAAAAAGAACCACATGGGTTGTTGTAACTTGTAACTTTATGCCTTTGTATTTTGCGTTTCTCATTTTGATTTTCGTCTTCATCACTTAATTTTTGTCGAAGGTCCATGACCCTCCTTTTAAAGTATTAACATGATAGATTCTAGAACAAAAAAGTGCCACACAAATATGAAGCAAGAGATATCACATTACAAACATTATGAAACAAAGAAGGTAAAGGCTATAGCATTTTTTAAAAAACCAACTAATGCAAGGCCTAAGCTCCTAAGTATCACTCCTCTTATGAGTGTGTCTACCCTCAACCGCAAAGGCAGTTCATGCCTACAGATTCAAAGCATAACCACATCGAAAGAAGCATACTTTGAATTCCAAAAACAGTTCCCCAGAATGAGAGCATAAGAAACATACACAGATATAAACAACATACCAAGAACTCAAAACCTACGAAATAATCTCCAATGAAATGTAATGTGATTAAATATAGCAGCTCAACTTTTGATATGATCCTCTACGAGATATTAAAAAAAGCTTTTTCTATAACACAAAACACATTGAGTCTATAAATAAATGGGATTAAAAAATCAGGCATACCAATTCGAAGCCACCTAGCAGACCAGCTTCTTGCAGGATCCATTACCGAGATGATCCTACAGTAAACGAAAGCATTAAAAAAACAACTAAAGTATCTCAATTCACAACCTTTAATACACTAGCAAAATACCCCGCAATGCAGCGGGAACAAAATTGCATCTATAGAGGTATATTGGGGGTAATGTTATGTTGTTTTTCCAATAAATTGGACATGATTAGTTTGCTTTGGATCTACTTAAATTGAAATGCCTAAATGCATTATGTCTTTATATAAGTAACTAAAGAATGCGAATTATAAAAGAGTATTACTCCAGTAAAATTACCCAGTGAAATTAGGGGTAGTGCAATCAACAGCACGTTCAGAATCTTCCTCCATCTTAAAGAAAGGGCAGTTCTCACATCCTGATTCTCTAAACTGCACAAATACAAATTAGGTTAAAAAAAGGTACCGCAAAACCCTAGGTCGACTTAATATTTAGGGGGAAGAGAAAAGGTTGTAAACCTGATCGTATGTTTTAACGAGACGGCAACGAAGACATGCTCGAAGCTCGTGGCCGAAACTCGTCGGAATTTGCGCCGCGTTCGCCATTCTCTTGTTGTTTCTCGTTATTTCTTCACCGTTCACGGTCTCTTACGGAGTATATTTCAGACATTTATATATATAGCCATGATATTATGCGTTAATGCAAATTCTATACTCATCTTATGAGATGTTACATTTTGGTCATACTTTTTGAAAAAAAAAAAAAAAAAAAAGTAAAGAAACGAAGTGTTTGGAAAATCTCTTATTATTAAATAAGTGGAAATAATCTCTGCACTAAATCATTTGGTGCACTTGAAAATATTTTTTCAAATAAAAGTTACATTTTCAGACTTTAAAGTTTATATATATATTTATAATATTAGCCTTTCAATTTATCTTTGCAGCACGAATAAATCATAGAGTTTAGTAGCACGGATTATTTCCCTATCAATTCAACTAACAAGGTTTCTTTATGTCACGCGTTGTGACAAGAAGAATATGCATTTTGTATAATTTTTGTACTGTATCATTGTATTTTTATACGTTTTAGCCTTTTTTTTTACTTCATCTTGTATAGTATTGTTTTTCAACTACAACTTGTATATATATTTTACTGCATCTTCTATATACGCAGCAAAATGCAGTACAAATGGTTAATATGTACTCCCTCCGTCCCATATTTATAGTCTGGATTTTTTTTTTAACGTCCCAAATTAATTATCCACTTCCAAAAGTATAAGGTATAATTAACTAAATTTTCTATATTACCTCTACTTTATATATATATATATATATATATATATATATATATATATATATATATATATATCATAAAAGATGTGTAAAAAGTAATGGTAAAACTTTCATAGTACAGAAAAGTACAGTGTAATAATTATGTTTTCTTAAACTGCACGTTTTTTTATCTATGGACAATAAATTTAGAACGAAAGGAGTATAATATAAAATGCAGTAAAAAGTAAACGATGTGTACTAAATGAAATATATGCAAAATGCAGTAAAAATGACAATATGTAATATATTTTATATAAAATACATTACAATTGGATAATATGTATAATATAAAATGCACTAAAACGCAAACAATATGTACTAAATGAAATATATACAAAATACAGTAAAAACGATAATATGTAGTATATTTCTATACAAATTGCATTAAAACAAACAATATATATATATATATATATAATACATAAAATGCAGTAAAAATAATAAAATATAGTACAAATGGATAATATGTATAATATAAAATGCAATAAAAAATAAAAAAATATGTAATAAAAAAATATATACAAAAAACAGTAAAAATAAAAATAAAGTGCAATATAAATTTTATACAAAATGCAGTACAAAACGAACAATATGTACTAAATACAGATATATAAAATGCAGTAAAAATAACAAAATGCAGTATAATTTTATACAAAATTCTGTACAAAAAGAATCATATATATAATCTACAAAAAAAAATTAATGGAAAATTGAATTTTTTTTTTTTTTGAAAAACAAAGTTTTCTTTTAAAAATTATTTAAAAAATTTCGGCCTTCAAAATTCGGGGACGGCGGTTGACAGAGGCCGACAGTAGGTAGCAGCAGGTGGTGGAGGTGGTGGTAGGTGGGGTGGGGAAGAAAAAGGAATGAGTAGGAAAAAAGGAAAGTGGAGGGGTGAAAAGGAAAAAATAAAGTAGTGAATGAGTGAATGTGAAAATTAATTCTATTTTTTTCCTTATTTTTTGTTATCATTTTTCTACCTATTTATAATAATGTCACCTTACTTTGCAGTCCTTGATTTTTAATCTTTTCTTATTTCAGGGGTTCACATTTTTCATCTTCTTCTTCCCCTCCTTCTTTTCATGTACTCTATTCTCCTATATGATCGTACACCAATAAGAGAAAGAGTGAAAATGCGGATGAACTATTTCGCTTATTTGCGAGACATTTTAACCATTATGTTATATAAGCTTTCTTTTATATGTTGGTATTATATATGACCTACTTTGGATATGATATCCATATCTGATGAAACATTAATTTATATATTTTTGGTGTAGTCATTTTGACTTTTAGTTAGGAAGTTAGAATAATTTTAACTTCACCCAAAAATCGATTTAGAATCTCATTAACTTAGTTGGCAAATAAATTTGCTAAATCCTCAAATAAAACAAATGAAATATGTATGAAAAATGGCATAGTGGCACTTCATGATCATAATAATTACAGTATTATAACAATTTTGGGATGTTTTATTTTCGATCCTTTTTGGTTAAATTCAAATATTTAAATAATAAAATGAGTCACAATAAGCAACTTAGTTTAATAGTACGAAAAGAAAAGAATGAAGAAGTATATTAGCAATTAAGATTTGAACTTAATAGGGTTAAAAAATCTAACTGTGAAAATGGCCACTAAACTAAATCACCATTAGTGGTATAAAGTTGAGAAAATAAATTATATAATGATCTCAAATTGTTACTTTTCACTATCACTTTAGTTTGAAAATTGATACTAAATGATAATAAGTTTTAACTTGCAGGTTGTGTTTTATTAAAAAATATCTTATATGAGCTGAGGAATAACATTTCCTCAAATGAGACATAGTTGGTTGAAACAGCCTCAACCGACTCTAGTTTCAAACGACGTATGATGAGCTGAAATGACACTATCGCAAGAATGAAACAGACTATTAAAGAATGAAACGTGCCTGCCTGTTAAAATATCAAAAGAACTGAAACCGAAAGCGAAAGCGAAACTCATCGAAGTCTTAAAGTCATACTAAAATGCGATTACATGGAATATCTCTTATATACAAGGGATTTTTATTTTTTGGGTAGAGGAAATTACCCCAGTAAATTTTACGACGAATGATCTTAAACCTTTGATAAAAAGACTGAGGAGATTGAACCCGAAGATTCAAGTTGTGGTCAAAATGGATGTTATCAAACTCTTAGATGCCAATATGATATATCCTACCTCAGATTCACCTTAGCTCGGCCCCGTCTAAGTAGTTCCGAAGAAAAGAGGAATGCCGGTTATTATGAACAAAAACAATGAGCTTATCCCAACTCATACAGTTACCAATTCGAGAGTCTGTATCGATTATCAAAAGTTGAACAATGCAACTCGCAAAGATTATTGCCCTCTCATGTTCATTGAACAGATGTTTTAGAGATTGTCAAGAATGAATTCTATTTTTTGCTTGATGGTTTCTACAACTACTTCCAAATCCCCTCGATCCGAAGGATCAGGAAAAGTCGACATTCACATGTCCCTACGGAACATTCGCCTACCGACGCATGTCTTCCAGTTTGTGTAATGAACCAGCAACATTTCAGCGATGCATGGTAGCTATATTCCACGACATGATTTGAACAGGGCATGGAAGTCTTCATAGATGACTTCCCGGTCTATGGAGATTCTTTCGGACTTTATTCCCACCTTTTGGGACTTTTGATGCTGACACACTACATACTCTATTCGCAGCTGATCTTGACCCACTACCTGCTCTCGTCACTGTTGATGCTGACCCCGAGCCTTTGGTAATATTCGTTCATCAAACTTAGGTTACATTTTGGTTAATTGGTCACATTGATTTAAAATGTAACATTTACTTCCAAATACATACAATAATGAATAGTAGGGACTTTGTGATGATATATCTCATATGAAGTCTTAACATGTCTTTTCACGATAATGAATCTATTTTGAGTATAACATGGAATAATGACAACTTCTGCCCAAAAATACATTTTGAGATTTCTTTGACATAATATGGTTCTTGCAGCTTCAATAAGTGTTTTATATTATTTTTGTTGGTGTATGAGTGTGTTTAATGAGGGTTCTATGTTGTTTTTGACAAAATTTTCAAACGCACGGGTTAACTTTGACTATTATCACCAAGTTTTGAAAGATACTTTGTGTGTTAAAGAAACATAAAAAATGTATAAGAAAAATAAAAACCATACAATTACTTCTTCAATTAATGAATTGAATGCTCCTTATTCTCTTTACAATGCTTCTAAATGCTTGATAAAATAAATGTAATCTAACAATTGAAAATTGGTATTATTCTACTTTGATGTTCATATCGATATTGAAAAACAAGCCACTAGTTATAGATGAAGAGTTGGCCAGATGAAGCTTAATGGGTGCGAGGTTTCGCATGACGTGCGGAGTTCGAACTCTTGTTAACTCTTTTATGCAATGAATTTGGTCTTTACTTAGCATATTATACACTGTAGAATAGCTATGAAATAGATGTAGCTTCTATATCTATATGAAATTTGGTTGAAAACGAATTCAAATGGAGTTTATCTTCATCGTCAAGTCTTTAAATAAATCTTCGACTCTTTAAATCGTATTTATCTACTTTGCTCGGTGGGCTTTCCTTGATACTCGATGAGTTAATGCTGGCTTTCCTTGATACTCGATGAGTTAATGCTGATTTCTTCTGTATTTTGCATTTTAGCCCTCGATTGTCTTTATTCCAATAAACCTCATTTATTTAACCCAATATACAAATATGAACAAATTACGTACAAAATCTATAATAAATATACATACTATTGAATAAAACAACTACAATCAATATCATCTCTTAAAAAATATACAATTAATACTTATCGCTCATCACTCTGGACACAATGAATGTTATCATAATTTTTGTGATTAGAAACCCTAACCGTCTTGTGTGCATCAAGTTTCGAAGTTTCATGCACCATGTTTCGATTTAATGTGCATCAGTTGTTTCCATTTGTAATTTAATTAGTGCTTCTTTTATGTATAAGTTTTTATTTTTTGGAGTTCTTTGAATTACTTTTTGATGTTATTTGCATCATTTTACTCCATTTGTGACTAATCCAAAAGTTCTCACTTGCAATTTTTTAAATTAATCTGAAATCTCTTCATTTTTTGACTTAAAAACCTTATTATTCTTATAAGTCCAATTTAGATACAACAAGGACCAAAGACTCGCCCGCCAATCTAACCTCTTCTCTTGTGAGAAAGAACCCAAACCTTCCTCTTTAATTAAATCTTCTATGGATCCAACTCCAACTTGATCCACCCCCACCAATTAAAAACTTGTTTCCAAAGAACTTTAACAAATTTAAAATTTAGAACGCAATGCTCTATAGATTCAACCCCCTCCTCACAACACGGACATAATACACTACTCAAATCTATGCCCATATTATCCACCATTTCCTTAACCGAAATTTTACCATTTCTAAGACGTCATATAAACACACACACACACACACACACCTTTTTTGATACCACCCTACACCACATAGTCTCTCTTCTACTTCTCACCTCCCTAAACACTTTACCATCTATTAAGTTTCTCAACTCCCTAACGGAAAAATGACCGTCCTTCCCCAACAACCAATTCCATTTATCTACTCCTTTTTTCTTGATACCGCTATTTTTCACCAAACTACACAATTCTTCAAACTCTCCCACTGATCTCCCTCTTAATTCTCTTAACCAATCCCACCGTCAACTCCACCTATCTCATTCCCAAATCCCTCTCCCCCACTTTCACCTCCTTATACCTCTCCAATTGGTACAAACGATTAAATTTGTCACTAATAATCTCCCCTCCACCTCTATCCACCCATCTATCTTTCCAAAATAAAGTACCCATTCCATTATTGACCGGTTTTTCATGATTTTATAAAAAATTTTGTCACTCTATTAATAACACTTTCAATCTTTATAATGTCACCCTACCCTTCAGCAGATTAAAAACTTATCTAATGGTCCGAAGTTTTTTTTATTTAATTTTACAATAAACCAACGACAACACCTTAAAAATAAGAACGGCTAAGAACGATTTATAAACACACAACTAACCAACAAAATCATTAGAATCGCACTCATACATCTCAAATATGTGTAGAAAAATAGATGTTCACTCTCATAAATGCATAAAAATTGAAAAAACGATTGGTGCACAATAATAGAGATAACAGTGCATCAATTGTCTTGTCTTTTCGATTTCTGTGCATTTTTAGAAATGTGCATTTATTTTTCTTTGCATATTTGAGATGTAAGAATATGTAGCTAATAAATTTATCAAGAGTAATTGTGAATATTTTGACGTTCTTAGCCGTTCTTATTTTTAATTGTGAATATATATATATATATATATATATATGTATGTATGTATGTATGTATGTATGTATGTATGTATGTATGTATGTATGTATGTATGTATGTATGTATGTATGTATGTGAACTTTAATTATGTTAAGACATTAAGTTAATAAAATTAGGAGATTAAACTTCATTTCAATATAAAAATGTTTATTGTTACGATGAATGCAATTTTAGAAATTGAACTGTTATTAAATATTTCCATAATTGTTATAGTTAGGAAAGTTGATGGAAGATACAAAATGAATAATGCCCTTATGTTTAAACCATAGTAAATGCTTATTTATGTTCACAATATTATTATCACCACCGAAAGCTACAATGTTGTGAGGTTACTCTTAACCTAACGACCATATATTTCATTGGATCTTAGAGGTCCTTCAAAATATAAGAGCGTATTTATACCCGCTAGGTTGATCCAAACCATGGCCTGATAGTTATTTTGTACATCACCATTTTTCGCTGCAACTGTCATGTTATATTTTGTTCCATCGACCACTTCGCTTTCAGCCTTAACCACTTCCACAAACTGTAATACAGTTTGTGCCTCCTCATTGTGTTTGTCCACCGCAAATTGACCCGCAACCACAACCTTTGGATCATTAGGGTCAATTGGTTCAAAACCACCAACAATTTTGATGTCCTCCAAAGCTGTTGTTGCATCAAGGCAAAGAAAACACAACGAGAAACCAAGTAGGGCTATGAGAAGAGTTTGACTACGAAGTGCCATTTTGAACGGGATATAAAGCTCTTAGGTTGTGAAGTATATATATGTAGTGATGGTCATCAAGACTACTTTTGTAATAAAATAAAAACGTATAATAAATAAAATTGACAAAACAGTAAATACATACAATGAATAATAATTAAAGCATTCAATAAAAGATAAACTTTTACTTTTTTAATTAATTATATACTAGTGTCAATAACCCGTGCGATGCACGGCATCATACATGTTAACATACAATATAGTTACAAATTTCCTTTCGATAAGTAATCTCATACACTATTTAATAAATATTACATAAATAGCATATAGAAACAACTTGATTTGCGAGCGTTGTAATAGACGAATACTAACAATTTTGTGTGTAAGTATTCAAACAAAATAACAGCCACGACTTAAAATTTGTACACAACAATAAAAAACAAAATGACACTAAATTTAAAGTACAACAAATCATCAACCTAATGATTTGAGCCGAGAAGCGAGAGAAGGAACGTCATATAATAACAATATGATTTCAGAGTAAACCATATCTTTCAAACTCTTCTTGGACTTTTTAGGTACTCGACATATTGATGTGAGCTCTTATCATAATCACCCTTATATTGTTTTATCATTGATCCTTAAACCTTCTATCGACTTATATAGTATCAAAAAACATGATCATCGGTCAAGATAACATATATAATAATTTGGTTACTTTTATATAGTGCAAAAGTAAGTATTGAGTTCTAATAAGTAAAGTAATTCAATTTGTTGGAAGATGTAAAGTTTTGAAGATGAATAAATTATATATTGTATCATATGGATATTAATAAAACATCATTATTGTTGACATGATTAATTAAATTGATGATTAGTGAGTTGACACCACAAAACAATGAGACTTAACAAAAAATTGACACATAAGATTTCAAATTATGAGAGCTTGACATATAGATTAGGGGATACTTAGTTAGTCTATAGGTAAGATGTGTGTGTACGCATGCGCGTATGCGTGTATGCGTGTATTATAAAACATAGTTCAAGCTTTTTGAAATTGGTAAAATATTAAGAAAATTATTTATCCAACAAGAAAACTAGTCAAGAAATAGTTGAAACCATTTATAATATAATATCATGCAAGTCAATGTCTTAGACAAAAACGATAGTCAAAGTCAATTGACCCAACATGCAAAATGGTCACCCATTTGTGCAAGTCAAACATTGACTATAAAAGTCAAATTATAACCAATACAGATTTGAACATTTTTTCGCAAAAGTTACAAGAAAGGTAACACACTTCGTATCATGGCCCGATTCCTAATCATCCTCAAACTCGAATCAAGTTATATTTCAATCTTGCCCTTGAGCATAACATCATTCACTTGCTCTATATTAACTAAGAACGTACACACACTAACACGTAAGCTTAAACGTTTACTAGATTACAAACTAACGTTTACTAGATTACAAACTACATATATAATTAAGACAACCCAAAATCATTAATCACTTAATTCTCTTTCACATTCTCTTTCATATTCTCTATCTTACATTTTTCAAGAGAAAAGATTTAGTTACAATTTACAAACAACGGAATATAAAATGAGGTGTAATTAAGACTGCGTTTGATAAAATTGAATGATTTAGTACTAACTGATTCAGTGCTGAATGATTCAAAACTCTGAATGTTTCAAAGGCTCTGAATAAATTTAATTGTAAACAACAATAGTCTGTTTGATAAGCATTTTGAATGAGCAATCTGAACGACATATAATTACCATTTTAATATATAGGATAAATTTTTTTATGTATTTATATTGTTAATAGAAGTCCTAACAAAAACAAAGGTAAAATGACATAAATAATATGAATAATTTATTTACTATCAATATTTCCTTCGTAATTACATAAAATCATAGTCAAGGAAGTATAACCTCTTAATGGAAGTTTTCAAGTATCAATTACATTACAATTACAAATTTACAAATTACGATTACAATTACAATTAAAAACAAAACAAAACAGTTAATAAAGTATGAAAATAGTACATATCCATAATTTAAAGGAATTCTGACTATATCTAAGAAATCTAAAATAGCAGATTCACAATTTTTTCTGAAATATATAATAGCTTTATACAAATCAATAATTCAGAGATAGGGTTGAGAACAAGAAATTAATGGAGAGAATGAATCAAAAAGGGGACAAGAAAGAATCTTAACAGAGAGCCATTAATTATTAATTAATTGCTTTGAAAAAAAAAGGTATCAGTGTAATATACAATATGCTGAATGATTCAGATTCTTTCTCACCTTTGAACCCTTCAGAAGTTCAGTCAGCACCACCATTCTTTCAGAGGCTAGCTTTTATCCTTATCAAACACACTGAATGCTGACCAGCATTCAGCACTGTTTCGGCAGTAAAAAAACAAGGCCTAATAAAATGAAGAGAGAGACATAAGAGTGAAAATATAAAAACCAATGAAAATTTTACAAATCAGCTTGTAACTTTCTTTTGTATACTTTGTTTGTATCTATAACATCCCTCTTTCCATTTTCATATTTCTAATTGATATATTGGACTCATTATTTTATATTAAAATAATAAATGAAAATTAAACTTACTTATAACAAACAACTCTTATTAACATTTATATATCTTTGTTTACTTTCAAGCTTATACCTATTTTTGAACTAATAAGACCGCTCCTAATGAGCGTTTGTTCTTGCATCCATGGAAGAAATTAAAAGCATTCATAGGCACGGAGCCAGCGTTCTCCGTCCCTCTGTGCTTTTCGCTTGGCTTGAACGAAGAGAAAAGAGCACCGTGGGACGGACAATGCTAAAAGAAATCATTTTCTATTTGTTTATTCGGTAATGGTGAAAAAATTATAATGTTAAAAACAGTAATAAATATGTTAGATTAATAGAAAAGATTATTATTATTATTTTACAAAATCAATTCCAAACACCCTATATAAATACACATAACCACAATTCAAATCAGTACATCATTCTCATAATCTCTACTAATATAAACTTAACCTAAATCAAACACAACCACCCCAAAATGTCTAAAAATCCCCACAATTCTCAACAACCACCACAAAATATTTTTTTCACCAACTTATTAAACTCACTTACCCAAAAACGAATTATTCACCTACAAATTCTTCTTTCTACCTCAATTGAGCAATTATTCACTAAGTAAACATGAATTGTAGGCGTTATGCAAATATTGTAAATCCTTATTCAATCCCAATCGACCATCAACAACAACAATAT